>CM077344.1:71831518-72431518 GCA_039655645.1 Ammopiptanthus mongolicus | reverse complement strand
CAGATCAACAACCTCCGATTATAAGATTAAATTAGCCGAATTATGTTATGAGTCAATTTATTCACACAAACAGTTAAAAAAACAGATATAGGATTTTTGGGATGTTACAATAGAAGCGAGAACACTCAAGAGTTTATCTTGGTTCACCCACAATCTTGGGCTACGTCTAATCCTTGGCTTAGCCAAGTTTTTCTATTATAACTGATCAGGTTACAGACGAGTATTTTTTGCACACCTAGCCTCTCTAGGCTCAACAAGTATTCTTTTAGCTAGCCTCTTCAGGCTTCACAGAGTAAGGAGTTTGTTTTGAAACAACAACTTCAGATTACAAGGGCAAGTCAACCAAATTACACTCAGAGAGAGTGAATATAATACGAATAGGTATGACTACTTGTATTAAGAACTTCTCCAAAAAGATTTAAATGAGTTGTGAAGAGAAGAGTATTTCCACAGAGTAATTATAGAGATTTTTGTATCAACTTTTGTATATCTTGTTCGCTTGTCTCTTTGTGCCTGCAATTCTATCAAATTCTTCTTTAAATAGTCTTCACTAATAAAATAACCGTTGTGAGACATTCTTCGACTTTGTCTTCTTTCACAATTGTTTTTCTTCAAACATCCTAAGAAACCATTAATATAATTGAGTCATTCTGAGGAGCATTAAATGGAAGAGGAATGTTGAAGATACTTTCGTATTGAGATTGTCATCTTTATCAGAGCAGCATCAGAGTCTTGTGCAATGCGAATTACTTCTTTAGTGCGCAGTCAAAATAAGCAGTTGTAAAGTGACTTTTGTTGCGTACTAAAAGTGTTGTGTCAAGTACTATGAATCAGATATGCTTCTTTGTTCCTTTTGACTTTAAGGAATTGATCCTTGTAAGTCTGAATAACCTCATTAAATATGTCGATAGCATATTTAATAGTTCTTATGATAAGTTCTTCATTTGAATTTGGTCAAGACGCTTTACATATGCTTGTTAGGGAGATCTTCATTAGACACTTGAAGGAGCGTTGCCTTTCGCGTTGTCTTGCGTATGATGTTCTTCTTTGTATAGACGCTTGAGAAGAGTCTTGTTTATTTAGACAGATGCTTAGTCTTCTCGGACACTTTTTTGTTTAACAACTCAGGCGCTTCAAGGATGTATTGATCTTTTCTAAGAACTTCTTTAGAAAAGAATGCTTGTTATATCTTCAGCTTGTTTTTGTTAAAGACTCAGCAGTAAACTTGATCTTTTGATCTTCAATACAAATCTTTATTTGTTGTCTTATTGACTCATACAACTCTTCTTCTGATATTTTTTTTTCAGACGCTTCAGCTTGCATTCAGACGATTGATCATAGTATGTTCAACTCTTCAGTGCTTTGTTGAACTTATTCTGTTCTGATCTCACTTGTTCAGATGTAGTCATTTCAACATTCTTCAGTCACAATTATAGATGAATTCTTTGACTTTGCTCGTGTAACATCCCAGTTTTTGGAAACCTTAATTGAGAAAGATGGCCTACATTGAGTATGTATATGTTTGTTGATAATTATTATCATGGCTTGAAAGAGTGTTTAGAGAATAGGATTAAGAGTAGGGATGTATTGGATAAGAGAAGGATGAAGGGCAAGGATCAGGAGCAGAACGCTCAAGCGCGGACCAGTGTAACGCTCAAGCTTGCTAACGCTCTAGCGTGGAGAGTCTTGGACGCTCAAGCGTGGAACTTCTAACCAGTTGACTAGCAGTGATGGGACGTAAAGTGTAACACCCCGATTTTCTTAATCTTTTGATTAATCAGTAATTAATCAGTAATAAGTAATTGTATTTTATTTGAGGGTCTAGAAATGTTAAATAAATTATTCCGAGGTCATAGTCCCGCTCTACGCCATCGTAGGAGGCTATGGTTAAGTTTTGGGCCGAAAACTTAAACGGAGCCCGATCTATGTTTTTTCGGATGATAGTGTTTTTCTACTATCAAGGCCTCATTTTGACTAAGAGTCAGACCCATTAGTCTTAGAATTCAATCCTCTACCTTTTTGCTAAAATGTGTCCTGATGTCCAAAAATATAAATAATATTTTATATTCGGACCGAAAATCGATCGGATAGACGATTCGAGTTGTCAGGATTTTTCGAGAACCTTGAGCCAATGACTTTCATACCAAGGCTATGTTAAATTATTCGGGGACTCCTATCAATGTCGTGAGGATTTTTCAAAATGTCGAGATATGAATTAACCAAATTGCCCTTGGTTAGTTTTTACTAATTACTTTTTACTATTACTTAACTCTTAATTTTTCTACATAAATATCACAATTTCCTCACACCCTCACCCCAAATTTTTGATCAGACCAGCCCTCCCCCCTTCAAACCTCTTCTTCTTTCTTTTATCTTCTTTCTCTTCTTTTCTTCGCTTTTCTTTCTCACCATTTTTCTTCATTTTTGGAGCTTTAAACCTTGAAATTCTTGAAGCAATCTTCACCAAACTTGGAGTAGATCATCATAGGAGGTAGAATCTCATCTCTATCTCTCTCAATCTCTCATTTTTATCCTCTAATTTCCATGATCATAAATGTTAGGGTTTTTACCCCTAAATCTTAAAAAATCCATGATAAATTGTAGGAAAGTCATTTTGATACCAAACCAATTTCTATGGCCTAGGTTCATGACACACTTGCATGATCCAAGAGATTAGAGCCCAGAAATCTCTCTAGCTATTTTTTTGAGAGAGAGGCCGAAACTCCCTATTGTGTAGGGTAGGGTTTTTGGTTGGTTTTTGAGTTTTGAGTTGATATCTAGGGTTATCACATTTAGTTAGGGTGCTATCCAACAAATGAGGATTTTTGGAGCTCCCTAGCTATTTTTCATTCAATAGGGCCGAACCCCAGGGGTAGTGCAGTAGGAGAAATCTTTGCTTTTTGAACTAATGCCTTCATTGATTATGTTTAGGGATACTTAAGGATCATTGATGCAAAAGTTAGGAATTGTCCGACATCCCTAACCTAATTAATTAAATAGGGGCAGTAGCTAATCCTAAGGAATTAGGGAGTTTTTGATTTAACTGTATTGATTTCTGGTTGTGTTTTGTTGTATAGAATCGGACAGGATTCGAACATCCGACAGCGCACTCGACTGACAGCTGCGGAGTCGTAGCCGGAGCTGCTCGAGGAAATCACTAAGGTGGGGAGAAAGAACTAATATCGTCGGGAAGGCAAGCTTAATATAGAGTATATATATATCTGTGTAGGGGAACCCTAAAACCCTAGAGGTTGAGCCCTGGATAAAGTGCCTAGACCCTAAGTGTAGGTACCTTTGGGATATCACCGCTAAGTTGATATTATGAATGATGAGACTAGTTGAGGTTGATTGTGTTGAATTCTTTAACTGATTACCTGTTGATTTTTTTATTTTGTTGAACTGTCTGTTTGATGAACTATTGCCCGAATTTATAATGATAACTGTACTGGAAAGATCTTCTGTTGCGATGTTTATTGTGATCGGTTGGTTGAGTGTTGATGAGAGTATGGTGAGCATTGATGTTGTTCGGGTTGATATCCTTGTGGTCCCGACCGTGGAGCTGTGGCTCGTAGACGCAAGGCGTCGTGATGCTGATGCTGATGTGATGTTGATGATGATGTGATGTTGATGTTGATGATTGATGTTGGCGTTGGTGTGATGCGATGTGTCGTGGTCGTAGACGAGTGTTTAGGCGTGAGGTTCTGATATCAACCTGCGATGGATGTTTGTTGCATTTTCATAACATTTCATACCACAGCATTTGGTCCCAAAGGGGGATGTCCAATTGGGGACGTTACGTAAAATCCCGAGGCGGGATATGATGTGATGTGATGTGATGTAATCCCGACGAGAATGTCCAATTGGGGACGTGATATATCGGCCGTCATGCATATAGGGAAGACAGCATATACATAGGGAATAGTATCCCTCCTATAGGCTTATTCGAGAGAACGATGTTTGAGATGATTGTGATATGTGACTTAAGAGATGGATGAGGTTGTGTTATATATGTTATCCGTGTTATGTGATGTATATATATATGTTGCACTGATGCCCCTCTCCCATATTGATGAATTATGTTTCTTATCTCCCGCTATTTTCTGTATGTGTTGCCTTTATTTAATGGGAAGATCCCGAAGAGGAACCAGCTGCTGAGGAATTGGACGGCATTCCGTACGAGCCTGACGCCGGAGGACGGGCCACGGACCCTAGCCTTGAGAGGTTGGACAGCGATCGTGATTAGCCGAAGAGCTATCTTTTGGCCTATCTTTCTTACTGTTATTTTGGTTTGTAACAATATACTCTGTATGTACTACTTTACTACTGTAGCCCTATTGACAGGGCAATGATGTATGTGATATTTTTCTTTATATTTTAAGCTGTGTACTCTGAAGCGTAGCGTGCCGAGTGTATTGTTTTGCTTCCGCGCTAAATTTTTCGCTTCGCTTTGTATTAATAAGGCGCGCTAACGTTTATTATGCGATTAAGATTAGTTAATATCTTAGGTCCTACTGATGGGACGGCGGGTCGTCTCATTTATTGGTATCAGAGCAGTTTGGTTCTACAACGGGCCTTGAGGGTTGTTGAAACCACACAGTCCAGGTTGGAGCCAGAAATAGTGGAGTTTGGAACCATTACTGCTGGTTAAGAAAGCATTAGTATTGACAGTTATGTCCGCATTGGGTACTAACTATGTTAGGAAAAGGGTAATGTGTCCGATGCGTATGTTATCGAGAGTGATAACTATTTTGTTCGTGGGGCACATGATATATATATCGGTTGATTTATATTGAATGTTGCTTTATTCTTGTTTGGAATAGCTGAGAATCTGGAGAATTTCGCTAAGCGAAATTCATATCACTAAGCGAAACGGTTTTCGCTAAGCGAATTTGGTCTCGCTGAGCGATCCAGAGAAGTTCCAATCACTGTCTCAATTTCGCCAAGCGAAATTGATCTCGCTAAGTGATCCAGAGAAGTTTCGAATGATGCATCACTGCCTCAATTTCGCTAGGCGGATGGAGCCTCGCTAAGCAAAATTCACTCAATTTCGCTAAGCGAATGGAGCTTCGCTAAGCGAAATGCACTCAATTTCGCTAAGCGAATAGAGTTTCGCTAAGCGAAACCTTGTTTTTGCCTTTTCCCATGTTTTCTTCATTTTCTTTCCTAGCTAACAAACTAGATATGTCTTATGGATCGAAGCATTGTAAGACATATAATGCATGTATAGGATAATGCAGTGTGTATGTGTTAGAAATGTGAGCTGATAATTTCTTCTACGGGAAATTAAATGGCTTGCGGACAAGGTAGAGACAGAAGATGCTGGATTGAGTACTTTTATGAAAGGGAAGCCGCCACCGTTTCATGGTGACTTCAATCCGGAGGGAGCAGAACTCTGGATACATTAGCTGGAGAAATTCTTCGCGGCAATGCACTGTCGTGAGGACAGGAAGGTGACCTATGCATCCTTCATGCTGATGGGGGGTGCAAAGCTATGGTGGAAGGACAAGCAGAGAATGCTTGAAGTAGAAGGAAAAGTTATTAACTGGGGACTATTTCGGAAATGCTTTCTAGAGAAAGATTTTCCCAGATTGATGAGCAGAGAGATATAGTTCGCTTTAGATATCGTACCAGGAATACCGAATGGCTCCAGCGGAGTTAGCAGAGTTGAAAAAGTAGTTAGATGACATGTTGGATAAGGAGTTTATAAGACCGAGTGCTTCACCTTGGGGAGTGCCGGTGCTATTCGTCAAAAAGAAGGACAGAAGTCCAAGGCTGTATGTGGATCATCACAGCTAAACAAGGGAACCATCAAGAATAAGTATCCGTTGCCTAGGATTGACGATTCGACGGACCAGTTGAAAGGAGTTGTGGTATTTTCGAAGATTGACTTAAGATCTAGTTATCACCAGATTCGAGTCAAGAGGGAGGATATACCGAAGACGGCGTTTAGGAGCCGGTATGGACACTACGAGTATCTGGTTATGCCCTTTGGTGTAACTAATGCTCCAGCAGTGTTCGTGGATTACATGAATCGGATTTTTCGACCGTTCTTCGATAAGTTTGTCGTTGTGTTTATTCCCTTAATCGGGAAGAACATCAGGAACATCTTAGGATTGTGCTTCAAGTGTTAAAGGACTGACAACTTTATGCAAAATTGTCCAAGTGTGAATTATGGTTAGAAGAGGTACAATTCTTAGGTCATGTGATTAATCGTGATGGGATAGAGGTAGATCCAGCAAAGGTTGAAGCTGTGGTACAATGGGAAAGTCCTAAGACGATGAGTGAAATACGGAGTTTCCTAGGACTAGCTGGATATTACCGAAGGTTCATCGAAGGATTCTCGAAGATCGCGTTGCCAATGACGCAGCTAACTAGGAAGGGAATATCCTTTGAATGAACGGGTGAATGTGAAAAGAGTTTTCAGGAGCTGAAAAGGAGGTTGACTACGTCACCAGTATTGACGTTACCGGATTCTTTGGGACAGTTTGACGTATACTGTGACGCGTCATACCAAGGATTAGGTTGTGTCCTAATGCAATATCGGAGAGTGGTAGCATATGCTTCGCGGCAGCTAAGAATTCATGAGAGGAATTATCCGACTCATGATTTGAAGCTAGTAGCTATAGTGTTTGCTTTAAAGATATGGCGACACTATTTATATGGAGCTAAGTTATAGTGTACAGTGACCATAAGAGCTTACGGTATCTATTCGATCAGAAGGAATTAAATATGAGGCAAAAGAGATGGATGGAATTCATAAAGGATTATGAATTCGATCTACAATACCATCTAGGAAAAGCGAATGTAGTAGCGGATGCGTTAAGTAGGAAATCCTTGCGCATATCTACTATGATGGTAAAAGAACTAGAACTGATTGAACAGTTCAGAGATTTAGATCTAGGTATGGAATTATCTTAGGATAAGATACACCTAGGAATGGTCACGGTAACGAGCGACTTTTTGAAGACGATCAAGGAGAAGTAGGAGGTTGATCAGTGTATTCAGAAAGTAAAAGAACAAGTAACAGAAGGCAGAACTTCTGAGTTTAGGATGAATCAAGATGGAGTCTTGAGGTATGGAGGTAGAATTTGTGTGCCAATGGATGTAGAGCTAAGAAGAAAGATCTTAGAGGAAGTGCACAAGAGTAAGCTAATTTTTCATCCCGGATCTAAAAAGATGTACCAGGACCAAAAGTGAATGTTTTGGTGACCTGGGATGAAGAAGGAAGTAGCAGAATATGTCAAATCCTGTCTGGTGTGTCAAAATGCAAAGATTGAACACCAGAAACCATCAGGGTTATTGCAATCACCGGACATCCCAGAATGGAAATGGGATAGCATTGCAATGGATTTTGCTTCCGGACTACCGAGGACGCAAAAGAGCTGCGATGCAATCTGGGTAATCGTTGACAAGCTTACGAAATGTGCTCATTTCTTGCCGATCAACCAAAGGTATTCTTTGGAAAGATTAATCCAGATTTACATCAAAGAAGTGGTGAGATTACATGGAGTACCTTCGAGTATAATTTCGGACAGGGATCCGAGATTTACTTCCAGGTTTTGGCAGAGTCTAAATGGTGCATTGGGAACTAAGCTCAGAATGAGTTCAGCTTATCATCCGCAGATGGATGGTCAGTCTGAGAGGACGATCCAATCGTTGGAAGATCTTTTAAGAGCATGTGTTTTGGAAAACATAGGAAGTTGGGACGAATTTCATCCATTGATTGAGTTCACATACAATAATAGTTTCCACTCGAGTATCGGCATGGCACCATACGAGGAACTGTATTGACGAAAGTGCAGAACACCACCCTGTTGGTATGAGACCGGGGAGAATCAGTTGATAGGCCCAGAGATGGTACAGTGAACGACGGAGCAAGTTAAGAAAATTCGAGAAAAGATGAAAATCGCACGGGATCGACAAAAGAGCTACAATGACAAGAGGAGGAGACCTTTGGAGTTCTATGAAGGCGATCATGTCTTTATGAG
This sequence comes from Ammopiptanthus mongolicus, assembly GCA_039655645.1. NCBI lineage: Eukaryota > Viridiplantae > Streptophyta > Magnoliopsida > Fabales > Fabaceae > Ammopiptanthus > Ammopiptanthus mongolicus. The sequence goes on along the minus strand of CM077344.1, from coordinate 72,423,530 downwards.
AGTCACTCCAAGACCTGGAATCGGTAGGGCAATCAAATCCAAAAAGCTTACACCTAGATTCATTGGACCATTTCAAATTCTTCGCCGAATTGGTCCAGTTGCCTACCAAATTGCCTTACCTCCCAACCTATCCAATATTCACAATGTATTCCATGTATCCCAACTCAGAAAATACCATCCTGATCTATCACACGTGATAGAGCCCGAATCAATCCAGGTAAGGGAGAACTTAGAATACGAAGCATTGCCTGTACGGATTGAAGACACGAGGGTGAAGGAACTCTGCAGAAAGCAGATTCCCTTAGTCAAGGTCAGATGGGATGCTACAACAGGAGATGCCACCTGGGAACGCGAAGAGGATATGCAGCAGCAATACCCATATCTATTCCAAGGTATGTCGAATTTCGAGGACGAAATTCTTTTTAAGGGGGTAGTAATGTAACACCCCGATTTTCTTAATCTTTTGATTAATCAGTAATAAGTAATTGTATTTTATTTGAGGGTCTAGAAATGTTAAATAAATTATTCCGAGGCCATAGTACCGTTCTACGCCATCGCAGGAGGCTATGGTTAAGTTTTGGGCCGAAAACTCAAACGGAGCCCGATCTATGTTTTTCGGATGATAGTGTTTTTCTACTATCAAGGCCTCATTTTGACTAATGGTCAGACCCATTAGTCTTAGAATTCAATCATCTACCCTTTTGCTAAAATGTGTCCTGACGTTCAAAAATATAAATAATATTTTATATTCGGACCGAAAATCGATCGGATAGGCGATTCGAGTTGTCAGGGTTTTTCGAGAACCTTGAGCCAATGATTTTCATACCAGGGCTATGTTGAATTATTCGGGGACTCTTATCAGTGTCGTGAGGATTTTTCAAAATGTCGGGATATGAATTGACCAAATTGCCCTTGGTTAGTTTTTACTAATTACCTTTTACTATTACTTAACTCTTAAGTTTTCTACATAAATATCATAATTTCCTCACACCCTCACCCCAAATTTTCGATCAGACCAGCCCTCCCCCCTCCAAACCTCTTCTTCTTCCTTTTCTCTTCTTTTTCTTCTTTTCTTCTCTTTTCTTTCTCACCATTTTTCTTCATTGTTGGAGCTTTAAACCTTGAGATTTCTTGAAGCAATCTTCACCAAACTTGGAGTAGATCATCATAGGAGGTAGAATCTCATCTCTATCCCTCTCAATCTCTCATTTTTATCCTCTAATTTCAATGATCATAAATGTTAGGGTTTTTACCCCTAAATCTTCAAAAATCCATGATAAATTATAGGAAAGTCATTTTGATACCAAACCAATTTCTATGGCCTATGTTCATGACACACTTGCATGATCCAAGAGATTAGAGTCAAGAAATCTCTCTAGCTATTTGTTTGAGAGAGAGGCCGAAACCCCCTATTGTGTAGGGTAGGGTTTTTGGTTGGTTTTTGATGTTTTGAGTTGATATCTAGGGTTATCACATTTAGTTAGGGGCTATCCAAGAAATGAGGATTTTTGGAGCTCCCTAGTTATTTTTCATATTTTTCATTCAATAGGGCCGAACCCTAGGGGTAGTGCAGCAGAAGAAATCTTTGCCTTTTGAACTAATGCCTTCATTGATTATGTTTAGGGATATTTAAGGATCATTGATCCAAAAGTTAGGAATTGTTCGACATCCCTAGTCTAATTAATTAAATAGGGGCAGTAGCTAATCCTAAGGAATTAGGGAGTTTTTGATTTAACTGTATTGATTTCTGGTTGTGTTTTATTGTATAGAATCGGACAGGATTCGAACATCCGACAGCGCACCCGACTGACAGCTGCGGAGTCGTAGCCGGAGCTGCTCGAGGAAATCACTAAGTGGGGAGAAAGAACTAATATCGTTGGGAAGGCAAGCTTAGTATAAAGTATATATATCTGTGTAGGGGAACCCTAAAACCTACTAGAGGTTGAGCCCTGGATAAAGTGCCTAGACCCTAGGTGTAGGTACCTTTGGGCTATCACCGCTAAGTTGATATTATGAATGATGAGACTGATTGAGGTTGATTGTGTTGAATTATTTAATTGATTACCTGTTGATTTTTTTATTTTGATGAACTATTGCCTGAATTTATGATGATAACTGTACTGGAAAGATCTTCTATTGCGATGTTTATTGTGATTGGTTGGTTCAGTGTTGATGAGAGTATGGTGAGCATTGATGTTGTTCAGGTTGATATCGTTGTGATCCCGACCGTGGAGCTGTGGCTCGTAGACGCAAGACGTCGTGATGCTGATGCTGATGTGATGTTGATGATGGTGTGATATTGATGTTGATGATTGATGTTGACGTTGATGTGATGCGATGTGTCGTGGTCGTGGACGAGTGTTTAGGTATGAGGTTCCGATATCAACCTGCGATGGATGTTTGTTGCATTTTCATAACATTTCATACCACAACATTTGGTCCCAAAGGAGGATGTCCAATTGGGGACGTTACGTAAAATCCCGAGGCAGGATATGATGTGATGTGATGTAATCTCGATAGGGATGTCCAATTGGGGATGTGATATATCGGCCGACATGCATATAGGGAAGACATCATATACATAGGGACTAGTATCCCTCCTATAGGCTTATTCGAGAGAACGATGTTTGAGATGATTATGATGGGTGACTTAAGAGATGGATGAGGTTGTGTTATATATGTTATCCGTGTTTTGTGATGTATATATATATATATGTTGTACTGATGCCCCTCTCCCATATTGATGAATTATGTTTCTTATCTCCCGCTATTTTCTGTATGTGTTGCCTTTATTTAATAGGAAGATCCCGAAAAGGAACCAGCTGCTGAGGAACTGGACGGCATTCCGTACGAGCCTGATGTCGGAGGACGGGCCACGGACCCTAGCCTTGAGAGGTTGGGAAGCGATCGTGTTTAGCCGGAGAGCTATCTCTTGGCCTATCTTTCGTACTGTTATTTTGGTTTGTAACAATATACTCTGTATGTACTACTTTACTACTGTAGCCCTATTGACAGGGCAATGATGTATGTGATATTTTTCTTTATATTTTAAGCTGTGCACTCTGAAGCGTGGCGTGCCGAGTGTATTGTTTTGCTTCCGCGCTAAATTTTTCGCTTCGCTTCGTATTAGTAAGGCGCACTAATGTTTATTATGTGATTAAGATTAGTTAATATCTTAGGTCCTACTGATAGGACGACGGGTCGTCTCATAAAGTGACACGTGTCGGTTACGCGTTGCGGTTGGCACGTGATGAGTGGTGCCTTGGAGGTGAGGAAACATCAACGCTCAAGTGTTGAGGAATCTACACTCAAGCGTTGTAATGCTAAAGCGTGGAGATCCAGAACGCTAAGGCGTGGTCAGCAGAGTTTTACCTCTATAAATAGTTCTTCACTTTCACCATGCACGAACTTTTGGTTGTGATATCGAAACAGAGAGCTCGAGAGTGAAGGTCTAGAGGTGAGGTTCCAAGCTTTGATTTCAAGTTTTGATCCATTCGTTCGTCCGATTCCAGTTCCGATCGTGTTTTCGTGATCAACGCGACTCCTACTCCAATTTTACCGGTTTACTTTTGTGATTCGACGAGGGTAAGCCAAGGTTCCGTATTTACCTACATTGTACCTATACAATGTTCTCTTATGGTTTATGCTTCTTATCACAGTTTTAACTTCGTATTAGGGTTAATGTCATAGTCTACGTGTTTTTCCGTGATTAGGGCAAGTTTGGAAGTTGCGTGCGGAACCCTTTTGGAGCAGGTAGGCTGCGGCTATAGAGGCTTAGAGAGGAGCAAGAAGTGCTCGTTGTGTTCATGATTATCACCACTTTCGCTATCAGGTGGGGAGAAAGGGTTACACACGTCGGGGAGGCAAGAGTAGTCCATATAGCTGTATTATATGTTTTGTATGTGTAGGGGAACCCTAAACCCTACATGAGGTTGGACCCTGACAAAGTACCTAAACCCTAGGTTTAGTCTACTTTGGGCTATTACCGTTATATTTGATACCCTAGGTTAGCAGATTTGTGATGCATGATAATATGTGCTCTGTGTTGATATATGCGTACCTGTTAGTTATGATATCTGATATTTGCAAGAGATGCATGATGTGTTGGTGATACTGACATGTTCGTATGTATGCTGTTTATTGCGTTATGGAACATGTTGATAATTGCTGAATTGTTGCATTATATCTGGAAATGCATGTATGTATGAGATATGGAGGTTTAGCATGATTAGGGCTTTGACCCCATTGTGGATATTCGAGCTTATACTTAAGATTTGAGGTTGTAATGGAGCTTGGAGCTCGTAAGGTTATGATGGGAGCTTGGAGCTCATATGGTTACAAGTGGAGCTTGGAGCTCATGTTGCTAATTGCAAGTTGCATGTGTTGCGATATCATCTCAAGAGAGATGGATGACATGCATAGCATATGCATTTGATGCCAAGTGGTGAGCCGTATGCTGTGAGGCATACGAGGTTGGTGCACCGAGTGCGGGTGCGAAAAACCGAATGGTAGATCTGCGTGATCTTGGGGATATATTGGACACAGGTGTACCCACATGAGACCGGTATGGTAGCGCCTATCGTGTCGTGGCGGTCCTGGGCACGTCCTACTATCCCGATTGGACCCTGAGTCTTTCCAGTTGCCGGTGGATCTTCTGAGGAGGCCCAGTTAACCCTCTTTGTCTGGGACAGTTGAGCGGTGATACATTCTTATGGGTCACGGCAAGCGAAACGGATTACTGGAACGAACCAACTTATTGTCCGATATGCGGACGTGATGTTGCTCTTAGTAGGGTGGTTAGTACCAGTCAGCATGCATAGAAAGAGTATGTGTATATCTAGTTAGGGAATGGCCGTGGTGTCGTCATACTGAGACATGATTGTGTTTGTTATATGTTCTGCATTGGATCATCCCTGTCATAGATGTGCCGTATATCTTATCTCCCTGTATCTTCTTGTATGTTATGCTTTCGATCTGCGAACAGACGACGAGTTGGCTGAAGGAAACTATGGACCCGAGGATGCATCCCTTCCTCCAAGCAGCACTGGAGATCTCAATGCTGGGTGAGCTTGAGATCGTCTACCACGACGAGTAGGGGTGGCAGGTGGACCCCTCTACATTCTTGAACGTGTACACCGGGCTAGTGAGCTTGTTGTTCCGAGGCGGTACTCCACCACGAGCGGAGATCATAGGACCGTATAGAGTGGTCCAGTTTCTTCCATTTCCCCAGATGTGGCACCCACCCAGGCCGCGAGAGCAGAATTTTATGTGGGCTGCTCCAGCATCATCTCACGTGACGAGTCGCAGAGGCTTTGTGTTGAGAGGACAGCGTCAGAGGTCAGAGCGGTATTTGAGAGTCGCCAGGCGTAGGCGGATCGATATGTCCAGTTCTTCCTCGGATTATGTGCCCCTGCGGGTTTATAGGCTCACATATGGGGAAGGATAGAGAAGCTCTTAACTTTCACGTCATTGAGGACATGACATCGCCAATGCATCTGTCATAGGATGTCAGGTGACGTTTTTTGATGTATTTTGAGAGGGGATGGGGAGAGTATGTGAGTTTGAGTGTCAGAGTCCCTTTGATGTTTGTGTTGTATTTTCATTTTATTATGTACTTTCGTCTGTATATGAACTTAGCCCTACTGATGGGGCCACCATGTATATATCTGTACTGTGTGTATGTGTTTTCGTTTATCTTGCTACGTTTACTCTGATGTCTTGCGCTTTTATTTATGATAAACGTTATCGCTGTTTTAATAAGCGCGTAATCTCTAAGTTATAATTAATAGTATATTTGGGTTCTAAAATAATGGGATTTCCTCGAGTGGAACTTGGGGACGTCACAGCTCGTCTAGATTTTGTTGCTGATTAGTCTTCATAAATTTTAGACAGACGCTTGAAAGCTTGTTTGATTTGTTTTTCAGACTCTTTGAAGATTGTCTTGAGATGCTTCAATATTGTCAGACATTTGTCCTTTCTTGATAGACTCTTTGACCTTTGATATCGAGTAGCTTCTGCTGATTTGTTTGATTAACTCAGAGATCCTTTGAATAGATTGATGGTCTGCACACTCATGTAGATTATCAGCAATGTTCACACAGTTCATTTAATCATTAATCAAATGCTTAGATTCATCAAAACACAAGGGTCAGACACATAGGACAAACTAGCATACGCATAGTAAGGCTGACAGACGCTTGGATACATAACACTATCCCTTCCAAATGTAACTGAAAGATTTCTATCCACCCAAGCATTGAGGTTCAGACTATAGAATAACACTATATGGGTGGAGTTCAAGAGTGGGATCCACACTTGAGAAGCAAGTGGGCAATCACGCAAAACATGCATGGTGGATTTCGGGACACCCACACAAAAATGACAATCGGGGAAGTTGTGCATCTAGAGACTTTGACGCAAGTTAGTCAGCAGCTTGTTATGCATTGCTTTACATAGGTGAATCTGTATGCGATGTGGCCCTCTCCAACGCCATATATTTTGCCAGACTTGATAAGGAGGAAGACTAGGGGCTTCATATGGTTAGCAATAGTCTTTGTAATATACTAGTAGGATACATTGCATAAGGAGATTGGCCTAAAGAGAGTAATGAATTCAGGTTTATCCATTTTTTTTATAAGAACTAGTAAACTCTTATTTACTTCCTTAACTAAATCGGGATAAGATGACCTGTTGTTCCATTAAAGAACCTAAGTATTAAGTAACCTTAAACGTGTTATAAACGTTAGCGCGCTTTATTAACAAAACGAAACGAAGCGGAAAGGGGAGAAAAACGGAACCGAAACTAAAGCACGCAACATATCAAAGTCAAACACAACTAAAGATAGATAAAACTATGTACAGACATACATGAGTTGCCCCATCAGTAGGGCTACAGTAATATACACATATAGAGTACATCAAAAGGTGACCGTAAAATAAAATATATCAAAAAAGATAGCAGAAAACTCTTGAACTAACAGCACTCTCCCAACCCCACTCAAAATACATAAAAAATACTCATATCACACTCCTAATACAGACGCACTGGCAGGATCGCGTCATCAGCAACGCTGATGGCCTGAGCTACCATGTCCTTTACTGTAAGTATGCCTATAAACATGTAAAGGCACATACTCCGATGAGGAACCTGATACGACGATCCTTCATCTCTGATAAGTCCTGAGATATTGATCTGACCTCCGCCCCTGTCCGCGTAACACCAAACCTCGTCTGCTGATGACGTGAGATCACTCTGGCTCTGCCCACATCTGCTCTTGTACTCGTGGTCTCGGCAGATACCACATCTGAGAGAAAGGCAGGTGTTGTAATACTCGATACGGTCCTAGGATATCTCCAAAAGGTGTCGTACAGTTCCTGAACCGTATACTGATGGGACCAGTATAAACAGTTAGGAACGTGGCAAGGTCCGTTTGCCATCCCCGATCATCCTGGTAGATGATCTCGATGTCCCCTAGAACCCAAGTCCTCGGTGCCATCGTCACGAAAGGTTGCAGTCTCCAGTCCATCTTCTAGTTGATCGTTGTCTGCTCGATGAAGAGAGGACAAAACATACACAGAGAAGTACAGGGAGATAAGAAAACGTACATCATCAAACATAGGACAGGGGCGGTAACATAGCATGTAAACATGTAGCATGCAGCACATATAAGGAAAACAACACTCAAACAACCATCTCTCGAGTGACACATCACATCCATCTTAGAAGCTTTTCTCTCAGATCAAACCTCTACGAGGGATACTAATCCCTATATGCATGTAGGCCGATTTCATCACGTCCCCAATTGGACATCCCGGTCGGGACAAAAGCATCACATCATAACACGTCCTCAATTAGACATCCCGCTTTGGGACAGGTGATACACATCACGTCACCAATTGGACATCCCTCATTGGGACAGGTGGTACACGTCACGTCCCCATTTGGACATCCCTCATTGGGACAAGATAGAACACCATGCTATGATATGCAACATCCAAACTTTGTGAGTAGATACTAGAGCCACACGCCTAAACACTCGGCCATAGCCACGATGCATTGCATCCACAGGAACACCAACATGACGCCTTGCGTCCACGAGCCACAGCTCAACGATCAGAACCACGACGATATCAACCCAATCAACTCATCAACCTCACCACACAATCATCACCAATTCATCCAATTCAATAGTAATAACAACATCACAACAATAAGCATGCCAATATACATTTCATCATATAGACAAATAATTAGGTAGCAAAGTAGGCAGTTTAGCATGCACAACAAAACATCCTCAACAAAAACATCGTCTAGCCTAGGGTATTATCTTAGCAGTGATAGCCCCAAAGATACCTACACCTAGGGTTTAAGTACTTTGTCAAGGGCTAAACCTCTCATAGGATTTAAGGTTCCCCTACACATGCATACATTCTACACTGCGCTTGCCTTCCCGACGATAATGATTCTTTCCCCCCATCTGAAAAATTGTGCAAGCGCGACCACGAACACAATCACAATCTCAACACCACCACACCACCACTCAGTCCTTCACCACCACCAATAGCAGCTGCGGTTGCCTCTCCACAATGAACACCGTCACGACCTCGAACTTTCCCTAATCACGGGAACAACGTGTAAACAACATCGTTAACCTTAGAGTAATTCCAAAACCAAGAAGATTCAAGGGTAAAGCTCAAAGAACACAAAGAACAAGAAGAACGTAATTGTCGATGTGTTAGAGATTCAAGCTTACCTTCGAGGAATCGAGAAACCAATCGGTGTAACTCTTAGTACTCGAAGCCCTAATCGCAGCGATGTAGTTGGAATCTCGATCCGATACCTCGATTTTCCCCAGGATCACTTTCTCTCTCTACGAACTCTTTTTTCTCTCTCTAACCTTTGGACTTAGGATAAAATGGAGGTTTTTCACCAAAGTGAAAAGAAAAAAGAAAGCTTAAGTAGTTCTGATCTTCTCTGCACGCTTAAGTGTGCAGGTTTGGAACGCTTAACCGTTCCCACTCTCTAGCGAGGAGTTTCTCTACGCTTGAGCGTGGCGCGTTGGTCGCCACGTCTCCTGCCACGCGTTCATGCACGCTGACACGCGTACCTCCATGCGTACCCCCTTCCATACTCTAACGTGCAACTACGCACGTTCGAGCGTCAACAGTCAACGTTTGAGCGTTGGGTCACTCAACATCAAAGCATTGGACTCTGAATTGATCCATTTTTTCACGATTTTCCACATTTTGAGCTCGTTCCAAGGTCCAAATTGTCTCAAATTTGGACCAAGGCTTCCTCAACACACAAGAAACATAACTAAGCCTTTAAACTTGTTTAATTCATGCCCCACACATTAGACTAGAAAACAGGGTGTTACAGGGAGTGCTCCGATAATTTAGTCAAATATAATTATTTTTATTTCATATAGCACACTATTTATTTGGATTTCTTAATTGTTGCCCAACGATCTTAAAAAGACAGATAAAAAAGAATAGAAGAAATAGATAAATATTAGTGATGTCTATACCAAAATAAAAAAGATAAATATTAGTAATGTAAATACCGGTTATATTATAATAACATATTTTAACTATGTTGTGTTTTATAATACATTTCTACTAATTCAAACCTATTTATAATTATGAGTGTATTTGTTTGTAGTTTAACTTGTAAGAAACGTAGCATTGTGTGTTGATTTGAATAAAAGAGAGTCAAGTGTGTGGTTTTAGATTTGATTCTAAAATCTTTGTGTAGAAAAATATTGCTAGAGAGGTTCCTATTTGTTTTGATTCGGAGGAGCACCAACATGAAAAGATTTTCTTCCATGAGTGATATTCTTTCATGATCGTTGATACCACTTTTAGGATTCGGTGGAGCGCCAATATAGGGAGATCTTTTTTCATGGGCTGTGGTTAAGTGAAGAACCAGATAAATGAGTTTGACAACACATCTGATCCAAAACCTTAAGGCATTGAGTCTATGAGTCTTCTCAACCTATATGGTCTTCATCATGTTAAGTTCTTTCCAATGTGAGACTTCTTCATTCACGTCTTACTCACACTTTGATTTCTCAACACTGCTTAAATATTTGGTTGTACTTTAATAAATTAATCTTTCACTTATCGAGTGAGAAATACTTTGAAAAACCAAAAAATTTGCAAGATACATATTTTTTTATTTGAAAAATCACTTGTCAAATATGCACAATGATTTGGATAAGACTTAAAAAAAACATAATCTATGAAGTTCTCTACTTTTAATACAAAACTGAAATCTAGCTTCTTGAAAAATCAATTTTATGAGAAATATAAGATGGCTTTTGCTATGTTTGGTAAGTTTCATCCGCTAGTTTATAACAGATGGGTTAGTAGAACTGTTTGGTAAACACATTTGTCACTAGGTTATAGCGTTTCTTTCGGACCTTAATTCTAGTAGAGTTTGAACTTATAGCTTATAGCGTCTCATTTTTTTCTCTTTTTTATCCTTACCCTTTTACTTTAATTCCACCTTTATCCTTTTCAATAAAATAAAATATTATAATTTTCAAAATAACACATATAATTTAACATAGCATATAAACAATTGATAAATAATTTAAAATAAATCAAGTATTAAAAGTAATAATTATTTTAAAATACATATATATATATATATATATATATATATTGCACATAATTATTTTGAATTATACTTATTATCAGTTATTTACGTGATAAAATATTAAATAAACATAGAGCATGGGTCTTGTACAAATAAATTATTTGTTATAATTGATTATGATAATATATATAAACAACATTTAAAAACTTGGTTGGGAGGGGAGAACTCACTTTGTGTGCCCAACAGATTCCCCAACGAAGATTAGTCACCGCTTACGGTAGTGGATACTTCGTACCTATATCATGGTTACCAAAAAAATAAAAAAAAACATGTCCATATTATATGTCATTTTATCTTTTGTAGATAGTTTAACCGCTAGTTTTATCAAACACTTCCACGTCAATAAGCTAACTCGTCCACTGTCCGCTATCAACTACCTCATCTGTTATCCGCTATAAGCTAACTTATTCCCCATCGGCTAGTTTTATCAAAGAGAGCCTTTAGATAAATTAAAAAGAAAGTTATTTTAAGATAGAAAAAATCTCTTTCTTTTTCTTTTCTGATTTTTTGTCATAAATAACTTGTTGATGTAGCTTCTAAAAGAAGCAAAAGAAGAAACTATTTTTAAATATTTGATCAAAATAATTGAAAATAATATTTTTAATAAAAATACTTTTCTTCACAAAAATTCACAAATAAATATTCACTTTTATAATTATATTTAAATGTTAAAAAAATTCTGTTTTTTTTTATAAAAGCTTCTACAAAATAATTATTTTCTTTATTATCTTAAATTACTCTTTTTCTATAATACTTTATGGTTGACTTCGTAGATTGGGATTAAGGCCCGTTTTATGGTGCACTCCATGTCTTTGGGGTGCATCGGTGCACTCCATTTTTGACCTGCTACGATAAGTAAATTTTTTACTATTCAGTAAATTTAACCTGTTTGGAGGTGTTGTTTGCAAATAGTATATTGTTGTCCTTGTTGGTCAAAGTAGCATCTCCTCCTCCATCACCCAACAACAAGCAATTCCTCACAAAATGCAGTAAAATGCTTGCCCTTGTAGACCACTCATTCATCTACACTTCTTTTTTTTTTTGATAAGCAAAGAGACATTTTATTAAGGGAGTACGAGGGGTACTCCAACCCGTAACCATATGGTAGTGCCTCGTTAAAACCTCCCTAAGCCAAAACCCAGTGGGAAAAAGACTAAGGGAGGAAAAAGAGTACACTACCACAGAATACACAAAACCGACAACTATTGAAATCCATACAATTACATGCTACATGCTGCATAAAGCTATTTCCTCTAGACAAAATCAGCCCCCCAAAAAAAAAAAAAAAATTTACCCTGCACATATCTCCTCTTCCATATCAATGCTGCTACCCACCTCTTACAAGTAGTACCAATCGCCATCCATCCACCAAGAATGTACCAGTCGAAATGAGTAGTCCAAGACAGGACATGATATTATCGAGCTTAAACCACCACTAGATGACAGTAACCTCTTGAAGCTTCCATACATAAAAACCCGTCATTGCTCCACTACCTCCACACCACCAGAACCGAAACCACACATACTCTAACTCCCAATCCTTATATTGCCATACAACAACCCAATGGATTGGCACACCAATCCGAATACCTCCAACTTGAATGTCTTCCTTCTCTTGAAATAAACCACTTCCAAGATGTCAACTTAATTTGGAACATTAAGATGCTTCTGTCAAATAACTCCCCTTTGAAGACCATCTTATTTCTAGTTAACTAAATAATCCATACCACAGAGCACCAAATAATATACCGAATTTTCTTACGCTTCTTGCCCTTCAAAGGAAGTTTAAATGCAAGAAAATTATCCACCACCCCCCCACTCCCTGCACCCGACAAACCAATCCAAGCAAAGACCTCTCTCCACAAATTATAAATCATAGAACAGGAGCAAAATAAATGATCCACCGATTCCATTTGTTGAGAACAAAAAACACAGCTATTATTATGAGTGTTAGGAATGATACCTCGGCGCAATAATTCCTCACGCACAGGGATTCGTTTCTGCAAAAGTCGCCAAACAAAAGCCGTTATCTTAGATGGGATTGAGGTACTCCATACCCATTTGAAAGCCTTGGACAAATTGGAATCTAACTCAAAAGAATTGCACCGAATTAAACTTGAGTATGCCGAGTTGCAGCTGTACTTCTTATCCATATCAGGCTTCCACTCCCAAACATCCATGGCTGATGTAGAGGGCGTGATATCAACCAATTTTGTCACCAATTCAGTAACCTGGGCCTCCTCTCGAGGAGTAAGATGTCGCTTCCATAACCACTTCCACCTCCAACCATTGGCCTCCCAACCACCAGATTCGGCAACTAACAGGTTCTTGTTATGAACCAACTGATACAAGTCAGGAAAAGAATCTTTTATAGCTTCTGAGCCTACCCACCGGTCTTCCCAAAATCTAACTGATTTCCCATCACCCAACCGGATCAGAATATTTTCCTCAAACCAGGTTGTCTTTAATGAAACAATGTCTCTCCACCATATAGAACTTTGTCTAGACACTGGCCCTCCATAAAATTTTTTTCTTTCCAACGGACCGTACTTAAATCGAAGCAGGTTATACCATATTGCCCCATGATCTGTTAGACATCGCCATTTCCACTTACCTAACAAGCTCTAATTAAAGACTTCCAAGTGCTTAATTCCCAAACCACCCAAACTCTTTGGTCTACAGACAGTCTCCCATTTAATCCAGCTAATGTTTTTCTTATCCGGGCCCCCACCCCATAAGAAATTTCGCTGAATCCTAATAAGTGTGTTCACCACCTTTTTTGGTGCCTTGAAGCATGAAAAATAGTAGACAGGCAGACTTGTAAGCACCGAGTTAATTAATGTGACCCTCGCTCCAAATGATAATTGAGACCTTCTCCAACTGGAAAGTCGTTTCTGCATAATTGTCACCACCGGACGCCAAGCAGAGCATTTCCTAGGACTTTCCCCCACCGGTAAGCCAAGGAACTTAAATGGAATGTTTCCCAATCTGTAATTAAGAAAAGAGGTAGCAGCATGTAAAAAAAAGTCATCCAAGTGAATACCAAATAGGTGGCTTTTATGAAAGTTGACCCGTAACCCCGATACTAGTTCAAATCCACGAAGAATAGCCTTGATGCACCAAAGATTATCCCATGTTGGTTCACACATCACAATAGTGTCATCTGCGTACTGGAGTACAGGATATGATAATTCGTTTGAGACCATATAAGGAGTTAAATGTCCTTCTTCTACAGATTTATAAATAAGTCCAGTTAGCCCCTCAGCTGCAATGAGAAACAAAAAATGTGCTAATGGATCTCCTTGACGTAGCCCCTGTTGGATAAGGAATTCTTCTGTAGGGCTACCATTAACCAACACCGACATTGAACTATTTCTGATACAAGCTCAAATCCACATTTTCCATTTATAACAGAAGCCCATTCGAGTCAACATATATTCAAGATAATCCCAATCCACTGAATCATAAGCCTTTTCAAAGTCAACCTTCAAGAGCATACACTTATCCTTTCTTCTCTTTGCCAAATCAACTAATTCATTCACTGTCACTACTCCATCCAAAATCTGTCTATGAGGTAGGAAAGCCTTTTGACACGGAGAAATAAGACCACACAACACGTTTTTCAACTGACCCGCCAATATTTTAGCAATTATTTTATAAAGACTACTAATCAGAGAGATTGGCCTATACTCACCCAGGGATTGAGGGTGTTCCGATTTTGGTATCAAAGCAAGAAAAGCTGCGGTTATGGCTTTGGGAAGCTGAGCATTCTGTCGAAACTCATGAATGAACAACAAGACCTCATCTTTTAAGAACTCCCAGCAACTTTTAAAAAACGTGAAATTAAACCCATCAGGTCCCGGGCTCTTGTTGCCGTCACAGTTCCAAACCGCCTCTTTTAATTCTGTTGCGGAAACCAAAGCCGTAAGACAATCATTATCCCCTGCAGATATCTGCCCAAAGGAAAGGCCATCCAATGTAGGCCTTTTAAATTGATTGAGTCGAGAAAAATGACTTTGGAAATGTCTCCTCACCTTTTCCTTTATTTCAGGCACCGTTTCTACCCACCGGTCATTCACCTGTAATGTCACCAATTGGTTCTTTCTCCTCCTTCCCTTAATACAAGCATGGAAGTATCGAGTATTCGCATCTCCCTCTAAAATCCAACGTGATCTGGATTTCTGAAGAAGCATGCTTTCTTTGTAACGGAGCTGTTGCCAAAATTGCCCAACAAGACTTGTCCTACAGTCCAAATTCACCGGGCCTCCTTCAGCTAGGACTTTCTCCAAATCGTTCAACTCATTCACCATATTATCAATGTTTAAATCAAGAATGCCAAAGACCTCTTTATTCCACTTCCTCAATTGATGTTTCAAAGACTTAAACTTCTCCTTTAACACATAACCTTTCCAACCATCCACCTGGAAATTCAACCAGCAGTCTTTCACAAAGGATACAAAATCCTTGTGCTCTAACCAACAATTATTGAAGCGAAAGGGTTTCGGCCCCCAGTCTTGCTCATCACATTTAAGCCATATTGGACAATGATCCGACATATCCCTATTGCCCACCCATTGTGCTACAACCTTCCATTCTTTGATAACCTCATCTGAAAGAAGAAACCTGTCCAATCTACTCATTGATAAACTGTCAGAGCTATACCATGTAAATTTTTTCCCAAATACAGGAACATCAATAACCTGCATGTCTTCAACAAACTGTCTAAATTCTAACATCTCAGTATGATTGTCATTGTTATTTCTCCCCTTCCTCTCACACTTATCCAAGACAGCATTGAAATCACCTGTTAAACACCAACCCCCCGCACTGGATACTCTTTTAAACTGAATTAATTCACTCCATAGTTGTCTCTTTCCATCCAATGAACAGGGCGAATAAATATTTACTAGATATAGAGGGCTTCCAGTCCTCCCTAACTCAGTAGAAATGCCCACAAATCCTGCACCCTCAAACTGTGATCGGATAGATAATGAGCCTCTCCTCCACATGATTAACAAACCCCCCGATTGACCCAATGAATTCCTACAAATCCATTCCACATCATCCCCTCCCCAAATACTAAAAACCAATCTATCCTCCATCAATGTACATTTAGTTTCTTGAATAAAACAAACATCAAAGTTACCTGAAATGATGGTAGACCGAATTCTGTTTCTTTTTACTCGGTCACCTACCCCTCTAGCATTGAGTGATAGAATCTTCATAGGGACCTTCTTCTTGCCTCCCTCAGAACCGTTGCTTCCCTTTCTCTTCGTTCCATTGCTTTGATTTCTGAAATGTATACTGCATCCTCCTCAACCCCTGATACCCCATACAGACAAGCCCGTCGCCATATCTTCTCCTCCATCGTACCAGAGAAATTTCGCCATGAGCAGTCAGCGCGAGATGTTGTCTCATCGGTCGATTCTCTAGTCTCTTCCACGTGCGTGATTGAATTTGTTCCCACCAAGCTCATCGTTTCTGAATCTGAGCGGATGACCTAATGGTGTTTCCTTCGATTTCTTCGAACAGTTACAAAGGGCATGCTTACTGTTCTCGATGATTCAGTGTGTGTTCCAATTGAGTTAATCGCTTGCAACTGGTTTTCACTTCCAACCCCACCTTCAAATTGTTTCAGCCCAATACACACATCTGCTTGATCGAAGCCCACTCCCACTTGGACGCCTCCATTATTCTCATTTGGCCCAATCTGCCCGTGATTATTCAAAATAACATTGGGCCTGTCGCGCTTTGGCCCACTTGCCGCACATAAGGTACCTACGACTGGCAGTTTGGTCATGTTGCAATTCTCTTTATTCCCCATTGAGTCCCTCTCACTGAGGTTAGTAATATCAGCATTAAAATGCTTATAATGCGCATGCAATAACCTCGCCCCATTCAACTTCTCCACAACTGTTGCGTTTTTCTCGCCACCATTTTCCAAGATATGTGCCCCCCCAATCATTGCAGCATTGAATTCTTCATTAATGATATCATCTTCTCCATCTTCACCCTCTGAACTCACCTCCTCCATGGCTGCCATAGAGCTAAACTCACTGCAACTTAGATCATCCTCCGACCCCTCATCCTCCACGGCTGGTGTGAGCCATTGCATCGGCCAGTACCAATTCTCGACAACCTTAATTCGATAAACCATGCCATTGATGCGGACGGTTAATACCTCGTTGACCAGACCCTGTGTTTTTGTCCTATAGAGAACCCGTGCAACATCCATTGTTTTTCTCATTCTCGTATTATCATCAACGTCCGCGAAAGACCCAAATGGGGTAACAAGAAATTCAAAGAAATCCATAGACCAAGCATGGGCGGGGATCCCATAGCACCGTATCCAAGTAAGTCGTTCATTGTCAACCTCTCTTGGGCTCCATGGTCGAATTTCATCAAACCATTGCATAAACCATTCTTCACCATCCTTAAGCACTGTTGAGAGATCACCTTCTTCTGCCTCAAGCAGTACCTTATTAGCACCAAGAGGGGTCACTTTAATCCCAAAATAGCCTTGATTTTGGAATTCTCTTGGAAGATTGTATGCGTTGCCAGGGATACCGACGTCACCAATATAAGCGTTACCCATTTTGTTCATTGTTTCCGCATCTACGTTAAACTCCAAGTTTGCATGTTCCACCTTCCGCACGTATCTTTTTGTCAGTTTGCCTTTTTGTTCTTTGATCCCTTGGTGTGTAGCATTGCCCTTATCTTGTCTAACCACATTCGCATAGGACAAATCATTTCTTCTGAGTTCCTTCTGCCCCCGCACCCTCGTTGCATGGGCTTGTTTCCCTAAACCGTTCTGATTAAAATTCCTTGGGATCGAGACATGCTTTTCGCCTCCACGCTCAAACCTGGGTGAGTTGACAAATAGTTTGGTGGACCCTATATAGATGTTATCCAGTTTTGTTCCAAATAGACCTGGTTCCCATATATCTGTGAATCTTGCAAAGCCAAATCGACGACCCAACTTGTCCTTTTTTGCGGGAATGAATACTTCTGAGATGTTGCCATATTTCTTGAAAACCTTGTACATATCCTCTGCCCGAAAGTTGTCAGGAAAGTTTGTGAAAAAATAGGAAACCTGTTGTTGGATTCCACCTCTCCTTTCAGGATTTGCAATGTCCAACCTGCCTCCACCTCGTCCCTTTTGTCTCCGCCGTACTACTGTCCACCCTCCCTCTTGTTCGTTAACCTTATCTTTCTCTCTCCATTCTCTCTCCTTCCCCCTCTCTCTCTCTCTCTCATGTCGAGAAATTTTATACTCCGATAAGGATGCAGAAACAGGCTCCTCCTCTTTCGCCCTTTATTCTTTGCCTTGACCAAAATACAAAGGAAAGACATCCATCCAAACACAAAAAATCTAACCAAACCAGAAAGAATCAATCAATAATTAATTATAGCAACTTAAATTTCGAATCTGATCAATAAACAAACAGAAATCAGAAATGGGTTTCAAATTGGGAATTTAGGGTTTTGATTTCTGGAAAAGGAAGGGTGAAATTCAACATACCCAAGCCAAGATGAGAAAGCAACGGTGGCCTTAGGTGGTTTGGCGGCCGGACACAATGGTTGAGATGGCGGGGACGCTGTGGTTGTGGTTCAAACGTGGCGGAGATGATCCAAAACTCTGGGTTATGGTGCGGACATGGAGAGAAATGCAATGGTTTGAATAGAAACGCAAACAGAGACACGACAGTGGCCAGAAAACTCCACCTACTGAACATCCTCTCAGGCGTCTTTTTCCACGTATCTTCTTCCATAGTGTATACTACCCCTTCTTTCACAACATCTCCTTTCACGTTCACCATGCATAACTTCCCCCTCCACCCAACCGCATCAATTGCTTCTCTGTTAAACCTTCCATCTTTAAGACCCGTTTTTCTCTCCCAGACCCCATTGTTCGAGTCCCACTTCTCCATCGACCTGGCCGGAGATGGATTGGAAGGAGAGGTTGCCGGAGAATGATATGGATTTGGAAAATACAAGGAGGGACTAAATGATAAATATTCAATTTTATTTTAGGGACTTCTAAATAAATTTTATACTTTATAGATACTACTTTACAAATTATAAAATAGATTTATAAACAAATATTAACTAATTCTATTAACCAGTTTGAGAAGTTACAGGTAAATATACTATCACCATTAATTTCATTTTAAAGCAGATCCAATGGTAAGAACAATGGAGTGCACCACAAAAGCCGCCTGGGATTAAAGAGTAAAGACTATAGAATTATTTGGAATGCGAAAAAGTTTGGTGGGGTGGTTATTTTAGTACCCATTTACAATCAATTTTAGAGCAACTCCAATGGGAGTTGCTTAACAAGTTCTTAAAGTTAAGGACAAGTTCTCAGTGGATTGAATCAGTTGAGTAATCTGACATAGATGCCACATATAATGATTGTTGCTTCTACAAGCAACCGGTCCTTACATAAGGACCACCAATAGAAAATAGAGAAAGAAACACAGTATTCAATAGTTCAATCACAAATAAATTAATATTTTAAATTCAAACAAAAATAAATGTAATTAAAGCTGTGGGCTAACTTGTGGGATCAATTTAGTGACTTTTTAAGAGTTGCACCATTGGAGTATAGAGTTGATTAAAGTAGTAAAAAAATGGTAAGGTGACATGATATGAACCATAAAAAGTGAAGTTAGGCAACTCTAATGGGTTGCACTATTGAAGATGCTTTTGTCCTAAAAGATTTTATTCCACAATGGCTAACTGCTTAGTAATAATGATTAAGTTATGAGCATCCACGATTCAGTACCCCATATTTTTACTTTTTGGGTTCTTAAGTGGGTCCTATGTTTACACATTATTCATTTTTACTTGAGAAATGCTAGCAACATACTCTTTAGCACTCTCTTTTCAACACACTCTCTCTTATTGGTTGAAATTCATGTGGGTTATACAAAATTCAAGTGGGACCCACATGAATTTCAACCAATAGGAGAGTGTGTGTTGGAAAGAGAATGTTAAAAAGTGTGTTGCTAGCACTCCTTTTTTTACTTTTTAAAACTTAAGCACCTTATCTCTCTAATGTAGCACCTCCAAAAAATGTACTAAATGGGTTACACTAGTGACCCACGTGCTTACGTTTCATCTATATATTTACATTTTCTTAATACTACCAGGATGGCCCATATTTACATTGACTCGCTATTGGTCCAACGAGGGTTCTTATTAAGAACCAATGCTTAACAAGCAAGAATCTCTTTAAGATCCTCATTAAAGATGCCCTAACTCAGTCCAAAAAATGAAGTTTTGCGTAGCCTTTTAACATCGTTGTGAACTACAATAAAGAAGTTACGTATATGAAGAAACTTTCTTAGCCAATATAGATCCTTCATTTATGGGATAAATGACAATCCCCATTTAACAGAGAGATAAACATAAAGAAGAGATTTATATTTTAATCTTTTTTTATTATTTAAAAAAAATCATTAAATTTTTTTTGTTTCTATCTCTCTCCTAAACGGAAGGAAAAATGGAGAGAACGAAAATGGAGATAATATACACTCAATTAAAGGACCTTGTCTTAATTGAATAGCCTTCCACATGTTTTGTTGTTGTTGTGTAACCTACCTCTTCTAAGTTTTTTTTTTTTTTTTTTCTGATGAGAAACCTCTTCCAGGTATTATCCATCTTTTTTTTTTTTGACAAATAAATAATGACTGTTTGTAAATGAAAACACTAATAACTTAAACGTTTACCCCTAAAATAAAAGAATTAATAACTTCCAAAAATTTTTAAATTTAAGAACTAAAATGCATTTTACTCTAAGTAATGCTAAAGACCAATGTCTATTGGTCCGAATAGTAAAAAGTTCAGTTTTCATTAAACAATATCTCAGATTCGAGTCTTGTGAATGGAAAATAAGTGTTACGGAAGTTTTGTCCTTTAAATGGGACTTTCCAGCTCAATTCGAATTAGTCCAGATCCAAAGTGACTATATCATGGATTTCAAGACAAAATAAATGCAAAAGTGGTGGAGATTACTTAACTATCTAAGAGTTAATAGAAATGCCAACTCATTCTTGTAAAAAAATTTAGATAAACTAATTATTGGGGAAATTACATTGACATTGGAACACCCCGAAAATCTTATATCTGTTTTTTATCTGTTGTGTGAATAAATTGATTTAGAACACAATTTAGCTAATTATAATTATAATTAATAATAACAGTTATTAATTGGAAATTTACTTTGAATTTCAATTATGAGCTCAATAATCATAAAATGTTGTTTTAAGCCTTATGTGCTGTTTTGGAGCAGAACTGATAAAAATATTATTATTTTAATCGGACCGCTATGTGTTGGGGTACGTACCCGAGGCCAGGGAAGTATTCTGGTCCAGAGCCGGGAATATGTTTTGGCCCAGAGCCGAAAGTGGTTCATGACTATTTTTCACGTTTCCCTAAACCTTATTAATCATTGGTTAATAACCTATCATCTTTATCTTTTATGGAAAAAAAACTAATTGACTTAGTTTGGTAAATCTCATCAACTTTGAATGTGAGCTCAACACATGTGTACTTGCTTCGATCTTGACCATTCAATTTCTTACACAAATCATGTCAATTAGTCATAAGTTAACCAACCAAAAATTTGGTCATAAACACCTTATAGGCCACACGGCTGCCACCCTCCAAAAACACCAAAACATGATCATTTTATTTCTCCAAAGATCAAAGCTCTCTTTTCTTAAGTTTTCAAAAATTCTCTCTTCTCTCTCTAATCTCTCCTATTCGGCCATACTCACCAAATCACCATCCAAACTTCATGTTTTAATTCTAAGACCATATAGCTTTGTTAGTTTAGGTCTATAGAACAACTTTGTTGAAGAAAATTTTTTGATTGGAGGAAGTTGGTTCTTGAACCTCAAGAACACCAACCTCGCCTTCAAAGTGTTCTTCCTTGGGAAAGCTTTAATCTTCATTTTCTTTTCATTTCCTTTCTTTAAATCATGAGTAAACACCTTCTAGTTCATGATTTTTGCAAAACAAGTTTCAAAACCTTGTTATTTATTTCCCTATAGGTTCGGCCATACAAGCTTTCTTGAGCTTGAAGTTGTCTCACTCACAAAGTCTCTTCATTTAAGGTAATGGGAGAGTGAAACCACATCACATCATAATGGTGGAATGTGAAAATGGTTCTTGATTGTCTTTTTGGAGAAACCCTAGTTTTGGGTTCTTCACTTTGTTCATTTGGTTCTCTATGAGAACATGTTTGTAATAGTTATGTTGTGATTGTTATGTGTTCATTGATATATTTGCTTAGTTGAAAAATGGTTTCTTACTTGTTGAAAAACCATACTTTGATCATTGTATCAAAGTTTGGACTTTTGTGCTTGGTTATGTTAGATAGCTTATGATATGTGTTTATCATGATTATATGATTGTTTTAAGCTATTACAAGACATGATGGTGAAGCAAAATCTTGACTTTAAAAATTGGACCAATGGTGTTTCTAAAATGATGAAGAAGTGTTTTAATTGGACCAATCAATGCTTTAAAAATCAAGTGTTTTCAAGGAATAAAACCATTGGGAAATTAATTAAAGGCATTCGATCCCTACTTGTTTTAACAAAGAAAATAATGTTTGATTTTCAAAAACAACATTTAGAACCTTAAAATGAAGTTTTGAATCACTTAGATTCTATAGTTCAAAATCAAGAAAAGTCACCTTTTTACATCAAAAGAGGTCACGATTTTAGGTAGCACTTTCAAGAGGAAAATATTTTCAAAATGGTTAAGGTACTTAGCATTTGGTTAAGTATCAATGTTTTCTCAAAACCAAAGAAGTTTCAAACTAAAAAGGATTCTATTTCATTAAGTCATAAACCAAGCGTTTTCATCTCAAAGTAAAAGGTTTTCTAAATTTAAAACCCTAAGTTAAGTAATTAACTTAGAATGAAAGAAAAAGATAAGAAAGTATAGGACATGGTTAAACAAGACCATATACTATACCATTGATGATTCATTCATCAATCGATTCATAAGACTTAAGTAAATCAACATGTATTTAATTACTTGAAAAGCAAGTAACCTCTAACTTAGAAAGGATCTAAGACTTAACTAGAGGATTCTCAATCCTTTTTCATAAGACATTTAGGACTTGAGAAACATATCATAAGACACAAACACAAATATGAAACATTTTGATTTGAAAAAGTATTTCGATGACGGGATGATGAGTCGAACCCAAGAAAATCGTCTAACTGTATAGTCTTGTGATGACTTGATCTCGGAGGAATCACAAGATTTATCCAGTGGATAAAATAATTTTTTTTATAGGCAAATGTTAGTATTTTGTTAGTGGGTGGGGTTTGAACAATCTCCCTCCTTATCACTTCACTCTTTAACTCCCCCACCCTAACCACCAAGCCAACCTTATAACCCCCCTGGTGGATAAAAGATTTAAAACACTATAATTGTGTAAATGCTAACACAAACAACATGTCATGAATGCATGCAATGCTAACACAAACAACATAGCAACCACCTCCATCAACATCATTAACAATGGCTATCAACTTTGATCAATAAGCATCAAAGGTGATTTATCAACATCAAACTTGACCAATAAGCATCAAGAATGATTTAATCAACAACAACGGTAACAGTACGTCGTTATCGATAACATCATCTTCTCATTAATTAATCTCTTTATTAAGTCTTTATTATTACACTCTACCATATCATTGTCCTAGTTCATTAACTATCCTCAAGGTCGTATTTTATAATCTCTTATGTCATATTTTTATTCAAAAAGGGTATTAAATCTCTTTTTATTTAAAACAGTGAATTTTTCTTAATTCTGACAATGGCACGGTCTGAGCATGGGCGTGCTGGCTAACTAGCATGGATGTGCTGCGAGAGAACGGGCATGCTAAACAGCATCACTTATTCTCATTTATCCAACTCGGGCGTGCTCTCAGGAGCACGGTCATGCTGGCTTTACTAGGCAAAGAGAACGGGCGTGCTGATATTGAGCATGGGCGTACTGAACGTTGTTACAGCGTCTCAGTTCTGGGAACTTAGCAGCTTTTCTAGATTTCTAACACTCCAATCAATCCTAAGGTTCTTGACTAATCCGTTGGCAATAATATCACACCTCATAAACATCTTTTTGTTTTATGTACATCAATTAGACTAATCCTAGTTTTAGGCTTAGCGCTAACATCCCTATATCTTTTATTAACGTAGGTTTAGCAACAGTTCCAACACATCAACTCATACAATCATGTCATATCAACAGCATCATTAACAACATCACAAACATCATGCCAATGTCATATAAATCAATAAAATAATTAACATCGTGTATAAACAACCATAACAACTTCATACAACAATTAAGGCATATAGCACACATATACGGTCATGGGTTAACCCTCATCTTATGCTACCCTAGAACCTATATGTTATACTAATCCCTTCTCCCCATACTTGGCGTGACGATTCCAGCCTATGAGCCAACAAAAGCGAAGTCCACACTTGACTCCTTGAACGGGTTCAACAGGTTTAGCGAGCTTTGACCAAGAACGCCAAGAAAAAAAGGAAAAGCTAACTCCCCAAACAAGGAAAAGAAAAGGGAATTAACACCAGGGTTATAAACATACCTCAATTAGATCTGTGGGGAACTAATCTGCTAGTTGCCGTTCACAGCACTGGCGTACGAACAATGAAGTCTGGTTTGACCGGAAGAAAACTGTTCAACACTAACTTAAAGGACTCAAAGAAAAGGATGAACAGGGTTGGTTGCCTTACCTCAGAGTAACACTATGCTAGCAGCTTAACCCCAAACGCAACAGCAAACACCACAGGGATGTGTTCTTGATGAAGAACAGCCAACAAGGATTGGGAACACTCAAGGATTCAATGGAAACCCAAGAGAAAGGTAAAAGACGGCTGTTTCTAACTTTAGGATAGACGACTATGAGTTTTAGGTCAAGCAAAAGAGGTATAAAAATGATTGGGACGAAACGGGTCAACCTAAAGCCCAAAACGCGTTTCTGGTGTGCGCGAAGAGCACGGGCGTGCTAACTTTTAGCATAGGCATGCTAAACGAGAGCACGGGCGTGCCATCTTGTCAGGATCACTGATCTGACTCGTTCTAAGGTTAACTACCCTAAAACACGTCCCTAAACATCTAAGGCAAGCATAACAACACATAACACATATATAATAACAAGGATAACATATATAACAACACTTATATAGCAAGCAAGCGAAAACTGGTGTGTTACAGAGTTGCTCAGAGGTCCGAAGGCTTGGGTGCATCATCGTGACGATCGATGCAAAGAGTACTTGGGGGATGTCGTCTTGATGGTGCGCGAGCATCGCGGAGGGAGGATCTTCTATACGAAGACCCTGTATGTCCATGCTAAGTGGTACATGAGGACAATGGGATCTGGACAAGTTGGTGTCCGTTGGAGGAGAGCATAGCTTCTTCGCCCTTCAGAGCTTATCGTCCTAGAGGCAGTGGATCTACAATTGTAGTAGCTCCCATGGAGTGAGCCTTTTGTAACATCCTGGTTTTCTAAACCTTAGTTAGGCTTGGTTAAGTGGGTAGTGAAGTTTAGATATGTGATTAGTATATGATTAATAGAAGGGTTGAATAGGCCTTTGGAATGGTGTAGACTATGGAGAGATATGAAAGAAAGGGTTAAAATCAAGACACATTCTTTAATGTTGGGTGACTCAATGCTCAAGCGTGCCAACGCTTTGATGTTAGGCGGATGGACGTTCGAGCGTGGACGATGTTACGCGTGGAAGGACATGTGTCAATGACTCGTACGTGGGTGACATGTAGGGCGGTGCCTTCGCGGAGAGGAACGTTGCACGCTCTAGCGTGGAGGAGGCCACGCCTAAGCGTGGGAAGGAGGACGCTCAAACGTCCATACTGGTCTATAAAAGACCATAACTTCATTCCATTTCACCTTTCCTTGATCTTTAGACATCTTTTTCCTCTGAAACTCGTGGGTTAAGGTTGTCGAAGTAATAGTTTCTAGAGCTCCGTTCAAGTGATTCAATTATCGAAACCCTAATCTGACTTCGCAGTTTGATTCGTAGAAACTTATACTTCAATTCTAACTGACCGTTTCTTTGATTCATCGGAGGTAAGTCGAGGTATTGTCTACATCGACATTGTTTTTCTTCGTCGTTCTTCATTTGTTCTTCGTCCTAATCCTTGATCTCGATTTGTTTTAGGGTTACCAGTGTAGTCTATGTGTTGTTCGTTTGATCAAGACAAGTTTTAGAGCAACGAAAGTACTCATTCTTGGCATAGCAGATCTAAATCTGAGGCTGCGTGTGGGTGTACACGTGGTTCGAGACGACGTTCGTGTGTTTGAGGGCCAAGGCTGTCTGCGAGGAGTTTACGTGTTGTTGATACCAGGTGAGGGGGAAGAAATCTCAATTGTTAGGAATGCAAGCGTAGGATAGGACTTCTAACATGTGTAGGGCTTCTCAAACCCTACTAGTAATTAAGTAACCGACAACAACTAACTTACATTGGTGACTACAGTGGAGTGGTACCAATCTAAGGTTGAGGCATTATAGGTTTATCGATGATAAGATAAACCATGATGTGTTGTTCGAGGATGTATGCCTATGTGTTGTGATTGCTAATATGTTTACATGTTGTTCGATAACAAGATGGTTGATAGCATATTAATAGGATTACTTGCTGTTAGTATGATATGCTTAGTTGATGCCTTTGATATGCTTGGTATGATAACATGCTATTTGCCATATATTGTTGATATAATGATGTTGTGGATGCTCTGATCTTGGTTGAGTTGGGAGATGATTGATGTGATGTTAGACTGGTAGGATAACTAATGATATCCGACTAGTAGATTAAGTTGAGTTTATCCAAGTTGGTTGAGACTCTCACAGTTAGAGATTGACATCCTCGCAGTTAGAGGGTGTGGGTCTCTAAGACGTTGACCATGTCGTTGTTGAGGTATCATTGAGATACTAGGTGCATATGTTGATAACGAACTAGTTGGTGATGGGTGCATACTCATGTCATTCACATTGTTGTGGTGAAAAGTCGTGTGAACAGCAGCAAAAGCTGTGTGAGCAGTTTTCACATGAGGTTGGTGTTGGAGGTGGACATTCCGGAGCAACCAAGATAGCTGAACTTACGAGGTTGCCTATCTGTCCCATTAGCCATCCTGCATGTTTCAACCTTGAAAAATGAATGAAAAGTGAAAAACATGCACAATTTTAACTGGCCACCACCACCGTCGCCACCATTCTCCTCCCTCACCACCACCATCCTGACCACCACACACTTTAACATCTCTGCCATATTTAAACTCTAAATACAGATCTAAACCAAAATACAGATCTAAACAAAAGCAAGAACAAGAACATGCTATAAGCTTGACGTCATATACGGCAAGGCAGTGGTGTGACAGTCGTAGAGCAAGGCGAATGACGTACGATGATTCGAGTGGTAGTGCGCGCATCTGTTGGTTGTGGGTCCGGGCGAGATCTGGTCGCGCGTTTTGGGTTGGAGCAGCGGTTTGAGGACGGTCTGATGGTGGTTGGATGATGTCTGGCGGGGTCGCACGACAGACGACGATGGACAATGACCAGCAACAACTTGATTGCAAGTTGAAGCCGATGGTGGCGTGGTCACATTCTGGGTGGGAGATTGTTGGTGTAAGCCCTAGTGGCCAATCTATTTATTAGATTTACATTTGTATCATGACTATGATTTATATTATTTATAATATGAGGCATTTCAGGTTATTATGTTATCTCTTCTGTATATAATAAAGTCCTTAGAATAATGACTTCAGTTCAATAGAACATCAAGTGTGACTTAATCATGAGACCCTATTGAACATTAAAACACTCTTAAATCATCCGTAGTCAGGTATTTTAGGACAACAATAATACATCAAAACTGTTATGCAAGTAGACTGATAACCACATCTCACGGGCTATGGATATGAGATATCAAGTTTTCACATAGGTATATATATTAGAGTAATATTAATACGGATTGACCCACTATGAGAACGCTACATAATGGTGATGTAAGTGTCATAAGCGCTTCTCATGGTGACCATAGTGAAGTAGTCGTTTGACTTGAAGTCACTACGATTCCTATATATTGAGTTATAGGCTTTAATGCTATCAAACGTCACCCTAATAGGATAATCGTAAAGGTAGTTATTGGGCCTACAATGAATCATGTTGAGGGATGTGAGTGATGTAGGTATGATTCATCCCTCCTACATAACATGAGTAATGGCATGGGCCTCTCGATAGAGTGAGATGTGAAAATGCATAGCCATGCTGAAATGGGCCAATATGAGATATTGGGCCGTTTGTGATTACACATCTACTCAGAGATCGAGGAACATATAATTGGACTTAACAAGGATGACAAATTTATGCCTTGTGATACAATTATGACATATGGATGAAAGGACATTTACTACACGTTAATTTGGTTGTAGTAAAGTTAAAATCGAATCACCAATTTTCTCATAAATTGGGTAGTAGTGATGCATTGCTATATGTCGCTCATTGTTTAATATTTGATATTATAATATTTAATATTATTTCCAATTTAATGGAAACCTATTCGATCAAACGCATAGAGCAAATAGTTGGAGAGGAATTAGTTTATTAAATATGATTTCATAAATAATTCCAATTTGGGCTTGCAGTGTACAAGCCCATCAGGGTTATGACATGTAGGGTGAAGGAGCGCTACTCTTTAAATAGATAACGCTCCTCCCTCACTGTTACACTAGACACACATTAGTGAGACACACTTCACTCTTGAGACACATTAGTGATAGCATGCTTCAGGATTGTTTTGAAAGCACGCTTCAAGAGGTAAACATAATAGCCCTTATGTGATTCATGTTTCGTAATGCACGACCCATGAGTATTTGGTTTTCTTCCGCCTTGAGATAGGATTTTAAAAGATGATTATCTCATGAAAACCCAACTGAGCGGTGATCTGAGGACGGTGTGAGGGTGGTTGGACAATGTCTGGTGAGGCCACGTGACGGACGACGACAAATGATGACCAACAACGACTTGAGTGTGGCTTGAAGCCAATGGTGGCGCACTAGCACAGTGAGCTACAGATCAGATTGGCGTTCTGCAGTGAGGTGGAACAACGTCACATTTTTGGGTTATGGTGGCTCATGATTTTTGCGATGGTGGTGTGACTCTGGTTCGCGAAGGAAGTGACGACGATGGCCGTCGAAGAAGGGGTGGACGATGGTGTTTGGGTCTACGGGAGAAGAAGGAGAAGATGATGGGATGAGATTTTTGCAAGAGGGTCCTTTTGACTAATTTGCAATATTTATATTTGAGAGATTGTTTTTGCAAAAATCCAAAAACTTATTATTTCAGGTCAAAAGATAGGGTGTTTTATACACTCAAATCATGTTTGGTGCACCATAGAAGCCACTGCTTTCTACACGATCAAACAAGAGGAGAGAAAAGTTTTAATTTTTTTTCCTTTCATTTTCTTTCCTACCAAACGACTAAACAGTCATCTCATTTTCTACTCTTTTTTCTCCTTCATTTTTCTTTCCTTCCACTTTCTTTCCTCAAACTTTCTTTCCCTAAACCAAACATACACTTCCAACTATAATAGCCCTTTATTGAAACAAGCGCTATCTTTGCAGGTAACTAAGATAGCGTTTCTTACTATAAGCGCTTCTCACATTAAGTATTATCTTTAATCTGACCCTACAACGTCTCTTCTTAGACGCGCTTCTTAGTGTGAAATATTATAACGTTTCGTTAGAGAAACGCTATCATAAGTGCATCTATGACAACCTTTCGAAAATGCTATCATTGTTTATCCCTTTTAATAGTGTCAAGATAGATAGAGCTCAAAAGTGCTCTCAAATGAAAAAAATAAAGGTCATTAAAGATCGAATATGGTATGTGGTTACTCTCAAATTAGAGAGTCAATAGGTTAGACTCAGAAGTCAAAGAACCAAAGATCCAATTCCAATGTTTTAACACGTGGCATATTATGATAGGCTAAACAGTAGTGGTTGCACAGGGGTTTCTGGTACCTCACTCACAGAGACTGCTCGAGCATGTTCCAATTCTTTTCTCTGTGATTTCAATATTTCGGTTCATCCAGAGGAATCAGAGATGCTCTTGTTTCTTTGGAAAGAAACAAGAATCTACGAGAAGAATGAAGAAGATGCGGGTTCGGTCTCATCGGTTGTTCGTGTTCTGCATTCTTTCTTGCCTCTGTTTAAGGGTTTCTTCAACCTCACCTGCTCCACACACTGACCATGTAATTGAAAAAAAAATTCTCCCTTTACGTATTTTTAAATTTTTTCCAAATTATTGAAAATACCCTTTTTTTAATCTTGCTGAAATTAATCATGAGCTGTTTGGCTTGTATGAATTTTTAATTGCCATAGAATGAAAATTCAATTGTGTAAGGATTTTTGGTTCATCTTCTTGAGCAATCAATAGCTTAATTTGTGACTTTTCTACTTGAGAAATAAGAATTTGATGCTGTGCTCTAATTCTTGTTATGTAGGTAGCTCCTTTTAAGTTTTAATATTTATCTGCATCTTTTCCAATGGAACACTATTAACATTAAACATTAGTTTTATGTGCCATTTTTTCTGGAATCATCTTCAGCTACAAAAGAAGTCGTGGTTCTATTTTGTTTATCTTTTTGCTCCAAACTTCTGCAATTTTTTTATTTTCATGAAAGGATCAAAATAAACCTTTAGTTGTTTCTTTGTTACAGGGTTATATAGATTCAAATGCTGGAAGGTGAGTGAGTTTTATTCTTCGGTTGGAAATATTTTGGATTAGGAGAACAACATTTTTATGGCTTGATTGGTTTGTTTCTAGTTTCCTGTTTTCATTTTCTGATTACAAAAATAATTACAACACAAATAATTACAAAACTGACCCATTGTTTTTATTTTGTTTCTTATTTTCAAGATTTGTATATGAAACAGTGAAAACAAACAAAATGTTATTTTCAGTGTTTATTTACAAATTTTTGAAAATAAAAAACAAAATGAAAAGATGTGACAATTTTGTAATTATTTGTGTTATAATTATTTATAAAAATAGGAAATGAAAACATGAAACTAGAAACAAACCAACTTCTTCACATCTGGGTGATCCTATTACTAGTTAATGGGAGGCAATAAATAACTTAAATGTTGTGCGATTCATACATGATACACCCCTATCTTTTGTTTGGTGTCAGTAATTGATATAATTGGTTCATTTATTTCCATTTACTTTCTTTTGGTATATATGTTTGTGCCTTTCTTCCTTTTCCTTTCCAGAAATTGGAGTGGCTAATATATAGTCACTGTTCAGAACTCTGCAGCAGGAGCAGGGTGGTGATCATCAAATACATTGCTCTAGAGAAAGAAGTAGAGTGGCATGGAAGATCATTCAGGAGGTATTAGAATATATCCAAATCAGTGACTCATTTGATGCTACTATGTGGCCTACTTGCATCATTATCATGTGGCTGATAAGGTGTGCATTCTCTTTATACATGATTTTTGCTGCAGTATTTGATGCCCTTTGTGGAGAAAGAAAAATATCATATCACAAGAAGGTGTAAGCTTCACCCTGACAATGATCTATACAGAGATCAGGAACAACATAAATTTCATATTGATATAAATGAATGGCGGTGTGGATTTTGTAAGAAAAGTTTCTATGAAGAGAAACATCTTGATCAGCATTTTGACAACAGACACTCCAATTTACTGAATTTGGTATGATGCCTTCTTGTTCAGTACAATATTTTTATTCCTTCCATTGATGAAAAAAATGACTAATTAGAGAGAAAAACCAATCAGCATATCCATCAAAAGGTACAAATTGGATTTGAACTGAAACAATCAGAATGCTGAGTCATTATTGTTAATGAATGTTGTATTTTGTCATTTCATGAGGAAGGTGGGGATGTAAAGCAATAAAAATGCAATCCGAGCTCCAATGTTGTTAACTATTGCCTTGATAAGGTACTGTTGGTCAAGCTGGGCAAGAAGCTTGCCTCAGACTTGTCTATAATCTAGCTGTAGCCAAGCCTAATTTAAGAACATACTTATTTCATGTCCCAGACAAAATAAAATACTGAAACAAGTTTGTGAGTTTTAGTAAAGCTGAAATTGTTCATTGAGTGAGCCAAACCTAGAGACAACCTTATTCCCCTAAAACTAACACCACCTTTAGATCTTTGTTTTATCTTTCAAGTTTAAAGCTTATCATTTAAGCTAAACTTCTTTCAGTTCTCTCTCTCTCTCTGTTCTAAGTGTTACTATTGAGAAACCTGCCTTTGATTGCTATTGGTTTGTCAGATCCTCTCGTGACCTATAAGCAACACAAGAAAATTAGGGGAAAAAGGGTGCTTTGATTATTTAAATTGCCTAAGCATAATTGATGCCCTGTCAATGATATTTTATATCACTTCGATGTAGTAAGATGTTAAGGTTGTTGACTTTCTAAACTTTCAAATTAGTAACCCAAAATATGAAATTATTGGTAGCTTTCTCTGCTCAGTCTGTCATGTTGTAGCATAAATAACTGAAATGAGATAGTTGTGCTTGATCCAGACTCACAGCCGGTGCTTAGCAGATGTATGTGGTGCATTGCACTGTGACCTTGAAATGAATTCTGGGTCAAAAAAATCAAAGTGCAATCCTGCTGCTGCTGCAAGAAATAAACACCTTTGTGAGGTGTGCTCTTGGTTTTCCATTTATTTGCTTTAGCCAAATTGCTTTCTGTTTCTGATTTACCTGTTTCTCACAGAGTTTAGCCGATAGTTGTTTTCCGGTTAACGAGGGTCCTGCAGCAAGCCGACTTCATGGTATTATAATACTTTCTTCATTCTTGCAAAAGGTTGTGTATTTACAGTAGTTTGTCGTACTTCTTTCTTACATTGACAATTTGACAGAATTCTTCTTGCGGCAATTCTGTGATGCACACGGCTGCACTGGAAGTGGGAAACCTTTCTCCAGAGGGCGCAGGGTAATTTAACTGAAACCTTTAGTTGAATTATTTTCTATCATTTATTACTTTTATATTTACCTTGATGAGTGCTTATGATATTTGTCCAAACTCTATATGTTATCTTGTGTGAGGTATGTTTGATTTCCAGAAATATTTATTTGTGGTTAAAGATTCGGTAGTCCTGAAGAATGTACTTCGACAAATTATATAGCTATTGGGAATTTGGGAATGTTAATTTTCATAAACCCCACTTCCTTCTTATAAGGGAACTTAGGATATAGATTTCATACTGAAAGACTCAGTGAAGAGAAGAAAATAAATATCAATGTGATATATGCAACTTATCGTGGTGAATGTGTATATGTGGGATGCAATTTGCGTGAAGTCATTTGAACTTGTTTGCTATTGCTACTGCTATTGTAAACATATCTGTAAGGCTGAAGTTGAAAGAGAAATTTTCATTAACTGGTTTCTTATGTGCACAGAAAAAGACAAATGTGTTCTACCTCTTTGCCTCCATTTTGCTTGTGATGCTGCTGCTACTTTATTATCTCTACATTTACTTATATCAGAGGTATATCTTTCAAAACTTCTAAGCAATGACCATACTTTAGGCAGCTTTCTAATGGCTCCAATAAGGTTTGGATGTTTGTATTACAGAGGAATGAAAAGGGAAACTCAAGTACTGAAGCGTATCTCACAAACCAGCCGAAAGAAAAAGCCATCTTAATTGATAGATCTTTCCCTTTAGAAGCTCTCAACCTGCATTTTCAGAAAGTAGAGGTGTCACTAACTGACACCGCGAGAACGGCACTCAAAATCCTGTTTACACTGTTCAGCTATTTGCAAGTGGAAGTTGGAGCAAGAACAAGCTCACCAACTTCAAATGATGTCCGTCTGTTTTGTTAATATGTAAGCTAAATTCTTTGTAATCTGACTTTGTAAACACAAAGGAGGGGACGTGACTGAAGTCGCCCTGGTTGGCTATTTGCATTTGATTGTGTATTAACATCACTGACAAGAGAAATAACATGAAACTTTACATTGTATTCTCAAAATTTGTTTACAATGTTTCATATGCTGCATGTGTACGTCTTACCTAAAGTGATTTGCTTTAAATGGTCTTTTCAGAGCTTCCTGCTGAATTTTATATGTCATCGTGGTTGGGTAGAGGGTTTATTGTCTCATTTTATACATCGTCTCAGGAAATAGATAACAAAACTGAATGTAGCTATGAACTAACTTCCACTTATTATGAGATTACAGTTACTGTACATCTATGTCAATTATTCTAGCACAGGTGTTGGTTTTGGGAATTGTAATGTAAAGAACACCATCTTTGACCTGTGCCTTAATTTTCTCAAAATCGATATTTTCTGGGAGGGCAATCCTGTGGCTATACCTACCATAGCTCTTGGCAGGCCAGTTTTCATGTTCTATACTTAAATCTTCATTGCCATTTGCTTGACCTTCATGGTGCTCCGTCAGAACCTTCTCTGCCTTCACTACCAGCATGTTCTCTTCAATCCATACCTTGACATCATTCTTGTCCATACCTGGCATATTGAATCTCATCTTGTAATCTTTCTGTCCTTCCTTTATTGCCCAAGGAATCTTTCCCTCACTGTATTCATCATTTCCTGCAACTATCAAAGGTGAAGTGTTACTGTAAACCATGGGATCCTCCACAATCCTCTCTATTGTGTCCATCATTTGTTGCATAGTTCTTGCTACTGGAAACTTGTTTAACAGCACTGTAAAAAGAAAGTCATCATTTGTTAGTTGTCATGTCACTTAATTCAATATCTGATGAAGGAGTAAACAGAATTGGTGAATCATTATTCTTCAATTACCTTTAGGTGAAGCTTGTGGTTCCTTCATCTGTGGATGCAATTGCTGCTGCTGCTTTGCCCTCTGCAAGCTTGCTTCACCTCCTGCCATGGCCTTCACATTGTTGCAGAAAGTTCTATTCCTTGTTCTTGACAATGGCAGCATTTTGACAATGGAAAATTTGTTCATTGTGTTATATGAAGTGGAGCCATAGAAACTCATATTTGGTAAAGTTGATGCCATTTTTCTATCTGACAAAGATGCTACAGGGATGTTAATGCTATGGTAAGGCAAAGAACATTGAGAAGTTGATGTTTGCATTGAAATTTATATGAAGCATTGGACATTTCTGGAACCAGATAAGCTTTAGAAAATCTCATCTCATGATTGTGACTTTGGTTCATGATAAGTTCTAGACTTCTCCATACCATCCTTCAGCGGCCTATCCTATTTCATATTTGGGGACATGTTCCACATTCCAATTTATCTGTCCTCATGTAGCTTATGACTAATGGGCTTAGAGAATTCTCGTGAAATCCTATATTTGGCCCACGTTTGTGATTAGGCTGCCTGCCTACCGTTTTTTTTTCAGACGAACTTCTTTAGCTCTTATACCATCCGAAAAGAGATTAATTACTTACAGTTTTTTATGTGAGTATTACAAAAAATCTCAGAGCTTGTTTGGATGATGGAATTAGAATTGTAACATTAATTTCAACTTTAATTCTGTATTAACTTTAACTTTTATGTTTGAAGCAAATAAATAATTAAGGTTTAAAATAATAATTGGATTGGAGGGCGTTGTTGACGATGGTGGTTGGTGGACACCTCCGACAGTGATGGTAATAAGGCATCATTAGTGAGGGTGTAGGAAAAATTGTTAGAGAAATAGAATGATGGTTGGGTTGTGGACGAACCACAGTCTTAAAAGTAAGATTCTGACAGACCCTGTGTGTAATCTGACAATCCGGATTGCTCCCAAGATTAAAACAACAAGCTCTTGAACTTAGTGCACTCGTGGTGAGCTTGCGTGTTAAACTTGGGGAGCAAGCCAATTTGTCAGAATGCACATTGGGTTTGTCAGAATCTTGCTTTTAAGGCAGTGGTTCACCCACGACACATCCATCGTCTTGTTCCTTTGACAACTTTTCCTCCAATTTAAAAGCAAGAATCTTTGATCAATGGAACCAATTACAAACGTTGGTCGCAAAAACAAATCACTTGCGAGCAATTGGAGGGTGATTATGTCTTGTTCAATGCCCCTCCTCCTATTCTTGAACAGAGGGCATTGTCAATGATAGTGGTGAGAGGGTGCTACCAACGATGCTGGTCGGAGGACGTCATTGGTAACAATGTTCAAAGGATGGTGGTTCAACAATGGTGATTTGTGGACATCATTGGTGACGACAGGCTTATGGTTGTAGAAGAATGTTACCAAGGATGTTGGTCAAAGTATGCCATGGTGACTTGATCGCGTTAGCAATAATGGTTGTTAAAGTATGTGATAAAGATTACAACATTCTTTATAACTTTTATGTTTGAAATTAATAATTCTAAGCAATTGAAAATAATATATAATAATTATTTTCTCATTGGCTTAATTGCATTTTTGGTTCTCCAGGTATTACGATCGTGCAATTTTAGTTCCCCGGATTCTAATTATGCCAATTGGGTCCCCCAAAAATCACGATTGTGCAATTTTGGTCCTCCAGATTTCAATTGTGCCAATTGGATCCTCCAAGTATCACAATTGTGCAATTTTGGTATGCCAAGTATCACGATTATGCAATTTTTAATGTCAATAGCCTGCGAAGCATATGTGGGACTGATTTGGCACTAGTGAGGCCAGCTTGGCAGCTCACGTGTCATTCTTATGTGACACTTAGTGATTTGCATTTCACCATTAAAGTGTGTGAGATGTCAATGATGCCACATAAAAATGTCCCGTAAGCTGCCAAGTTGACCTCACTAAGTCCTAAATCAATCCTACGTGGATCATGTAGGTTATTGCCATTAAAAATTGCACTAGCGTGATACTCAGGGGACCAAAATTGCACAATTGTGATACTTGAGGGACCTAATTGGAGTAATTGAAACCTGAGGGACCAAAATTCCACAATCGTAATACTTGGGGGACCCAATTGGTGCAATTAGAACCCGAGAGACTAAAATTGCATAATCGTGATACCTAGGGGACCAAAAGCGCAATTAAGCATATGGAATTGAATTTGGAAGTTCAGTTCTAATGTACATGTAAAACAAAATAATTAGAATTGAGAGGTTGAATTTCGATTTCAAGGCTCAATTCAAAGTCTAATTCTATTGGGCAAATGACATTTGAATATAATTAGGTGAAATCTTCGGTACCCTAAGGGTAATTTTATCCTGCCTATATTATCCAATCAGATGGTGAGAACCATTTGACTTGACTTACTAACATGACCCATTTAAATGAGGTGTCACATTTTGATTGGATAAGATAACTTTTATCCCAAAATTATTAAGGATACCGGAGAAGTCACCATTTAATTAAGCTGAATATAGCTATCGGAATGTGTGTTATATATAAATAATGAGTAATTAGTAATGTGTAAATAATAATACTATTCCTTTTGGTTTTTAATTTTAACTAAAAGGAAAGCTCTATATTTGTCTAACTGATTGGCTTCTCGATAAAATTATGAGTGAGCTCCTCTGCCACTATCTTAATTTTAGATGGAGGACACTGAATAATGATGGCACCAAAGAAGATATCAACATCCATTTTTAAATAAAAACTGTTTTTTATGGATTTTATCTTTCCAAAACATACTCAAACTTTAAACTGTTCCCGTGACTATTGATGTATGCAACTCAAATTTCCCAACCAAAATTTCCACGTTTCTTTTTGTGGCTGAGGCATGTCCTAAGAACACAATTTGTGACGATATCTATTAAATAAAGCAAACTTGCTACGCTGGGTGTCACATGATAGGAGACCAATTCAATGTGAGATCTTATTATTTGATTGAGAACTTATTATTTGATTTTTTTTATTAATTATTACTCCCTCCCATATCAATCTTTAAAATGTTGAAACTTATGTGATAATTTATTATATGTTGTACAAAAAAAATTCTTTAAAATGTTGCATGGACTAGCCAAGTTCTCCTGGCCTCATCTTCAAAATGCTAACTATTCTAAAAAAAAAATTGTTTTGAATTTAGTATGATATGTTTAACAAACCTAATTAAATTACAAAACAGATATTTTTTTAATAAAGTTTTTTTAGAGAAGTTTAAAGTTTGAAACTTATTTATAAAACTGAAATTATTTTAAAACCAATAACACTCTTTTCATTGGATCCCTCCAAAACTAAGTATCAAATAAACATTATATTATATTATACAAATAACTTTATATTTTTTTTTTTTATAATTTAAGATATGAAAATAATTTTTTTATATATTCCAAACGAAACAAATTATCATAAAATCATTTTTCAAAAAACACATCCGGATATAAACTGATTCTATAAGGAGGATATACTTTTTACAATTTATCAAAGCAGGAGACAATTAAATTTGCTAGCAAGACCTACGGTTGAAGAAAGAGAACTGGAATTGGAATTTTTCATTTAATATTTACTTCGTTTTACAATCAATATTGCTCACTACTCAGGAAAAAAAATAAATTCATCCTTATCATCTGCTGCCTCAGAGAAAGCAGATGCATAATATCAAACACATCAACTGGGCAAATGGTGGAGAGACAAAGGACTTTTTCTCAAAAGGATGCCACCTTGGGCTCTTCTAACCATTTCCACACCATCAGCAAACCAGTCCCGTCTCCAGTGAAGAAGAGTCCACCGGGACCTATCTCAATTGATCGAACATCCTGTTTTGCAAATAATCGACCCCTCTCCGAAAATCTGTAAAAGCAGGCACGCACGGTCAGGGGCTGTAACAGAACACAAATATTATTACAAAACAACACGGATGCAAGTTTAAGTTTACTCACGATGGCAATTCATATAGGCGAACTGAATTGTCCCCGCACGAGCAAAACAATATAGGCTTAGCTTCTGCATCAGTCATCCCACAAAGAGCAAGAACACCCTATAATAAAATGAAAAAATATCGATTGGTTTAATCCACTAACTCCTTGATCACCATAATTAATATCAGCTTAATTTCTACAAATGAAAATAACAACCAAATGATATTTGACATAAAACCATAATCTTACTAACGGATGTTATACCAAAATCTGACTTACGGATGTTACACTGGTTAAATAACTTACATTTTCCTCAGTGTGCGTATATGTCACTTTCAAAGTTCCCTCTTCAGTGGCAACCCAGACCTTAATTGTGCAGTCAGATGAACATGATAGCAAATAATGGTCCCAACAAATAAGGGATTTGACAACATCAGTATGTCCATTCAGTGTCATTTTACACTGTAATGTATCAAGGTCCCAAACCTGAAGAAAACAACATAACAAATAATTCTTTCAGATAAGTTACTGTAGAAAGAAGAAACAAGCAATTGTATAACTAACATGTTAAAACTGAAACACAAGATTCTTCATCACAAAAACATAAAAAAAACCATTTACCAAAAAACATATTATATTGTCGTTTCAAGGTTACACAAAAATGAAAGACCAAGAAGATTTTAGCAAACTGCTACGTTAGTATGAAAAACTGAT
This sequence comes from Ammopiptanthus mongolicus, assembly GCA_039655645.1. Lineage (NCBI taxonomy): Eukaryota > Viridiplantae > Streptophyta > Magnoliopsida > Fabales > Fabaceae > Ammopiptanthus > Ammopiptanthus mongolicus. The sequence goes on along the minus strand of CM077344.1, from coordinate 72,384,316 downwards.
CATCTGATGACTTTAAATTTGTCCAATCTGTAGTCCAGTGAAATCACATAGAAACTCCACATTGACAGACGATAGACATACCTTTATGCTATGGTCCATGGATCCTGAGTATATCATGTTGCCTCCAACAGCCAGACACACTGCAGCTTTAGTGTGGCCACGGAGTGATGCAACCAGTTCAAAAGGGGTCTCAGCTTCAGAACTGCCTCTCCATGCAGAAATAACACCATCCTGCAATTTAAATGATCAGATGTTACGTAAATCGACAGATGACAGAAAATAAATGTTTAAAAAGTAGAGAATTCTGATCAAACAATTATTACGAAAAATAAAAGGAAGCCTGACATATAAAACTTGACAACCATAAAACTCTGTATCGGTAGTTACCTCTGCTCCAGCAAAAAGTATATGGTTGCCAACAACCATGGCAAGGACTTGCCCCCGAGGTCCGTCAAGAGTAAACTCCGAAGCAGTCTGAATATTCCAAGCCTTCACAACCATAACCACATGATCAGCTTAAAGGTAATGCTACAATATATAAGAGATGATCGTGACACTAAAACAAAAGGAGGTAAGAGCTTACCTTGACAGCATTTCGCACACCAACAAAAATCCATGGGCCCTCACTGATCAAAGAGGTAACTTCAGCACCAAAATTTGTCACATTAGCACATCGACCAGTATGGCAATCCCATGTCCGAACTGTACCATCAGTGCTTCCAGAATAAAGTTTGTCTGATCCAACTGGAAGTGCAATCCCAGTGACAACCTGTCGTCAAAAGTTTCAACTTAATTACTCTAAAAATAGAAGGCACACGATTTCTAGCATTTCCATGAAAATTTAGAGAAAGAATATTTTTTTTAGTAAACACTCTGCCTTACACTTGGTTTATTATGTTGTTGTCTGTAGTTCCCAAATTTAACAGTATATAGTTACATTATAAATTTATAATGCTCTATGGCTCTAAATACTATAAATAATCAATCAAAAACTATTTCAGCCACAAATCAAATTTAAATATATTTATAGTATTCAGATACTTATGCAAATACATAAACCAAAGTACTAAAAAGACATTTCTAAGACAAAACTAGTTATTCACGTCTCTTTTGAATAACTGAAAAGTTTTTACCTTCTTGTGTTCTTCAAGCTTTGCTAATGTTGAAAACCCATCACCATAAAACCATGAATGCAAATTCTGGCACTGGTCACCATGTACACAATTGCTATTCACCCAGTATCTGCATATACTTAGTGACAGCTTCTCAACAGCCTTTGTGACACTTGTCCCATCTCTTCCACCTCCAGTCTTTCTAGTCTTTCTAATCAATACTGTCTTTGAGTTATACTTAGGGGTCGTCATCTCAGCAGAGGAATAGGGCTTCCTTGTATACCGATAGCCATTATTGGCATTACTATAATAAGCAGTAACAGATGGTGATGGTGTTTCTCTGTGCAAAAACCTACAAGGATTTCTGTTGCATCTCCCAGCTAACCAATAGGCACATGTTGTCCCACCAAAACGTTCATTCCTACGGGCTGCTTTTATATCCATAATGCTCTAAATAACACACATTCAAGTAACATCCCAAATCAGACACTAGTCCATTGCTCATGCTTTCAAGAAAAAACTACATCCCTCATAATCAGTTCAGTTCTGCATCCAAGATTCCCATCCAAATTTCCCATCCATTGCAAAAATTTAAAACCCTTAATTATATCGCAAACGATGAACACGAGAACAAGATTACAAGAACTACAGAAACTTCTCACGGAACTTCCAGTCCATCGAGGTTAAAAATTAGAATTTGGACAAACACCCAATGATTCACATTTAACTTAATCCCCCATATTACCTAATCACCGATCCTTTGGTAAACCCTAAAAAATAAATAAAAAAGGAACCCTAAAATCGAAACCCTAAATTTCCACCCGGGAAACTTCACCGAGATCAATATAAATGGAGAGAACAAAGATTCTCGCAGATCATCCATGATGCCAAAGTTAAAACCTAAAAGGAGATTCGATTTTCGCGTGCGAAGAAAAAGCAAACCTGATTAGGGAAAACGCAGTGAAAACGATCAGAATTCAACGAAGAGAGAATAGCAGAAAGGAGAAGGCTTTCGAAAGCGAAACAGATTAGTGTGAGTGAAGTGTTGTTAAAGCGCGTATTTATAGATTTCGTCGACTTTTTATTTTTATTTTTATTTTTTTAAGGCTAAAATACCTTTTTCCTCCCTTAACTTATTTTTTAGTTTGAATTTGGTCATTTAACTTTATAAGTCTCAATTTGGTCCCTTAACTTATATCTGTTAACATAAGTTAATCCTTTCCGTCAATGACATAAGCAAATAAGTTTCAAATTCGTCATTTAAATTGTTAACAAGTTTCAAATTGATATCTTAACTTTTAAATGAGTTTCAAATTGGTCTCTTAACTTTTAAATGAGTTTCAAATTGGTCTTTTAAATTGATAACACATATGACACTTTCGCCACTTTTGCTTATGTCCTTGACAGAGAGGACTAATTTGTGCTAACAAAGACAAGTTAAGGAACCAAATTGAAACTTTTAAACCTCAAGAGACCAAACTGAAACTAAAAAATAAATTAAGGGACCAAAAATGTATTTTAGCCTTTTTTTAAGACAAAGGAATAAAATGATTAAAATAATATTACTAAAGGTATAAAAATAGGTGAATTCTTCAGCACCAAGCTAAAATTTGGGGTAAACTTTACCCTGCTGAAATGGACCAATCAGGATGTATCACATCAGCTTAAATGGGACATCATTGCTTTGACTTTGGTAAGCTCATTATTAATTGTTTTAAAACCCTTCCTGGTTTTAACTTTTTTATTTTAGACCATGCAAAATTAAAAAAATTAAACACCTTTAACTCTCAGTATTTACCTATTGATCCAAGGAGCCCTAATTTACAAAATCAAAACTTAAAGAAAGGATTTCCTATTGCAAATCTTCATCTTCCTCTTCAACCTTGACCACCTGAGCAATGTCTAACCTTAATCCACACCCGTAGCCACCTACATCTAAAGTCAAAAAGCATCCTTCATCCAGTAATCCACTACCATCGGCAACCCCCTAATCCACCATCGTGTTCGACCTCAACCGAAAAGTTCCACCCTGAATTTACCATCGTCAACCCCCGATAACTCCGACGTCGTGGGATTTGGGGGTGTCAAGTTTACAAACATGAAAACGACATAATACCTAAGCAACATTTAACCCTCAACCAATTAGGCGTGTATTATTCTACCTTATTTTGCAATCTTTATGAGTGTGATGCATTTGGGCATAGTACCCCAAACTGCTTCGTTCAGTGACAGTGTGAATCACCAATTGGTTCGCTCTATTTCGTGCATTACTAACTTAATTGTCATTTATCTCTACCAAGGCAAAAAACAAGCTAAGTGGTGCACTATGCAGTGTTAACCAATTGGTCTTTTCTTGGTTCAATCTAGTTACTGGCAGAGGGAGCTTGTCAGTGACTCTTTGAATAACCCTATAACAATTTTTGTTGTTCATTAGTTGCGTATCATTCTTCCCCTTTTTACTATTCTAATTTCATCCAATAGGTAGATTTCCCATGAATTTTTTGGTCTGCACCTTAATTTGTATGCTTAAAGACACCCATGGTTGTTGATATAGTTTTCACTCTGTTAATGTTACTGCTGCGAATTTTTTGTTTGCTTATTGTGTTATTCATTTGAGATATGGTTCACAAACCATTTAAAATACTTAGGATTTGTAGGTTTGGTATGCTGATGGGGATTTTTGTTTTTTTGGGATTGGATATGTTAGTTTGTTATGGTGTTTGAATAATATGGTATTATGTTTTTAGTTTTTTGTGTAGCAAATTGTGTGATCATTTTATCACATTTCCCCCCTTTTTTAGGTTAATCTAAGATGGATAATGTCCGTGAAGAAGAGTGAATAGATCTTAGTCATGATTCGGATGTTGATTATCGAAGTGATGGTGGTGCTAATAACAATGGTGCAGACATTGACGATGCAGAAACATGTAAGAGCAATGGTGCAAACAATGATGATGCAAAAGAAGGTTTTAAAAGATTAACGCAGTTGACGTGCAATAATGTTTTTGGCTTAGAATTTGGAATTGAGTCTGAAGCATGTGATTTTTATACTGCATATGCGAGATGTCATGGGTTTGTTGCTAGGAAAGATGAAGTTGGTCGAGATGTTAAGTGACAGATTAATATGCGTCAACTAGTTTGCAACAGAGAGGGATCAAGAAGAATAAAACACTTGACGAGATTGGATAGAATTAGAGACCACAGGTCTATTACTCGTAGCCCAGCAAGGTTTTGCGTTCATTATGATACCAAGTCTTCAAAGTGGTTAGTTGATGCCTTTGTGGATTCTCATAACCACGAACTTACCCCGGCTGAACATGTTCACTTGATTTCGTTATATCGCTCATAGAGTAAGGCAAACAGGGCACAAATTGCCAGTCTACATTTTTATGGCATGATGATTTGCCGTATAATGGGATTGATGTTAGGGCAAAAGGTGGGTCATGCATATTTGGGATTTTGTAAAAAGGATCTTTATAACCACATAGATCGACAAAAGCGTGCCAAGATTCAAGATGGTGATGCGTTTGTTGTCTTGTGTTACTTGCAAGCAAAGGCCGGTAACAATCCCATGTTGTTTGCGAAGTTCAGGACAACAACCGATGGAAGGTTGCAAAATTTGTTTTGGGCGGATGGAGTGACTCGTATTGATTACGAATGTTTTGGAGATGTTTTGGCGTTTGATACTACCTATAAGAAGAACAAGTACAACAAGCCATTGGTAATATTTTGTGGTTATAATCATCATGGACAAACCACTATATTTGCATGTGCGCATGTTGATGATGAGATGACAGAAACATATAAATGGGTGTTAGAGACATTTTCTGAAGTTATGGGTAACCGAATGCAGTTGTCACGGATGGCGACAATGCTATAAGGAAAGCTATAAGAATTGTGTTCCCGAAAGCGACTCGTCGGCTTTGTGGTTGGCACCTACAGCAAAATGCCGTTGAGAATGTGAAGAATCCCCCATTCCAAGAACAGTTTAGGAGGCTCATCTATTCCAGCTTCACTATAGAGGAGTTTGAAGCTCAATGGAAGTGGGTCATTGGGAAATATCAATGACAAAACAACAATTGGGCAAATAAGATGTATAAGACGAAGGAAATGTTGGCAACCGATTACTTGTGTGATAATTTACTTTGCGATATTAGAACCACATCTATTTGTGAAGGCATTAACTCCTTTATCAAGAGGTATGTGCAGCAACGGAGTAGCCTTGTTGATTTTATTCATAATTTTGAGCGTGCGGGAAAAGACTACAGACATAATGAATTGATTTCTGATTTTAATACTTCGTACGTTGATCCTGTACTTACAACCCCACTACATAAATTAGAACATTGTGCTTCCAAAATATTCACAAGGAATAAGTTTAAAGATGTGAAGCATGAGATTGAGTAGTGTGTGGGTTTAAATATTGTTGACCGGGTGGTTGATGATAATTTTGTGAAGTTCAAGATGAATGGATTCGGCAATCCGTGCAGCGAGTATGTGGTTTTGTTTGATACTAATGAGAATAAATTTGTATGTGACTGTCAAATGTTTGAGTCATGCGGTATCCCCTATTGTCATCTAATTTGTGCAATGAGGCATGAGCACATTGATGTTATTCCAAGTAGCCTGATTTGTACACGGTGGACAAAGAATGCCAAACTTCATTATATGACATCCGTTCCTACCGAGGAAAGTGATCTTGATAAAATGGTCCTGCTACGTTCCATTGCAAGAGACAGAAATGACTTTTTGGAAATTAGAAGTGAATTTCATAGGCTTACTTTAAAGTTTGAGATTCGTGTCAATGGAGTAGGCCAACATACTACAACTGCAAATATGATTAGTGATCCAACTATGGTTAAAACTAAAGGTGCTCCACCGAAGAAAAAATATAGTGCAAAGAGGAGACGGTGTTCTAATTGCAAAAGAGTTGGGCACTATAAAAGCAAATGTCCTTTGTTATCGCAGGTGATGTTTTGTGCAACATTGATGAGGAGGCTTCATTTTTTGAAGCGGATGGAAACCTCGAGACGACAGTTGACAATGTAAGTATAACTTCTACTGCCTATAAATATCTTTTTATAGTCTGACATTGTTGTTTCATCATTTATTATGTTCTGCTTTTTATCAACTATTTAATTCTCAAGTAAATGCTTCGGTTAACGAAAATGGTACGCAACAACAAGCTTCAGTGCAAGTGTCACCCTCTCCCTATACGCACCGCGAGCTTATATAAACAACGAATGGCTACCTTAAGAAATACCATTCCCAAATCAAAAAATCTCCACTGTGCACGAACCCTAACTCCACATTTCCAGAATATGCTATGAAACCGTAGCGAAAATGGCAAAAAGGGGCAGGGGAAAGACCAAAAGAACAAGAAGGGGAGCAGAAGAAGAAGTAATGTCACCACTAGTAATGCCACCACCAGTAATATAGATATCATCAAGGTTGTAGTTTTCTTTTGGTTAATGTTGTTCGCATTTCGTGTGTTTTGTTAGGGTAATTTGTTTTTTTTAAATTGGGTTTCATTTACTCTTTCCCCAAACTACGTTCCTGAACTATCTTCATTGAGCTTTGCTATTGGATTCCATATTTTGACTGCAAGCTATTTGATAATATGATTGCATGATATGAAATTGCTTGATAGCAAGCTGTTTGATAAAATGCTTATGTATGTATAATTTCTTTTCATTAAACTCAAGTAATGTTAGCGTATTTGTGTTTGGAACTAATGTTTTCATTATTATGACTGACAGTCATGGCGTGATTGAGGAATGTAGCGAATTGTCACCGAAAGACTACTCCCAATACAAACTAGACATGCTAGGAATTTCTGTTGACCATATCAAATAGACGGTAGACGTGCCTGCAAAGATTATTGTATCCCAGAGCCCACAATTCACAAATCAATTTATATCACCAAACAACACTGATACTATAATGAAAAAGCTATTCACCCTACCATCCTGCAAGAATGGAGAGGGGAAGTTGTTGCGCATGGTCCAAACCCCTGGTGGTTACTACATTGGTGAAGGCTTGCCCAATGCTCTTTCTCCATTCAAGAACCATGGTCAATCAATGCCATGTTCATGGGTAGGTTATGTATAGTTTTTGTGTTCAAATTTACATTTACTTAATATGCATACACCAATACTGATATTCTCTATGGATTTCACTGGCTGGCCACATTGTTCAAACCAGCGCAGCAGATGTGTAACACCCCAGTTTTCACTTGCTTGTTATATAGTGTTGTTATGTATTTATCCTTGTTGTTTAATATATATTATGTGTTGTTACGCTTACGTTAGATGTTTAGGGACGTGTTTTGGGGTAGTTAAACCTTAGATCAAGCTTATAAGTGATCCTGTCAGGGTGGCACGCCCGTGCTCTTGTGTAGCACGCCCGTGCCAGTTGTTCAGCACGCTCGTGCTCCCGTGCAGCACGCCCGTGCCATGTGTTCAGCCCGTGCTTTACGCGGGCACTAGAAACGAGTTTTGGGCTCTTTTGGTCAGCCCGTTTTGCCCCAATCCTTTTTATACCTCTTTTTATCGACCTAAAACTCATAGCCGTCACTCCTAGAGTTAGAAACAGCCGTCTTTTACCTTTCTCTTGGGTTCCCATTGAATCCTGAAGCGTTCCCCATTCCTTGTTTGGGTGTTCTTCGTCAAGAACAGATCCCTGTGGTGTTTGCTGTTGCGTTTGGGGTTAGGCTGCTAGCATAGTGTTACTCTGAGGTAAGGTAACCATCCCTGTTCATCCTTTTTCTTTGAATCCCTTGAGTTAGTGTTGAACCTTTTTGTCCCTGTTAAACCAGACTTCATTGTTTGTGTGCCAGTGCTGTGAACGGCAACTAGCAGATTAGTCCCCAGGGATCTAATCGAGGTATGTGCATAACCCTTGTGTTAATTCCCTTCCTTTTCTTGGTTGGGAATTAACTTATCTTTTTGCCTTGGCGCTTTTAGTCAAAGCTCGTTGAACATGTTGAACCCGTTCGAGGAGTCAAGCGTGGACTTCGTCTTGTTGGCTTATAGGCTGGAATCGTCATGCCAGGTATAAGGAGAAGGGATTAGTATAACATATAGGTTCTAGGGTAGCATAAGATGAGGGTTAACCCATGACCCTATTTGTGTGCTATATGCCTTAATTGTTGTATGAAGTTGTTATGGTTGTTTATACATGTTAATTGTTTTTATGGTTTGTATGATCTTGGCATGACATTTATGATGTTGTTTATGATGATGATGATATGCCATGATTGTATGAGTTGATGTGTTGGAACTGCTATTAAATCTATATTAATAAAAGACATAGGAATGTTAGCGCTAAGCTTAAAACTAGGATTAGTCTAATTAATGTGCATAAAACATAAAGATGTTGATGAAGGGTGATATTAATGCCAATGGATTAGTCAAGAACTTTAGGATTGATTTGGAGGGTTGAAATCTAGAAAAGTTACTAAGTTCCCAGAATTGAGACGCTGTAACAGCGTTGACCACGCCCGTGCTCATTATTGGCACGCCCGTGCTCTTTGCGCAGTAAAGCTAACACGACCGTGCTCTCAGTAGCACGCCCGTGTCGAAAAAACGAGAAAAGTGATGCTGTTTAGCACGCCCGTGCTCTCGAACAGCACGCCCGTGCCAGTTGGCTAGCACGCCCGTGCTCAGGCCGTGCCACTGTCAGAATTAAGAAAACTTCACTGTTTTAAAGAAAAAGAGATTTAATACCCTTTTTGAAATAAAAATATTATATAAGAGATTATAAAACACGACCTTGAGGATAGTTAATGAATTAGGATAATGATATGGTAAAATGTAATAATGGAGACATAATAAATAGATTAATTAATGAGAAGATGATGTTATCGATAACGACGTACTGTTACCGATGTTGTTGGTTAAATCATTCTTGATGCTTATTGATCAAGTTTGATGTTGATAAATCATCTTTGATGCTTGTTGGTCAAAGTTGATAGCCATGTAATGGTGTTGATGATGGATGGTTCGACATGTGTTTGCATGTTGGTTGAACATTGCATGCATCATTGCATAGAGATGATAGTTTGGGCGAAAGGCAAATGATGAATCCCGATGCTGGAGGCCACGATGGGTGTTATCCAGGCCTTAAGGGTAGAGTTGGGTAAGGAGGTTCCATATGGCATGGACTTGCAACCCGTGGCCGGAGTGTCTTATCGATAACCTGACTACCCTGACGAGGCACAACACGTTATCAGGATTAGTTGAGAGTATCCACGGACGTCACTCATGGTTTAGTGAGTGCTCCAACGTTGATGCAGGATGATCAACATGGATATGTACTTCTAATCGCCTTTCCAGAGTTAATGTTGATGGATCCACATTGCATATGGAGTAATGGAGTAGTTATGCATCGCATAATATGCTTATATTGTGATATGATGGTATGCATTATAATATGTATGTTGTATTATGATGTTTATATGTTGCATGATCATCTTGCTAACTGCTCTATTACCGCTTATGTTTATACGTACAGTTCCTTACTCCCTATCTATTGTTGTTGTTGTTTTGCATGTATCTTTGGTTATGCAGAGGATGATGAGCTGCCAGCTGAGGAATGACCCCGAGGAGATCGCTTACTCATAGTATAGTTTAGTTATGTTAGTTATTTTCCGATGTAATATCGGTAGTGGTTACCAGCTCTGATTATGTGATATCGGGTTTTGTTTATGTTTATGTTTTCCGCAGTTGTTACTTATGTTTTAAACGTTTTGGATCACATGACATTTGATACCTTTTATGTTAAAGTTTTTATTTAACTTGCATGCTTTATTTTATATTTATCGTATGCGGGGTAGCGGGTTTCACAAGATGCACTTCACAAATGAGGAGTTATATGTCACGGGGTACATTTTTGGACGAAATGAGGCTATCAATTTAGATTTGTAAGTATGGGTTTATCTGTTTGAAATATTAACTGTTTTTGTCAAGCATTCATGTTTAACAACCAACCTATTATTATCCCAGGAATGAGATATTAATACAGAGTTATGATGGACTAGAGGTTGTATCAAGAAAAACAATTAGAGGGTTGAAGCCTGGAATGAAGGTTGAACAAGAGGAAATTGCCAAACCTGAAATATTTAAGTTTGGTTTTTAGGTTTTGATTTTTGAAACTTTTAACTAGTACACTCCACTTTGTAACAGGTGTTGAATGTGGTTGCATGCTTGCTCACTGAATAGGAGAGGAATCGGTCTAATTTCTATGAATATTGGTTTCTCCGAACCATTTTTGCAGTAATCAAACTGTCTCATTAAAGCATTTGTAGTCTATAGCAATTTGTGGTAATTTAACTGGTATTCTTACTTGAACTTGTCAATGTCATAGCAATTTGTGGATGCTTGGGGTCACTGTCCTTCAGACATTATTCATTTGTATGGGGATAAATTCATGAGTGGTTTAGATTAGGTGAAAAAGGTAAATAGATTGTCCCCCAATTTATGTTTTATTTCATTATCCTAAACAATAAAAAGCTTGATTATGTTTTTTTTTTTTTTTGTTGAACAGATTTATATCCGTCTCAATGAAGGTAACTTGCACTTGTTCTTAAAGGTTGTTGACTTGTACCCTAGACAAATTGTCTTGTTGGACTCGTTCCCCTCAATTTCTCATGCTCGATCACGAAAGATGAAAGCTCTGAAAGTGGTAATTCATGCGAAATAAAATTCTTCCATATCTAAGTATAACTTCCTCAACAAAACTTCAATTACCTTTACTCAACTATATTAATTTGTAGGCCTTATTCATAGAAGACATGTTGAAGCACCCATTTTCCGATGATATGCAAATTCGTGATCCGATACTGGTTGTTGACTTTCCTATTATTCAACCACAAGGACTTTCGGTTCAAACAGTTTATTCGTAAGATTTATTGTCTTATAATTTTTAAACTGGTAGTAATAGATAATTGTTATAAAATTGTACATTTTACATATGTATTGTTATCTTAAATAGGAATGATTGCAACATTTTTGTTGTGAGTTGGATGATGAACCATGATAAAGAAGACTACATGATTGAAGTGGGTATTTTTGTTTTGTAGACACAATGTATTGTATTGATTTATAAATTTTAATCTCCTTACTGATGACTATTTCAAGTGGATGATGGGACACGATTGAGAATTGTGCTGGACATAGTCATGAAGACACACAATAAAATTTGTGATGAAGTCAAGACAAAGGCCATAGAGCACAGCAAATGAATTTATGTTGAAGTTGTTCAAGTTGTAGTTGTTTGACATGTTTTTTGTAATTCAGAAATTGGATATGTTTTGATGTTTTAAGTAGGATTAGTTATGGTTTTTGTGTTGACTACATTAACTATGGTTGCAATGTGGGATGATCTGACCGGTTTGAATGGTTTTTTGGTGATATGTTTTTGACATGGTTAGAATGGTTACAATGTGGGATGATCTCATCGGTTTGAATGTTTTTGACTTGGTTACAATATGGTCTCAATGGTTTGAATGTTTTTGACTTGTTTTTAACCTAATTTTTTACTTGTTTATTGCAAAATACGTTTTTTTTTTGCTATGGTTCTTAAAGCAGGTTGCAGTAGTGGGAGTTGAACTAGGCTGCACTAGGAACAAGACTACATTGCTCGATGTTGCTTGTGGAAAACGAGACCTGTTACTGTTTCATTGCTTCCATACTAATGAAGTGAAGTGTAACAAGTTCAGAGAGCTTGAAGATGTTATTGATGAAGTTTGCCTTCTTTACTGGATGTACTAAAATTTTCTTTTGAAAGACAATGTTTTTAGTTGAGGGTTTGTTTAGGTGTATTACATTTGTTATCTCCACAAAAAATATTCACTCGGTAAATGTTGATTAATAGTCAGCCGAATGAATAGGGTGAGGCAATAGTCGAGTAAGAAGAGCCGAATGAATAAAGTAAGGGCAGCCGAGTATATATTATTCCAGGTAGCCGAAATAATATTATTAATGGTAGCCGAATTAGTGATAAAATTGGTAGCCGTTTTAATATTGAGTTATTATGATGATTGATGAATTGCTTAAATATTCTGACTGGATTATATGAAGAAATTTGCATGGTTAATAATTGAGCTAAGTTGATTAGTCAAAGATCAAGGGAGGCCCATGGATTTAGGAATGCTAAATGTTGGTATCTACAAAAACGGGGTTTGGGTATGGAGAAGAAAAGACCGTTTGAAAGTCAAATGCTGGAAGGCTTGCCGTTTCGAGGATCTGCGTTAAATTGAAGGATCAACCAACTAGGATGACCGTGAAGATATGCCCGAAATATAGGAAATGTTGTTAGTCATGGATAGCCGTTGGTTTTGTAACTATTTACATATTAAAGTGTCTTTTGTCAGCCATGATATATCTTAGTTGCTGAAAAATAGGAGTTAGTGGTCAATGGAAGAAGCTTTAGTATAGAATGCTGAGTATAAATATGAGTTGTAGATGTCAAATTAGAGACAATCAATCAAATACAACTTGCAAATTTTCATATTCTTTATCTTAAGTTCATAGTCTTTTTGCGTTTAGTTCTTTTCTCATTTTCACTTTCACACTAAACGCTCTTTGGAGTAGTTTAGGAACCCACTAAGTTAGGGAACATAATCCCTTTCCTAACCTTCAAAGATCAGAAAGGGGAATCATTGTTGTTGAAGGATTAGCCGAGTACACGGCGAGCATCAATCCATCCTACAACAAATTTGGCATGCCCAGTGGGACCAGCGAAGGTGAACAAATTAGGAGGTTCATTTCTCCTGGTCACGATTATTTTTGGCGTATACACTTGCGCTCAGGAAGAGATATAGGAAACATGGAGTCACAGCCAACTAAGAAAAATGCATCAAAGAAGGCAGGAGATGGTTCTGTACTTTGGGGAATGCCATCTTCTCCACATACATCCCCAACTACCCCTGTCTCCAGTGCTGCTACGCCAAGCACTGGAGCAGTGGGAAGTTCATCTAAAGAAGAAAGGTCACCACAACTCATTGTGATGACAACTTCTTTTATAAAACAACAGATAGACACAGGACTGAACGAGCTGATGTATCAGATGTCCAGGCAACTGGCTGATATAGTGAAGCCAATGGTACATAATGAGGTATAGCAGGCCCAACAAGCAGAGCCTAGACAAGGTTCTGTTGAAAATTCCACAGCTTCGGCTAACCTGGGGCAACCAGGACAACCGAGTCAGCAATGTACGGCTCTCCCAATAGGAAGTCAACTTGGTTTTGGTATGCCACCAGTTTAGGCAGGGCCCCTATCCGTGGTCCAGCCAAACAACGTGCAGCAGGTACCATTGCCAACTCCTATTTATTCTAATGTTGTCGTTTCTAACCAATATCCTCTAAGTTTTCCTGGAACATGTGGTGAATCTCATTCTAATCTACAGTTTGGGCAGGTTACTATGGCTAGAAGGCCAGCAGGAATAATGGGGTACATAGGCATGCCGCAATTGGAACCAAGTGTTGTGGCACATGGTGCCAACATGTTGGTCAGTCAACAAACCCAAGGAAGGATCATCCACGAGCTATGGAGTTATGTAGGCACGACAATCTGGTAAACATACGGGACAGCAGCCATGGAATGTGCTTCCACCTGCCTCAAACAACATGCGAGTCCTCCTGTCTGTACCAGAACAACCACCCTTTGGTCAAATGGGTTCGGCTCCTCCGAGAGGAATTTTGTGCAGAACGGCTAAAGAATACTCAGGGGAGCAGCCATGGGGGATGTGCCTGCCTCTCTCGAGTAATTGCACAGCTGCTCAGGGATATCAACACAGGGTTACTGGTGGTTACATGACTGAGCAGCAATGGGTTATGCTCCCACCTCAGCCGGGAGGCCAGGCCGGGAACTTCTACACACCTGATCTTGGGTATCAGAATCAATACCAGGGGGCACCTATGCCTATGAGGTAGCCAGCCATTGCACCTGGGGGGACTTATCCTCAGGGGCTGGCAGCCGATGGCAGGCCTATTGGACCTCAGCTGATTGATCCCAACATGATCGTTGAGACTATCAGGAGGTATTTTGGTGTGCAGCTGAAGCCATTAGACAGCCAGTCTAGAGGAGACCATATCCAGAATGGGTTGATAAGATGATGCCCTTGCCTAGGGGTTTCAAGACTCCTGACTTTGCTACTTTTTCTGGGGATGATGGCAAGTCAACCATGGAGCATATTGGTAGATTCACGGCTCAGTGTGGGGAGGCTAACCAAAATGAATTCTACAAATTACAACTGTTCACATTGTCCTTGATGGGAACGACATTCACATGGTATTCAGCGTTACCCCCTAATTCCGTTCAGAATTGGACAGACATGGAAAGGTGCTTCCATGATAGGTTCTATAGACCACAGCGTGAGGTGACAGTGGCTGATGTTATGAGTCTCAAGCAGCAAGTGGACGAACCTGTCGCAGATTTCATTTAGAGATCCAGAAAATTGGGAAGTAGGTGTCGTGCGCATTTCCCTGAGGCAGAATATGCGAGTATGGAGGTTGGGAAGATGCATCGCCAATTACGAGAGAAACTGGTGGCACAAGATTACGGTGATTTGAGCCAGTTGGCTTCTAAAGCCACCAGAATCGAGCAATACATCATCGAAAGAGAAAAAAAGAGGGCTAACTGAGGAAGGGGACCACATATGGTTTCCATTATTGAAATTGAAGACTCAGATGAGGCAGCCGAATGCTTAGCCGATTGCACGGCTGACATTATGGCGGTTGAAATCTTGAGGGGTAAACCATACTCATGCCCTGCGCTGAGATCTCCTACGGGAAAGGAAATAGCTGTCTCGGAGAACAAAGTGGAATATGCCTTCGACATTTCCAAGGCAGACCAAATATTTGACTATCTGTTGAAAGATCAGCAGATTCGGCTGGCCGAAGGATACAGGATTCCTTCTACCGAGGAACTAAAAAACAAGAAATACTGTAGATGACAATTCCTATAGTCATGCTACTGTGAACTGCGTGGTATTCAGAAAGGCCATTCAAAAGGCTGTTAAGGATGGCAGATTCAAATTGGCTGACAAGGCAGTAGCTGAAATGGGAGTTGATGTTGACCCGTTCCCAGCCATTACCATCGGTATGGTCTCATGTTCTGGACCATCGGGGTCTCCACACAAAAGTTGGAAACAGTCAATCCAGCAGCAATGGAGAAGAAAATGAGAAGTTTCGGAAGGACAAAAAAGGGATGAAAATGCCACGATTCAGGGACAAAGCCAGATAAGGAATAAACCAAATGCCTTTGCAAGGCTGGGAACTCCTAGGATCATGGCAGTGCAGAGGTCAGAAGCATCCAAATCAAGTCATGTTAATTCAAGAACTAGTGTTTTTCACAGGCTAGAGCAACAGCCGAAGTCCCTGAGGATTCCCTAGACCCCAAATATTCAGTCGCTTGAATGGATCGGTGACCGAATTATCAGAACCTAACCAGGAAAGAGTGGAGGCTTTGAGGGGTCAGTTTGAACGACAAGCCCTTCAACCGAGGAGGCCTAATTATCAGACAAGACCCCATGATAAGATTGTTCAAAATAATCCTATTCAAAGGCATATTAGAGAAGAAAAGGGGAGGATGCCATGGATAGATGAAAGTCCTGTCCCGGCACAAAAAAGGCGTGTTGCAGAATTTAGTGAAAATGAGGGTATGACTTCTCTAAGGATCATCGTGCGCAATGATGAAGACATAAAGCCGTAGAGAATGGTCAAGCCCATGGCTAATGTTCAAGAGGAACATTGGTTCTTGAATAAATATGCGAAGAATTTGAAGCCAATTGATCCTGTGGGGATCCAGTTAACACGAATCTAGAAAAGGAGAAAACAGAGAATGGCCCAGGTACAGAAAATGAAGCAAACGTTACAGATGTTAGCTGAGGCCAGAGAGGTAACCAGAGGTGAGGTTTCTTCTCCTAAGGTAGCCGAGGCCTTAGATGCTGCATTCGGTTTCCCTAAGGAAGAAAGGGAAGAAGAACAAAAAGACCTTCAGCAGAATGAATTAGATGCCCAACCAGAAGAGAAGAAAGTAGATAGTTTGATGAATGAGGAGATGTTCATGTGGGGGAAGATTTAACGCCTATCATTGAATTAGATGACCAGTTCCGTGAGGAAAATGGCAAAGCTGGAGACGTGTTATATAGGGCAGAAACTGATATGTTATCCTTTCTGGAGGAGTCTATGCTGCAAACCCTCATGGGAGAAGAAGAGTTCGATTCGGCTGAAGTTGATGTGGTGGGGATCCTTCCTAGTGAATTCTGGGCGGACATTCACCAGCTGAACATACTAGAAGGGGATGTATGTGCTGAAGAAGTAGAATGGGCAATCTTAGCCGATGAAATTGCTTCAAAGCCCAAGGGAGTAGTGTTTGAAAAGCCCACCGAAGAAGTGACCAAGCATTTAAAGCCTTTGTATATTAAGGCTCAGTTGAATGGCAAGACAGTTGGCTGCGTGTTTATAGATGGAGGGGCAGTCTTGAATGTTATGCCAGTTAGCACTATGAAAAAACTGGGCCAGACAAAAGAAGACTTGTGCCCTACCAACATGAAGATGACTAATTTTACTGGGGAGGCTACGGTTGCTTTGGGGGTGTTGGTTGCCGATGTTACGATGGGATCTAAGACCACCTCTTCTGCTTTCTTTTTAGTAGATGCCAAGACTACCTATGCGATTCTCCTGGGTAGAGATTGGATACACTCTAGCCGATGTGTGGCTTCCACCTTACATCAGATGCTTATCATGTGGAATGAAGATAAAATAGAGACAATTTTAGCCGATAAGCATCCTTTTATGGCTAACGTACGAGTGGCTGAGGCCATGTATTATTCTCCCCACATGGAAGCCATCCAAGTGGTTGAAGATTACGAAGAAGGTGCTTGGGAATCATGCAATTTGACATCACAAGGTTTTACTATCACATTGCAGGCCGAATCACGGCCTTTTGAAAAAGTTTTTAATGATGAATAAGGCCCACGTTATAAGAGATTTGATCCAACGGCTGACCTTGTTTACAACGAAAAGCAAAGTTATTGTGGCAGGGTCCGTCGAGGAGGGAATCTCACAAAAAAGAGACAACCAGACCACGGGGCTGGGCCCTGATAAGGAAGAGTTGCAAAGGCCTTTTGACAAAAAGGTATCTGTTTTCGAGGCACAAGAACCTTTAGTGGAGGTAAATCTAGGTTCGGCTAACAGGCCAGAAGTAACTAAGGTTAGTGGTTTGTTAGCCGAGCCAGACAAAATTAAATTGATCAAGCTTATCAAGCAATATAAAGACTGTTTTGCCTGGGATTACCACGAGATGCCTGGTTTGTCTAGAAATTTGGTGGAACATCGATTGCCGATTAAAGAAGGGTTTAAGCCATATAAGCAACCTCCCAAAAGGTTTAATCCTGAGTTGCTACCAAAGATTAAGGCAGAAATGGAGAGATTGTTGAAAGCTGGTTTTATTCGCACCGTGAGGTATGTGGAATGGCTTTCCAATATCGTGCCTGTGTTTAAGAAGAATGGAAAGTTAAGAATTTGTACTTATTACAGAAACTTAAACTTTGCAACACCCAAGGATGAGTATGTTATGCCTATAGCCGACATGTTAGTCGATATTGTGGCTAGCAATGGTATCTTAACTGTCATGGATAGACATTCGGGGTATAACCAGATATATATAGCTGAGGAAGATGTTCATAAGACCGCTTTTAGATGCCCAGGAGCTATTGGGATCTTTGAATGGGTAGTGATGCCGTTTGGGTTAAAAAATGCAGGCGCCACCTACCAGAGAGCAATGAATGCTATTTTCCATGAATTGATTGGAAAAATATATGGAAGTATGTATTGATGATGTTGTGGTCAAATCTATGGATTTTGATAAGCATTTGATTGGTTTGGAAATGGCTTTGCAGAGGATGAGGTTTCATAATTTAAAGATGAATCCAGAGAAATGTTCCTTTGGGGTCTCGACTAGAAATTTCTTGGGTTTTCTGGTACATCAACATGGCATTGAAATAGACAGAAATAAAGCCAAAGCAGTATTGGAAGCTAGGCCTCCAAGAAACAAAAAGGAATTGCAAAGTTTGATAGGGAAGATTAATTTTTTGAGAAGATTCATTGCGAATTCGGCTGGAAAGATGAATTTTTTCTCTCCTTTACTCAAACTCAAAGAGGTAGAAGAATTCATATGGGGAGAAGAGCAACAGCAAGCTTTTGAACAGATCAAACAAGCTTTAGCCAATCCTCCAGTGTTGGTACCTCAAATTGCAGGGAAGTCGTTAAGGTTGTATATCTCTGCGGCTCAAGAGTCAATCGGCTGCTTGCTAGCACAGGAAGCCGAAGACGGTGCAGAGAAAGCTGTTTGTTAAACGATGCTGAGTCTAGATATTCTCCTATGGAAAAATTATGTTTGTCGTTATTTTATGCTTGTACCAAACTTGAGTATTATTTAATGCCACGAGAAGTTTTGGTCTTATGCAAGATTGACATAATTAAATATTTACTTAACAGGCCTATCTTACAAGGGAGATTAATGAAGTGGGCCATTAAATTAAGTGCATTTGCACTAATATATGTACCCTTAAGGGCAGTTAAGGGGCAGGCTGTAGCGGATTTCGTGGCTCAGCATCCTTCAGTCGGGGTGAAGGATCCCTTGTCAGAAGTTAATAGTTGCATTAATTTGCAACCATGGATCCTGAGATTCAATGGATCCAAAACTCAGAAAGGAGTAGGGGCTGGAGCTGCTATAACTAGCCCGGCAGGGTAGGATTGGAGGTTCATATGTCAGCTGCAATCAAATATTCCAATAATCAAGCCGAGTATGAGGTATTGATAATGGGATTGAGAATCCTGATCTCTATGAAGGCTTAATATGTCTGTGTTATGGGTGATTCGCAGCTTGTTGTGAAACAACTAATGGGGTAGTTTAAGTGCAACAACCTTGCACTCTTAGGATGTTGTGAAACGGCTAGCTCTTTGTTAGAAGAGTTTGCTGATATCACAATCATGCACATCCCATGCGGGGAAAATGAGAAAGCTAATGATTTGGCCCAACACGCTTCTGGGTATAGGAATTAAAATTGGAAGAAGGCCAATTGAATGATTGTTTTCCAGGTGTCATGAATGTCGAGAATCAATCAGCCGATAATTGGAGGAAGGAATTGTTAGATTATTTGAAGAGTCCATCGCCAAAGTTGATTCTAAGGTTAAACAAAGGGCCTTGAAATATGTCATTATGAACAATGACTTGTATAAAAAAGGAATAGAAGGTGTTCTTCTTAGATGTATAGATCGAAATAAGTCATTAAAAATAATGAAAGAAGTCCATGAGAAGATTTGTGGGGCTCATAGAGCTGGAGCAGTTATGAGATGGACTTTGCATCGAATGGGGTGTTATTGGCCTACTATTACGGCTGATTTTCATGCCTATGCCAAAGGTTGTGAAGCCTGTCAAAAGCATGGTCTTGTTCAAAGAGTCCCAGCCAAGAAGATCCATGCCATTGTCAAACCTTGGCCTTTCAGGGGATGGGCAATGCATCTAATAGGGAAAATATATCCTTCATCTTCTAAATGGCATGCCTTTATCATTGTAGCCACTGATTATTCACCAAATGGGTGGAGGCACAGCCGATGGTGAATGTTACACAACAAGATGTGATTAATTTCATCAAGCAACATATCATCCACAGATATGGTATCCCTGAATCGATTACAACAGACCAGGGTACCATGTTTACAGGGGACAAAATATTGGCCATTGCTCAGGAGTATGGAATTAAATTAATCCACTCTTCTCCATACTACGCTCAGGCAAATGGACAGGCCAAGGCTACTAATAAGATATTGATTGCCATGATTAAAAAGACTCTTGAGGACAAGCCCAGAAGATGGCATAAACTTTGTCTAAAGTTTTGTGGGCTTATAGGAACTCAAAGTCGACTGCAACCGGTTTCATACCTTATCGGCTGACTTTTGGTCATGATGCTGTTTTTCCATTGGAATTGAAAGTCAAATCCTTTAGAGTGGCTAAACAACACGGGTTGATCTTTGATGATTATTGCCAAGCAATGATGATGGAGTTGGAATCCGTTGATGAGGATAGATTAATGGCCTTAGAAAATATTCGGCTGAACAAGCAAGAGGTTGTTAAAGCTTACAATAAGAAAGTAAAAAGTAAGCGTTTCGTCGAAGAAGATTTAGTTTGGAAAATCGTTTTGCCAATCGGGATGAAACATCCTAAATATGGTAAATGGTCACCAAATTGGGAAGGTCCGTTCATTATTAGTCAAATTATTCCTGGGGGTGCTTATCGACTAGTCAATATGCAAGGAAAAGAGTTTAATCGAAGTATAAATAGGAAATACTTGAAGTCATATTATCCTTCCGTTTGGGAAACAAGGGATCCAAAATAAAAAGACTAAGGCCTTTTATACAAATTGTTCTTTAAAAAGGAAATATAAGAAAAATACAACATTTAAATCCTAATAGCTGCGTGAAGGTTTTGCTGCCGAACTCGAGATATTGGATTTGAATTTGATTGCTTCAGTTGAGGATGGTCTAGCTATTTGTGTTTTAGCTGAAGGAAATTCCATAGTTGTTGGAGCTTGATCAACCTTATCCTCTTCAACAGATGATTTGGTTATTATGACAGCCGAGGGCGAAGGAGGTATGTGCTCGGGGGCATGAACTTCTTATGTCCTTTCCTCAGTCCGGGGTGGAAGAGAAGCAGGATCAGATGATGGGATTTCTTAATCAGAAGGCCTAGAAGGACTAATCACTACAACCTCAGTTACGGTTGTTTCGGCAGGTTTAGGCATTGCCTTTTCCTCAACAATATCAACCAGAGTGAATCCCTCAATCGACTCAGGGGCAGCCATGAATGATTTGGCTTCAGCTATGAGAAATTTCAAGTTTTCCCAATTTTCTTGAGCTGTAGCCATATCTTCTTTCAAAACTTCTTTTTGTTGAGCCAGAGGGATAAGTTCTGTATCCAAAGACTTGGATTGATGATAGATTTGGATTCTGGTCTTGGCGTTGGCTATGAGTTTTTTCTCTATTTGCTCCAGCTTGGGCTTAGTTTCAGCTATCTCCTTGTTTATTCTTTCCCTTTCGGCTATCAAGTGCTTCAGCCGAGCAGAAATCTGTTGATTTTCAGCTAAGTCCACTTGCCTTTCTGCTTCGATTGATCGGAAAGAGTTTTGAAAATTGATCTTCTGCTCTTCGAGATGGGCTCGCCGATTGAGGTTGTTCAAACTCCTCTCATGATGACTTCGGTGAGCCACATAGTTGAAAAAGATGTCACCTACTTTAGCGGCTACGCGATTGAGAGCCTCCTTTTGTGGATTAGAAATGCCTCTGGTATAAATGGCCGATGAAAGAGCCACTCTTAGCTCTGTAACGGCTGCCTCATCCACAGGAATATCTTTATGAAGTTGTTCTTCAATACGCGAGATGCGTTCTTCTATGGGAGAACCGGGAATCAGAATTGGACCCAAAGGAATGGCCATTTGAAAGTAACCAGAGAGTTCTTCTTCAGGAATAGACTCCTCAATCGTTTCAATTGAAGAAGTTAGCATGGGTTGAACGTCTGCTTCGTTGATCGGCTGCTGTGTTGATGGTGCAATATGGGTCGAAATAGCGGTATTTCAGGAACACTGGTCGATTGAGGAATGCCAGTTGTATCTGTTGTACCAGTCGTTACGGGGGCGCTTGGTGGGACCTCAGGAAGTACAGTCGACTGATAAAACAAAAGTTAGCCGTTTAAACTAGTACAAAATAAGAAATGAAAGTAAGGGAGATTAAATGGGCATACCTAAACGGTTGAACTTGAAAGGCGCAATTTCTTCTTTCTGATAAGTGAAGGAGGAGTCTCGGTTGGGGAAGCCTCAGCATGAGCTTCTTGTGAAGATCTGGTCTGAACAAGTCTGGTTGTTTTTACTTTCTGAGATCAAAGGACAAAAAGAATTTTTGAGAGAAACATAAGAATGATTCGGCAAAGGTTTTGAAAGGAGAGGTTGGTTCTTTACCTTAGCTGATTTCTTAGCCGAAGAAGGTTTGGTTGATGGCCTGGAGCTTTCTTGAGGCTGAATTACTAGCCTTGTTGGTCTAGCCCTCTTCCTAGCAGTCGTGAGAGGAGTAGGGTCTGGCATTTCATCCACATCAATAACTTGTTTCCCTAAAGATGGAGGAAGAGCCGAGTTAGTCGAAAGATTCTTGGAAATGAATAGAAAAGAATTTGACATGCAATTATTTGGCTTACCTCTGGACTTCGAAGGAGGTTTGGTAGTCGGGGTTTTCTTGCTAAAAGAAGGTGCTGTTTCTGGCATCGGTGGAGGAGATGTTTCTGGTTGCGCATCTTCTATCAGTCTGGCCATATATTTGGACAAATCGTCAGAAAGGAGTTTCGGAGGAACGAATGGCCACCAATTGATATATGATGATGTTTCTCCCGACTACCGATCAAAGGAGATATATGTGAATGCCAACATAAGGTCTATGTTAGCCTAGGTAATATCGGCTACATGTTTGGCTGATAGAGTTGGCCTACTATAGAGAGAGGCTTGTGACTCATATGTGCCAGGGATACTTTGAATAAGCCCAAAATGTCGAGCAAAGCATTGAGGGTTGTAAGGTTCAACAGAAGATTTGTTATTCCTGGAAGTTGGTTTTACCCCACAGAGAAGGTCTCTTGCCGTCAAAATGCTGCTCCATTCTGAAACAACTTCTTGTCTTAGGGAAACATTAAAAATATTGTCTGGGATGGTGAATATCCATTTAGGGCCAATCTTTGTTGGGAAGATTTTATTAAGTTCTGATGAAGACTTGGTCATAGTGAGAAGTACGTTGGCTATGTCAAAGGCTGATTTAGGGGCAGGAGGCATCAATTGTAAATGTTGACCCAAGATAGCAGGACAAGTAGGAAGATCTGCTGGGTTAAAAGTGGGGTCAACAAATTCCGGAAAATAGTGAAGAATCCACAATTGAAGGAACCACAACGGACCATGATTGTTGTCTGGATTGCCTTTCTTCATCAGCCGTTCACGAAGAACAAATAATCCTCAATATAATAAGGAAAGGAATAAAGGGCCCAAGGCTAGCCGATTCCCAGAAATAATATATGATACAAAGGCAGAATATTCCTGTACTATTTGGCAGGAGTTATTACAGATGAAATACTTACATAGCCAATAGAGCAAAAAAGCATTATGTTCTTTATCTGAGACTACTCCAGTTGATTGGGCGTTGGCCGAAAGAAAGGGGGAGTAGGTTGCTTCCCTGTGAGAAAACTTGATTCCCAAGTCAGGAACAGTAGAGAGATGGAGGGAAGGAAGTTCATCCCCTTGCATTGGTAGGCCGGTAATAGAAGCCACATCCAGCAAGGTCGGGCTAGCCATACCAAAGGGGAATATGAACCCGTTGATTGATGTTGCCCAGAAACCCATAAAGCCAAAGATTAGCTCGGAATTAAGAGGGATGTCATACTGAGAAAGCATTATGATGTTGTAAATTCCCCAAGATTTCCATTCTTTCTCTCTGCTGTTCGATACTCTTTCAAGCCAGTTAAAGTAAGATTGAGTCAGACGAGGCCATGTGCGAAAATCTGAAGGGCATATATGGATGGTGAACCAGTCGGACGCGATAGATAAAGCGAAAGTACTGGGAACAAGAACGTGTTACAGAAAAAGTTTCCCCTTATTAATATCAGAAGTATAGGGTTTAAGGGTATACGAATTCTGGTGAACACGAAGGAAAGTGGTGGTGTTCTCAATAGGAGGGCTTTTGGATTCTTGAGACGATTCTTAGAGTAAGGAGGTTTTGGATGAAGATTCTTGAATTTCCTCATCACCGCCATAAGAGTAATGGCTACGGTTGGAGTTAAAATCAGACATTGTGGGTAATGATTGTCTTGATTAAACGAGAGGAGGAAGATATTGAGGAGGAAGAAGATTGATTGCAAGAGTTAACAGTAATCGACTAAAGTGGGTACGCGGTTGATTTTATAGCAGGAGTAATTATGAGGGAAAAAAGCCGCTACCTAGTGATATGACTGTTGTGAAGTTGTAGAGACGATGAGTATTTTGTGGAGCTCGAGAAAATGGTTACATCCTTCATTCTGTCTAACGGCTAGAATAAAGAATGCAAGGGGGCAAATGTTATCTCCACAAAAAATATTCACTCGGTAGATGTTGATTAATGGTCAGCCGAATGAATAGGGTGAGGCAATAGTCGAGTAAGAAGAGCCGAATGAATAAAGTAAGGGCAGCCGAGTATGTATTATTCTAGGCAGCTGAAATAATATTATTAATGATAGCCGAATTAGTGATAAAATTGGTAGCCGTTTTAATATTGAGTTATTACGATGATTGATGAATTGCTTAAATATTCTGACCGGATTATATGAAGAAATTTGCATGGTTAATAATTGAGCTAAGTTGATTAATCGAAGATCAAGGGTGGCCCATGGATTTAGGAATGCTAACTATTGGTATCTACAAAAACGGGGTTTGGGTAAACAGAAGAAAAGACAGTTTGAAAGCCAAACGCTGGAAGGCTTGCCGTTTCGTGGATCTGCGTTAAATCGAAGGATCAACCAACTAGGATGACCGTGAAGATATGCCCGAAATATAGGAAATGTTGTTAGTCATGGTTAGTCGTTGGTTTTGTAACTATTTACGTATTAAAGTGTCTTTTGTCAGCCATGATGTATCTTAGTTGCTGAAAAATAAGAGTTAGTGGTCAATGGAAGACGCTTTAGTACAGAATGCTGAGTATAAATATGAGTTGTACATGTCGAATTAGAGACAATCAATCAAATACAACTTGCAAATTTTCATATTCTTTATCTTAAGTTCATAGTGTTTTTGCGTTTAGTTTTTTTTCTCATTTTCACTTTCACATTAAACGCTCTTTGGAGTAGTTTAGGAACCCACTAAGTTAGGGAACAAAATCCCTTTCCTAACGTTCAAAGATGAAAAAGGGGAATCATTGTTGAAGGATTAGCCGAGTACACGGTGAGCATCAATCCATCCTACAACAACATTATAGATTAAGCAAATGTAAGTGTATCAGTTCTGGATGGAGCATTATAAATTCAATGCTCATTATAAAATCAACTTTATTTCTTTAAGGACCAAATACTTTTGCTTATTATTTCTTTAAACTCAACTGGATGGCTAATTTCTTTATGAACTCTTTTGCTATTAATTGTTGATCTGAAGTCAAACTAAGTGCAAAAACAAATGAATTTGATAATGTATTATTTTGCTTTATGATTTACAAGAAAATGGCATAAATCCTGGTCAAAGATTGAGTTATGCCTATACCACCCATTGCAGTTGTAGCAACCATTCTCAACGCCACAGTTCTTATATGCATGACTTTCACTTCCTCCTATGCTACTCCATTAACTTTAAACTGGCTTGTCTAACTCCTGGTGAAATGGAGGATGACAATCAAGGAACTCTAATATGTTGTCCTTCTTTTTGAGACTTGCAGGGAGAGTGTTTCACCTGTTTAAAATGTGAAAGAACCATACCTTTTATATTAGTGTAGAATCCACTTGATCCATTGTTTGTGTGGATATGCTAGAAATATGGCCATTCCAACATCAATATCATACATTTTACTCCAATCAAGTGTGTTGGAAGAAATATTCTCAGCAATGGAACCATTTTCCATGACAACAATGTTAGGTGTCAGGAAACATTTGTTTTTCTATGTTACCATTCTTTCTAAAATTGAGCTTGGTTGTCATGGTCTATCATCATATGAGAATGTTTGGTGATAATTAAAGGACAACTAATATTAATTCTAACCTACTTTTCACTGAGTGAAGAAAGTAGCCTTCACTTAGTCTATACACATCTTTCTTTGGAGTAGTTAACCAAAAGCAGGAAAAAAGAGCATCCACCAAGCAAATATAACTTGAAAAACAAAAATTTACCAAAAAAAAAGATGAATCCACCAAGTCTGTTATATTTAATCTTACTCCAAAATGTTAACAGAACCCATTCATAAATCAAAAAGGTCAAGTATTACATATTACTGGTTAAAATCTCATTGCTACTAAAACAGAGACAATGGCTATCATTATGCAAGTCCCTACAATCAAGTTGAAATATTTTTCTCCCATGCTCTTGCTTTCAGCCAACAGTAATCGAAGCTCTGCATTTTCAGCTTCAATCCTGACAAGTTCTATTTGAAGATCATTCGCCTCTGTTTCGCTATGTCTCCTTTCTATTTTATGCATTGAACTCGATGCCTTTGATGCGACAGGTGCAGTGGATGGATCAATCCAGCCAAAATATCCATAACCCTGCAGATCACATACGGACATATAAAGTATGAAGACAACTAAAGGAATTCATTAGTTATAATGAGCAAGATACATAATACTTACTTCATTTCTGTTTCGCATTCTAAAAATGCACACGTGAAATCTTCTGCCATAATTCCTCGAAGTCCAAACGGTTCTCAATGTTATAAGCGACCCACATGTGCAAACTACTCGTTCATGGGATCTTACACCTCGAGCCGCAGAAGAAAATGATTGAGATGACATGCTTCAAGCCTTCAACATAAATTGCTAATTTAAAAAGTATACAAAACTACCCAATAAGTGGGAGCATTGGATTGATTACTTGCATAAAAAATCTTAACTTCTTTACAAAAATTGACTTACTTTGATATTTAGACAAATACATATAATGCTCTGCTGATCATCACCCATGAACATTGTACAAACAACTACTAAGTTGAAATATAATGCTTTGCTGATCATCAACCTAAAGCAGTACCATAGAGTGAACCCACAAAGTGTCAAAAACAATATTCCTTGCAAGGTAACAACAAAACAACAAAACAAACCCTGGGACTTTAAAAATTTGGTGGTCATGGTTCTGATAATGATGTAAATAATTAAGTCATTGCTATCCCCAATGGATTCGATAAAACTATTATACAAGATACAAAACAGAGATAAATGTTTTTAATGGATGTTGTTTCAGTCCAAAGGTTGAAGATGATATGGAAATGCTTATTCAAAAGATACAATAGCGATTGCCAAAATCATTGATCAACGGGTGATACATCCCTATAGTTTTCTATTTGGTTAAAATGTATCCAGTCGAGTGAAACACTAAGACAAAACCCTAATTTCAGATATAAAACAGTTATACATACCTATATTTCACTAAAATTTCCTTCAACGACTTCAAAAACCTTCCTTCGTCGTAACCTAGAAAAACTCAGCACTGCTACTGCAACTGACCTCAACAGATGAAATCACGACGATGACAACGCAAAGACACCAGACACCTTGTCAACACCCCTTCGAAAATATCTCCAACGCGGACCACCAACTAGGACGATAAGAGTTGCGGCTGAAGCGGCTCGATGTTCTGAAACTTAGGGATTCAAGGATGGTGTTCCATCTTTTAAGAATAGGGTTGAAGTGCAAATAGGGCTCCTCGGATCAATAGGCAAATATTGAGAGTTAAAGGTGTTTAATTTTTTTTTAATTTTACAATTAGGTGCTTCGGGGTCTAAAATAAAAAAGTTAAAACCAGGAAGGGTTTTTAAAGAATTACTAATGAGCAGTCAAAGCAATGATGTCCCACTTAAGTTGATGTGGCATGATGTGTTGCATCCTAGTTGGTCTACTTCAGTAGGGTAATATTTACCCCAAATTTTAGCTTGGTACTGAAGAATTCACCATAAAAATATGGACAAAAGGGAGATGCAATTCCATGTGTTTTAGATATTGTTTTTTAATTGGACTATGACATGTATAATAGCTCATCAATGAAAATATAACATATGTAACAAGTGTTACACACTGAAAAACAGCATGTCAATTTTGTTTTTTGTTTTTTTAAATCTACCATCATCCAATATCTTTTTTTACACAGAAAAGGGAATTTTATTCAATATCTGGACATAAGTCCGGAAATACAATGAGTGATCATCGGATGAAATTCCTCAATCCAAATTTGACTAGGGTGATATAAAGCATAATTAGCTAAAACGTGGGCCACTTGGTTGCGATTTCTACTTACATGAGAATTCATAATATTTGAGAAATGGATTTCCAAGTATTTGCAATCTGCCAACATAGAGCCCAAATAAGAATATGGGGCCCTTATTTTGAAGCCCAGTAACTACGGATAATGCATCAGTCTCCACCACCACTTTGCGAAATAGCAAATCAGATGCAAATTGCATGCTCATTCTTACCCCTAAAGCTTCGAAGTGTTCCAGGGTGCTGCTGCCATTACTTGGCCTTCACTATCTCTGATTACCGCTTATATGTCGCATCTCCCATCATCCAAGAGTGCTACATCAGTGTTCAATTTGTATGAGTTTACTGGAGGGAGCTTCCAACTACTTCTTCGATGCATTTTTCTGCGGAGTTTGATGGGTAGGGTTCGGCAAGCAACTATGCTTGTGATGTGTCTATCACCTGGATCTGCTTCTCTTCGAAACAACATTTGTTTCTGGCCCACAAAATCCCATAGATAATGGACATTCCTATCTCAATTGATTCCTCTGGGGCATGATTGGTGAAGGAAGATAGTCAATTCGCAAAGGTTTTCCCTTCATGATTGACAAACTGGATCCCTAAAGGCGAGCTGAACCAGATTTGAGTCGTCCAGATGTAATCCCTAAAAAAATGTTCAAATGTTTCCACATTTCTTTGGCAGCGGGGACAGATTAGGGGACATGTTACTCCTCTCGATCGAAGTTTATTTCACACTGGAACTGCATCATTCAGAATTCTCCAGATCGAGTGAGCTTGCTTAGATAAAATTCTAACCTTCCATAGCTTCTTCCATGGTTCCGCATCTTGATGGTTAGAAGTAGATAGTGCATTTTGTGTTTCCCACTGCTTAATACTATGGTATCCAGATCTGACTGAATAATCCCTATCTTTGTTTCCTCCCCAAATATATTTATTAGATAACAGTTGATAAGGTAAAGGGATTTGAGCAATCTGGGCTGCTTCAAAGGGTAGGAAAATTGAATTTACTCTCATATTCCAGGATTATAGGTCTGGATGTAGAAGTTGAATTACTTCGGTTAGCTCACAATTGGTTGGTTTAGGGCTCCAAACTCTATAATCCGACTGAAGAGGTAATCAGTTATCATTCAAGATATTAATATTAGCTTCATTCCCTACTATCCAAAAGCCTCCTTTCTTGATTATCCAGAAAGAATGGATAATGCTTCTCTATGTGAAGCTTGGAGAGTAACATTTTGCTACATGAAGGAGGTCTGAGTTTGGGTAGTACTTAGATTTTAAACATTGGGAGAGAAAAGAATTGGGTTGTGACATCATCCTCCAGGTTTGTTTTGCTAATAGAGCCTTATTAAAAGCCCTAAAACTTCGAAATCTCATGCCTCCCTTTGATTTCTTTTGACACAATTTATTCCATCTTATCCAATGGCTTTTCCTTTAACCTTTTTTTGCTTCCCCACCAGAATCAGCTAACCATGCTTTCTAGATGATCGCATAAGCTATTAGGAAGAAGGAAACACCCTATGATGTATGTGGGAATTGACTGGGCGACTGCTTTGATTAAAAATTTTCTCCAGCAGTAGTGAGAGATTTTTTCTTCTAACCCTTAAGCTTTTTCCAAACTCTATCTTGAACAAAGTCAAATACTTGTTTCTTTCATCTTCCAATAAAAGTAGGCAGTCCCAAGTATTTAGAGTGTCTCTCCACAGCCTTAATTCTCATCCATCTCTGAATATTATTTTTTCTATATTCTAGCACATTTCGGCTGAAAGAGAGTTCTGACGGTTGATAAGTTGTCTTGAAGCTGATTGGTATTGGTTAAGGATATTCATCATCTCTGTTGCTTCCTCATGGTTTGCCCTAAAAAAGACAATATTGTCATCAACAAAGAATAGATGGGAAATTTTCGGAGCTGTCTTTGCAATTTTGATTCCATCAATGGTCTTTTTTTCCTGAGCTCTTAGAATAAGACCTGAAAAAACTTCAGAACATAGAATAAATCAATAAGGGGATAGGGCGGTCTCCTTGTCTAAGACCCCTCTCAAGGTAAAAATAAGGTAAAGGTCTTCCATTAAGTAAAACAGAGAAAGAAACAAAAATAACACATTTCATATTGAGATTAATCCACTTAAAAGGAAACCCCATGGATATCAGAACTTCTTGGAAGAATGACCATTCAATTCTATCATAGGCTTTTGACATGTCAAGTTTCAGCCCTACTAATCCTTTTTCCCTTTCTTTTTCTTCCTCATATGATGGAAAGTATCAAAAGCAATTAAGGCATTATCTGTTGGTAGTCTACCTGGGACTAAGACAACCCCACATACATGAGGTCACCCCATTAGTCTCAGAACATTCTCAATGCTCTGATACCACCAAAGTGAGATGACCCTCCTTGCGAACGATAATCTCATTAGTCTTGAACTTATATTATTAACTATACCTTAACCGTATTATAGCGTTAGCGCGTTATCCAGGAACCGTAGCAAAAGACACGGTAAAGATACAACACGCGTACGGAAAGGTAAAATGATCAGAGTAAAACGCAGATAAAATAACTGTACACATAAAACATGCATAAACTGTAGCCCTATCAGTAGGGCAGTGATATACTGTATATATAAAAACCTTCAGTAAATCAAAAGAAAAGATATGAAACACATACAACCAAAAGATATGAAAAGCTCCCAGCAGCTCACCAGCTCAACCCCCACCCATCTCTCAAAAAAACATCAAAAGGCGCTTGTCTCACACCCTGAGACCCATTGGCGATATCATACCATCAGCGGTGTGGATACCTGGAACTACCCTAGCCCTCTCCATGAGTACGGTGGTAAACCTGCAATGGCTCATACTCTGAATAAGAGCTAGACACGACCACCCCGCGTCGTTTGTAGTTCTGCATGTACTGCTCTGACTTCCTTCGCTGGCCTTGCACCACGAACCCTCTCCTGCTGGACACGTGAGATGTCACTAGCGTCGCCCACATGTAGTCCCTCTCTTGATGTCTCGGTGGATGCCACATCTGGGTGAACGATAGAAACTGCACGACTCTGTAAGTCCCTATGATGTCCGTGTACAATGGAGTCTCGTTCTTGAATAGCAAACTGATCGGCCCACTATAGACCGTCAGAAATGTGGAGGGATCCACCCGCCACGCCTGATCATCGTGATAGATGATCTCCAGATCCCCCAGCACCGACATCTTTGGTTCCTCCATGATAAAGGAGTGTGCCCTCGGGTCCATCACCGATATTAGCAGCCTCGTCGTCTTCACACGAACGAAGAACATAACATCAACATAGAAAGAAATAGCAGGGAGATAAGAATACAGTGCCATAAATAACGAAACATCAACAATAGCATAGTAAACAGATAGCAAGTAGTGCATATAACATATATGATACGTACAACAGTTATCTCACAAAGCCAAGCTTCTCTCGAGTCAAAGCATGCAACAAGCATCCATCTCCATAGATCTCTCGCTCAGATCAAACCTCTAAGTCGGGATACTAATCCTATGTAGCATGTTGGCCGAATCTCACAACACAAGATTCCATACCGAAATAGGAGTTAGTTTGTTCAAGAAACCGAATTGCTCATCGTGACCAATAAAAGTGCATCCCCCTTTTGAGCCTGGAACCAGGGTGTCTTGGTCACCTCGGAACGTTAGCCTAGAACATGGAATAGCTCAGGGATTAGTCGGGAAAACTAGACTGGATCGGACATCACGACACGATAGGAGCAACCTCATCCGTCACTGTAGATTATTCCCGAGAACGACAACATCCCCAAGGCCACACACCGACCGCCCCTTCCGCTATCCGTACCTGCACTCAGGTACAACTAACCTCGCATGACATTGACAGCCCATACTATCGCCATACGCCCTCGCCACTTGGCCTCTACGATATTCAGCAAACATCCTCCACGAGATGATACCGGATCCTCATGCCTAACACTTAGCATTATCCAACACGATGCCACGCATCACCATGGCTACCTCCATATTGCCACGCGTGGACGAGCTACAACTCCAACTTATCACATCACAACACATCAGTGGAACCATCCACGGTATCAACTCGATCACACAAGGCTCACAACCACTCAACATCACAACCGGCACGCAGCCACAACATAACATATGCAACAACAGTAATAACAACCAACATAACAAACATAGCATACCAAAAGGTCAAGTAGGCATATAGGCACATAAACAAGTAGCAGATATCATAACAGTCAACATAGCAACAAACAACATATTTCGTCATCGACTAACAGTTGTCTAACCTAGGGTTCACACTTAATGGTGATAGCCCAAAGTAAGTTAAACTTAGGGTTTAGGTACTTTGCTGGAGTTCAAACTCTAGTCGGGTTTAGGGTTCCCACACACAACAAAAAATACAACTATGCTACTCGTGCCTTCCCGACAACAACAATACTCTTTCTCCCCAACCTGAAAATTGGCGCGAACTCCCACGCGATCATCGGAGAACCTCCCAACGCAGCCAAGAACGCCACAAACACAACCAGCAGCCGCGGCCTCAAGCTCTCCAAGCACCTCGAACACGGCCTCGAACTTTGCCCTAATCACGGGAACAACACATATGCAATAGTGTTAACCCTAAGGCAACCTCAAAGCTTAAGAGAAAAGGTAGAAACACGAAGAGCGCATGTTAGGGATTCGAGTTTACCTTAGGCGAATCGAGAATTCAATCGATTGAAGTCATAGAACACTTCGTCACGATCGCTCTGGTGTTGCTAGAATCTCGATCCGATGCTCCGAAGTCCCGACAATCAAGCTTTCTCTCTCTAAGGTTCTGTTTCTCTCTGTAGCATGCAGGGAATTCTCTAAAACTTAGATAATTTTCGTTCGAAGAATGAAGAAGAGAAAGGGAAACCTTTAAGATGTTCAGTTGTCCACGCTTTAGGGTCAGAAACCAGCATGCTTTAGCGTGTTCACGCTTAAGCGTGGGGTTCTTCCAAGTTTGAGCGTGGAGCCTCGTTCACTCTGCCTTCTCTCTGGCTTGACACGTGTCGCACACCCGTCAAAACTCACACCTGCTGGCAAACGCACTCAGCACGCTTGAGCGTGCAATATGCCAACATTTGAGCATTGGCACGCTTGAGCATGCACTCTTCCCACGCTTGAGCGTGCTGCTCAGCTGGGAAGAGCCTTCCAAACTTCTGACTTCCTCAGTTTCTCATGTTACGCCTTAGGCACTTCCAACCTGATTCAAGCCTATTCCTAAGCTTCCAACTAGGCCTTAATCTAACACCAAATAATCACATAATCAATCAAAGCTTTAATCGAGATTAACCAACTCGAATAAAGTTACAGAAAATCAGGAAAGTTGCAGGGACAAAAGCACTTTGAAATTAACCTATAATCTCAGGAAGAATAATTTCAAGTCTATTAGACCTATTTCCTTATGTAATGTCATCTTTAAATTTATCACTAAAACCATCATCCTATATCTTTGTTCTCTCATAAAGGGAACAACTAGGATCGTTAAACTTCAGAAATTATTATTGTTTATGTTTATATGTTGTTATTTTTAAAAATTAAAAATAGATTTTAGTTCTCATCAGGAAATTTATTTATTTATGTTGTTTTTTATTTTAATAATTAGGACTCAGGACCATGGCTATTTTTTGAAGAATAAAACTAGTAGTCAAAGACTTTTTATTGAAGGAAGTGGTCCCCTTAAAGGGGTCAATTATTAGGGATCTTTAATTTATGAGTTGAATTTAATTCTTGAAAATAATACTACAAGAAATTCTTTTATTATCAACAGCTTATTACCAATGGCATCATAGTCGTTGGCAATCTGACAATCATCGAGGGCTAAAACCGTCAGTAAGGTGTCACAAGATTATTTGCACATTTATCGTTGGCTTAGTCACCATCAATAAATTTATCATGAGATTTTCTATCGAAAAATCATCGTTAAATTTGATGCCAAATTGCATGAAATCACAATGTAGGACTACTGACATTATCGACGGTTGTCGGTAATGATCAATAAATATGAACAACTTAATCATCGTTAATATGACTGTCTGAATCGCAAACAAATTATCACTATTACCGACAACTTGCCCATCAATAATGGTGAAACACCATTACCCACGGCTTAGCAGTCAGTGAATATGATCAAATGTTTGGAAATTACCGATGGCCTGTTTGTCAGTAATGATGAGACATTAATTCAAAATAATGTCTCAACATAATTGTAACAGTCATATAAGCAGACAAATTTATGGGATTGTTAGGTTGGTGTTTGGATTGTTTGCAATGTCTGCAGTGTCTACAACATACAAGATAAGGATAGGAGGTGTGATAAAATAGACAAAAAGTGATCAGAAAAGAGGAGAGAGATAGACAGGATGGAGAGGGGATGAAGAGGGAGGTGCTGGAGAGGATCTACATCCGTTAGGTTGTCGATAAATCTGTCAAAATTCTAACATAAAATTATTTCATCTCAGTTCTTATACGTACAATTATTTTCAATTTGATCCTCAACGTTATTATTATTGTAACACCGTTTGTTGTGGTTAAAGTATAAATATCAAATTGAAAATGATTGTCACATATAGAGACCAAAAATATACTTTTTCGATCCTTATACGTGATAATCATTTTCACTTTTTTCCTTATTCGTGACAATTATTTTCAATTTGATCTCTATACTTTAACTCCAACGAATGGTGTTACAAGAACAATAAACGACAAGAACTAAACCAAAAATAATTGTACACTGAATTGAAAAAAATTTATGTATAGGGACCAAGTTGAAAACGAGTGTCACGTATTGGGACAAAAAATATAGTTTAACCTAAAGATAAATATATAGGTTCAATATCTTAAAAATATAAAAAAATAAATTGTGATAATTTAATTTTGATTTGATAGAAAATAATTTCCACTCTTACATATCTCTTGGTATAATAGAGAATTTAACCGAGTTAAAATCCTCTCTATTTCTTTTGAGAAATGAAAGACTCCATTTAGCAGAGAGATAGATTTAAAGGAGAGATTTGTGTCTAAAACATTTTTATCATTTAAAAAAATATTTAAATCATTAAAAACCCTTGTCTATCTCTTTCTTAATTGGAGCCTTTCTATTTATTTTGAAAAATGGAGAGGATCCTAACCCAATTCAACCACGTCATGTTCTTTATAAACATTTGTAGGTTGGTTAATTTTAATTTTGAAATGATTTTTTTTAATAGAGAGTTTATTTTGAAAACAAATTTATTGAACACATAGGTGACGTTTGTTTCATGATTTCGAAAATCATTCCTATGAATAAATTTCCCAGGAAAATAATGATAGGAATCTTATTCTCGATTGTTTTTTAAAAAAGTGTTTAGCTAGTACTTATAACATTCACATGAATCATTTGTAAGAGTGGGTTATAGAGGTAGTTACACAAATTTCATTCTCACTTTCATGGGAACCTATTTTTCCCACCCTTCCTTGGGAATAAAAACATGGGAAAGTATAAGTTATTTTATTCCTGTGAATGTTTTATATCCGAGAATAAATTTTCTAACCTTGTAACAAACGTGGGAATCCATATTCTCAACCTCTATATTCCTAGGAATGTGTTTAGATAACTTGAAACAAATACACTCATAGGAATTAAAATAAATTCTTAAACATTAATCACTAAGTCACAACATTCTAATATCTTAAAATAGACTCAAAATCATACCATTGAACAAAAGAAAACAAGAAGTGAACTTTAGGGTTAGGATTAGAAACTTTAGATTGAGATATTAAGAGCCCGTTTATTACAAATTACTTTGTTGAAAAATCACTTATTTTTAAAATATAATCACTTATGGGATTTTAAATGTGTTTGTGAAGCTTTGGAAATAATGAGATTTTGAAAAAAAAAATGATTAATGTGAAAAATCTGAAGCTATTTTGAATAGTTTTCTGTTAAAATTGAATTTATAAAAGAGAGAGAGAGTACAACAGAAAAAAAAAAATGAAATCGTTTTCTGGACATAAATAACCATATAAAATTTTAGATATTAGGAAGTTGTGTCCCTATACCCTGTGTCCCTATACCGTATTCTTCACTCTTGACGCCATTGGGCCAGTGTGAAAATACTGAGATGCAGAGAAATAGACAGGATTAGCCAGCCACCAACACAGTGAATACAAAAGTACAAAGAGGTGGAATTTTCTATGAACTAAATTTTCTATGCATACAAAAGGTTGTGTTTCTTTTTTAATTACAATTGTTCTTAAATATAATAATGGGCTTTTACCTAAAGGCATCTCCAAGGCCTGTTCTTAGCATAGTTCTCAAATATAATAATGAATTTTTATATTGGAGTTAGGTGATGTTGTCTTGCCAGATGTAGATCATGTTCTTACTGCAGAACTTGGTAAGAATGGTTCTTACCATATTGTGTATGTCTCTCTCATCTACTTCTGTCAGTATAGTGCAGAAATGGCACACTTTTTTGAGTAAAACGGTGACATCAAGGAATATGGCCCACCTATTTACAGTTCTTAACTTTCTTGCGATGGAGATGGTTTTAGGATGCGTTTGGAAGAGCTTATTTGTGTTTATGAGAATAGCTTATGGGAATAAACTTATAAAAATCATTTATGAAAATAGTTTATGATCGTTCTATAAGC
This sequence comes from Ammopiptanthus mongolicus, assembly GCA_039655645.1. NCBI lineage: Eukaryota > Viridiplantae > Streptophyta > Magnoliopsida > Fabales > Fabaceae > Ammopiptanthus > Ammopiptanthus mongolicus. The sequence goes on along the minus strand of CM077344.1, from coordinate 72,347,528 downwards.
TTTTTTTAGCTTATCTCCATAAGCTTGTCAGGAAAGCTTATGAAAATAAGTTGTTTTTAGCTTGAAAAAAAAAAGCTTCTTGAATAAGCGCTTAATTAAGTCGTTTACCCAAATGCACTCTTAATGCTTCTATAGAGATTTACATCTGTTAGATCTCTGTCCCAAGCTATCCTCTTTTTTCTCTTTTGGTTCTTTCCCCTTAACCAATATATAGATCGATTAAAAAAAAACAAGTAGTAATTTATCAAGCATTAATGACAGATAAATCATAGCCATATGTTATCAAAATTGTGTCATGTGCAAGTATACACAATCGTAACAAATAATAAAGTGATAAGAAAGATCGTTCCTAAGAGGATTAAATGGTAGCTTAAATCAATGGTTCTATTAAGTCAAGATTCACAAAAGTAACAAAATTAGGTTGATATGTGTGTTCAGTATTCAAATTTTAAATGCAATAATAAACAAAGTAGTAAAGGTTGGTAACAGATATGGGAGAAAGAAATAAAAGTATGAATCCCTTGTAATTTCAAACTAATGTCAGTTATGCTTTGAAATGGTGCAACATATGGCTCCAAAAAATTAAAGTTGTGTTTTCCAACAAATTAAAGACGAGGTTCATTAAATGCACTTATTCCTAGGTTCAGATTAATTACACTATCTCCTATTAAAGCGTGTTCCAGCTAGCCTAAGGACTTGAATAATTATTCCAAATTCATTCAACATCAACTAATTTTCTAATTAGTGACTTAACCCTTATCTCTTAAACAATTCCACTCACTTTACTTTTCCAAGTTTCAGCAAACTAGCATTCTATTCAAGATGATCAGACTTCAATAAAACAACGTTAAGAACAGATTAAGAGAAAATGTCTTGCAAATCATCGGATAACATAAACTAGAAATTCATTACAAGTTCATCATACTTATAGCTACAGCAAGTTTAGCCCAAGATGAGCTTACAAACACTAAGAGTAAAACGTAAAATGGAAGAAGAATTTATTACAGAGAAAAGGAACAATGGGAGACAATAGAAAAGTGGAGGAAGCGCAGCTGCGGATGGGCAGTGATGGCGTATGAGATCTACTTCTGATGATAAGGGAATGTTCCCCCCTTTTAGGGTTAGACTAGACCTTCTAGAAGCACCTTTACTCTCTCCTCCAATTGAGCCAAAAAGGTTAGTCAATAAATGCTATGGCCCAAATTCCTAAGTAAAACAACATTAGAGTCCAAAACCAAGTGTATTAATTTTTCCTATTCTTTTAGAACACCTCATCAGGAGAGAGAACGTTGGAAGCTCATACCTTTTATTAAGCAGGCCTTATATGCTGCAACATTATCCGGAGCATTGCTTCCAGTTCTACTCATTTAACCGAGACCTGCTCTGCACCAAAAAACACAGAATTATCCTTCTAAAATCACAAAAATATAAAAACTCATATAAGAACACATCAATCCTAAACTACTCTAAAACACATAAAATACTCATGTAAAGCACTTAAAGATCATAATAACTCAAGCTAGGAAAGCATAGATAACTCTCATTTCTAAGAGTTATCACACCTCCAAACTTGAATCATTGTTTGTCCTCAAGCGATGCAACAAAAGAGAAAAACACAAAAACTAACAAAACTCTTCCTAGTACACAAAACTAAACTGACACAACAAGATATCACCAAGGTAGAGCAACAAAATCAAACCTCTTACTCTACGAACATTCATGCATCTCAATCAAGTGAATTTTCCTGACTACAATCACTTTTAACATAGAGCAACATGCTGCAATAATTAACTCTTAGAACAGTGTGTTCTTTCATACTCACAACATAATTGGGCACACTCAATCATCATTCACATGCAACTCCTTCTAATCTTGACAAGTCTCTAAACACATCTTAACAACATCAAAGCATTACACTGCTAGAGGACTTTATTGGGTTGAAATGAGGCTTTGGTCAGGGTAGGATAAACATTTGGGAAGTAGCTAACACTAGGTGGAGTTCAGATATGCTTTTCCTTATTTGTATTTCACATCTTTGTTTCGCACAACCTAAACAGAATTTTTAGCATCAAGGGAATGCTATTTTCCTCTTTTCATCTCTTGCTTCATTTCCCTTCATTAATTTTCTTACTTTTCTTTTTATGCAAACAGAGAACAGTTTTTCATTTGAAAGGGCTTTTTGCCCTATTATTGTTCTTTTCTTTTCTCTGTTTTTTTAATGGTGCATGTCCTCAAGCACCCCCCATGCACCCCCAACTTATGTTACAAAATGTATGCAAGGAAAGCATAGCTTCCGTGACACCCGCTGCCCTGCATATAATAAAACATAAATAAAATCATACATGTCTTTAAAATAATATATCAATTAAAATAAAAACGTATCCTCAAGGGTAATGTGCATCACATCATCTATAACATAAAACGTAGGAATATGAAATAATTAAAATCCTTTAAAAACAAAACTGCGGAAAACATAAATAATAAACATAACCCAAATCCCAATGCCACGTATCATCACTGGTATACATATACCGATAATACATCAGAATAAAACTAAACAACAAACATAAATCCTAGCTAACACTAAGAGAGATTTCCACGGAACACTCCTCGTCAGCATGCTCACCTTCCTCTGCACATACAACATCATATGCACAATCACAACAGAAGATAGGGGTGAGAAACATGATCATAAATACATGTAAACGGAATGGAATAGTAACTAAGATGACATATAGCATACATCAATCAACACTAATATAATCAATACATACACACACACACACACACACACACATATATATATATATATATATATATATATCAAAAATGCATGTCAATGCGAATGCAACATCACTACTCCGTATGCATGTGACCAATAACTCTAACTCTGGAAAGGCGATTAGGAGCACATGTCCGGTTATCAACGTGGATGATATGCTAGACCATGGGCCATCCCCGAACACTCTCACCAATCCTGATAACCTACAGTGACTAGTCAGGGTACTCAAGCTTATTCATTAGGTCATTCCGACAATAGGTAGCTAGTCCATGTCACATGGAACTTCCATACCCAATGTACTCGCAAGGCCGGGTTTACATCATGGCCTCCACTATCACGATTTATCGCTTGCTTTCCACCCAACATATCAACTCCAACGTATGATGCGCGCAATGTTCATCAATATGCAAACACATGCCAACCATCCACCACCATAATCAATCACATTGATTATCATAATCAATCACATTGATTATTAACTTTGACCATCCACGATGGTCATCAACAACATCACTAATAATAACTCACCGTTACCATTATTAGCAACATCTTCGTTATTATCTTTATTATTTTATGACGTTCTTCTCTAACTCGTTCTATTTTAAACCACAAGGTTACATCCTAGTGTTAATTAAGGTCAAAGATCAAGTGTTATTAAGTTTCTAAGGGTAACCTAAAGTCCTTATATCATATCAATCCTACATAACACTATCCATCAAGCACGAGGGATCAAAACTACTTCCGAACGCACGAGAATCGATTCCTTAAAGTCAGGAATCGATTCTAGAGGTTCTAAATCGATTTCACCATGATGGGAATCGATTTCCACAAGGCCAAATCAATTTCCACACCATGGAAATCGATTTCCATGTGCTGGAAATCAATTTCTGGTGTCAGGTATCGGGCCATTCTACGTTCTCTAATTGATATATCATTCAAGCCTAGGCTATTTATCACCAATTTAATTATTTTAACACTCAAAAATCATAGCCTAAGTGTTCTTGAACTAATCCTTGATCATCATTCTCGTCTCGCTTATATATTATCACCCTATAACTATGTTCTTATAGCATAAAGTTAACAAAGCACCATATCATGGCATAAACAACATGCTCATCATCATCAACAATCATATAAATCATGAACTCATAATTATAAACATGTTATAGCATCAAGTTATTCATCAATCAATACTCATATAGCCAGAAAACATCATAACAACATTCATAGGCATACGCAGGCATACATAGGGGTCATGGGCTAATCCCTTCATCTTAACCTATCCCAAAACCCATATATTTATGACCAATTTCTCCCCCATACCTGGTATGAAGATTCACAGCTTAAGGGAAAGAGAAAAAAGTCAAGGTCCGCTAGGGTTCCTCCTTACAGGTTCAATACTTAATCACGATCACAACACTGGAAGACAGATTCGATCTTTAAGTTAAGGATTGAAATGGAAACCAACTCTAGGATTAGATAACTCACCTTGGTTGCTAACTTAGGAACTCACCTTGGTTGCTAACTTAGGAAGATTAACTCTAGCAGCAGGGATAGACTTGCCAAGCAAAGACGTGTTCTTCACGAAAAACATGAAAACAAGATTCGTCTTTTTGGTTTTCTAGAGCAAGAGACCAGTGAGAGCTCTTAGGGATGAGAAGAGGCAACTTGTGATTCTAATAGAGTGTAAAGTCTAGGTTTAGGTCATACACTATGTATATATAACTATTAGGGATGTTTTAGGATGAATGGGCAGTACACATCATAGCTCGATAACACAAACATGTTTAAAACGCGTACACAAGCTCTGACAAGCATGGGAATCAATTTCACAACCATGGAAATCAATTTTCCATTTATCAAATCGATTTACTTATTAAAGAAATCGATTATGGCTTTCAGAAATCGATTTCCACTTGTTGGAATCGATTTCTTCATCTAGAAATCGATTTCCCCTTAAAAGATGTGTTTTAGGCCTTGACACCTAAAATAATTACTTGTAGATAATTCTCTAAGCTTTCCAACGCATCCAAGATCTCTTCAATCAGAAGTCTAGAACTCAAGATACAGCCAAAACCGTGAAACAGGTTACTTGGACTTGAATGTATCAACCATTCCTAAAGGCTGAACTACTCCAACTATGAACTTAGGCACCAAAAACAAGCATAAACAACATATATAAAACATATATAAGCAATGATTAACACATATAAATATAGGGGTGAAAACCAGGGCGTTACAGCTTCTACTCCACTAGTTAGGTCAATTTGTTTTTCAAGGAGTGGCTCATAATGTGGTTGCAGTAATCGAAACAAAGAGGCTTAAGGCTCAAAGAGGTTACACAATGGAAATCACATCTGGGTTGGCTAATAGGCTAAATTGTAGTTTATTCAAGAACAAAATGTGCCTCAAGCAATCATATGTGCAGCAGGAATGTGTTTAAGTGATTCAGAAACAAGTCAAGTACAACAGAACATGCAATAGAATGGCACACAGGACAAAGAATTAAAAAGTTTTTGGGCACAAAATCTCACAGGTTAAACAGGTTGCTACAGCATGTGCCCTAAGCCTTCAATAATTAAGTCAATCCAAAACACCCAAAAGAAATGCATGGTTGTTAATATTTCCTTAGTCGAACAGGTGGATACCAAGACAACATATTATATTTCTTTCAAAAAATTCCCCTTTTAAAGGGGTTGTACATGATTTGGTAGAAGAAACCAACAAAAACACACACAAACACAAAAACCTAGCAAAACAAGGGTCAAAATCTGCTGACCCTACACAACAACTAGGCATTAACAACTGATTGAAACTAACAGGTCCTAGCGACCATAATACATGAACAGAAATATGATAAAACTCGACATTAAAAAAAGGAACAGGCAGACAAGTGGGCATCCTGATTGGTTGCAGCAACAACTACATTGTCGAGATCAGTTCAAGGATTTCTCTTGCGAGAGATCCTCCTTGTGCTTCCTATTTTGGCCATGTTTTTCAACTTTTTGGGAGCAAGAGTCTCTACTTCTTCAGTCACTTTAAGCTCTGGCTCTTCCTCTTGGTCTTGAGTCTCAGTTTTTTCCTCAGCTTCCCCTTCCAATGTTGTAGCATCCTCATTCTGAACCTTGCTCACTGAAGACAACCTAATCTTTTTGGTAGCATGAGGAGTAGTGTGCTCTTCTTCTTCCTCCGAAATAGGGTAGTTTGAGGCAATCTTGCCAACAAAATCAGCATAGGGAGCTCTCACTTTCTTGCTTGCTTGCTTCCTAGATGGGGTTGGGGCAGCAGACCGGACTTGCTCAACTTCTTGCTCATCTTGCCTTTCATCACTGGCCCATGATCCTGCTGGGGGCTTTCATCAACTTTTTTTCTTGCCTTTGTCAAGTTTGGTGGTGGTACATTGTTGCTTGGACGGTGGGTCGAGCATCCAATTGGATAAGTCAGACTTATCATTGGTAGGACGTGTGCTTGTTGTCGCGACCGAAAATCGCGAAGGAAACTACGAGAAAAAGACATTTTATTAAAAGAATGTAGAATCGCCACCAATTTTATTTAACTTGGTAAAATTGGAAAACCATTATTTCTTTAAAAGAGATTGGTCTTTGGAACCAAAACTGAATTCGGAAGCCGATTGCACATAGGGAAGGATGAAGACTTAACCCTACAACACCCGTAATACACTCGTTAAAAAAAACGGTTACCCAAATTAATTATACAAATGATTGATAAACTTTAAAATATTTATTTTACTCCATTGATTGAATGTAAAAAAATAAAAAGTAAAAAAATAAAACAAGATACTTATCAAAACTCGCCACCTAAACAATTTGACCAAGTTAGAAAACACTTCTTCACAGCCCCATGTTATAAGATCAACGCATCATTAGGAATCAAAGAGGGAAGAAACTTACCACTCATTCCATAGGGTATCTAAACGTGACAATGTGATAAACCAAATATTAACAGGTGATCTGGAGAATGCAAGATGGCTAATGGCAGCATCAGCAATTGACAAATGAATTCATATCCAATAGCATTTTGTCCTGTTAATATACTATGAATGTAGTCTCAAGTCCCAGCACTTTTCGATTGACGCTCTAGCAACCCTCTGGCGCTGCTTGAACGCATCGTTGTTACTATTGCTTGCGAAATCAACAACTATCTCTCTTCTATTTGCTTCAGGTGTTTGTTTTCACTATCTCTTCTGTGTTTCCTTCAGTCGCAAAGTTCTCCTCCTTGCTTCAGTGAAACTCAACCAGAAAATCCTAGAATTTCGAAATCTCTCCCTCTCTTTTGTGTGCGTTTTTCCTCTTCCACCTTTTCTTCTATTGCTTGGGATTATATAAAACCTATGAAATTCAAAACGAAATACCATTAGTTTGTGACCTGGATGTTAAAAAGGAAGGAAACGATAGTTAATGTGAAAGTGGAATAGGAAAAGACAAGAAAGGGGGTTGAATTGTGTTTCTTAAACCTTTGTGAAAAAATTTGTTCAAAAGTGTTTTGAGCAAGCAGGATGTTAAACTAGACATGCAGAAAACAAGTTTTCGAAAGACATTGAGAAACTAAGTTTTCAATCCCCAAGTTAGTAAATAAATAAACTTGAAAAGATTAGGGATAGAGAGATTCATGTAGAGATGTATCTTGGTTCACTCTTATAAATCGAAGAGCTACGTCCAGTCTATTCCTCCAGAAGGTTTTTTCACTCAAATACTTAGCACTTTTCACAAGTTTTTTCCTAGTCACTCTTGACTTTACAACTCCAAGTATTCTACATCTCTCCAAGCTCCAAGTATTTTTTTACAGACAAGCCTCTTCAGGCTCAACCAATCCTAAGATTTGAGAAGGGTTTTGAGCTTTTACCTAACTCACTAAGTATGAGAGTATTACAAGAAATAGCTCTTTGAATCTGTTTGTAACTTTACAAAGAAAGAATATGAAAGTTTAAAGATCTTTGACTGGAGAGTAGTGATAGCTTTTTTTGAAAGTTGAGTCGTGTATGAATTCTCTCTTTTTGTGTAATGTTGTTGTTGATTCTTCAAATGATGGTCTTTAAATAATCTTGACTATCTTCCGGATTTCAAACGGTAGAAAACATGTCTGTTTAGACTTAGTGAAATATCTGTTAGACACGTGCCCATGTGCAAGCTATCTTCTGTTCATAGTTGTCCTTTCTTTGTGTAAGCAGGGAGGCAAGTTTGCTTTTGACAGAATAGCAGTTATAGCAGCTTGTAGCAGGTTATTCAGAGCAGACTGTCCTTTTCTTTTTAGCCGTCATGCTTTCTGTTTTTCGAGGCTCGATGTGTACAACGTCGTACCTTGTTTTGTCTTTATAGAAAGATATTTTTCTTTTGTGATCCTTTAAAGACTTTTGAAATATGTGTCACGTTATCTACAAAATAAAGTTAGGGGACGCACAAATAATATAAAAGATTGGACACTCAATAAAATATGCTTGTGACTTTTGGACACAGGATACTTATCCTTTAAAGAATGAAGTCCAAGGATCAGTTGGACGATCGACATAATCTTCTTTCAACAGAGATAGTTTGAGAACCATATTGTACCGTTGGATGCAGAGAATGGTTTGAGCTTATAGTCCAGTAAAAGCTATATGTAGTTTTGGACGCTGAAGCTTAATGCTCATCAAGAATCTATCTGAAGTTAGAGATATAGAAAAGATCTTTTGATCTTATGGATTAGAAACAATTGAACTTAAACTATTTTCATATATAATAATTTTGTTAATCATTAAAACTTTGAGGGGTCATAAACCATTCCTGTTTTGGTTCTAACACCTTGTAGATCTCATCTTCCCTTTCTTCTTCGCAAACGCGGTGGCTGAAAAAAAGAAATGAAATCTCGTCAATTCTGGGACAGGGGTGCGCGCACATATGAGAAAGGGAAGGAAACATTATTCCCCCATCCTTGGGCCCTGATTCGCTCATTTCCTGTAGCGGAGGGAGTTGGTGAGCGGATAGGGTTTGGAGAAATAGGGAAAATCATGCTTTTGATGGAGGAAGGTGGGTTGGAGAGTGGTTTTGGGTCATGGGTCAAAAATATGGGTAGCTGGTCCTGTATTTTTTTTGGCCCAAAGACTTTATTTTTTTTTTTCTTTTTCTTCTCTTTATTTTTCCTTTATCAATAGAACAAACAAAACATGACTAAATAAAATGTCTCTATTTTTATTGTTCTAAGACATGCTATACAAAAATATTTTTGTGACTTTTCTTTTTTCAATTTTTTTTTGGACTTTTCTAAAAGACAAAATGAAGGATAAAATATTTTTTTGATTTTTTTGATTTTTTTTTTATTTTTATTTTTTTGTTTTTTCAATAAAATTTAAAAAGAAAGTTATAAACAAATTCCACTCTTTCTTAGTTTTATCACATAACTAGAGATATTTTTATGATTTTGATTTTTTTCATTTTTGGATTTTTTTCTAAATTTAGGCAAAAAAGCCAAAGGGGCCCGGTCAAAACGGGGTGTTCACACTTGTGGTGGGCTTCTTTTTGGGAGGCGTCTTCTCAACGGGCTCTTGGTCAATAGGCATAATATGCTCTGGGAATTGTGGGATTGGAGGATAGGTATTGGAGTTGCTAAGCCCTAGGCCCCTTAGTTGCTATTTGAAGTGCTCAGAGGAGAATTTCCAAAACAGTTGTTGATGCTACATATGTTGTTGCAGCATCTGAGCTAAAGAATTCACTTTGTGCTCTAGCCCCTCAGAGCAATCCAGCTGCTCTGAGGGTTCTCCTTTCTTCACAGACTTGGCCTTGGTAGCTTTGGTGGAGTTGGTGAAGAAACGTTGGATAAGAGCAGAATCAATGCCACCTTGATTTCTTTCCTCACCCTCTCCTTGGTAAAACTCAACTCCACTTCTCAAACATAGCTCTGTGATCAAACAGGGGAAGATTAGTTGCCCCTTTGTGCGCATAGCGCAATTTGAGATTTCCCTCCCTATGATCTCCCCCACATTTATCTTATGCCCCTTCATAATGCAATACAGCAAGACCAATCACTACTTCTCTACAGTCTCAATATGAGTTGTGGGCAACAGCTTATGCTTCAGAAAGTGATACCATACCTTGGCTAATGGCTTCAGTAGTGGTCAAGCAATCTTCCACTAATTTCCAGTGTTGGGAAACCAACGTGTGCATGCAATTGTCAACTCTGCCTTCATCTCATTCAACCTTTTCTCAATAACTCCATCCAACAAGGACTTATATTCATCCTCCACTTCAGTCAGTTTCTACTTCATGTTGAGGATTGTTGCAGAGAAAGAGACGCGAGCTCCACGCACCACTACGTGCCGTTGTTCTGGACAGCCAATGTTGGCATAAAACTCACGCACCAAGGGTGTGCAAAACCCAGAAGGATGCGCCATAAACCTCTTCCACTTTAGCTTGTCAATGACAGTGGCGACCTCCTCAGTAAGGCCGTAGTGAGAATCATCGGAGATGGTGAACCCCTTCTCAACATGTGGCTCCCTTTTGAGGGTTTCGGTGTTGTACCTGTTCATTGCTTTAGCATCAACAAACTTAGGGTACATTTCAAACTCATCACTTGAAGTGGGTTGGGTTTTCTTCACAGCTGCAATTTTCACTCGAGGCATGGTTGGATTCAGGCAAGGGTGGAGGTTGAGGATGAGAAGAATTTGGGGGAGGAAAAGTTGGGGATAACAGGGAGGGGGGATATAGCGTAGGTGAAGTGTGGAAATGGGTGAGAGGAGGTATTTAATGTGTGGTGGGTGAGTGATGCGGGTAGTGGATGGTTGAGAGGTGATTAATGGATTCCTAAGGCAGTGTACGCGGCAGGTTGTGTGTGGAAAGAGGAGGTAACCACCTAACTTTTCCTCTCCCCTTTTTCAAATTTTTTTTCAATTAAAAAATTTTCAAACTTCTCCCACCAAACCTTAGCTCTTGAGCTTGCTGAGCCTTAGAAACACACTTAGCCCACCACAGAAATACCACCACCAGAGCACTAAGACTAATACTATAGTCACAACTCACATTTTCTTTTCTCCAATTATTCGATTAATTAAACTAACTAAAAAAACACAAAATTGAAACATACTGAATATATATATATATATATATATATCTGGGTTGCCTCCCATTAGCGCTTAATTTAAGAGTCCTCAGCCTGACTTAGGCCCTTGAGACCATTAAGAATTAACCATTATTGTGGTGCCCTTTGCTCTAGAAATTGGCTCACCCCAGTAATGTTTAATTCTTTGGCCATTTACCTTGAAGCTTGTGTTACTTGATGCATCAAGTAGCACCACTGCTCCATGAGAATAGACTTTGACAATGGTGAACGGTCCAGACCACCTCGATTTGAGTTTTCCATGGAAGAGCGTTACTCTGGAATTGAAGAGCAACATCTGCTCTCCCACAGCAAACTCTCTTTGTTGTATCTTCTTGTCATGTCAAGCCTTTGTTTTGGCCTTGTAAACCTCTGCTCCCTCATATGAAAATATTTTGTGCTTATATAGCTCATTAAGCTGCAACATTCTTGATGCTCTAGCTTGAGTCAAGTCATAATTGAGTTTCTTAGTCGCCCAGAATGCCTTATGCTACAGCTTTATGGGCAGATGACACGCCTTACCATAGACCAACCTATAGGAAGAAATCCCTAAAGGTGTCTTATAAGCAGTTTTGTAGGCCCATAGCGCATTATCTAAGTGCAAAGACCCGTCTTTTCTAGATGGGTTGACTACCTTCTTAAGGATCCTTTTAACTTCTCTATTTGTAACTCTGCCTGGCCTTTTGTCTGGAGGTGATATGCTGTAGAAATTTTGTGTTTCACCCCATATTTAGCTAGAGCACCCGTAAACAGCATATTACAAAAGTGAGTGCCATCATCAGAGATTATTACCCTTGGCGTGCCAAATCTTGAGAAGATATTTTTATGGATAAACTTAATCACCACCTTAGCATCATTGGTTGGCAATGCTGCAGCTTCCACCCATTTGGAAACATGGTCAACTGCAACCAGGATATATAGATTTCCAAAAGAGGGTGGGAAAGGGCCCATGATATCAATCCCCCATACATCAAACAGTTCCACCTCTAAAATAGAGTTAAGAGGCAACGCTTGTCTTGAAGAAATGTTTCCCACACTTTGGCATCAGTCACAGCTATTAACATAATTATGAGCATCCTTGAATAATGAGGGCAAGAAGTAACCAGTTTGTAGGACCTTTGCTGTTGTCCTCATTCTACCACAGTGACCCCCACAAGGTGCAAAATGACAATGAACAAGAATATTCAGGATCTCATCCTCAGCTACGCATCTTCTAAGTAAGTGGTCAGCACATTGCTTGTATAAATACGGCTCATGGCAGTAAAACTGCTTGGCTTGCTGATCAAATCTTTTCTTCTGTTGTGCATTCAAATCTGTTGGGATAACACCACTAGCCCGATAGTTTACCAAGTCTGCATACCAAGGTGCCGCGGTATCTTCCACTAATAACAAGTATTCACCAGGAAACTGTTCCTGGGTCTCTGAATTCTTCGTGGTTCCATTTTCCTCTACCAGTTTTCATAAATGATCCGCTACCTAATTCTCCATTCCTTTCTTATCACGGATCTCTAAATAAAATTCTTGTAGCAGAAGGACCCACCTAATCAGCCTAGGCTTGGCATTCTTTTTGGAAAACAAGTATTTGATGGCAGGATGGTCAGAATAGATAATCACCTTTGTTCCAACCAGATATGCTCTGAGCATTTCAAAAGCAAAAACCACTGCTAACAGCTCTTTTTGAGTTGAATGGAAGATTGTGTTATGCCTTTGCCCCAAAATTGCTCCAACCGCATAATCACTTTCATCACACATTAATTCAAACAGCTTAGACCAATCAGGGGAAACAATTACGAGAGCAGATAACAGAGCCTTCTTCAAAGTCTGAAAAGCTTGCAAGCATTTTGAGGTAAACTCAAATGGTTTTTCTTGCTCTAGCAACTGACGCAAAGGCTTGGAGATCTTTGAGAAATCCTTTATAAATCTTCTACAAAACCCAACATGGCGTAAAAATCTTCTAACTTCTTTTACTGATCCTGGGGGTGGCAGCTTCTCAATCACCTTTATCTTGGCCTTGTCTACTTCCATGCCTTTTTAAGAGACCTTGTGACCTAGGACAATACCCTCATGTACCATAAAATGGCATTTCTCCCAGTTGAGCACCAAATTAGTTTCTTCACATCTATCTAGCACTTGCTCTAAGTTGCCAAGGCATCTTTGGAATGATTCCCCAAATATTGAGAAGTCATCCATAAATATCTCCATGGAATTTTCAATATGATCAGATAATATTGCCATCATACAGTGCTGAATGGTTGCTGGAGCATTACATAGTGCAAATGGCATCCATCTACAGGCAAAGGTGCCATACGGACATGTGAATGTGGTCTTTTAATGATCCTTAGGTGCTACAACAATATGATTGTACATTGAATATCCATCTAGGAAACAATGGAAGTCCTTCCCCGAGAGTCTATCTAGCATTTGATCAATACAAGGCAATGGAAAATGATCATTTCTAGTGGCTTTGTTCAGCTTTTTGTAGTCTACACAAATTCTCAACCTTGTAATAGTTCTGGTGGGAATCAACTCATTCTTTTCATTGGAGATCACTGTAACTCCTCCCTTCTTTGGTACGCATTGAACAAGGCTGACCCATACACTATCAGAAATGAGGTATATTATGCCTGCATCCAGCCACTTAATAATCTCTTTCTTCACCATTTCTTTCATAATAGGATTTAATCTTCGCTGGATTTCAATAATGTTCTTTTTATCATGCTCCAACAATATTCTGTGCATACACAACGTACGGTTGATCCCCTTTATATCAGCCATTTGCCATCCAATTGATCTCTTATGTCTTTTCAATGTTGCAACTAAACTGTCTTCTTGGGCAGTAGTCAAAAAGGCAGAGATGATCACTGGCAAGGTTTCTAACTCCCCGAAGTATACATGCTTCAAATGGACTGGCACCAGTGGAAAATACATTTTTCACGTCAGGGATTTAAAATCTGTTAATGAAAAACAAATGTTAAAAATAGACGCGGTAGCAAACTTATAAATAAATAGTGCATCGAGTACACTTTTAACATCGGTTCCTTAAAAACCGATGTCAACACCGGAGACTCGGTGGCAATCCAGTAAATATGGAATGGAGGGAAGAGAATTTTAACATCGGTTGTATGGAAACCGATGTTAAAAGTCACTTTTAACATCGGTTTCTAGTACAACCGATGTTAAAAGTTTCTTCCCTCCATTCCATATTTACTGGATTGCCACCCCGTCCTAACTTTTTAACATCATTTGTTAGGGAACCGATGTTAAAAGTCAATTTTTTAACATCGGTTTTTTGAACAACTGATGTTAAAATCACTTTTAACATCGGTTTTTTGAACAACCGATGTTAAAAGTTATTAAAATGTATAACGTTAACATTCTCAAACCATTTTAGTCTCGCGCCCTAACATGTCAACGTTACAGTGTTCTTAGTCCCGCGATCCACTTTTCTCCTCTCTTCACTGATTTCCTTCTTCTCCGTTCATGAGACACCGTAGAACCACCACCATCACTTCCTCTGCGCAAAGGTACGTAACTCTCTCTTCCTTATTTTTATTTGCTAAAACCCTCATTTGCTAAATACAATTTTTGCTAATATTTGCTCAGAACCATTACAACTGAACCATCGCAACTGAACCCAAATCCCTCTCGTCTACAACTGACCACCGCAATTGAACCACCCCAACTCTGCTCTATTTTACTTGGTAAGTCCTCTCCTTTATTTCCCTTCTACTTGGTAATCCTTCTCTGTTAGTTAGTTTTTATCATTGTCTCTGTTTTAATTATTTTTAATATTTTATGAAATAATGAAATGCATTTTGAGTTTTTTTTAAACTTAAACACTTTGATCTTACAAATTGAGCAAAGACTTTTAGGCTTTGCTTATAAAATCTCAATAGTCAAGGGGTTTAGGTTCTTTTAAAAAGTTAGGTCATCTGGATTGGTTTGATCAATAGTTGAGGGGTTTAGATTCTATTATAGGACTTAAGGTTTAGGCCTATAATCTCAAATACTGCTCTTTGAGAGTCTCCCCTCTTGTGCTCATATTGTATAAATGTGTGTGTATCTACAGAACGTGGATATGGACCGTAGTTGGATGGTTAGTAGACGCACAAGTGATGAGTATCGGGAGGGAGTGAAAGAGTTTCTAGAATTTGCTCAAAGGAATCTTCCTGATAGTAATTGAAGATTTAATTGTCCTTGTGTTAGATGTTTGAATATGAGGAAATGTGAAGTTAAGCAAATATGTAATCATCTTATTTGTGAAGGGATTTGCAAGAGTTATACAAGATGGATATGGCATGGTGATGACTCGTTAAACATGCCAAGTGTGTCCCAAAGTGAAGAAGTTGATGTAGATATGGAGGACGATCGACTAGAGGACATGATCCGTGATATTGGACAAGAATCATTTCAGCGAGCACGTGTGTATGATACTTTGTGCAGTGATGCGGATAAGCCTTTATATCTGGGGTGCACTACTTATACACGGTTGTCGGTGGTCTTAAAATTGTTCAGTGTGAAGGCAAGAAATGGGTGGAGTGACATATGTCTGCCTGGTAATTGGCTAGCCTAGACCGTTCTGAGTATGTGGTGCATGTAAGTACACTATTGACATGCATCTTAGGTATTTTAATTCTATAATTTATTTCAATGTCTTATGTATTTAACATTATTTTATTCCAATATCTTAGGTATCTTCATCACTTATGTATTGAAAGGGGCAACCAGAATATGTATGGATTCTTAGACCCAAGCGTAATTCAGGGAAATTATTGCACTAATGGGGATGCGATGAAGACATACATCCTGAAGCTACTTGGTCGAACAAAGAAAGATATTTATCTTGCACCAATACTTAGGAATGGCCATTGGCAGTTGCTCATACTTCATCCTAGCCAGCATCGCGTCGTCTTCTTATGCTCGTTGCACTATAGTCCGACATCTGAATTGAAGGACGCGATTGACATGTAAGCTTTAATTTAATTTGTAATTCAAATTGTTTTTGCTTTATTACATGAACATAATTGACATTATTATTTTTAATCATAGAGCTATGGTTGCAAGTATCATGGCTTGTGCAGATGGCAAAAGTAGGCCATCCAAGTCAAAAAGAAAGCCTGAATGGATTATCCCACTCGTAAGTAGTTTATTATTTCTTACAGAAAATTTATAGCAGTAATCATTATTATATTAGTACTATACTTGATATTCAATTTCATATTGCCTTGTAGTCTCGAAGACAAGCTGGCGGCTGGGAGTGTGGATACTACATGATGAAACATATGTTGAACGTGGTCTCCGCCACTATTATTGACGGATGGCAACAGGTAATAAATATAAAGTTTTGCACAAGTTAAATTATATTTTGTTTTGGTTGATGAGTTAATGTTGAGTTTATTTAAACTTGTGCAGGCTTTTGACGATCAAACTCCACTTGATAAAGAGGAGATGAAAGACCTGAGGGATCGTTTTGCTAATTTCTTTTATGAGTATACTAGGCAGCATGACATAGATTGTATATGATTTTTGCACTTGTATGTATTGCATGTGACAGATTTTGGACTTATGTTATTGCACTTATAACACTGTATGTATTATCATATAATCTAGTTTAGTTATTCTGGACTTGTGTAACTGTAATATTGTAATGCTGGAGTAGTAATGTATGAGTTATATGTTTGAATCTGTTTCTAGTCTTATGTTGTGTACTGAATTATGGATGATATACTGATTGATATACAGGGGTGGGAAAGAACTATATATGTAACCCACCATTTAAAAAAAAATTAATTTTAACATCGGTTGTTAGCATAACCGATATAACCGATGTTAAAAGATCACTTTTAACATCGGTTGTACGTTAAAAGTGATCTTTTAACATCGATTATGCTGACAATCGATGTTAAAAGTTTGATGACTAGAGCACCTCTCTGATTTACGACCTTACTCTTAACATCGGGTGTGCCTATAACCGATGTTAAAAGTGTAAGTTTAACATCGGTTCTTGTATTAACCGATGTTAAAAGTCACTTGACTTTTAACATCCCTTGAATTAACGTCGCCTCCTTAACCGATGTTAAAAGTCTTTTTTAACCTATGTTAAAAGTGCTTTTCTGTACTAGTGAGGGAGTTGTCTCAATTTAGAACAGGTGGCTTCTCCACTGATGGTACATTGTTTTTAAAAGTGTCTTTTGTTACCTCCAACAATTCAAATCGCCTGGCCCATTTTGGTTGTAATGCCTTGTTTTCGACCAACTCAACCACTTCTTCATCAGATGAATCATCAGTCTCGCTACGTGCTACAGCATTTGCTAGAGCATCTTAATCCTTTAGAAACTACTACTTCACCAACATTTCAAATGACTGTACAAAGGAGCATTCTTCCATCCCTTCATTAGGGTACTTTAAAGCATTGAAAACATTGAAAGTTACTTGCTGCTCATTCATTCTCATAGTAAGCTCCCTTTGTGGACATCTATCAATGTTCTACCAGTAGCAAGGAAGGGTCTACCAAGAATGATAGGCACCTCCCTGTCAGCTTCAAAATCCAGAATGATAAAGTCCACAGGAAACACAAACTTATCCACTTTGATCAAGACATCATCAATCTTGCCCTCTGGATGTGCAATAGATTTGTCTGCATATTGAAGTGATACAGTTGTAGGTCTAGCATCTCCAATGCCTAATTGTTTGAAAATAGACATGGGCATCAAATTAATGCTAGCTCCTAATTCAAATAAGGCTTTCCCACAGTAACTGTCCCCAACAGAACAAGGGATAGTAAACCTGTCATGATCCTTCGGCTTTAGAGGGACTTTGGCTTGGAGCATTAGACTGCATTCCTTTGTCATTGCAACTGTTTCAAACTCTCCTAGTCTTCTCCTCTTAGTTAACATATCCTTCATAAATTTGGTATAATTAGGCATTTGTTGTAGCGCTTCGACCAGAGGAATGTTGATGTGCAACTGTTTTAGTATATCCATGAACTTGCTAAATTATTTATCTTGATGGAATTTCCTCAACCTTTGAGGAAAAGGAGGGGGAGGTCTCTCAGGATTTAGCTTAGGCAAAAATGCTGCAACATCTTCAGTGATAGGCTCTTCAGCAGGCTTTTCAGTACTAGCCTCCTTCTTCTGCAATACTGTTTCAGCTTCAGCCTTTCCAGATTCAATTTTTCTCTTTTTCTCTGTCACAACATGTAATTCAGTCCCACTCCTCAAATGGATGGCCTTGCACTGCTCTTTCCCAATAGAATTAGAGGTATTTGGAGTCTCAGTGGAGGCTAGCAAAAACCACTTTGCCTGGTGTTCAGAGCATTGGCCAGCTGCCCCACTTGAGTCTCTGAATTCCTCATGGAAACTCCTTGATTCTGAATTTGTGCTTTAGTTTCTAACATGAAGGCTTTTAGTACAGCCTCCAAAGACATTTCCTGACTGACAGGTTAGGCTTGTTGTTGCTGCTGAGGTTGCGCTTGTCTTTGAGTCTGCTGTGTTTTGAATCCAGGTGGAGCATTTGTCGTTCTTGAAGGATTATTAGAGGTTGAGCTCCCTAGTTGAAGAGTGTTTCTAGTGTTGCTACATGAAAATTTTGGATGTTGCCTCCACCCTGGGTAATATATGTTTGCGGAGGGATTATTGGCTGCGTTGTTGTGTAATTTCCCACATAGTTGATAGATGCAGGATTTCCAGAACAGTTCTCAAATAGGTGCTCCCCTCCACAAAATACACAAGACACAACTTCGGCTTGAAACACTTGTTGATCATTCACTTCATTTTCACTCATTCCAGCTTGATTTCCAGTTATGCCTTGGTTACTAGTACTCAGATTCTTCACCATATTAGTCAAAGAAGCTAATTGAGCAGAGATATTAGCCGCCTCTTTCAAATCATGTATTTCTGTTGTAGCAATAGTTTTGCTAGAAGTAAGCCTAGCAGTGGGCCACTGATAACTGTTCGCAGTTATGCTCTCCATAGGCTCATATGCTTCATTGTAATATTTGTTTAGCATGGTACCACCTGCTGAATCATCAAGCATCATCCTAGCAGAAGGTAGCACTCCATTGTAGAAATGCTCCATCTGAATACAAATAGGAATGCTATGATGTGGACACTTTTCCAACATCTCCTTAAATCTCTCCCATGCTTCATACAGAGGCTCACCATCTTCTTGCTTGAATGAGGTTATATCATTCCTCAATCTAGCATTTTTCATGGGAGGGAAATACTTTGTCAAAAACTTCTCAGCCATATTGTTCCAAGTGTTAACAGAGTTGGGATCTAAAGCATTGAGCCAGTTCTTGGCTTACCACTCAGGGAGAAAGGAAATAGTCTTAGCCGGAAGGAATCATCAGTGACACCTTGGTTCTTAAAGTTGTTTGCCACATTCAAGAACTAATTCAGATGCAGATGAGGATCTTCAGTAGCAGCCCCATTGAACTACTCCATTGCTTACAGCATTTGAAACATGACCGGTTTGAACTCAAAGTGCCCAACAGTTATTTCAGGCACCATTATGCCTGTGCTCATAGTTTCTGGATAAAAAACAACATAACTTCTGATAGCACTGGTCCTATCATTGGCCAGTGCCATACTATCAAGTTGATCTTCGTTAGCCATCTCAGAATTCACAAAGCTTTCAGGGGACACAGAGATCAATTTCCCTAAGTCAACTAAACCTTGATTCTCTCTAGTAAGCCTTCTGAATGTTCTTTCAATCTCAGGGTCTATTTGAAATTCAGGTGTGCTTTGCCTATGCATACAGAGTAAGAGTACCTGATGCTAGAGCAAAACACTTCAAATATCAGTTATCCCAATTTACAGAACTACCAATCTAAAACTTGTAAATTAAACACCATTGGAATCCCCGGCAACGGCGCCAAAAACTTATTATGCAAAATTGTGCTATGTGCAAGTATACACAATCGTAATAAGTAATATGGTTATAAGAGAGATTGTTCCCACGAGGATTAAATGGTGGTTAGTTTTCAAGCTTAAATCAATTTTTCTATGGGTGCGTTTGGATATACAGCTTATTTAAGCACTTATGCAATAAGCTCTTTTTTAAATAAGCTAAAAACAGCTTATTTTCATAAGCTTCTCTGACAAGCTTATGGAAATAAGCTAAAAACAGCTTATGGAAAGATCATAAATTATTTTCATAAACTATTTGTATAAGTTTAATTCCATAAGCTATTCTCATAAGCTCTCCATAAGCTCTTCACAAAAGTAACAATTATAGGTTGATGTGTGTGTTTAGTATTCAGATTTTAAATGTAATAATAAACAAAGCAGTAAAGGTTGGTAACAGATATGGGAGAAAGAGCTGTAAGTATGAATCCCTTGTAATTTCAAACTAGCGTCATTTATGCTCTGAGATGTTGCAGCATATTGCTCCAAGAAATTAAAGTTGTGTTTCCAACATATTAAAGACGAGGTTCATTAAATGCACCTATTCCTAGGTTCAGATTAATTACATCCTCTTCTATTAAAGCCTGTTCCAGCTAGCCTAAGGACTTGAATGATTATTCCTAATTCATTCAACATCAACTAATTTTCCAATTAGTGACTTAACCTTATCTCTTAAACAAATCCACTCACTTCACTTTTCCAAGTTTCAGCAAGCTAGTATTCTATCCAAGATGATCAGACTACAATAAAACAACGTTAATAATATATTAAGAGAAAATGCCTTGCAAATCATTGCATAACATAAACTAGAAATTCATTACAAGTTCATCATACTCATAGCTATAACAAGTTTAGCTCATGATGAGCTTACAAACACTAAGAATAAAACGTAAAATGGAAGAAGAATCCATTGCAGAGAAAAGGTACAACGGGAGACAAAATAAAAATGGAGGAAGCGCAACTGCTGATGGTCAGTGATGTCGTGTAAGTTCTGCTGCTGATGATAAGGGAATGTTCCCCCCTTAGGGTAAGACTAGGCCTTCTAGAAACACCTTTACTCTCTCCTCCAATTGGTCCAAAAAGGTTAGTACAATAAATGATATGGCCCAAATTCCTAAGTATAGCAGCACTACAGTCCAAAAACACGTGTATGAACGTTTCCTATTCTTTTAGGACACCTCATCAGGAGAGAGAACGTTGGAAGCACATACCCTTTATTAAGCAAGCCTTATTTGCTGCAGCATTATCCGAAGCATTGCTTCTCGTTCTACTTTCATTTAACCGAGACCTGCTCTACACCAGAAAACACATAATTATCCTTCTAATATCACAAAATATAAAAACTTATAAAAGAACACATCATCCCTAAACTACTCTAAAACACATAAAATACTCACATAAAAGCACTTAAAGATCATAATAACTCAAGCTAGAAAAGCGTAGATAACTCTTATTTATAATATTTATCACCATAGAATTGTAATCTTCGTTTTCTTTGAATCTTTATATATTGTGTGTGTCACATTATAGCCATTTTTTCTTTTCTCTCTTATATAGGTGTGTTGTTTTTTTGTTGGGTTTTATGAGAGTAACAAATTAAAGGAACATGAGTCATGGATTTATGTCGTCTAGACTGGGTTTGTTAAATTGGAAGTAGTAGTCGGGGCTCTTTTATTGCAGCTCTGGATTGTTGTTGTTTGTGCTTTATGGATGCCACTTCCCTCACTGGTGGACTCGGCTGTTTCGATGTGTTTGACGCTAAAACGGTTCGTGAGTTTCATTTTTGTTTTTGTTAATGCCCATTTTTGGTTATGTTATAATGTCCTTTATTGGAACTTTGTAACAAAAAAAAGCGCTTCTACATTGTTCTATCCAAACAAGTTAAAGAGCTTCTAATATGTTCTATCCAAAAAAATGAATTTTATGATTTTAAACAAACACAAATTAGTTTCTTCTTTACTTAAAAATCTCTAAATTATTTTATATGAAAATAAATTTTTTTAATCTGTAACAAACAGGCTCTAATACTTTAAGGTTAGTTAGAATCAAATAATATAAAGTCACAATCATTAGGTCTTACACATCGAAGCTTATTGGGCAATTTGAAAAAGTTAAATCACTTTTCTTTCTCCCCTAGATAGTGGGAGGAATTAGTCAAAAAAAAGATAGTGGGGAAGAAAAGCTCATTGGTCCCTTTTAAACTGAATAAGGATGAAATGAAATAATTAACTAAATAAGTAAAAGTAATTCACTTTATTTACTTCCACATAATCAAATAGAAGTAAGTATACGTAAGCCAATTCCTAATATGAATTTACTATATCGACATGTAATCAAGAGGAAATCCTCTAATCCCACGTGATAAAGGGAAGCGAAAGCAGATCGCTTTGGGTCCTAGTAAGAGGAGGACTCGTTTTCCCACAGTTACACGTTACATACTGGCTCATATACAACCGATCCCACCATCTACATCGTCCTTAGCCCCACTGATTGCACCTCTACCGGCCCCACCGACTATCCCAACCCACCACATCGATTGATCCACCCACATTTTCTCAATCTATCTCCACCCACAGGATCGTCATGATTCTTACTCTAGGGCTACAGGCACAATCCTTAGGAGAAGGTCCATCATCTTCACGCCCTACACCATCGACTCCACCCATTGACGGTCCACCTTAGGAGAAGGATAAGCATCATTCTGAAGCTTACACTTATAAGAATGAGGTCGACATGGCATCGAATGGTTGACCTATAATTTATCCAGTTGGTAGAGGGTTATACATAATCAATAAATTTAACTAACTTTATATTATATTTTATATATTATTTGCCTTTTACCGTTTACATGTTATTTTCAGTCTAGGTTTATTCCATGCAGGAAGACGTCCCAAGCCATAACAAATGCCATTAAATCACAGTTTCGAGAACCATGGACCTCATGGATAAAGTTGACATAAGAGGCGGCAAATAACTGATTTAACATTTCTGCGTAAGTTGCAGACTGCAATTAAATATCCTAATTTATTTAATATTTTATTGACTACTACATATTAATTATTTCTTTTGTCTTGATGTAGACCCCTGTCGCTTGGAGACATGAGGTTGAGGACCAGATCAGGAAGAACTTTGAGCATAAACTCTCAAAGGGGCTACCCAAGATGCTTAGAGACACCTCTATTGCGGGTGAACATCCCTGATGGATAAAAGAGTATGCATGGGAATGCTTGTGTCGACATTAGGTTACATCTTCTTTTAAGAAGGTGTCATCCCAAGAAAAGTAGAACATGGCATCAAAAAAAGACGGGTCTCTACACACAGGTGGTTCCATCGCCATTTCCGAGCATGATTTGCGTATGGTACATTCAAAATTTTATTCTTTTGGTATTCATAATTTTAAATGTATTTTTATGTCTTTTTATCGTTTGTACATGTGGACGAGGTTTTCCACACCACCCACATTAGGAAGGACACCAACGATTTCGTTGATGAGCGCTCCAGGTGGATGATTGTAAGTATCTTGTCTTTTTCATGTTTTTTTCTCTCAATGTAATATCTTTTATTATATAACATTATGTGTGTTTATGAATAACAACAAGACTTTGAGGCAAACCTTACTCAAGCGATGTCTTAGGCAGCCTCTAACAGTTCCCCTGCCACCCCACCGACCCACAGGAAGAGGAAGCTCTTCATCTGTGATTATGAGTTGAAGTTGTTGTGGAAAGAGGAAGGGGTGTATCTATGGCACTGGAGGCCACTCTTGTCGATAATTGCGAGGGGTCTCCAACATTACCCAAGAATCGCGAGCATCTTCCAGTGGCAGCCGGCGCCCTCAGCAATCTATTGAGGTTGCAGAGCTCAGACAATGAGTGGTTGCCAACAAGGAGAAGATGTGTCAATTATAGGAGACTATCTACGCGATGTAGCAGCAAATGGTACAACAAAACTTGATGTCGCAATAGGTCTTACAACTTGTTCCACGGCCTCGGCGGCAACAGCAAGCCACGCCACAGCAACAGCCCATGCAGTAGTAGCGGTAGCAAGGGGATGACCAGCCGTCCGAGAAGGGTTGGTATAGGATTTTTGCATTTATTTTTATATTTTAATTGGGTTTGTATATTTACTTGAATTTTTCAATATTTTTTATTTGATTACCTTTAATTTTATATTCTAATTGATATTTTGTAATTGAATATTTTTATTATATTTTATATTTAATTATATGTTTTTAATGGATAATTTTTTTACAAAAACTGTTTAACAAAAAAAATATTATAATAATACACCATTTACCGGCAGTTTTGTCGCCGGTAAGTTTATGTCACTTTACCAACGGAAAAGGTGTCAGTAATTTCATGAAAATTTATCGATGACTTAATTATTGATACTACCGACTGTTTTACGCGTGACTGTCGGTAATATTTACCGAAGAGCATATTACCGACGACAATTGAGTCATCAATAAATGTAACTTATCAACCGCTTTTGTCCTTTACTGATAGCTAATAGAGAAATTTCTTTTGATGATATAAGACTTTTGAAAGTAATATTTCAAAGAATAATATTTCTAAAAATATATTCAACCTATGTTTTTTTTTTTTTGATTGGGTATCCTTACAAGTAAAGTGGAACTCCGGGATTTGAATCTCTAACCTTGTTGGTAAAGTTCGACTGGGTGCAGAGTCCACTTCTACTACGATAAACCACCGTTAGGCATATTCAACCTACGTTTAGTTGCTTGTGATCATTATCAAAGTATTGGAAAATATTTTCATTCTTAAATTTAGAGATGGCAAAACAGGCTACTCAGTCTGGTCCAACCCAGTTCGGGCTTCAGGCTTGAACGAGTCAGGCCGAAAAGCTCATTTTTATTGGACCACTAAAATGATAGGCCCAATCCTATCTTAGTGGGCTTGCTCGGCACTACTCGACACATTTTTTTATTTTGTCTAAAAAATTATATTTAAGAATACAACAATATTCTATTAAATATTGCCATAAAAAGTTTCAAAATTAAGAAAAAAATATATTTTCTGACATTTCTTCCTGTTGTTTTTGGTTATTCTCTGGCCAAATTAATCAAACTCCAATGATTTATTTATTCATTGGCTTTGTTTTAAAGTTTGTTCCATCATTCTTATGATCTGCCACATCCTACAAATATACACGACAAACACATTTTGTTTGTTTCTTTTTTTTTTCAAAGATGAATTAATTACTCTTTTGATAACATGACCCTCTATTTCATTTTCTTGGTCTTTAAAACTTGAAACATGTATTAGAAAGAAAAGGCCCAATTGTGTAAGTATAACAGTTAAAACAAGAATAGGTCCTATATATAAATGTTGTAGGCAAAATATTATTCATTATGAATTGAATAATCCTTCTTGCAACAAGTTTAGAGTTGAAGAACTTAGTCCAAAAAAAAAAAGTTTAGAGTTGAAGAACATTTACATATGAATAAAGGTTTCTATGAGTTTAGACAAAAACCTGCACACCAACATGTGAATAACAAATTTAACTATAACTGACTGAACACGCATTAGATTTGTAACCAGTGTTGCAAGGTGCATTAAAATTAATAATAGTTTGTAATTTTTTTTCTTATTTTTTCACACATATATATATATATATATATATAGGGAGGGGATCAAGTTACTCAAAGAATAAGTTTAAGAGACTTATTCCCAATCTCATTCATCCATTTATTCTAATCCAATGACCTACATTAATTCATTAAAGAAATCACGTGATTTTCATTGGATTAAAATAAATGGATGGATAAGATTGAGAGTAAGTATCTTAAACTTACTCTTGGAGTAAATGGATCCCTATATTGTGAAAATAAAATCTTATGTCATACTACAAAAAAAAAAAATGTGTCAATTAAAAGAATAAAATAAAAATATGCCAAAAAATAACAAACGCTTAAAATATGAAAATAAGATGGTTACGATCTCACTTTCTGCATATAGCTCCATCAGTATTTGTATTTTTTTTTTTATATTTATTATTCCTTGATCTTTTGAGTGGATTATTCATTGAATTTATAATATTTACTACATTATATTATTCATTTCGTGATTTATTTTGCCAATCAATTAGTATTTTCATTTACATAATTCGCATTACTCATCCAGAGTTCCAGACTTTCCACTTAATCAGTATTATTCTTTTCAAAATTGATTCAATCTCAAATTAATAGGAATTTGAATTGATGCCCATATTTCACATTCCATTCAACATAAAATTTCCAAATATTACAGGTTACAGTTTCAACAAATGAAGCTACCCAAAGACCAGCATGGGGTCATGTTGTCCTCTCACAACTGACATCAAATCTCAAACTAGCTTTGGGTAATTAAACTGAAGTCTGCATCATTTTCTTCCACGTGGATCTCGACTAAGCCCGTATTTCTTCAGTGTTTTGATGTAATTTCTCATCAGGGTAAACTTGTTGCTTCCTAAATGATAGAAATAATCCCAGGAATAAATCCCAGTTTTATGCAAATCATCGAAATTGAGCCTGGACCATCAAATTCAACAATCAAGCATCACATTTTAGTTTAGAGAGAGAATTAAATGCTGACATTGAAATATAGTTCTAATGTCTAAGCTTGAAGTACCTTACCCCGTAGTTTCCTATTGGTTCTGCAGACATGATCCCCACATGGCGTCTCCCAGATATCACCTACTTTAAGGGACTCATTTAACCAAGGAAGTATCACTAGAAAAGAATCAATTGAACTCAAATCAAAATTTCAAAAAAGAAGGGATTAAAAAGGATAGTTGACCAATGATCTTTATAATTCTTTTATGGAGAAGTACTATATGGCAACTTGTTAATGAAAATTCCACAAAAAAGTTTTAAATGGTGAAGTTGAGAAGCATTCCAAGTTGCAACAAGTACCTTCTCACCTCCAATTGACCTGATTTTGCCATCAACTGCAGGACTATTTATTCTGAGGAACTCAGCTGACAGCTTGAATACGCTACCATTGCCAAATTCCACCTCTACCTGAAACAGAGAGTTAAGGAAGGAAACCATGATCCACCACTATGTGGGAAATGAAATTTAAAAGACTATACAGCACCATAAAAGTTAACAATGACATTTCCACCTATTCTGATTATCAATATCGCAGATAGCGATGCGTAGCGGCCTACACGTCCCCGAAACCGCTTAAGCGGTATAGCAGATAGCGCAATGGCCGCTATGAAGATTAGGGTGATGGTTTTAACAGAGAGAGAGAGAGAGAGAGAGGGGGAGCAAATAGAGTTACAGAGAGAGGAATAAAGAACGAAGAGGGTGAAGGTTGCCGTAAAAACCCCGAAAAAACGAAAGAACAAAGAAGGAAGAGGGTGAAGAGTGAACAAAGAAGTAGAACAAGGTTGGAACAGATAGAGAAACTATGAAGGGTGAACGGCTGCTCACCATAAAAGTTCTGGTTCAGGATTAGGGGGGCGAAATGACAAAAAACCGGAAAAAAGGGAGGGACAGCTATTTTGTGGGGGCAAATAGGGTTTTCAGACCCTCTTCACAGTAGTGACCGCTATGGCCGCGATTTCCTCCGTGATTGGCCGCGAATCGTGGCGGCATTTGCTGCTACAGAAAAATGCACCGCGATGGGAGTTCTAGTCGTGGCCACCCACCACTCCACGACAGCGTGCGATAGTGCCACCATTGATAACCTAATAGAAAACTAATTAAAACTTTCAAAAAAACTGAACTAGTATAATAAAATAGGGAAACGAAATTTCCAAATGCTGGAATTGAAACACAAATAATATGGTGTACTTGAATAAAAGGATATCTTTAGAGAAGTAAGTAAACTTAGGCAGATATTGATATTGATCAACTGATACTCTTTTACATAGGAGGTGGACAGGAAGTAACCTAAGATGGTGCCAACTGCCAACTGCTAACTGCCTAAAGGATGCATACAACAAGAATCCAATGAAATTATTCACCCAAAAAAAAAAAAAGAATCCAATTATATTAGCTTTTCAAATTCTAAAGAACTTTAGTGGGCAACCAATATTCAGATGCTATGGAATCGCTACTCAGTCAGAAAAAGAAGTCTAACAATGAGTTTATTCAAAAGCATACAAAGCAGATAAGGGAGATATAAAAAAATCAAGAGGGTAATTCAATTATACCGACTTCGTTTGAGGATATATCCGACATCCCTTTTGTTTGAGAAATTACATCTGCCCCAATTTTGTTAATTACACAAGAAAATAATGTAAGAATCATACATAAAGTTGGGGAGACAAGTGTAATTTCTTAAACAAAGAAGGGTGTCAGAATATAATATAAGAACATTACATGAAGTAACGGATGCAGGTATAATTCACAAAACAAGAAAGGTATTGAGTGTAGTAAGTGCTAGGAAATCACAATAATTACCAAAAGATCAATACTTTTGAAAATATATTTAGAATCTTCGTAATTATTGTTTAGGCATATCATATCATGTAAATAAGAATAAGAATTTCCTATATATATGTTGTAATTATGTCATTAAGCCTATATAAAAAAGACTCCGCTGTATAGTTGAAAAACACGGTTTCAGCATCCCATGCCTCTGTTTTCTTTCTTTCAACATGGTATCTAGAGCCAGACAGAGATAACCCTAAAACCGTGCTTACCCGATGGGCCCACTGTCCTCCAGTGAGAAATTTTCTTGGCAAACCTTGTTCCTCATCGGTTTGCCCTTTCTCCACTGCCGTGTCTTCTTTCCGGCACCTTTTTGGGTCTTTTTTGTCCTCTGCCGCCGTCAGCCGCCACTTTTTTTCCAGCGAAATCTCCAGCAACCAACCCCACCACGAGGTGCGCCTTCTCCAGATCGATCCATCCCCGGAAGATAGCCGTCAGCCGCCATCTCATGTGCCCCCACACGTGCAGCGAAGTTTCTGGCCAGCGTTCCGACCGCCGGCGCGTGGCTGCTTCCTTCTGGCCCATTTTTGCAGCGCGGTGGTCGCCGTCCAGAGGCGGTTCCAACGCCACCCCTCCCACCCCCAATCCGAGCACGTTTGCTTGTAGTGCAGTGTGCACGAGCCATTTCGCGATTTTTTCAGGTATCGTGTCGTCGTTTTTTGGACCTTTTGTTACTGATCTATGACCTCCTCTAATTCCACAAATCCTCCTAAGACCATGGCTCCTTCTTAGACCTCTTCGGCTAATTATCAAGATTTTCTCCAATGGTTTGAGCATCGTCGGACCTCCGGATTTACTGCTTTGGTTGCACACACTGGTAATTCATATGCTTGCATATCTCAGTTACCCTCGCTTGGTCTTTGGGTTCTTGATTCTGGTGCGCCTAACCATATCTCTGGTAATAAGGCTCTTTTCTCCTCTCTTTCTACATCTGGCTATTTACCTATTTTCACTTTGGCTAACGGTTCCCAATCTCAATCCCAAGGAATCAGAACCTGCCCATCCACTCCCTTCCCTGTCAGTTGATTCTGTTCTTTATGTGCATGGTTGTCCCTTCAATTTACTCTGTGTTAGTCGTTTAACTCGTTCTCATGATTGTTTGATTACCTTCACTAAAGACATTGTTATCCTGCAGGACCGAAGTTCGTGACGGACGATTGGCACCGGATGTGAGTCTCATGGCCTCTACCAACTTTCCACCTCGTCCCGGATTTGCTATGCCACAGATTCCCCTCTTACCATATATGCGCAGTTGGGTCATCCTAGTCTCCCCAAACTCCAGAAATTGGTGCCGAGTCTGTCTAAATTATTTAGTTTGCATTGTGAGTCGTGTCAACTAGGGGAACACACTCGTATTCAGTTTCCGGATCGAGCCAATAAACGGGCTTCATCCCCTTTTGCTTTAGTTCACTTAGATGTATGGGGTCCTTCTCGTACCATTTCTACTCATGGATCTAGATACTTTGTCACTTTTATTGATGATTTTTCACGGCATACATGGTTATTTTTAATGAAAAACAGTTCTAAAGTGTTTTCAATTTTTCAGCAGTTTTATCAGGAAATTAAAACTCAGTTTGGTGTCTCCATTCGCTCTTTACGTAGTGATAACGCCAAAGAATATTTGTCCCAACAATTTCAAACTTTTATGGCTTCTAATGGCATTCTTCACCAAACGTCTTGTGCCCATATACCTCAACAAAATGGGGTTGTCGAACGCAAAAATCGACACCTCATTGAAACCACTTGAACCCTTCTCCTTCATGGCAATGTTCCACATCGGTTTTGGGGGGATGCTGTTTTGACGACTTGCTATCTTATAAACCGCATGCCCTCCTCTGTCCTTGATGACCAAGTACCTCACTCGGTCCTTTTTCCCCATATCCCTCTTCATTCACTTCCGCCACATGTCTTCGAGTCCACTTGTTTTGTCCACAATCTCTTTCCCGGACTTGACAAACTCTCGGCTCACCCACTCAAGTATGTCTTCCTTGGTTATCATCGGCCCCAAAAAGGCTATCGTTGCTTTTCTCCTACTCTTCAACGGTACCTTATATCAGCTGATGTTACCTTCTTCGAGTCTGTCCTTTACTTTGAGTCGACTCACTCGCCTCCTGAGCCGTAATCTATAATAGTCCCTGTTCCTTCTGCTATGGTCCCCCTCCAGTCTGTTCCACCGGAGACACTGCCTGTGAATCCCCTTGCTGCTCACTCATTCTAGATATATCGTCGTCTCCCACCACCATCCTTGGTGCATGTCCCTGCCCCTGTTCCTGCTACTGAGGCCATGATGGACTCTTCTCCGACACCAACTCCTTTACCGGATCCAGCAAGCCACCTGAACCTGACCTTCCCATTACTCTTCGTAAAAGTATACGTTGTACTCGTAACCCGTCTCCTCATTATATTGCTTTGAGTTATCATCGCCTTTATCCTTTGCATTATGCTTGCCTTTCTTCTTTGTCGTCTGTCTCTATTCCTAAATCTCCAGGTGAAGCTTTATCTCACCCTGAGTGACGGCAAACAATTATTGATGAGATGTGTGCTCTTCAAAGCAGTGGTACCTGGGAACTGGTCCCTCTACCTCCTGGGAAGTCTTTGGTTGGCTGTCACTGGCTTTATACAGTCAAGGTGGGTACTGATGGTAAGATTGATCGGTTTAAGGCTCGTTTGGTGGTCAAGGGCTACCCTCAAATATTTGGGCTTGATTATGGTGATACTTTCTCTCCTGCAGCCAAAATGGCTTCTAATCGGCTTCTCCTATCCATTGCTGACATCCACCACTGGCCTCTTCATCAACTTGACATTAAAAATGCCTTCTTGCATGGTGCTCTCGAAGAGAAAGCGTATATGGAGCAACCACCTGCGTTTGTTGCTCAGGGGGAGTCCTCTACCATGGTCTGTTGGCTTCATAGGTCCCTTTATGGTCTTAAACAGTCTCCTCGTACTTGGTTCAGCAGATTCAGCACTGTAGTGCAACAGTTTGGTATGATTCGCAGCGAAGCTGACCACTCTGTATTTTATCGCCATTCGGCCCAAGGATACATTTATCTGATTGTTTATGTGGATGATATTATTATAACTGGTAGTGATCAGGCTGGCATACTACAGGTGAAACAACATCTCTCTCATCAGTTTCATACTAAAGACCTTGGTAAACTCCGTTATTTCTTGGGTATCGAGGTAGCTCAATCTAAGGATGGTCTAGTGATTTCACAAAGGAAGTATGCTATGGATATTCTTGAAGAGACAAGATTATTGAATGCCAAATCAATTGACACTCCTATGAATTCAAACGTCAAACTTCTACCTGATCAGGGGGAGCCACTATCAGATCCAGGGAGATACAGGAGATTGGTTGGGAAATTGAACTACCTTAGAGTCACTCGTCCAAACATCTCTTTTGCAGTCAGTGTGGTAAGCCAATTCTTAATTCTCCTTGCCAGGACCATTTGGATGCTGTGATTCGAATCCTGAAGTATATTAAAGGTGCTCCAGGAAAAGGTCTCATTTATGAAGACCGAGGACACACTTAGATAGTTGCTTACCTAGATGCCGTTTGGGCAGGTTCACCTATTGACAGACGATCCACTTCCGGTTATTGTGTACTCATTGGAGAAAATCTGATATCCTGGAAAAGTGTTAGGCCCACGATTAAGCATGTTTACCATAGGAGGAGGAAAGGTCAGGTGGCGGAAAAGGAGAGAGTTGTTGGGGAAAAGAAAGGAGTGGGGAATGATGCTGAGGCATATAACCGAATGGGACAGGTGGCAGGGTGTGATTGGAGGAGGGAGATTTGAGGTATCAGGGGTGTGAGGTATTTGGAGGGGGGTGATGATTGGAGGGGGGCATGCTGGTATAACGTTTTTTGGTGGGTAGGTCCTGGGTGTGAGTGTGTGGCTCCTCTCAGCAGGGTTACTTTCTTTTCTATTTTCTTCCCTATTGATTTACCATTCTGCAAGGAGATATTCTCCAACCATAGCTACTGTTTTATTGATCAATACCAATTAACACTCAGTTCTGCATTACTGAGTGCTTCCATTATTTCTTGTTACATTCTTGTGTGTGTTCCTGTTTGGGTTTCTAACAAATTGGTATCAAAGCACTTCCTGGGTGTGTATGGTATCAACGAGAATGGAGGCTAGAGTTGAAGCATTGGAACAAGGAATGGAGACCCTGGGAACGGCGCTATTGGAACAGATGCGAGATGCCTCTGAGGCCATGGGGGCGACTCTGTTGGAGCAGATGCGAGCCATGTTGGCTCAACACCAGAATCATGTTGAGGCTAATCCTGGGATACACTTGGATCGGAGGGAGCGTGATCGTGCCAATGATCGAATGCGAAGGCTAGAAGTGCCTTATTTCTCCGGCGAGGATCCATATGGGTGGATCTACAGAGCTGAACGATACTTCGCGATTAACCAAATCCCTGAAGGGGAGAAGGTGATGGCGGCGTCGATTTGTTTGGAAGGGAAGGCGCTGAACTGGTTCCAGTGGTGGGAGGCGAGAACGGAGAGGATTACGTGGATGATGTTTCGTCGGGCTCTGTTGGGGCGTTTCCAGTGTGCTTCATCAGAAAATCCTTACGAGGTCTTGATGAGTCTCCGGCAGCGAGGCACGGTGGCGGAATACATCGAGGAGTTTGAGCTCGTATCATCACCATTGAGGCACGCGGCAGATGAAGTGTTATCAGGTGCGTTTATGAATGGGCTCAAGGAGGAGATTAGGGCGGAGGTCCGGTTGCACCACACCGGAGATTTGGAAACAATGATGAGGCTGGCGAGAAAGGTGGAAGAGAGGAATCAACTCATCACCAATAAAGATGAGGGAACCGTGAGGAAGGTCGGGTCGAATCTCAACCGACCCGCTTTGGGGAATAGGTGGGCCGGGTCGAATGATCGTACCCAAGCAAGACCCGAAACAAATAGACATGGCCCTCGTGGGCTTGCATCTGGGCCGAACGAGACTAGTGGTGCCAATACCGGGCCTCGCGAAGGTCAAGGGAGCGTGGGCAGTGTGAACAACCGTTCAGACAGCGCTGGCGGCAGTGGTAATCGTCGCAATGCACCGTTCCGGAAACTCACGGAGGAAGAAATGGAAGATAGGTTTCGCCGCCGTGTCTGTTTCCGTTGTGATGAGCCGTTTTCACCGGGCCATGTGTGCCGCAACCGACACCTACGCGTGCTGATGTTGGGGGAAGGTGAGAAGGGGGAAAACGACGCCA
The DNA here is from genome assembly GCA_039655645.1 of Ammopiptanthus mongolicus. Classification (NCBI taxonomy): domain Eukaryota; kingdom Viridiplantae; phylum Streptophyta; class Magnoliopsida; order Fabales; family Fabaceae; genus Ammopiptanthus; species Ammopiptanthus mongolicus. Next base: position 72,314,094 of record CM077344.1, on the reverse strand, counting down.
AGGAGATAGGGGAGGAAGAAGAGAAGCAGGAGGAAACTGTGTTGCAACTGAACGTGGGGAGTGTTGCGGGAATTACACCAAAAAAATCCTTAAAATTGTGGGGGACTATTTTGGGTAGGAAGGTGGTGGTATTGGTGGACACAGGGGCATCGCACAACTTCATCTCCCATGAGGTGGTGGATGCTGTGGCCCTTCCAATTGAAGAAACAGAGCATTTTGTGGTTGAAGTGGGGGATGGTCATAAGGTGAGAAACAGGGGTGTATGTAGAAGGGTGGAGCTGCAACTGCCCAATCTGCAGGTATTACAAGACTTCTATGCTTTTCAACTGGGGGGAATTGATGTGGTGTTGGGGTATGAGTGGCTAGCTGGCTTGGGAAAGATTAAGGCTGATTTTGGAGAACATGTGATGTGGGTCACGGAGCAAGGAAAGAAAATTGAATTGAGGGGGGATCCTAATTTGTCTCGAACCCCTGTTTCTACAAAAACTATGGTGAAAGAACTGTTAAATGGGGCTGAAGCATACTGGGTTGCATTGGAAATGTGGAATGCAGAATTACAGGGACCAACAGGAGAAATACAGGGAATGAAAGGGCTCTTGGAGGGATTTGTTGATCTGTTCAGGGAGAGTAATGAATTGCCACCCAAGAGATGGTGTGACCATGGAATTGTGATCAAGGAAGGCGCTCAAATTCCGAATATCCGGCCCTATCGCTATCCCCACCATCAGAAGGATGCTATTGAGAAGTTTGTAAGAGATATGTTGGCTGTGGGCATGATTCGACCCAGTGTAAGTCCTTACTCTAGCCCTCTCATTCTAGTTAAGAAGAAAGATGGTAGTTGGCGTTTTTGTACCGACTATAGGGCTTTGAACAGTATCACAATTCCCAATAAATTCCCTATCCCGGCGATAGATGAATTGTTAGATGAGTTATGGGGAGCAACAATTTTTTCCAAACTTGATTTAAAGTCGGGGTACAATCAAATACGGATGAAGGAAGAGGACATTTGTAAAACAGCCTTTCGTACACACGAGGGTCATTATGAGTATTTGGTGATGCCCTTTGGGTTGACAAATGCTCCCTCGACGTTTCAAGCATTGATGAATGAGATCTTTCGGCCATTTCTAAGGAAATTTGTGCTTGTTTTCTTTGATGATATACTCATTTACAGTGTGGATCAGCAGGCTCATATGGATCATTTGAGTGCAGTTTTGGGGACATTAGAGGAGCATTCCCTCAGGGTCAATAGAAAAAAATGTAGCTTTGGTATGGAGGAGTTGGACTACTTAGGCCATATTATTTCAGCAAAAGGCATAGCTGCTGATCCTAGTAAGATCAAAGCTATGGAAGAATGGCCTTTACCCAAAGACCTTAGGAGTTTACGGGGTTTTTTGGGACTAACGGGTTATTACCGACGGTTTGTCAAGAATTACGGGTTGATAGCAAGACCTCTTACCCAATTGTTGAAGAAGGATAACTTTCAGTGGGGTGGAGAGGCTTTGGAGGCTTTTCAGCGATTGAAAAAGGCTATGGTGGATTTACCTTTGTTGACAATGCCAAATTTTAAAGTGCCCTTTGAAATAGAGACAGACGCATCCGGAATCGGGTTGGGGGCTGTTTTGATGCAACAGGGGAAACCCTTAGCATTTTTCAGCCAAGCATTGTCCGAAAGAGCTAGGAGGAAATCGGTTTATGAGCGGGAATTGATGGCGATTGTGTTTGCCGTGCAAAAATGGAGACAATACTTGATGGGACACCATTTCATTATTAAAACTGACCAAAGGAGTCTAAAGTATTTGTTAGAACAAAGGGTGTTAATGGGTGAGCAGCAGAGATGGGTTGCAAAATTGTTGGGTTATGATTTTGAGGTGCAATATAAGCCGGGCAAGGACAACAGGGCGGCGGATGCCTTATCTAGGGTGAATTTTCAAGCTCTTTCTTGTGTCACCAATGAAGATTTTTCCAAGATAGTGGAAGAGATAGGTGCTGATCCGGATCTAACAAGGATCATCAGGGATTTGCAGGTAGATCCCAAGTCACATTCTGAATTTTCTCTTAACCATGGCTGTTTATGGCATAAAGGCAGAATTGTGTTATCCTCTAAATCAGCCAGCATCCCTTTGATTTTAGAAGAATTTCACTCCTCACCTTGGGGTGGACATTCAGGCGTTGTGAGAACCTATAAGAAGGTGGCTGTGGTGTTTTTCTGGAAGGGCATGAGGAGGGATATAGAAAGGTTTGTCCAAGGATGTGCCACTTGCCAACAGAGCAAATATCAGGCGCTTAAACCTGCTGGTTTATTGCAGCCCCTTCCTATTCCCTTGAAGGTGTGGGAGGATGTGTCTATGGACTTTATTGGCGGCTTACCCAAATCTTTGGGCAAGGACACCATCATGGTGGTTGTGGATAGACTTACCAAATCAGCACACTTTGTTCCCTTAAGTCACCCCTTTGCTGCCACAGATGTTGCAGACTTGTTCATTAAGGAAGTGGTGCGTTTACATGGTTTTCCCAAGTCAATTGTGGCTGACCGAGATCGGGTGTTTATGAGCAACTTTTGGAAGGAAATGTTTAGATTAGCAAATACCAAGCTCAAGTTCAGCTCTGCTTACCATCCCCAAACGGATGGGCAAACAGAAGTGACTAATAGGACTTTGGAAACTTATTTACAATGCTTTGTCAATGGTCACCCCAAACAATGGATGAAATGGTTGCATTGGGCTGAGTTTTGGTTCAACTCATCCTATAATGACTCCATCAAGATGACACCTTTCAAGGCCTTGTTTGGACGGGACCCTCCTATTCCGGTCAAGTATCAGACGGAGACAACTATGGTGCAGCAGGTTGATCAATTGCTGTTAGAAAGAGATGCTGTGTTGAAGGAGTTAAAAGCAAATTTAAGTACTGCACAGAATCGAATGAAGTTGTTTGCTGATCAAAAGCGGCGAGAAGTGGAATTTCAGGTAGGAGATTCGGTCTACTTAAAGGCTCAGCCTTATAGGTTCAAGTCCTTGGCTAAAAGGATCAATGAAAAATTGAGTCCTCGTTTTTATGGCCCGTTTAAAGTATTGGAAAAGGTGGGCACAGCCGCTTATAAGTTGGAGCTGCCACAGGGGGCTAAAATACACCCTGTGTTTCATGTTTCACAACTCAAAGGTGCTGTTGCCGTTCATGGAGTGTGTCAGAAATTACCAGCGGCGCTTACGACAGATTGGGAGTTGAAGGTGGAACCCCAGGAAGTTTTGGCTGTGCGTAGGCATTTAGATGGCACCACACAGGTCCTGATTCAGTGGTTGAACCTTCCTGAACATGAGAATACTTGGGAGGATACTAAGGTGATAGCTATGGTTTTTCCTGATTTTCACCTTGAGGACAAGGTGCAGCTTGTTGGGGGCGGTATTGTTAGGCCCACGATTAAGCATGTTTACCATAGGAGGAGGAAAGGTCAGGTGGCGGAAAAGGAGAGAGTTGTTGGGGAAAAGAAAGGAGTGGGGAATGATGCTGAGGCATATAACCGAATGGGACAGGTGGCAGGGTGTGATTGGAGGAGGGAGATTTGAGGTATCAGGGGTGTGAGGTATTTGGAGGGGGGTGATGATTGGAGGGGGGCATGCTGGTATAACGTTTTTTGGTGGGTAGGTCCTGGGTGTGAGTGTGTGGCTCCTCTCAGCAGGGTTACTTTCTTTTCTATTTTCTTCCCTATTGATTTACCATTCTGCAAGGAGATATTCTCCAACCATAGCTACTGTTTTATTGATCAATACCAATTAACACTCAGTTCTGCATTACTGAGTGCTTCCATTATTTCTTGTTACATTCTTGTGTGTGTTCCTGTTTGGGTTTCTAACAAAAAGTAAGAAACAGAATGTAGTTGCAAGATCTAGTGCAAAAGCAGAATACAGGGCTACGACATTAGCACATTGTGAACTCATTTGGTTGAAACAGTTACTTGAAGAGCTTCTATTTGAATGGACTATGCAAATGACGCTGATCTGTGTTAATCAAGCTGCATTGTATATTGCCTCTAATCCAATTTTCCATGAGAGAACCAAACATATTGAGATAGATTGTCATTTTATTAGGGAGAAGATCCAATCAGGGAACATCACCACTAGCTTTGTCAACTACAATAATCAATTTGCAGATGCCTTCACCAAATCCTTGAGAGGTCCTCGAATAAGTTATCTATGTAACAAGCTCGGTGCATATGATTTATAAGCCCCAGGGGAGTGTTGAAAATATATTTAGAATCTTTGTAATTATTGTTTAGGCATATCATATCATGTAAATAGGAATAAAAATCCCCTATATTTATGTTGTGAGTATTTCATTAAGCCTATATATAAGAGAATCTGCTCTGTAGTTGAAAAATACAGTTTCAGCATTCCATGCCTCTGTTTTCTCTCTTTCAACAAATACAATCAAGCAGCTTTCCTTCCTCTCTACAGCTTCCAATTCCTTGGTATGTATAACATAGTTCTATGACTTCAATCTATCCCTATTAGTTGAATGCAGAAAAATCTTTCCTTCTACTTCCCTCAAATTTTGTATACCTTCATATCATTAATCTAGTGAAGCTTTCTCTATCTGGCTCACCAAACGTATTCAAGCTCCATTTAAAGTGACATATGTCAAATGCATTATTAGGAGTATAGGACAGTGGCTTAATGGTAAGATCTCCATTGCATTTGCACATAATTAAGTAGCTTCCAGACCATGAATTATAAGAAAATTCCACTTCGAATAATAATATTATTGCGGCCTAAACATGTGGGTATATTTTAGTAAAACGATAAAATTTATGGAAAACTAAAAAAAAAAAAAAAAAAAAACATTATTGTTGAATGTCATACATAAACGAAGAAAAAGAAGGGAAGAGAAGGGGGGAAAAGCTCACGAATTTTGGTGCTTGAAGAGAGAATCTGGTCAGGCGCGGAGCTTCTTCCGCCACCGTGTTGATTCTCCGAATCGCTGCCAGCATGGCCATAGTCACGGTGGCTGGTGTCCGAGCTTTCGGAAAAGGAGAAGGGATTTAGGAGAAAACTAAGCTGACACTGCCAGGAAAATTTAATATTGGCGTATCAGAGCTTAGGCCTAATATATTATCTTCAATATTGGGCCTTGATATTATACAAGAGGTTGTACTTTTAATAGCCCCCTTATTTCTTTTCTTATCTTTTTTTCGTAATTTGTTTTAATTAAATTCTACAAATATCTTTATCCCCTTTTTTTCTTTTTGACTAAGCATTATCCCTTTTTATCCTTATATAAAAACTCTCCTCATTCTCTCACAATTACTTTTCCTATGCCCCTCACACCCCTTTTACCCCAATTTCTTCACAAACCGTATCTCACCCCCATTTCTTCCTTTTCTTTACAAACTGTACCTGCACCACTCATTTCTTCTCTTTAGTTATTCCCGTAAAACCCTCCCACTCCCTCCTTCTTCCTTTTGCTTCCCCTCCCCCTTTTTTACCAACCCCATCCAATCCCATTGTCACTCTGGCATAAGCAGCGTGTGCGGTGGCAGAAGAGGGGTAAGATTTTCAATACATTACGAAAATTATACTAAAATTTGAATACACTACAGTAGTGTACTCAAATTTCAGTACATTACGGAAACTATAGTTTCCATAAAAATACCTTCCGTAATGTATTCGTAATGTAATAAAATTTGAGTAGGGTATTCAAATTTAGTATAGAGGTGGGAAGGTCAAAAGGGTATTTCTGGAATTTAAATGGAGAAAAATGGGAAGGGGGTAAGAATAGTAAATAGTGGGATATTAAAGGCAAATGCCTTATATAAGGCTTGTGGACAACGGAGCAAACGTAAAAGAAAAAAAAAAAACTCCAATTTTGTAGGTAAAAAAAAAAAAACTCAAAGTGGGGTAGTATCTAAATTGATCACCTAAAGTCGTAAATATCATTAAAATTTAACACCTTATAATTCTGATATACTTTATATTAAATTAATGATAGATATATGGTTTACTGAACTTATTAGTTCCCGTAAAGTAGGGCGGCTTCGAAGGTGAGGGAGCAAGTAAGTGTGTGTTTGGATTTCTGTTAAGGAGAATCTAAACTTAAGTTTAGCCAAAAGCTTGTGAGAGTAGCTTTTAGCCAAACTTCAGTTTGAGTCCTCCCCAACGGAAATCCAAACACATTCTAAGTCCCTCACCTTTGCACCATCTTCTTTAGCCCTTGGATATATTAATAAAATAAGTGAATGGTTGAGATTGAAACCTGATAATTGCTAAGTAGGTAACCAAAAAAAGTTAAAATGACTACTTTATCCTTATCCCCTCACCAACTTTGACCGGAAAAACACAACCACCACTGAAAGAGTTGCATCCTCAAAGAACAAGAAAATAGCGTATAGCAAAGAAGTTTTCAAAACCATTCCTTCACTTCTCATACTATCCTTCGCTAATGGAAGAAAAGACATTCCAAATATATTTGATTGATCATTATCATACTCAAAGATCAACGAATTTAAATCATTCAAAGTAATACTTTTCAGAAAAGGATGAAGCATAGGAGAAAGGAGAAAGACAAAGAAGTAGATCCGAAAGATAAAGAAGTTTAAAGTAGAAAATTTTAATGTTTAACATCCCAATTTTTCACTACTTTATAAATCAGTGAGTTGTATAATTACGTTTATATTTTATTCGAAGTTTTAGAAAATTAAATAAAATAAACTAAAACCATATTCATGCTCAACGCTATCGTACGAAGATACGATTAAATTTTGAGCTGCAAACTCAAACAGAGCCTGGTCTGCATTTTTTCAATGACAGTAAGCTTTTACTACTCAGGAGACCTAATTTTGACTCGTGAACGAGACAGTTAGGCTTAGAATTGAATTTCCTATGTTTTCGTTAAATTTGAAGAAAAAAATCAATTCCTACGCTTTATTTGGGCGAAATCTCAAATCGGACGACGAACGGAACTAGATATGGATTTACCGGGACCCGCTAACAGATAATCTTGATGTCACATCAAGTCACATCACATGGGAAAGCGTTCCAGCATCATGATGAAGTTTGAAAATATTTGGACGTGAAAAGATCAAAATGCCCCTAACCTTTTTCATTATTACCATTTAACCTTGAAGGAAAAGACTAAAATGCCCTTAAGTGACCAGCTTTTGGACACTTTGGTCCCCCATTTCCCACGCCTAGATCATCCAAGGGAGAGCTCCAACCATTTCATTTTCTCACTTCATCATCCTTAGTCTTCCTCCATTTTTCTCTAAGAAGAAAGCTTGAGTTTTGTGAGGAAAAAGTGTGATTTTTGACTAATCTTCATCATTCAAAAGGTAAGATCACTACTATGATCCTTAAACCTTATGAATCTCTTTCAATTTCAAGTTTGAAATCCTTGATTCCATGGTTTTCAACTTCATGAGCCAAATTTCAAAAATTCCTAGAAAATTGTAGAAAAATCCTTTTAATGTGAAACCAATTTCTTTGACCTAATTTCATCACTTTCTACCTCTATCCAAGAGTATGTGATCAAACAGTAATCCTAGCCTACTTTACTTAGAGTGGCTGAACCCTATAAAAATTGGGAAAAGTGGATTTCTTCAATTTTTGTTCTATAACACTTGATTCCATCCTTTCCTCTCCTATGGTCTTTGAATCCAAGTGATCGGAAAACCAAATCAATTTCTAACCCTTTTTCCCTTTGATGGCCGAAACTTAGAGCATGAAGAACCATGAGTTTTGTTTCAAATTTTTGAGCAATAGGACTTAATCTAGTGATAAGTATGCTTAAGAACCAACCATCCAAAAGATTGGAACCAAATGAAACCGCTAGCCTTTTTTCAAAATTTTGGCCGAACCTTAGACCAATTTTGGGGGAAGGAATTTATGTTTTGATGTTGTTATTTTGTATTGATTGTTGTTGAGAATTGAATTGTGGTTGATTGTTTTAGGCGACGCGGACGAAAATGGAACCGGAACCGAAAACAATTCGGGAGTCGACTTAGTACCCTAAAGAGGTAAAGGGAGGTCTTTTATAATAAGTTTGGTAGCCTTATGATGATTGGTTGTTAAATGTGTTGTAGTTACTTTGATTGGTGTTTTGAAGATATATTATGAATGGTGTATGTACTTGAATTATTTAATGAAGTATATACTTGGACATTTGGATATGATTTGTGACATGGATGCCTTGAATGAGATAGACTTGTGATGTTGAATTGAGACTTGATGTGTGTGTGTGTGTGTGTGTGTGTCTATATATATATATATATATATATATATATATATATATATATATATATATATATATATATATATATATATATATATATATATTCTGGATTGATTGAGAGCATAGCATTGGCTATCGCTCGATAAAGAAGATTAAAATGTTTAAAAAAAAAAACTGAAACCGAAGTTTTGAAAACGGATTTTGAAATCAAGGAAAAATCTTGAGAAGTGTTTTGCTTTATCAAGGAAAGTGATTTCCTTTTTAAAATGTTAGATCCTTTCAAAAGAAAAAGTTGTTTGAGGAAAGTTCACTCAAAATGGAATTTCTTTTAGGAAACGTTTTTAAAAGAAACGGAACCTTTAGAAAAAAACAGATTTGTAAAGAAAAAGACTTTTCCTGGAAAATGATTTCTTGAAGGAAAATGTTTTAGTTCATGACAACAAAGCTGAGTTTTGTTTTCTAAAACCGTTTTTGTGAAAGTAAGACTCGGGAGAAAAGTGGTGATTTCCCTTTTCACCTTAAGAAGTATGCAAACCTAGTGACCAAGACGTCGGGCTAGTGTTTTGCGAGTTGAGCACTCGGACTTCATGTCCTATATTTTGAAATGAACGGGCTAAATGTCATTTAAAACGAGTTGTGAGCTATATGCCTCGACAAGAAAGAACTGACGAAAAAGAAAACAAAAAATTTATGTGTACATACATGAAACGGCATATGTGCCATTTGAAAACGAGTTATAGCTCAAGTACTTGAGAATATGAGACGGTGAAGACCAATAGGTCTATAGGGGCATTCTGTGTTCGAGACTCCAGAAGTGGCCGGAGGCATCGTAACCTCGCTCCGTGGTAATCGGTTGCCCAACACGGATGAACTCAATCAAAGACTGGACTATTCATGATATGGTTATGACATGGTACCCCTGAACAATTGGAGTTCGGACCTAAATTAAGAGGCCGACTCATGAGAACAATTGTGTAATGGGAGTATTCGCGGCCTATCGCTCGATGAAGGGAAGTCGAAATCTCCGGAGAACATGAATTAGAAAGATGATATTTGAGTCTCGTGCATTATTACAACTCATGATAGTGTTTGAGATATTATGTCATATGAATATCTGTTATTACAACTGTATTTATATGTGGATGTAATTGTTGTTTGTCGCTTGTGCGGCTATCATGATAAACTTGTAAAATGAGAATCTCACCTTTGCTTGTACATGTTGGACACCCTGTTGTGTTTTTGGAATACATGTACAGATGCTAATCAAAGTTCCCTGCGAACACGTGAGGACTCGGATGATGGAGTCTTTTGAAGATAAAGAAAAGGAGGATCCCTCCGAATTTCTCTGGGAATCGAAGCTGACTTTGGGGTTCGTATCCCAATGGCTACTTTTAGTCCAACCAGCATAGGAGTTTTACTTTTTGAGGCAGTCATATTTTATCTACTGTATGTATGTTGACTTACAAGTTTTAAGTCTGTAATATGATATTCTAGATATGAATTTATCTTATGAGTTTAAACTATGTTTCTAAGAAACTTATATGCTTCGGCATAATTACGTCATGATTATGTTGTTATGGATATTGAACGTTGATGTGTGTTATAAGGATTATTCCTTTGTCTTGAGTTTGGACTACTTGATGTATGAAGATATTTTTTTTAGACCCACGTTTTCGAACGTAGTTAATTAATTAAAGTATTTTCCGAAAGCAACCAGCGTTTTCTTTTTGTTTATGTTTTCCGCAATCGAGTTCGAGTATGTGCCGCCCAAAGGGGTGTTATACTCACCGTCGGAGCCGCCTTCTTCGCAGCGGCTCTACTCTCGATTTGGTCGAACAAGAAGAAACCGCTTCTCCACTGCATCGCCCAGATCTAGGTCGCAGAGGGCTTGGTCATCATCGTGGCGTTTTAGGACCACACACCGCACCGCCGCGTGAAGCTTCTCGTCACCGCATGAAGCTTCTCGTCGCCACGTGAAGCAAAGATTTGGTCACCATCGTGGACGAACTCGAAACAACACCATTATCGCGTGAAACTCAGATTTGGTCGTTATTTGAAAGGATGATGTTGTTTAACCCATCCCAAATTGATGCAGAGTCCGGCCAGATAATCAACAAGACAACCAGTGGTGGACGGTGGTGGCAGAGGAGTAGGGTTGGAAGAGAGATTTAGAAGAAAAAAACCCTACTAATCTACTGGCAAGTCGGTGGTCCGTGGGTGAGGGACTTCATTGCTCCCTCACCCTAGAAGCCACCGTAAAGTAGGGGCTACTTTGAATTTCATCCCTGAAAACATTTTTGTTGGGTTTTGATACTTGTATTTTGAAAATATTTGCTTTGGGTCCCTGCCATTAGTGTCTGCCATTAACTTGCTGACGGTGTGCCACATCAGCATTGCCACTTGGATGAATATTGCCATGGTGTCAGCCACATCAGCAGCCACGCCATTATTTTTTTTGTTTAAATAATTTTTTGATCCCTGAAAAATTCACCAATTTTGGTTTTAGTCCTTATAAATTTTTTTCTTAGGATTTCGTCCATGTAATCTCAAAATCTTTGTAAATAGTCCCTATCGTCATCTATCTCTGTTAACTGTCGACATGGCAAACGGAACGCCATGTCCGCCATGCCACAGCAGTGCCACGTGGATGATTAATAAATAAGTTTTTGGTCCCTCCAAAGTTCATCAAATTTGGTTCTAGTCCCTATAAATTTTTTCTTAGATTTCGTCCCTGTAATCTCAAATTTTTTGTAAATAGTCCCTACCATCAAAGCACCACAACAATATAATCAAAGCATTGACAATCATCACACATGACAATATCATCGTAATGTAACACCACAACAAAAATATCAAAGCATATTGTCATAGAAGACTCTATTACCCTAACGCTTGAATTACCTTAACTATCAATCTTGTGACAGCCGGGGCTGACGAGGGCGGGGAGTGATCACCGTTTCAAAAGATGAAGCGCGGACAAGGAGTAGCTCCTAGCAGGCTTTTAGGCGGAGGGACACATGAACGAACCGATTTCACACCGGAATGAGAGGGATTTTTAGACTGTGCAGGTATGAGACTGAATAGTTGAGAAAGACTTAAAGGAATTGATTGATGCTATTTGTACTAACAAGATACTGTTGGAACCAAAGTGGTTATGGTCCAAATAATCCCTTAAGTTTGATGTTAACAAAGGACTAATTTAAGAAGAACAAAGATTTCTTGGGGACTAACACTTTATCTTAAGTGTGCAAGATAAAATTCATTGAAGTCCAAAGACTTTAACTCGTCCAAGCTACAAGTGTCTTACATCTTACTCTGTCTGGACGTTCATAAGTGTAATCAATAGTAGCCTGAGTCCAAAGACTCTTCTGATAGTGCTTTATTTATTTAACGTATATAACTTTGTAAAACATTTGAATTTATTATTCTCTGTAAAAAGCTTGTATCCTTCAGACAAACATTCCTTGTAATACTCATTAAAACATAAAAGCAAAAGCCAGACTGTCCCTGACACATAAAGAAGTTGACTTTCTTCTTTGAGAAAGACAAAAGGCAACTTTCGATTACAAAGAGGATATGTCAGTCCCGTTTCTAGTTATTAAACCTGATAGTCTATTCTGCTAATCAAAAGCTTCAACGAGGTTATCAGATTCAACGGACCAAAGCATTTAATGCATTATCAGAACGGATCTTTTTCCATCTGTTGAAGACTTATGTGATCAAACAGTAATCCTAGCCTACTTTACTTAGAGTGGCTGAACCCTATAAAAATTGGGAAAAGTGGATTTCTTCAATTTTTGTTCTATAACACTTGATTCCATCCTTTCCTCTCCTATGGTCTTTGAATCCAAGTGATCGGAAAACCAAATCAATTTCTAACCCTTTTTCCCTTTGATGGCCGAAACTTAGAGCATGAAGAACCATGAGTTTTGTTTCAAATTTTTGAGCAATAGGACTTAATCTAGTGATAAGTATGCTTAAGAACCAACCATCCAAAAGATTGGAACCAAATGAAACCGCTAGCCTTTTTTCAAAATTTTGGCCGAACCTTAGACCAATTTTGGGGGAAGGAATTTATGTTTTGATGTTGTTATTTTGTATTGATTGTTGTTGAGAATTGAATTGTGGTTGATTGTTTTAGGCGACGCGGACGAAAATGGAACCGGAACCGAAAACAATTCGGGAGTCGACTTAGTACCCTAAAGAGGTAAAGGGAGGTCTTTTATAATAAGTTTGGTAGCCTTATGATGATTGGTTGTTAAATGTGTTGTAGTTACTTTGATTGGTGTTTTGAAGATATATTATGAATGGTGTATGTACTTGAATTATTTAATGAAGTATATACTTGGACATTTGGATATGATTTGTGACATGGATGCCTTGAATGAGATAGACTTGTGATGTTGAATTGAGACTTGATGTGTGTGTGTGTGTGTGTGTGTGTCTATATATATATATATATATATATATATATATATATATATATATTCTGGATTGATTGAGAGCATAGCATTGGCTATCGCTCGATAAAGAAGATTAAAATGTTTAAAAAAAAAAACTGAAACCGAAGTTTTGAAAACGGATTTTGAAATCAAGGAAAAATCTTGAGAAGTGTTTTGCTTTATCAAGGAAAGTGATTTCCTTTTTAAAATGTTAGATCCTTTCAAAAGAAAAAGTTGTTTGAGGAAAGTTCACTCAAAATGGAATTTCTTTTAGGAAACGTTTTTAAAAGAAACGGAACCTTTAGAAAAAAACAGATTTGTAAAGAAAAAGACTTTTCCTGGAAAATGATTTCTTGAAGGAAAATGTTTTAGTTCATGACAACAAAGCTGAGTTTTGTTTTCTAAAACCGTTTTTGTGAAAGTAAGACTCGGGAGAAAAGTGGTGATTTCCCTTTTCACCTTAAGAAGTATGCAAACCTAGTGACCAAGACGTCGGGCTAGTGTTTTGCGAGTTGAGCACTCGGACTTCATGTCCTATATTTTGAAATGAACGGGCTAAATGTCATTTAAAACGAGTTGTGAGCTATATGCCTCGACAAGAAAGAACTGACGAAAAAGAAAACAAAAAATTTATGTGTACATACATGAAACGGCATATGTGCCATTTGAAAACGAGTTATAGCTCAAGTACTTGAGAATATGAGACGGTGAAGACCAATAGGTCTATAGGGGCATTCTGTGTTCGAGACTCCAGAAGTGGCCGGAGGCATCGTAACCTCGCTCCGTGGTAATCGGTTGCCCAACACGGATGAACTCAATCAAAGACTGGACTATTCATGATATGGTTATGACATGGTACCCCTGAACAATTGGAGTTCGGACCTAAATTAAGAGGCCGACTCATGAGAACAATTGTGTAATGGGAGTATTCGCGGCCTATCGCTCGATGAAGGGAAGTCGAAATCTCCGGAGAACATGAATTAGAAAGATGATATTTGAGTCTCGTGCATTATTACAACTCATGATAGTGTTTGAGATATTATGTCATATGAATATCTGTTATTACAACTGTATTTATATGTGGATGTAATTGTTGTTTGTCGCTTGTGCGGCTATCATGATAAACTTGTAAAATGAGAATCTCACCTTTGCTTGTACATGTTGGACACCCTGTTGTGTTTTTGGAATACATGTACAGATGCTAATCAAAGTTCCCTGCGAACACGTGAGGACTCGGATGATGGAGTCTTTTGAAGATAAAGAAAAGGAGGATCCCTCCGAATTTCTCTGGGAATCGAAGCTGACTTTGGGGTTCGTATCCCAATGGCTACTTTTAGTCCAACCAGCATAGGAGTTTTACTTTTTGAGGCAGTCATATTTTATCTACTGTATGTATGTTGACTTACAAGTTTTAAGTCTGTAATATGATATTCTAGATATGAATTTATCTTATGAGTTTAAACTATGTTTCTAAGAAACTTATATGCTTCGGCATAATTACGTCATGATTATGTTGTTATGGATATTGAACGTTGATGTGTGTTATAAGGATTATTCCTTTGTCTTGAGTTTGGACTACTTGATGTATGAAGATATTTTTTTTAGACCCACGTTTTCGAACGTAGTTAATTAATTAAAGTATTTTCCGAAAGCAACCAGCGTTTTCTTTTTGTTTATGTTTTCCGCAATCGAGTTCGAGTATGTGCCGCCCAAAGGGGTGTTATACTCACCGTCGGAGCCGCCTTCTTCGCAGCGGCTCTACTCTCGATTTGGTCGAACAAGAAGAAACCGCTTCTCCACTGCATCGCCCAGATCTAGGTCGCAGAGGGCTTGGTCATCATCGTGGCGTTTTAGGACCACACACCGCACCGCCGCGTGAAGCTTCTCGTCACCGCATGAAGCTTCTCGTCGCCACGTGAAGCAAAGATTTGGTCACCATCGTGGACGAACTCGAAACAACACCATTATCGCGTGAAACTCAGATTTGGTCGTTATTTGAAAGGATGATGTTGTTTAACCCATCCCAAATTGATGCAGAGTCCGGCCAGATAATCAACAAGACAACCAGTGGTGGACGGTGGTGGCAGAGGAGTAGGGTTGGAAGAGAGATTTAGAAGAAAAAAACCCTACTAATCTACTGGCAAGTCGGTGGTCCGTGGGTGAGGGACTTCATTGCTCCCTCACCCTAGAAGCCACCGTAAAGTAGGGGCTACTTTGAATTTCATCCCTGAAAACATTTTTGTTGGGTTTTGATACTTGTATTTTGAAAATATTTGCTTTGGGTCCCTGCCATTAGTGTCTGCCATTAACTTGCTGACGGTGTGCCACATCAGCATTGCCACTTGGATGAATATTGCCATGGTGTCAGCCACATCAGCAGCCACGCCATTATTTTTTTTGTTTAAATAATTTTTTGATCCCTGAAAAATTCACCAATTTTGGTTTTAGTCCTTATAAATTTTTTTCTTAGGATTTCGTCCATGTAATCTCAAAATCTTTGTAAATAGTCCCTATCGTCATCTATCTCTGTTAACTGTCGACATGGCAAACGGAACGCCATGTCCGCCATGCCACAGCAGTGCCACGTGGATGATTAATAAATAAGTTTTTGGTCCCTCCAAAGTTCATCAAATTTGGTTCTAGTCCCTATAAATTTTTTCTTAGATTTCGTCCCTGTAATCTCAAATTTTTTGTAAATAGTCCCTACCATCAAAGCACCACAACAATATAATCAAAGCATTGACAATCATCACACATGACAATCTCATCGTAATGTAACACCACAACAAAAATATCAAAGCATATTGTCATAGAAGACTCTATTACCCTAACGCTTGAATTACCTTAACTATCAATCTTGTGACAGCCGGGGCTGACGAGGGCGGGGAGTGATCACCGTTTCAAAAGATGAAGCGCGGACAAGGAGTAGCTCCTAGCAGGCTTTTAGGCGGAGGGACACATGAACGAACCGATTTCACACCGGAATGAGAGGGATTTTTAGACTGTGCAGGTATGAGACTGAATAGTTGAGAAAGACTTAAAGGAATTGATTGATGCTATTTGTACTAACAAGATACTGTTGGAACCAAAGTGGTTATGGTCCAAATAATCCCTTAAGTTTGATGTTAACAAAGGACTAATTTAAGAAGAACAAAGATTTCTTGGGGACTAACACTTTATCTTAAGTGTGCAAGATAAAATTCATTGAAGTCCAAAGACTTTAACTCGTCCAAGCTACAAGTGTCTTACATCTTACTCTGTCTGGACGTTCATAAGTGTAATCAATAGTAGCCTGAGTCCAAAGACTCTTCTGATAGTGCTTTATTTATTTAACGTATATAACTTTGTAAAACATTTGAATTTATTATTCTCTGTAAAAAGCTTGTATCCTTCAGACAAACATTCCTTGTAATACTCATTAAAACATAAAAGCAAAAGCCAGACTGTCCCTGACACATAAAGAAGTTGACTTTCTTCTTTGAGAAAGACAAAAGGCAACTTTCGATTACAAAGAGGATATGTCAGTCCCGTTTCTAGTTATTAAACCTGATAGTCTATTCTGCTAATCAAAAGCTTCAACGAGGTTATCAGATTCAACGGACCAAAGCATTTAATGCATTATCAGAACGGATCTTTTTCCATCTGTTGAAGACTGAAGATTGTTCAAAGGCAAAAGGCTATAAATACCTCCACCCTTTGAAGATGCAAGGTTATCGAACTTGAGCAAAAATACAAGCATACAAGAAAACACAAGCTATCAAGAGAAATCTCTGCTTACAAGCTTACTCTGTTCTTAAACTTTCATATTACTCTTTACATAGTGTTTTATTTCAAGAGTTCTAAGCTTTAGTTTCGAATTCTCACAGTTAGTGAGTTAGTAGAACACAATCCTTTTCAAAACCTTAGTTGGTTGAGCCTGAAGAGGCTTGTCTGTAAAAGAATACTTAGAGAACCTGAAGCGGTTGAGAATACTTGCCTGAAGAGGTGTTGAATACTTGTAACAAAGGGTTTTTGTTATAGTGGATAAAATTCTCAAGTAGAGAGGACTGGACGTAGCTCTTTGGTGAAGAGTGAACCAGGATAATATCTCTATGTTCTTTTCTTTCCCTTATCTTTGCTTTAGTTTATTATCTAACTAACCTTCAGGGATTGAATTGCTTTTTCTTTACGCTCTTTGCTTATCTATATCAAACTAAGATTAGCGCCCAACTCGGTGTTTGGAAGAGCTTTCTTTGTCTTTAAACGTGTTATCGTCCAACCTTGCGAAAACTATATATCTGCTTGCGAAAAAGTTTTAAAATCTTAAGAAACACAATTCAACCCCCCTTCTTGTGTTTCAAACAGGTTCCTTCAGATACATCTTCTTTTTGGAAACCCATCACTTAAGAACTCCAACGTTAAGTGTGCTTAACTTGGAGCAATTCTGAGATGAGTGACCTCTTGGAAAATTTTTCTAAGAAGCGTGTGAGGTAGGAGAAAGCAAGCTGAAAAGAGCCGTGTTGGTTTGTGGGTACAGTCATCAATTCAGAAATCAGCCTGAGTAGTTACAAATCTCGACAAATTTCAAATTCCATTATCGGGCGTTACGTCTCGCCATCCCCAATAAGCATACAATCCATATGATACTTATTTATTAATCATCCACATAGCGCTGACGTGATATGGCAGATGTGGCGTTTTGTTTGCCACATCGACGGTCAACAGAGAGAGATGATAGTAGGGACTACTTACAAGATTTTGAGATTACAAGGACGAAATCCTAAGAAATATTTTACAATGACTAAAACCAAAATTGATGAACTTTGCAGAGACCAAAAACTTATTTAAACCAAAAATAAAATAATGACGTGGCTGACACCACGGCAAGATTCATCCAAGTGGTAGTAACCCGACCAAAACAGGACGGGGCGGGCTAACCCGTTTTGGTCTTATGGGTTGAACCCCCCAACCCACCCCGCTTAATGGTGGGTTGGCGGGTTGGCCCACTATAAAATTGAAACTTTTTTAACAAATTCATATAAAATTAAAACAAATTTAACAAATTCATATAACATTTCTGATTTTTGTGGAGCATTACCTAAGAGCATAATTCTACTTCAGTATTTCTAACGGATTTGGTTAGTAATAGCATTACCTGAGAGCATAATTCTCTTTCTATTTCAATTTGCATTCTGAAGCATTTTTTATTGCTTGCCAAACATAGGCATCGAGCTAAGTGATCTAGGATACAACATGGGGGGAATGGCTGGATGTCATACATTCTCGGTGGGGAAAAAACTAGTTTCCCTTTAGATTCACAATATATTCTTCTGAAGCTTCAACCTCCAGTGGGGTTAGATGCAAAAGACACCTCACTTGCATTCGGAGGATGAGTTGGGGTCGTAGCGTTAGGGGCGGCAAAATGGCGGCGGCGATGGGGACTCCAGCGGCGGCAGTAACAAGCAGTGATGAGAAGAGCACCCGCGAGGGAGAGGAGATGAAGAGTTACCGCGCAACGACGTGAGAGCGAGGCTGTCAGGCAGAGAGAAGAGCAAACGAGCAGTGGCGGTGACGACCTGGAGAAGAGCAGTGGTGGCGACGGCCTAATCTGGTGCAGGAGGCGGCGCGACGCTTCTGAGGAAGGAGAGTGAGTGAGGCCGTGAGGGTGAGGAACAACCCTAGTTCAGGAAGAGGAAGTGAGGAACTTAGGGTCTAATGTAAAGTGTGTATTTGTGTAAACCCTAAAGTAATAAAATTAAAATAAATAAATATTAAATATATATCTTAATCTGATTTTAAATTAAAATAAATCAGTAATAATTTTTTTTTATTTTTTTAAACTGGAGGGTTGGTGGGTCAACCCGTGCCCGACCCGCCACGGATCCGTTTTAGGGTGGGGCAGGTCAAAGTGGGTTGGTGGGTTGAAGACCCCAACCCACCCCGCCAAATTTTGGCTGGTTGACTCGCGGGTCAGAACCCCGTTTGCCACCCCTAACAAGTAGCTTTCCTATTTCATCCAAAATTTGGCAGGTTGGAGGGTTGAACCCACGGGTCAACAAGTTAACGGTGGACAATAATGGCGGGGACCCAAAGCAAATATTTTCAAAAGATAGGTACCAAAATCCAACAAAAAATTTTTCAAGAATGAAATTCACAACACCCCTATTTTATAAAGACTAAAAAATTCTTTAAACCTAGATATATCCTTATTTTCCGTTAAAACTATTTATTTTTAAGAGATAAATTCTTATTCGTTCACTTTAGAAATAATTTCATTTTAACAGAGCTTTTATTAAAACTAAAATATGCAAATTTTAGATTTTTTGTTGGAAAGATCAATTTTGATTTTAATTTTCTTTTATAAAAATTAATCAGTTTCATTTGCTTTTTTATTTAGATTTATGAAACAAAATGACAATAATCTAGACTCAACTTTTAGAGTATATATATAAATACGTTTTAACTTATTATTTTTATTAATATTTGTAGATAAATTTATTGTTAATTGAAGAAAAAAAGCTAGATGGTTAAAATTGTTTTGTTAGATAAAGAGGTCTCTACAACTTTATTCCATCTACAATTTTAACTTTATTCTTATATTACTAAGGCTTGGCTTTGCCAACCGTTGGGTTGAGTGGATGTTGCTGTGTGTTTCGTATGTTAGATATTCTGTGGTTGTGAATTCTGAGCTTGTTGGGCCTATTATTCCGGCTAGGGGTCTCTGTCAGGGTGATTCTCTATCCCCTTACCTTTTTATTCTTTGTGTTGAGGGTCTTACTTCTCTTATTTGCCGCGCAGAAGCCCGTGGTGATTTACATGGTGTAAAAGTCTATAGGCGTGCCCCCATCATTACTTATCTCTTATTCGCAGATGACAGTTTCTTATTTTTGAGGGCTAATCAGAATGAGGCTCTTGTGATGAAGAAAATTATCTCTGATTATGAAGATGCGTCTGGCCAGGTTATTAATTTACAAAAATCTGAAGTTTTTTTTAGTAGAAACTTATCTGTTAATTCCTCAGCTGATCTTTCTAATATTTTGGGGGTCCAGAGTTGCATTGGCATGGGCAAATATTTGGATTTGCCTTCCATGATTGGACGTAAAAGGAGAACTACTTTTTCCTATCTTAAAGACCGCATGTGGCAAAAACTAAATTCGTGGAATGGTAAATTCTTATCTAAAGGTGGAAAAGAGAAAATGATAACTCGTTTTGATGGGGCTCCAATAGGACTTCTCAAAGAGTTGCTCCAATGGGACTTCTCAAAGAGTTGTTCATTGGCTCTCTTGGGAAAAACTGACTGTGGCAAAAAATCTTTGTGGCATGGGTTTCCGGCACCTTGATGGATTCAATCTTTCTATGCTAGGGAAACAATGAAACCCGGATATTATATTATCCTGTATCCCGGATATTATATTATCCTGTATCTTCAAAGCTAAATACTTCCCAAAGGGGACTTTCTTGGATGCGTAGATTGGGCACAATCCAAGCTATACTTGGCGTAAGGAGTTCCGGGGCTGTTGTGAAGGAGGGTCTTAGGTGGTGCATTGGTAACGGTGCTTCGATTAATGTCAGGTCCGAGCCTTGGCTTCGCAGTGAGGAAAATTTGAGAATTGTTGGCCCTGTTCAGCCTCACCTTACTGGTCTCACGGTGCATGAGTTAATGCTCCCAGGCTCTAAAAATTGGGATGTGGAGGCGCTGAACAACATTTTCCACCCAGAGCTGGTCAACGTGATTTTACGGGTGCCCATTGTCAAGGAAGTTGATATTGACAAGCTTGTTTGGATGCCGTTTTCTTCTGGCAACTATACTGTGAAGTTTGCCTATCATATTTGCATGAATGATTTAGTTGACTCTAACTCCTTAGGTCCTCAAGGGTTCTGGCTCCATCCTTGGAAGCTGCAAGTTCCTTTTAAGGTTCGTGTGTTTCTCTGGCAGTTGGGTCGCTGGCTCCTTCCTGTGAGAGAAGCCTTGCAAGCTCATGGTATTCTCTGTCCCAGTATCTGTGAGATGTGTGGAATGGGGTTGGAAAATATTTCCATTTGTTTTTTGCATGCACCACATCTGAACCTTGCAGGCGAGCTGCTGACTTGTGGGAACTTATTACCCCACACATGGAGGTGGCTGAGTCCTTCTCCGATCTTCTCCAGCGTATTTGGGCGGTCTCCAGCGAGCAAGAATCAGCAGCATATTAGCATGCTCCTTTGGAGTCTTTGGCGTTGGAGGAATATCGAAGTTTGGTAGGGGAAACGTGAAGATGCTTATACTGTAACTTCTCAAGCTCTTCACATCCTGCAGGATTGGAAATATGCTAGAGCTGTGGTGGCTCCTTATGACTTCATGCAGCCACCATGCACATTCTCTCCTTGGTGTAAACCTCCCCCTGGAACTCTGAAAGTTAACGTTGATGCAGCCTTTGATAAGGGTAGTGGTACAACTAGTTTGGGCTGTTGCTTGAGGAATGCAGATGGCCATTTTATTGCTGCCCTTACCGCTTGGATGAAGCTCCTCTTGTAACATCCCAAAAATTCTATATCTATCTTTTGAGCTGTTTGTGTGAATAACTTGACTGAGAACACAATCCGATTAATTATAATCATAAAAATAGTTAATAATTGGAAATTCATATTTGAATTTCAATTATAAACTTAATAATCATAAAATATTATTTTGAGCCTATTATGCTGTTTTGTGTCGAAATCGGTAAAAATATTATTATTTTAATCGGGACCGCTTCACCTTGGGATGCGTGCAAGGGCCGAGAAGCAATCTGGCCCGAGGCCAGGGAAATGTTCTGGCCCAGAGCTGAGAGTAGTTCATGACTGCTTTTCACGTTTCACTAAACCCTATTAGCCTTTGGTTAATAACCTATCAACATTGCCTTTTATGGAGAAAGTTAATTTAACCATTTTTGGTTAATCTTAGCTACTTTAAGTGAGAGCTCAACACACATTTGTCCTTGTTAGATCATGGCCATTGGTTTTCTTACACAAATTCCCATCAAGTTGTCATTAAAAAAATTAACCAAGGACTTGACCATAAACAAATCAACTTAATTTGATGACCATTTTATGAAAGGCCATTCAGCCAAGTGTTTGTTAAAAACACTCTCATCACTTTGTTTTTCATTTCCAAAAGATCAAGAGCTCTTCTTGTTCAAGTTTTTCAAAACTTTCTCTTCTCTCTCTACCTTCATACCACACGGTTCTCACTCAAACAACACCAACCAAATTTCATCTTTTAATTCTAAGACCATAGTTTAACTAGTCTTAGTCTTCTAATCATCTTTGATGAAGAAAGTTTTTGATTTGGAGCACCTTTGTTCTTAACCCTCAAGAACACGAACCTTGTTCATCAAGTGTTCTTCACTAAGTAAATCTGTAATCTTACTTTTCTCTTCATTTCCTTTCATTAAATCATGAAGCAACATCTTCTAGTTCATGATTTTTTAGAAACAAGTTTCAAAACCTTGTTGTTTTGTTCCTAGTAGATTCGGGTTTCCCTTTTGTTTTTAGTGCTTGGAGTTGTCTCATTCACAAAGTATCTACAAGAGGTAATGGGGGAGTGAACCATATCACACCACATTGCTGGTGGTGAAAATGGTTTATGGGTTTGGTTTGGAAAACCCTAAACCAAGGGTTTTCTACCTTGTCTATTTGGTTCTCTATGAGAGCAATGTTGTTATATTTATTTGTGACTTGATTTGTGTTCATTGATGTGTTTAAATGGTTAAAAATAATTTTTATGTGTGGGAAAACCCTAATCTAGGGTTCCTCCGTGTTTTTGTTAAAAAGAGTTTGTGAAAATATGATTTTCGGATCTGACCTTGTGTGAGTCATTTCGGTTTTTCTCGGATTTCAAAACTTGTTTCTTATCCTGAAACTAGATATCTTGGGCTTCATTTTGATAACAAATTTCATGTGTTTTCATGAGGATTTGACCCTTGAAAACCTACTTCAATCTCAACCTAAATTTCTGTCTTGGATTCTGACTACAGTGGCTTATTTTGTGAAACTGTACTAGCTAGGTTACTGTTTGTGAAAATGAATTTTATAGGCAAATATTAGACATCCTAAGCTTTCATATGAGTCCTCATTTTCCCAAATCCAAGTTCGTTTGGTCAATCAAATGTGTGTCAGTAGTTGATGCTTGAAATGCTAAAAATTCTGTATACGGGTTTTGGTGTTGATTTTCGGAATTGGAGGATATAGTGTTGGTGTGACTATTTGTGTTTGAGTGTTAGTGTTGAAAATCATTTTGGTATGGTGAAAAACTATTCTTAGGTTCAAGACCTAAGGATAAGATTCTTGAATGATGAATTTGTTCATACTTTTACTACTTGATGGAATGATTATATATTGAGATGATTTTCATGATGCTAGAATGTTGTTAGATGGCTTGTATTTTGTTGAAAAATACAATGTAAGGTTCGGCTTTGTTGATTTAAAAAGGGGAAGCCAAGTTCAAGTAATGGTGTAATGGACTTAAATGGTTCCAAGAAGGCAAAAGAAATTAAAAAGACCCACTTTACGTACAATGAGGCATTCAACCATACAATAGTAATTAGGGCTAGGAACCTAAAATGTTGATGTTAAGAGGTTTAAAGTGTTTATACTAAAGTATAAAGGAAATAGAAATTAAAAAGGTTTTTCTAAGAAATCAAGTTTTGGTTCAAGTGTTGGGAAAATGAGTATCTTTGAAGTTATATGAAAAATATTTTAAGGATGGGTAGGTTGATGGTAATCAACCACCTATTCTAACATGTTGTTTCGAGGAAAAGATTTTCAAGAACAAAGAGTTTTCTAAATGATTCATGTGGTTTCCAAAGTTTTTGGTTAGTTAACCTACTTTCAAGAGAAATGAGAATTCTTGTAAGTGTTTTCTTTAAAACAATGAGTCTTTACACTACTATGATTAATTTTGGAATCTTACAAAACAATTGAGTTATAGTTTTCATTTGAAAATGAAAAGGTGATTTAAAGAAAGATATGTTTTCCCTTTTTACGCTAAGTAAAGGAAATAAGTATTATTTCAAAGGAAATTTTACGCTAGTTTGGCAAAAGACAAGGTACTATGTATCTTGGGGTTTTGGATACCTTACGAGTATATGTAAAGAGTTTTCAAACTATGTTTGATAAAGGAGATTTCATCAAATATTTTACTACAAGGAAAGTAGCGTAAATACGTAT
Source organism: Ammopiptanthus mongolicus (assembly GCA_039655645.1). Lineage (NCBI taxonomy): Eukaryota > Viridiplantae > Streptophyta > Magnoliopsida > Fabales > Fabaceae > Ammopiptanthus > Ammopiptanthus mongolicus. The sequence goes on along the minus strand of CM077344.1, from coordinate 72,290,269 downwards.
TATCTTCTTAGAGAAATTCAATGAGTTCCACAATGGACTCATAAAGACTAAGTAAAAGACATGCACCAATACCTTGTGTCATGATAAATCATGTCGCACACCCTTGATGATTTAGGTCATCTAAGGAATCCATAATGTTTAATCACAAAGAGTTACTTATATAAAATAAGTAATGTTTCCTTGATAGATAAGTGAGAAGATATGATGAAGGGATCCTTGGGGATCCTGTCTTCCATAATACATTTAGGATATGGAATAATATACCATACGATATGAACATCGCTTTACGAACGACAAAGTTATACGTGATTTCATGGAACAGAACCAAGAATCCGCGACTGATGACAAGTCGTGTGAAAGTGGGTGTTGTAGGGGTGTTCTGTGGTTTATCAAGAGATAGACGTGGTGCTATAGTGATAGTGTAGTACGTGTTTGTGTTATGGCATTTCTTGACATGGATACACATCTGTGCATGAGTTGGGCGTTATGCCTGGGAGTTGAACTTACATCTTTATGCGAGTGCGATTGTTGGAGGTGACGATCGTAGAGATCTTGAGGACGTTGGAGTTGGGATGACCACATGTGGCTAGAGAGTAGCTCCTCTATTTCGTGGGTACCTGTCGTAAAACGCTGACATCCTGACTGGACACCAGACAAATCACGATTTTGTTAAAGAACGTCTGGCGTGAGCCATAAAAGCTAATTCACAATCTTGTTGAGATAGCACATGTTGGGCTGAGATAACCCAGGCAATGTTCTCCTAATCACTCACTCCAGTTATGTTTAGCTCTATGGAGTAGGGGTTAGAGTCTTACCCTTGTGGCATATGGCATTGAGTCATGTACATCGCATTGCATTGCATGACTGTTGATCGATACATTTACATGTTGTACATTATTATACTGTGTTGATGATGTCTTATGCTGTTGATTGAATAATGTGAGATATTGAGATGTATGATATGCATGATTAGTATGTTGTTATCTTGCGTGTCGTACTGTTTCTGCTTCTGCCATATGTTGTGTTGATGAATGGGAATCTCACCTTATTACTTTGTATTGCATCATTGTGTGCTTCTCTGGTGATCTCCTGAGAAGGTCGTGATATCGAGACTCCACCCGACGCTTCAGATGCATCTCTCTGTTGAGCTTCCTAGTGGTTTCGGCATTTGGATATCTAGTTATGATGGGCTTCTAGCAACGTACGTGTGAAGAGCCATACTCACCATCCGCATGGGTTGCAGAGGAAGGGTTCTTAACCGCTCCACCGCTTGTCTTCATGTTGTTTGCTGTCAAGGCTGTGGTCGTAAGTGAAACACCAGGTGAGCTTTTTCACCGATGTTTTCAGTGCCTTCTCCCTCTGTTAGGGATAGGCTGCTTGTTAGCAAAGTTGCTTCTAAGTCAACTTTTGCGATGTCTTCCCTAGGAATGCTAGCAGTTGTCCCTGTTAGGATTCCTGTTAGGCCTCGTTTGACGGGTCCTGGTTGGAAGCCAAGAAATGAGGAGATTAGGAGGGAAGTGATCTATCTACGCCATCTTATTCCTTTCGCTTGTCCCTCCATAAAAGGAGGAGTCAGAGGAAGCATCCAGCGGTTGGTCCGAGGGATGTATTCCTGTGTAGTTTGTTGTCGGCCTGTGTAGGGTATTAGAGTGTTTGTACCTTGCTTTTATCGGTTGTGGAGTTGCATCTCCAAGTATCTTGTGTTTAGGAGCTACGTCTCCAATCCTTTACGTTGAGTTTGTATTTTTCTGCTTTGTTTCTATAATCGGGTTGGGTTGAGTTCTTATATAAACCTTTATGAACTTATGAAATTATATTATGAAATGTTTTACCTCACATGCATCAATGTTACGAGCTTTTATATTCATGTCTTGCGAAAAGGAAAAATTTACCCCATCTTTCTTAAATATTTTCAATTAACCCGTTTTTCAGCCTTAGAGTTTTATAAAATGTCGGTAAATGTGATGTCCCCGGAAAGGGTGTTATATTAGTGGTATCAGAGCTGGCCGAGTCTTTTCGGGCTTGGGGTTTGGTCTGTCATCGGCTGTGTTGTGTTTTCTCTGTTTGTTGTCTGTTTTTTTCTGTATTATTATTTCCGAGAGGAGACGATGTTGGGAAGAATGATGATTTTAGTCTATCCTTTTGTGTTGTTTGTTTTCTGTGTTTTTGTTTCCGAAAGGAGACAATGTTGGAAAGGATGATGACTTTGGTCTATCCTTTTGTGTTGTTTGTTCTCTGTGTTATTGTTTCTGAAAGGAGACAATGTTCGAAAGGATGATGACTTCGGTCTATCATTTTGTGTTGATTGTTCTTTGTGTTGTTGTTTCCGGGAGGAAGACAACAATTGGTTGTTATTCTCTACATTATTATTTCTGAAAAGAAATGATATTGGATAGAATAGTGATGCTCTTACTTTCTTTTATGTGTACTTGTTTTGAGTTGGTGGATAGTAGCTGTCAGTTTTTGGAAGCTGAGGACACAGTTATAGCTTGCAGAGTCCTTTAGAATGAGTTTCTAAATGAGTGTCTTCCGACGAGTGTAGGGTACGTTGAAAGAAATGGAGTTTCTACAGCTACGTCAAAGAGGAATGTCTGTCGAGGAGTACGATGATCGCTTTAAGTTCCTGTTAAAGTCTTCGAGGTATCTCCAACTTTATCCTGATGAGAAGTGGAAGCGCATAAAGTATGAACAAGGTTTGCAGAACGAGGTTTGAGGATCAGTACTACCTTTACGGATCAGAGAGTTTTCAGTTTTGATGGACGAGTGTTTCATAATCAAAGATCTGATAAAGACTCGTGAAGAGAGCCGACATCATCTTGGACCGCCTAGGTTCTCAAGAGGCAACAACACCGGATCCCAGTAGAAGCCATAAGCAAAGCCATCGAGGAACCAGTCGCAGCAACAACAGTCTTTCGAAAGAAGTAGCAAGGGAACTCGTCCGTTTGTAGTGCCTACGCAATGGTGCAAGAAGCATGGTAAGGGCCAAGCAACCAGAGGCTGCAACTCAAAGGAAGTCATATGCTTCAGATATGGAAGACCTGGTCACGTCATATGTGTTTGCGAGCAGCAACCTTCCAAAGGGAGTAGTAAATCTAGTCAGTCAATGACTTCAATGCCGCGATGCAGGAAATGCGGGGACGGCCACGAAACAAAGTGCTACACCAATCAAAGGCGTCATACGCTTCAAGTGTGGAAAATCGGGGCATGTTTCAAGAGCCTGTGATCAACACAAGATGGAGTCTGTAGCCCGCAAGGTACAAACTGCCTTACAATCAACAAGGGGTAGAGTCAATACGGTAAGGGAAACTGAAGCCTCACGATCTGATGATCAAGTCCAAGGAGATGGTACCATAACAAGATGAACCTTTAACTATATTGTTTGATTCAGGCACCATCTGTTCCTTTATTACTTTTAATGTGTGAAACTGTCAGGATTACTTGTTTCTCTTTTTACCCTTTTGATTTGACTACCTTTATTTCAGACACGATTATTTCTTGTTGACTATGACAAGGTAATAATTTTTTTTGGGATGCTTATGTCTTCATTGTTCTTTTGATTTGGATTGAATGAATTGATCTAAATTAATTTGATTTCATCATTTCAACTTCTATGGTCCCTATTTTTGCATGAACCAATCGAAATTTCAAGTCTCTTCATTACCCTCTTATTTGGCTATTTTTAGTCTTTTGATGAACCAATCATGTGTATCAAGATTGTTTGGGTCCTCAGTTATTATTGAGAACTAAGACTTTTAATAACTCGATTCGTTTGCTCTTCCTCAAAAGAATAAAATTCTGAGAATGGTTTGGTTATTTTCTAATCATACCCTATTGGCCTTCATAGGCAAGAATTTAAGAATTTCTTGGAAACTGAAAAATTTTGACTGCCTGTTTCATTTTCAGCCAAATAAGGGCTACTTTGAGTAGAGAAGCTCACAAATTTAATTGTTGTCTTTTAAAAGACCCGGAGTGGATTTGATTTGAATTTTACACTCTTGAAATTCTTTCCTTGTCCTGAATTATTATTTGAAAGGTGTGTTAGGACCGCCATCAGAACGGGAGTTACAATTTTCTATTGATCCAGTATCGGAATTTGTTCGATGCATACGGTCTCTATTCTCCTTCACTTTCGAATCTTCGTAACGGATTTCGATTTTTGAAGTTTACAAGGACTTGCCTTGATGATATTTTCCGGGTCGTCAAGTTGATACAGTATATTTAAAAGGGGAACTTAACCATGAGGTACTTCGTGTCAAGATGGAAGACAGAAGAGTAAAGCAGCCACCAGAGAAAGAGATTTCCTTGATCAACGTTATCTGGGACGAGACTTCAGGTGTCCCAACGTGGGAGTTGAAGGATAGGATGAGGGAACAGTTTCCACATCTCTTCTAAGGTAAATTTCGAAGACGAAATTTCTTTTTGGAGGGTAGTGTTGTAACACCCCAAAAATCATATATCTGTCTTTTGAACTGTTTGCGTGAATAACTTGATTGAGAATACAATCCGATTAATTATAATCATAAAAATAGTTAATAATTGGAAATTCATATTTGAATTTCAATTATGAACTTAATAATCATAAAATGTTGTTTTGAGCCTGTTATGCTGTTTTGTGTCGGAACTGGTAAAAATATTATTATTTTAATAGGGACCCCTTTACATTGGGATGCGTGCAAAGGCCGGGAAGTAATCTGGCCTGAGGCCGAGGAAATGTTCTGGCCCAGAGCTGAGAATAGTTCATGACTGCTTTTCACGTTTCCTTAAACCCTATTAACCTTTGGTTAATAACCTATCAACATTGCCTTTTATGGAGAAGGCTAATTTAACCATTTTTGGTTAATCTTAGCTACTTTAAGTGAGAGCTCAACACACACTTGTCCTTGCTAGATCATGGCCATTGGTTTTCTTACACAAATTCCCATCAAGTTGTCATTAGCACATTAACCAAGGATTTGATCATAAACACATCAACTTAATTTGATGACCATTTTCTTACACAAATTCCCATCAAGTTGTCATTAACACATTAAACAAGGATTTGATCATAAACAAATCAACTTAATTTGATGACCATTTTATGAAAGACCATTCGGCCAAGTGTTTGTTAAAAACACTCCCATCACTTTGTTTTTCATTTCCAAAAGATCAAGAGCTCTTCTTGTTCAAGTTTTTCAAAACTCTCTCTTCTCTCTCTACCTTCATACGACACGGTTCTCACTCAAACAACACCAACCAAATTTCATCTTTTAATTCTAACACCATAGTTCAACTAGTCTTAGTCTTCTAATCATCTTTGTTGAAGAAAGTTTTTGATTTGGTGCACCTTTGTTCTTAACCCTCAAGAACACCAACCTTGTTCATCAAGTTTTCTTCACTAAGCAAGTCCCTAATCTTACTTTTCTCTCATTTGCGTTTCATTAAATCATGAACATCTTCTAGTTCATGATTTTTTTGAAACAAGTTTCAAAACCTTGTTGTTTTGTTCCTAGTAGGTTCGGCCTTCCCTTTTTTTCTTGGTGCTTGGAGTTGTCTCATTCACAAAGGATCTACAAGAGGTAATGGGGGAGTGAACCACATCACATCACATTGGTGGTGGTGAAAATGGTTTATAGGTTTGGTTTGGGAAAACCCTAAACCAAGGGTTTTCTACCTTGTCTATTTGGTTCTCTATGAGAACAATGTTGTAATATTTATTTGTGGCTTGATTTGTGTTCATTGATGTGTTTAAATGGTTGAAAGTAACTTTAATGCGTGGCAAAACCCTAATCTAGGGTTACTCCGTCTTTTTGTTGAAAAAAATTTGTGAAAATATGATTTTTTTGGATCTGACCTTGTGTGAGTCATTTCAGTTTTTCACTCAACCTAGACCTCTGATTTCAAAAATTGTTTTTGATCCTGAAACTAGACATCTTGAGCTTCATTTCGATAACAAATTTCGTGTGTTTTCATGAGGATTTAACCCTTGAAAACCTGTTTCAATCTCAACATAAATTTCTATCTTGGATTCTGACTACAGTGGCTTATTTCGTGAAACTATACTAACTCGGTTACTGTTTGTGAAAATGAATTTTATAGCCAAAAATTAGGCATTCTAAGCTTTCATATGAGTCCTCATTTTCCCAAATCCAAATTCGTTTAGTCAATTAAATGTGTGTCAGTAGTTGATGCTTGAAATGCTAAAAATTCTGTATACGGGTTTTGGTGTTGATTTTTGGAATTGTAGGATATGGTGTTGGTGTGACTATTTGTGTTTGAATGTTAGTGTTGAAAATCATTTTTGTATGGTGAAAAACTATTCTTTGGTTCAAGACCTAAGGTTAGGATTCTTGAATGATGAACTTGTTCATGCTTTTACTACTTGATGGAATGACTATATGTTGAGATGATTTTCATGATGCTAGAATGTTGTTGGATGGTTTGTATTTTGTTGAAAAATACCATGTAAGGTTCGGCCTTTGTTGATTTAAAAAGGGGAAGCCTAGTTCAAGTAACGGTGTAATGGACTTAAATGGTTCCAAGAAGGCAAAAGAAATTAAAAAGACGTACCTTACTTACATATAGGTATTCGACCATACAATAGTAATTAGGACTAGGAACCTTAAATGTTGATGTTAAGAGGTTTAAAGTGTTTATACTAAAGTATAAAGGAAATAGAAATTAGGGTAAAGTAATATTTTGGTCCCTATACGTGACACCGAATCTTCATTTAGTCCCTATACGTAAAAAGTTATTAAAAAGGTCCTCATACGTGCAAATATTATCCATTTGGTCCCTCCCGTTATGTTGTCGTCTTTAATGATCCGTGAACTACTAAGTATAGGGACTAAATGAAGAATTTGTGTCACGTATAGGGACTAAATGAAGAATTTGTGTCACGTATAGGGACCCAATAATTTATGTTAAAGTAATAATCTAGTCCCTATACATGACACAAATTCTTCATTTAGTCCCTATACGTGACACAAATTCTTCATTTAGTCCCTATACTTAGTAGTTCACGGATCATTAAAGACGACAACATAACGGGAGGGACCAAATGGATAATATTTGCACGTATGAGGACCTTTTTAATAACTTTTTACGTATAGGGACTAAATGAAGAATCGGTGTCACGTATAGGGACCAAAATATTACTTTAACCTAGAAATTAAAAAGGTTTTTCTAAGAAATCAAGTTTGGGTTCTAAAGATCCAAGCGTTAGGAAAATGAGTATCTTTGCAGTTATATGAAAAGTATTTAAAGGATAGGCAGGGTGATGGTGATCAACCACCTATTCTAACATGTTGTTTCAAGGAAAAGATATTCAAGTACAAAGAGTTTTCTACATGATTCATATGATTTCCAAAGTTTTTGGTTAGTTAACCTACTTTCAAGAGAAATGAGAATTCTTGTAAGTGTTTTCTTTCAAACAATGAGTTTTTACACTACTATGATTAATTTTAGAATCATACAAAACAATTGAGTTATAGTTTTCATTTGAAAATGAAAAGGTGATTTAAAGAAAGATATGTTTTCCTTTTTACGCTAAGTAAAGGAAATAAGTACTATTTCAAAGGAAGTTTTACGCTAGTTTGGAAAAAGACAAGGTACAATGTATCTTGGGGTTTTGCATACCTTACGAGTATATGTATAGAGTTTTCAAACTATGTTTGATAAAGGAAATTTCATCAAATATTTTTCTACAAGGAAAGTACTTTGAAGATTTTACTATAACAGCGTAAATACATATTATCTTCTAAGGGAAATTCAATGAGTTCCACAATGGACTCACAAAGATTAAATAAAAGACATGCACCAATACCTTGTGGTCATGATAAATCATGTCCCACACCCTTGATGATTTAGGTCATCTATGGAATCCATAATATTTAATCACAAAGAGTTACTTATATAAAATAAGTAATGTTTCCTTGATAGATAAGTGAGAAGATATGGTGAAGGGATCCTTGGGGATCCTGTCTTCCATACTACATTTAGGATATGGAATAATATAAAATAAGATATGAACATCGCTTAACGAACGGCGAAGTTGTATGTGATTGCATGGAACGGAACCAAGAATGGGCGACTGATGGCAAGTCGTGTGAAAGTGGGTCTCGTAGGGGTGCCATGTGGTTTATCAAGAGATAAACATGGTGCTATAGTGATAATCTAGTACGTGTTTGTATTGTGGCATTTCTTGACATACATACGCATTTGTGCATGAGTTGGGCGTTATGCCTGGGAGTTGAGCTTACACCTTTTTGCAGGTGCGATTGTTGGCGGTGACGATCGTGGAGATCTTGAGGACGTTGGGGTTGGGATGACCACATGTGGCTAGAGAGTAGCTCCTCTATGTCGGGGGTACCTGTCGAAAAAAGCTGACGTCCTGACTGGACACTGGACAAATCACGATTTGGGAAAAGAACGTCTGGCTTGAGCCGTAAAAGCGACTTCGCAATCTTGTTGAGATAGCGCATGTTGGGCTGAGATTAAGTAGACAATGTTCTCTCAATCACTCACTCCAGTTATGTTTAGCTCCATGGAGTAGGGGTTAGAGTCTTACCCTTGTAGCATATGGCATTGAGTCATGTACATCGCATTGCATTGCATGACTGTTGATGGATACATTTGCATGTTATACATTATTATACTGTGTTGATGATGTCTTATGCTGTTGATTGAATAATGAGAGATATTGGGATGTATGATATGCATGATTAGTATGTTGTTATCTTGCGTGTCGTACCGTTTATGCTTCTGCTATGTGTTGTGTTGATGAATGGGAATCTCACATCATTACTTTGTATTGCATCATTGTGTGCTTCTCTGGTGGTCTTACGAGATGGTCGTGATACCGAGACTCCACCCGGCGCTTCAGATGCATCTCTGTGTTGAGCTTCCCAGTGGTTTCAGCATTTTGACATCTAGTCATGATGGGCTTTCAGCAACGTACGTGTGAAGAGCCATACTCACCATCCGCATAGGTCGCAGAGGAAGGGTTCTTAACCGCTCCACCGCTTGTTTTCATGTCGTTTGCTGTCAAGGCTGTTGTTCTAAGTGGAACGCTAGGTGGACTTTTTCACCGGAGTTTTCGGTTCCTTCTCCCTCTGTTAGGGATAGGCTGCTTGTTAGCAAAGTAGCTTTTAAGTCAACTTTTGCTATGTCTTCCCTAGGAATGCCAGCAGTAGTTCTTGCTAGAATTCCTATTAGGCCTCGTTTTACGAGTCCTTGTTGGAAGGCAAGATATAACACCTCAATTTTTATTACTTTCTAAGATCGGTAAGTTATATAAATGAGTTTATATTGTATCTGAGATTTAAAAAATGAATTTGAATTAATCAAGATCATATTTATACTCTACATTATCATAGAGAGTTACGGTTAAATTTTGGGTTGAAAATTCAGACGGAACCCGGTTGTGTTTTCACTGACAGTAAAATTCTACTGATTAAAAAATATAATTTGGACTCGTGAACGAAACAGTTAGGTTTTAAATCGAATTTCCAACGACTTTGGTTATTTTGAAATTTTTCACTAAAATGCGAAATAATATATGTTATTCGGACGAAATCTTAAATCGGGTGAACAACGGAGCTGACTACGAGATTAACGGGACCCGCTATTGGATGAACATCAAGTCACTTCAAGGACAACTCACCTAGGTGAGTCAGGCAAGTGACTCACCAAGGTAATGATGATTTAGAAGTGGTTGGACAATTTTGTCCTTAGCCATTTGTTTAAATTCCATTTTTGTCCCTAAGTGAAATGACTCTTTTGTCCCTAAAATAAACAATTTTGGACCTCCTTATCCTTCATGCCCCATGCCTAAAACACCCCCCACAAGGCCATTCACCCAAATTTTTCACACCTTCATAAACTTCTCAAAATTTTGTTACTTTTCTCAAGTGAATCTTAGGCAAAAATTGTGAAGGAAGTGCTTGATTTCTTGCAAACTTTCATCATCCAAGAGGTATGCCTTACTCTCCTTGATCCATAAACTCTATGTTCTTCATTCATTTTTTTTGATTCAAGGCCATTATCAACATGTTTCCATTCTAGAGTTCTATGTTATAAAATCTCTAGAAAATCATAGAAAAATCTTTTTAATGTGAAACCAATTTCTATGATCTAGTTTTAACTTCTTCTATCACTATCCAAAAGCATGTAATCAAATAACATGCCTAGCTAATTTTTTCTATGAGTAGCCGAAACCCTATCTTTGAAAACTAAGGGTTTTACTTCAAACTTTTGGATAATGTAACTTGATCTAGTGTTTTGTGTGCTTGAGGATCATCCATCCAAGAGTTGGAAATTTTTAGACATCTCTAGCTTCTTTAAGCTCTCTTGGCCGAACCAATGCCTTGTGATGCAAGGAAGTGTACTTTGTTAATGTTAAACTTTGAATTGGTTGTGTGAAGGTAGTTGTGGTTGAGTAGTTCGGGTGATTAATCGGAGGACTCGTGAGATCAAATCGGACAACGTTCATTCAGAGGTCAATCTTCGAGAGGTAAGGGGAGATGACCTGAGAAATTTAATTTTCGATGGCTATGTACTATCCTTGTGTATAAACTGTAAATTGCAAAGTAATGTCTTGAATTGTCGAGTGATTTATTTTATGCTTTAGTTATTTGGCTTGGTTATACTTGATTTGATGTTTTGGTTGAATTGGTGATTGATGTTGTGTTGAGGAACATAACATAGGTTAGTGATCAAAATCAAATAAAGGTAAAAGCTTCAAAAAGCTTAAGACATAATATTAAGTGGATAAAAGGTTAAAAGATTTTAAGAAAGGATTGAAGACAAAGTGTCTTGACCTTCTATTTTGCATAAAAATAATAATAAAGTGAAGTATATTTTACTAATGAGATGAAAAGACATAAGGAAAGGAAGTTGCTAAAACAATTTTAGTTGAAGAGAAACTAGTTTTAAAAAGAAAAATGCTTTTAGAAGTCATAAGTGAAGTCAAAATGATAAAATGAGTTATTTCAAGAAAAAGGATTTTCAAGGATCAAGTTTTAGAAACAAATTGATTTTAAATGGAGAAAAAGCGTTTTCATGTACTTTATTTAAAAAGTTGTATTTTTGGAGAGAGATTTAGAAAATTCAATGGGCGTAGAATTTTAAAGTTTTGATGGTTTCCTAAAGTATTTCAAATGAAAAGTGGTTATGGATAAAGAGTCCTACTGTATGGAAAACCAATCTCGAGGACTTTGTTTGTAAGCTTTGGAGATATGGGTTTTGTTTTTGTATTTCACAAAGAATGGTTAGTTTGAAAGTGAACCTAGAAACCGAGACGTCAGGGTTCTAGTGGTCTACAGAACACGTGGATCGAGGATCTGTGTTATTTATAGTGGTCCTGTAAACTTGTGTACAATTTGTATGCTCTAGAATCCAAAACCTGAGACTGGTGCATCGGTCTATGATTATGTGATTGAGTTGTTGGACTGTATGTCCTTTTTGGTTAAATGTTGAAAAGTCCTAAGTTTCTAAAAGTTGTGGTGGTTGATAGCCTCGAGCTTCAACAAGGAAATAATTATAAGAAATAGAAAAACATATGAAAATAAAGGTTTTCGACATTTCTTTTGGCAGACGTGCCAGCAGATGTGGCAACTTGATGGCAAGGAACCCTATGATGTTAAGTCATTGTGTAACATTGTGCCTTGGTGGACAATGGTGTCATACGTATAAAGCATATTGTACCTTGAGTTGGACAATATAGTATGACCATTTACAATTTGTCAAGTACCGCTGAATGTAATTCCATGTAACGGGTAATGACATGGTATTCATGTACCTCTGAATAGCACGAAGGTGCTGGGCATTGTTGCCTGGTGGCCAATGTACCTTGAGCCTGATCCACTCTTTTGAAAGAAGTTGAGATTTCTGGAAATTAAGCATTAAGTACTATATGATATATATATATATATATAAGTGTCATACACATATTTTAAAAATGACGATGACTGTTGGGCATGAGACCCTTGCTTTGCCATTATTTTTATAATATCTTGTTTTATGCTTATGATGCTTATAAGTTGTATCTGATATACATATGAATCTGCTGTTTTGTTGTCGCATACATGGTTGTCGCGTCTTAAGTTCATATATTGGTTTCTCACCTTGCTTTGTTTCTTGGCTATCTTGTTTCCTTTTGGTATATATTATTATCTGTGTATAGATGAGGGCGAAGGAGGAGAATCTTGCCCACTTCGGGATTCGATCCCTGATTTTTGAGCATCGTGAAGACCCCACTACTTAGGTTATCAACCAGGGCACAAGTAGCGCGTCATATACCGGGCCCGTATGTACCCTTCGCGGTAATGCAGAGATGGGACCGCAGGAGCGGATCCATACTGTGGAGACCATACAGATTTCACTGCCACCGATTTGGATGATACTTCAGCACCTAGTGGACCAGGGTGCCTTGCAGCACGAGATCCCTGCCGTACAGCCCTTACAGCAGCAGCCACCATTGACTCCTCCCACTCCGTTTGTTTTGGTTAAGAAGGATCTTGAGGAGGATCCTGATGAGGATCCTCAGGAGGCGCTTGAGTACCATCCTCAAGAGGATGATGGTGTTTCGGCTGCAGGAGCCGGGGGAGCTGGGGATGCTAATGGGAATGCACCCTCCCCTGACACTCCTTCTGATGACGATGCTGGAGACTTCTTTAGGGGACTCCGCAATGGTTTTCAATAGTTAGACCAGCTTAGGGTCTTTCTTTTGAGGAAGCGATTTTTGATAGTCTGTTATCGGCTACTGATGGCCATGGTTTTTGGATATGTGGTTTTCAGACTGTCGCTACCTAGTGATCAGGACTTATAGTATTTTATTTTCAGTTAGTTTTTTTTTTTAAATGGGCAAGTCTGTTAATCGTCTGGTTATGTACATAGTTAATTGATGTGTATATTACTCTAACTGATGTAATGGGTGATGATGTATATATATGAGTAGTGCTGTTGAGTATCTTGAGTATATGCAGCTGAGTGTTGGAAGAAGAAAAAATTTTATCATGATTTTCAGAATAAGAAGGAACTAAGTAAAGAAAATCTGTTTTTCGAAAGTAACCAGCATACATTTTAAATTTTGTTTTATGCGTTTTTGGGGCACCATGTGATGCCAGATTAGGGTGTCACTTTAGTGGTATCAGAGCTGGTCGAGTCTTTCGGGAATCTTTGGGAATAGGTCTGTTGTGTTGATGTTGCGTGATCTCTGATTAAGGCTTGATTGAATTACTTCTTAGAAGTAAGGTATGCTGATTAGTGAGTATATGTTTTGGTTTCTTGTTGCAGTTTGACTAATTTCAATGTTGTATGTCAGATATGGAACCAGTAACTGAGATTGGAACTGGATCTGCATGTGGATGTGGCCGTGGATGTGGTCGCGGAAGAGGGGTTGGTTTTCATACTGAGGACAACGACGATACTAATGGGATGGACTTTCCTGCATAAGCAATGACGAACGTGGCAGATGCTATTGCTATGCAGACTGTTACCATGGCTGCTCACAATGAACAAGAGCAGGCACGTGCTGAACAGGCCGCTGATGGCCGAGGTCTGGCTGCATTCTGGCGCCAGAATCCGCCACAATTTCATGGTGAGGTGGATCCCGAGAAGGCTGACTTGTGGATCCAAGAGATTGAGAAGATCTTCGAGCTGATTCATAGCCTTGAGGAGGTAAAAGTTCTGTATGCGACTTTCCTACTTCTGGGAGATGCTGAATATTAGTGGAAGGGCACTAGACAGCTGCTAGAGGCTAACCAACAGGAAATCACTTGGAATCTGTTTAGACGATGATTCTAGGAGAAGTATTTCCCACAAAGTTCAAGATCTGAGAAGGAGCAAGAATTCTTGCGGTTGCAACAAAAGGAGTTGTCCATAGGAGAATACGCGGCAAAATTCGTATCACTTACCAAGTATTTCCGATTCTTCCAGAATAATCCTGACGAGGACTGGAAGTGTAAATGTTTTGAGAGAGGTCTGAGGTATGAAATCAAGGAGTCAGTGTTGCCGTAGGGAATTCGCAATTTCCAGGCATTAGTTGAAAAAAGCCGACAAGTGGAGCTGATGAAGCAAGGAAGGGCCAATAGAAGGAACGTTGGAGGACCTTCCAGTTTCAAAAATCAATACTAGAATCAAAGGGGAGGACAGAATCAGAAGAAGCCTTATTCCCGACCCCCACGGAATAATCAGAACCAACAACCATATCGTCTTGTTGCTTACGCATCAAGCAATCGAAGCCAGAGGAATCACAACCAAGGTTAAGATAGGAGACTTTTCAAGTGCGGAGATCCATCACACATGGCCAACAACTGCCCTGTGAGGAATGCTAGATGCTTTACTTGCGGGCAAATGGGTCACCTAGGAAAAGACTGCAGGACACAGAAACCTGTCCCAGCTGCCAATAACAACGCCAGAACCAAAAGGCCGACGACCTAGGGAAGAGTTTATACCATGAGTGGTACTGAGGCTTCAAATTACAACGATCTCATACAAGGTAGTTGCGACGGGTGCAACTCATTCTTTTATTGTGATGGATTGTGTGAAACGTTTGAAATTACCTGTTTCTTCTTTATCATATGAGTTAATTGTTTTCACCCTAACTGCTAAGCCAGTTACTGTAAATTCAATATGTTTGAACTATCCTATTGTTATTCAGGATAGACATTTTCTTGTTAATCTAATATGTCTCCCTTTAATACGATTAGATGTAATTTTAGGCATGGATTGGTTATCTTCCAACCATATCCTATTAGATTGCGCACATAAAACCTTAGTTTTTCCCAATACCGAGATTTTTGGATTTTTATCTACCAACCGCATTAGAACTTTTTTGAAAGAAGGTGATCAGGAATACGTGCTTCTATTCAACTTAGAAGTTGAGGGGAAGATCGAATTGAGTAAGATGCCTGTTGTGAGGGATTTTCCTCATGTATTTCCAGACGATGTTCCAGGTTTGCCGCCAGTAAGAGATATAGAATTCTCCATCGATTTGATTCCAGGAACCGGTCCGATACCGATTGCTCCATATCGGATGTCACCTATAGAGCGCGTTGAGTTCAAAGTTCAAATAGAGGACCTTTTGTCAAAGCAGTTCATAAGACCAAGCGTTTCTCCGTGGGGAGCGCCAGTTCTCTTAGTGAGAAAGAAAGACGGAGGTTCGAGACTTTGCATGGATTTTCGACAGCTTAATAAAGTGACGATCAAGAACAAATAACCTTTACCGCGCATCGATGATCTGATGGATCAACTGCGAGGAGCTGTTGTTTTCTCGAAAATCGACTTAAGGACGGCTTATCATCAAATTAGAGTAAGAACTGAAGATATACCTAAGACTGCGTTCAGAACTCGTTACGGACACTACGAATATCTCATAATGACTTTTGGAGTAACGAATGCACCTGCTGTCTTTATGGACTACATGAATCGGATTTTTTGTCTGTTTCTTGATCAGTTCGTTGTAGTGTTCATCGATGACATCATCATTTACTCTAAGAGTCATGAAGAACATTTGCGACATGTAACACCCTGATTTTTATGCTTTCTAATATCAATAAATTTTATATAAATGAGTTTTTATTTTTATCTGAGGTTTAGAAAATGAAATTAAATAAACTAAGATCACATTCATGCTCTACGCTATCGTAGGGTGTTATGGTTAAATTTTGAGTCGAAAACTCAGATGGTGCCCGGTCTGTGTTTTTCACTGACAGTATGATTTTACTGCTCAGTTTGACTCGTGAATGAGAGAGTTAGTCTTAGAATCGAATTTCCTACCTTTTTGCTAAAATTGGTTTTGCGCACTAAAAAGCGGAATAATATAAATTATTCTGGCGAAATCTCAAATCGGATGACGAACGGAGCCGAATAGGGATTTACCGGGACCCGCTAACGGATAAACATAAAGTCACATCACCCAGTAAAGCGTGCCAGTGTCATGATGATGTTAGAAAGTATCTGGACGCGAAAAGACCAAAATGCCCTAACCTTTTTCATAATTACCATTTAACCTTGGGTGAAAAGACTATTTTGCCCCTTAAGTGAATTTTGTTGGACACTTTTGCCCTTCCCTCCATATGCCTCACGCCCCCCCTTCATGAAGGCCACCATCCAACATTTTCTCACCTTTACCATTTCTCTCCTAACTTTCTCTCATTTCTCAAGTTAGAACTCAATGATTTTTGTGAAGCAAAGTTGATAAACTTGATCATCTTCATCTTCTAAGAGGTATGGACTTCTTCCTTGATCTCTTAATCTCCATATTCGTCCATTGAAATAATGTGTTTCAAGCTTTTGTTCAAGTTGATGCATAAACTTCATAAATTCATAGGAAATTGTAGAAAAATCCTTTTAATGTCAAACCAATTTCTATGAGCTAATTTCATTGCCCTCTCTCATAGTCCAAGAGCTTATAACCAAAAGAGTTCTCTAACTCATATGGGTATGAATGGCCGAATCCTATGTATTAAGAAAGTTTGAGTTTTTGATTCAAGTTTTGAGTAAAGAGACTTGATCTAGTTTTAAGTAAGCTCAAGGATCATTGATCCAAGAGTTAAGAATTTTTAGACATCTCTAGCCCATTTTCCATGAAGAGGCCGAACCCTATATCATAAGGAATCATGGGTTTTTGCCTCAAAATTTTGTGTAATAAAACTTACTCTAGTGTTGTGCATACTTGAGGATCATTTATCCAAGAGTTAGTAAAGTTTTAACAACTCTAGCCTATTTTGCGAAAAAGGGGCCGAACCCTAGTCATATGAATTAGAGGGGTTTTGATTGGATTGTATTAATTTATGGTTGTGATTTGTTGTAAAGGATCGGACGGTGTTTGACTATTCGGAAGCGTGTATAGTTGACAGTTGCGGAACCGCAGTTGCAGTTGCCCGAGGAAGCTCGCGAGAAAACTATTCAAGTGGGGGAAAGAACCACGATATCGTTGGGGAGACAAGATTAAAATAATTTATATTGATATGCGTAGGGCGACCTAAACCCTACTAATGGTCGAGAGACCGATAGGTTGATTATATGCTATGTTGAGGTTGTGTGTTGTGTGTTAGTATGCTTAATATGATATATGTGATATGATGTTGTAATGCCCTGATTTTCACTTTTTCTCATTCTTCAGTATTTTAATGTCTTTATTTTATTCAAGATCTTAGGAATAGAAATAAAATATTCCAAGACCATAGTCATGCTCGACGATATCGTAGGAAGCTATGATTAAGTTTTGAGTCGAAAACTCAAACGGAGTCCGGTCTGCGTTTTTACACTGACAGTATGATTTTACTGCTCAGAAGACCTCAGATGGACCTGTGAACGAGACAGTAAGTCTTAGAATTTGATGCTCTACGTTTTGGTTAAGTTTCGTAAAAATTTCAGAAAAATCACTTCCTGACCTTCGTTCGGGCGGAATCCTTAATCGGGTGACGAACGGAGCCACATATGGATTTATCGGGACTCGCCAACAGATAATCTTGATATCACATCATCAATCTCTACCTAAACCCAAGAGCTTATGATTCAACTCCCATCATAGCCCAAAATCCCCTTTTGGCCGAACCCTACTTGATGATGTTGAATAGTGTTTTCATCAATTTTTGATTTCTAACACTTGATTTCATCCTTAGCTTTCCTAGTGCCTTTGAATCCATGAAATGGGAAACCAAGATCAATTCCTAACCTTTTTAACCTAGGGTGGACGAAATCCTCTTTGTTATAATTGTTGAGATTGGCTTTGATTGTTATTTAATGTTTGATTGTTATGTTGTTGTAGTTGTTGACGATTGCCAGAAGGTTAACAAACCGATCAACCGACTTTGATTTCCCGAGTGTCACATTCCCGAACGTTTATAAGGCCGAAAATATTATTTAATGCGGAAAATACAGTTTTCTTTTTTTCTTTTTCTTTTCACAAGATGTAATGGGATTAGTAAAGGTAAATAATACTAATAAACGAACTTAGGTTCGCCATGCATTTCTAGAACATGCTGTATAATAAACACGGAACAGAAACAGAAATAATACTATATACAGACATAGGGCTAATGTATAACTGACATAAGAAATACAATAAGTACTAGGAGTTGTAGCTCCCAAAAGGTACCACAAAAACTGACATAGTCTGGCCGACAACAAAACTAAAACAGCAAAAAGAGTCCGCCTCCGGGCTCAAGGAGACTACTGGACTGAACCATCATCACGTCCATCTGTTCAAGCAGCAACAACAAGTACCACCAGAAAACATACAGATATAGGTGATATTCCCGTTCATCAACACAACAAAACAACAGTAGTAAAAACGGGACGACTCACCGGGTAACAGTGTACCCAACATGCTTAAAAAGGTTCTCAATATAAATCAGGTTAAGCAGTCAACAACATAATGTCATGCTAAACATTTAACAGCATAATATAAGGCATTCTTAAACAATACAGCGATGTATAACAGTAAATGTAAACATCAATAGCCATGCAATGCAAAGCAATGTATATGACTCAATGTCAATGTCACTGGGTACTACTCTGACCCCTACTCCGTGGAGCTAACAAAACATTCGGAGAAAGTGAATGGGAGGACATGTTCCGGTTTTTGCCAGCCATGAGCAAGATGCTACAACATTCGTAACGTGCACGTATCTGGCTTTACGGAAACACTCTCGACCAAACATGAAAAGTACGACATCTAGTAGAGGATATCAATGTATTGCACGGATTCGCCACGACACAGAAGAGCTACCAACTGGCCACATATAAGCCCTTCCAACCCTGATACCTCCAAAAAGACCATTGAAGATCGTCACCGTAAGATTCGCACCCGCATCAAGGTGTAAGCTCAACTCCTAGGCTCAAGGCCTTACAACTATGCAAATGAAATGCCAATGCTTACACAAAGCAGATTTGATCAAGCAATGTCTATCCCCCAGATAAACCTCGAAGTCTACTAAGGTTCTCTTCCTTAGGAACTATACGTGTCTTTTGAAAAACAAAACCTTTATCCATCGGATAAATCTCGTGATCCCTCCGGAATCGAGTCATCACAAGACTGAAACAATTGAACGACTGATCGGGGTCCGAATCACCGGTCCATCATCGAACTACTGTTTCAAAACCCAAAACGTTTCATGTTTATGTTTATGTCTTATGAAGTCATTGATGTACTAAGTCATCAATGGTATAGTATATGGTCTTGTTTCACAACATATTATACTTAATTATCCCTTGTCTTTAACTCTAAGTCAATTACTTAACTTCAGTTTTTAATGCGTAAAACTTTACAGTTGAGTGAAAAACTCCTTTGTAAACCAAAACAACTTCTCAATTAAAAACTCATTTGATTTGAAACAATTTTTGAACCGCTTACTTACTCTATTTTTTAGCATTTTCTGAAACATGAAATTCGCTTAGCGGAACTACATTCGCTTAGCGAAATTGAGGCAGTAATACCTCTCTTGAAACTCCTCTGTATCGCTCGGCGAAACATATTTCGCTTAGCGAAAGTCCAGTTTATTCGCTTAGCGAGTCTCATTTCGCTTAGCGAAATGGAGGCGGTTTGAGACTCCTCTGGATAGCTCGGCGAGACATAATTCGCGTAGCGAAATTCGCTTGGTTCGCTTAGCAAATATTAATTCGCTTAGCGAAATTGAGGCAGTGATGCCTAAATTGTATTTATTCTGTTTTTGCCCAGCGAAATTGTATTCGCTTAGCGAAAATTGCCTTGAAACAAGACATTAACCTTATGGAACCATTTTGATTCTCTTCATGAAACCACTTCTTTTCTCATTTTGGGTCACTTGATTAACTAGATGGACTAAGGATAAGGTATAAAACATGTTTCACTTTGGTGAAAACACTTTGAGATTTAATTCCATTTGATCTTTGGATCAAAGTCACTTAGGTTTTTCTTTGAAAAACATAGGTTATTAAAAACACTTTCTTTACATCAAAAATTGAATGATTCAAGAACTACACATTACCCTCCTTTTCTCAAGGTCATAGCTAAAAGCCAACTAGGAACCAATGTGAAGATTTACTTCACCAACTAATCAAAGTATGGCTCACAAAACTTACACAATTTTGATCAACAATAACACACAACATTGCATCATAATTAAGCACCTAAGCACAAAAGTCCATACTTGATCTAGTAATCAAAGTAGGTTTTTTTCATCATGCAAGAAATCATTTTCTCACCTAGACAACATCATCATAAAACACATGATAAGGCATACAAGCATAACTACAAATATCACACATTGTTCTCCAAGAGAACTTAACACAACTTAACCATTAGATGTGAACCCAAACTAAAGGGTTTCACCCACACATAACTTAAACAACCATCTTCACTACCACCATCTTGGTGTGAATGAGGTTCACCCCCCATACCTGTTGATGATCAGATTCCCGGATCAAAGTCGGTTGATCGGTTTGTGAACCTTCTGGCAATCGTCAACAACTACAACAACATAACAATCAACCATTAAACAACAATCAAAGCCAATCTCAACAATTATAACAAAGAGGATTTCGGCCACCCTAGGTTAGAAAGGTTAGGAATTGATCTTAGTTTCCCATTTCATGGATTCAAAGGCACTAGGAAAGCTAAGGATGAAATCAAGTGTTAGAAATCAAAAATTGATGAAAACACTATTCAACATCATCAAGTAGGGTTCGGCCAAAATGGGATTTTGGGCTATGATGGGAGTTGAATCATAAGCTCTTGGGTTTAGGTAGAGATTGATGATGTGATATCAAGATTATCTGTTGGCGAGTCCCGGTAAATCCATATGTGGCTCCGTTCGTCACCCGATTGAGGATTCCGCCCGAACGAAGGTCAGGAAGTGATTTTTCTGAAATTTTTACGAAACTTAACCAAAACGTAGAGCATCAAATTCTAAGACTTACTGTCTCGTTCACGGGTCCATCTGAGGTCTTCTGAGCAGTAAAATCATACTGTCAGTGTAAAAACGCAGACCGGACTCCGTTTGAGTTTTCAACTCAAAACTTAATCATAGCTTCCTACGATATCGTCGAGCATGACTATGGTCTCGGAATATTTTATTTCTATTCCTAAGACCTTGAATAAAATAAAGACATTAAAATACTGAAGAATGAGAAAACGTGAAAATCGGGGCGTTACATTCCTACCCCTCTTAAAAGAATTTCGTCCTCGAAATTATGCCTACCTCTTAAAACAAACTCGGATACTGTTGTTGTATGTCTTCCTCTCTTTCCCAGGTAGCATCACCTATAGTCTCATTCCAGATTACTTTGACCAAAGCTATCTCCTTCCCTCGCAGTTTCTTTATCCTTCTGTCCTCGATCTTAACCGGCAATGTCTCATAGGTTAGGTTATCCTTTAGCTGTACTGAATCAGACTCTATGACGTGACTGGGATCAGGAATATACTTTCGCAATTGCGAAACATGAAAAACATTATGAAGGTTGGATAGAAAAGGCGGTAAAGCTATTTGGTAAGCTACTGGACCTATCCAACGAAGAATTTGATAAGGTCCAATGAATTTTGGAGTGAGTTTTCTGGACTTCAGGACCCTGCCCACCCCAGTCATCGGAGTGACTCTCAAAAACACATGATCCCCATCCTCGAACTCAAGTGGCCTACGTCTTTTATCCGCATAAATCTTCTGTCCGCTCTGAGTTATCCTCATCTTTTCTTGAATCAGTTTCACCTTCTCGGTTGTTTGTTGCACTAGTTCAGGTCCTAATGAAGCACTTTCTCCATCTTGGTACCAACACAAAGGTATTCTGCAACGTCATCCGTATAAAGCTTCGTAGGGTGCCATCCCTATACTCGAATGATAACTGTTGTTGTAGGTGAACTCTATCAATGGTAGGAAATTCTCCCAACTACCGGCATGTTCCAGCACACACACCCTCAACAGATCCTCTAAAGACTGAATCGTCCTTTCTGATTGTCCATCAGTTTGAGGATGGTAAGCTGAACTTAATCGTAACTTTGTCCCTAAAGTTTCATGTAAACTTTGCCAAAATCGCGAAGTAAAACACGGGTCTCTATCCGATATGATACTTCAAGGTACTCCATGCAGTCTGAAAATCTCACTGATATAAATCTGAGTAAGCTTTTCCATAGAATACTTGAGATTAATCGGTAGAAAATGAGCTGATTTCGTAAGCCTATCAATTATAACCCAAATGGAATCGTGTCCTTTAGGTGTCCTTGGCAAACATGTTACGAAATCCATTGCTATGCTGTCCCATTTCCACTCTGGGATATCCAACGGAAGTAACATTCCAGCTGGCCTCTGATGTTCAACCTTTGCTTTTTGACATACTAAGCAAGATGCCACATAATCAGCTACATCTCTTTTCATCCCTTGCCACCAAAACAATCGCTTTAGGTCTTGGTACATCTTGGTTGACCCTGGATGCATACTTAACTTGCTTCTATGAGCTTCGTCTAGAATTAACCTCCTTATCTCTTGGTTGTTTGGTACACAAACCCGTTCTCCTCGTCTTAGGATCCCATCTACTCCTTCCTTGTATTCCGACGTCATCCCTTTGTTTAGATTCCTCCGCTCTTTCTCCAGATACTTGTCATATACTTGTTTCTCCCGAATTTGATCCATCAGATCACAAGATACTATAACCATACCCACACATAGTCTTCCTGGCATACTAACCACGGACAAATGCATATCCCTGAACTGTTCCAGCAGCTCGTGTTCCTTAACCATCATGGCAGACACATGTAACACTTTTCTACTCAGCGCATTCGCTACCACATTAGCTTTTACCGGATGATACTGCAACTGGAAGTCATAGTCCTTCAAAAAGTCCAGCCACCGTCTTTGCCTCATGTTGAGCTCCTTCTGATCGAACAGGTACTTCAAGCTCTTATGATCGCTGAAGACATTGAACGTCGAACCATACAAGTAGTGCCTCCAAATCTTCAACGCAAAGACTACCGCTGCTAACTCCAGATCATGAGTTGGGTAATTCTTGTCGTGCACTTTCAACTATCTCGAGTTATACGCTACCACCTTCCGATTCTGCATCAGAACACAGCCTGAACCTTGGTATGAAGCGTCACAGTACACTTCAAAAGGTTCGCTTAGATTTGGCAATATCAACACTGGCGATGTAGTCAGCCTCTTTTTCAGCTCTTGAAAACTCTGCTCACAGGGCTCAGTCCATTCAAACGCTTTATCCTTCCTCGTCAATTAAGTAAGAGGTCCTACAATCTTAGAGAATCCCTCAATGAACCTCCGATAGTACCCAGCCAAACCCACAAAACTGCGTATCTCAGTCACTGTGGTTGGTCTTTCCCACTCAAGAACTGCTTCGACTTTCAACGGATCTACAGTAATTCCTTCCTTTGAAATTACATGACCCAAAAACTGCACTTCGTCGAGCCAAAACTCACACTTAGACAGTTTTGCATACAGATGTTTCTCTTTCAGAACTTGAAGAACTACACTAAGATGTTCAGCGTGTTCTTCCTGGTCTCGCGAATAGATAAGTATGTCATCTATGAAGACAACGACAAACTTGTCCAGGTATGGACGAAAGATCCTATTCATATAATCCATGAATATAGCTGGAGCATTCGTCACACCAAACGGCATTACAAGATACTCGTAGTGCCCATAGCGTGTTCGAAACGCTGTCTTCGGTACATCTTCTGCCTTCACACGAATCTGGTGATAACCCGATCACAAATCATTCTTGGCGAAAACTGCCGCTCCCCTCAATTGATCCATCAAGTCATCTATCCTCGGAAGTGGATACTTGTTCTTAATAGTAACTTTATTCAACTAGCGATAATCCACGCATAAGTGAGATGTTCCATCTTTCGTTTTCACCAACAGCACAGGTGCTCCCCACGGCGACACACTGGGTCTAACGAACTGTTTCCCTTATAAGTCTACCGACTGTTCCTTCATAGTTTCGAACTCAGCAGGCGCCATACGATACGGTGCCATAGACGCTAGTCCTGTTCCTGGCACAAGATCGATCACAAACTCGATGTCCCGAACTGGCGGCAAACCTGGTACGTCTTCAGGAAAGACTTCCAGAAACTTGTAACGCCCCGATTTTCACGTTTTCTATTTCTTCAGTATTGTAATGTTCTTATTTTATTCGAGGTCTTAGGAATGGAAATAAAATATTCCGAGACCATAGTCATGCTCGACGATATCGTAGGAAACTACGATTAAGTTTTGAGTCGAAAACTCAAATAGAGTCCAGTCTGCGTTTTTACACTGACAGTATGATTTTACTGCTCAGAAGACCTCAGATGGACCCGTGAACGAGACAGTAAGTCTTAGAATTCAATTATCTACGTTTCGGTTAAATTTCGTAAAAATTTCAGAAAAATCACTTCCTGACCTTCGTTCGGGCGGAATCCTCAATCGGGCGACGAATAGAGCCACATATGGATTTACCGGGACTCGCTAACAGATAATCTTGATATCACATCATCCCAGGACACTTGGGAGAGTATGCCAAAGTCGTCTTGACGTTCGGAAATATCTGGACGCAAAATGACCAAAATGCCCCTAACCTTAGTCTTTTACACTTTTACCATTATACCCTTTTGGCAAATGACCTTTTTACCCTTAAGTGAACTTTTAAGAGGCTGAACTCAGCCCCTCACTCCATCAATTTCGCACAGCCCCTCATCCTTTAGAGTTCCATAGTTGATCTTGAGAGAAAACACCATTGTTGGTCTTGAAGCTCCTTGAGTTTTTGTTGGAATCACTTGATTCCTTGAGCAATCTTCCTTCATTTCACGGTAAGATCACTTCTATGATCTCTTAGCTTCTTGAATCTTTCTTTATTTCAAGATCAATCTTCATTTTCATGAAAAAAATTTCTTAGATCCAAAACTTTGAAAATCCATAGGAAATTGTAGAAAAATCCGTTTGAGGTAAGACCAAGTTCTTTGAACTCACATCATCAATCTCTACCTAAACCCAAGAGCTTATGACTCAACTCTCATCATAGCTCAAAAAGCACTTTTTGGCCGAACCCTACTTGATGATGATGAATAGTGTTTTCATCAATTTTTGATTTTTAACACTTAATTTCATCCTTAGCTTTCCTAATGCCTTTGGATCCATGAAATGGAAAACCAAAACCAATTCCTAACCTTTTTAACCTAGGGTGGCCGAAATCCTCTTTGTTAGAATTGTTGAGATTGGCTTTGATTGTTGTTTAATGTTGGATTGTGGTGTTGTTGTTGTTGTTGACGATTATCAGGAGGTTCACAAACCGATCAACCGACTTTGATTCGGGAATCTGCTCATCAACAGGTATGGGGAGATGAACCTCATCACACCAAGATAGTGGTGGTGAAGATGGTTGTTTAAGTTTATGTGTGGGTGAAACCCTTTAGTTTGGGTTCACTTTTATGTGTTAAATTTTGTTAAGTTCTCTTGGAGAACAAGATTGTCATGATGAGTTTATGCTTGAGTATGTTGTAGCGTGCTTTAGTATATGTTGATGATGAGATGATTGAATGAAAAATCATTTTTCATGTATATTGAAAAACCTACTTTGATCACTAGATCAAGTATGGACTTTTATTGTTTGATTATGAGACCATGATGTGTGATGGACTTATATGTTTGATTATGATGTAGTAATGTGTATTGTGGTTTATCATTATTGTGTGAGCTTTTGAGCTACATTTGCTTTGTTGGTGAAGCAAAGTCTCCATTTTTCATTGGAGTAGGCTTGTGGCCTTAGTAAGAGGAAAATATAAGAACATGTGTTGTTCTTGTTTTGGCAAAGTTTTGATGCAACAATGTTTTCAAAGAGAAACAAAAGTGATTTTGATCCAAAGATCAAATGAAGTTTTAACCTTGACAGTGTGTCACCAAAGTGGGAAAATGTCTTTTCTTTAGCCATAGGTCTTTTAATCAAACTAAGTGTTTCAAATGGAGAATTAATGAAGGAGTTAGGGAAAATGAAAAACAGGGCACTCCCCCAGCGAACCCCGTCTCGCCCCGCGAGACAGAGGGAAGTTAAGGTATTCGCCAGGCCAACATTGCCTCGCCTCGCGAGACAGTGGACTAGCCCGAGCAGCAAAGATGCAACTCCTCGGCCTCGCGTCGCGAAGTCGTTATCGCCTCGTGAACCGCCTAAGCAGCAAAGATGCAGCTTCTCGGCCTCGGGTAGCGAAGCAGTTCTCGCCTCGCGGAGCAGAAAGACTATCTAAGAAGTAAGATAACTTCTCAGCCTCGCGTCGCGATATAGACCTTCGCCTCGTGAGAAATGGTTTGTTTATAAAGAGTGTTTTTTTAACTCAAACTGTAAAGTTTTACGCTTTAAAAACCTAAGTTAAGTAATTGACTTAGAGTTGAAGACAAGGGATAATTAAGTATAATATGTGGTGAAACAAGACCATATACTATACCATTGATGACTTAGTACATCAATGACTTCATAAGACATAAACACAAACATGAAACGTTTTGGGTTTTGAAACAGTAGTTCGATGACGGACCGGTGATTCGGATCCCGATCAGTCATTCAATTGTTTCAGTCTTGTGATGACTCGATCCCGAAGGGATCACGAGATTTATCCGGTGGATAAAGGTTTTTTTTTTCAAAAGACGCGTATAGTTCCTAAGGGAGAGAACCTTAGTAGACTTCGAGGTTTATCCGGGGGATAGACTTTGCTTGATCGCATCTGCTTTGTGTAAGCATTGGCATTTCATTTGCATAGTCGTAAGGCCTTGAGCCTAGGAGTTGAGCCTACACCTTGATGCGGGTGCGAATCTTACGGTGACGATCTTCAATGGTCTTTTTGGAGGTATCAGGGTTGGAAGGGCTTACATGTGGCCAGTTGGTAGCTCTTCTGTGTCGTGGCGAATCCGTGCAATACACTGATATCCTCTACTAGATGCCGTACTTTTCATGTTTGGTCGAGAGTGTTTCCGTAAAGCCAGATACATGCACGTTACGAATGTTGTAGCATCTTGCTCATGGCTGGCAGAAACCGGAACATGTCCTCCCATTCACTCTCTCCGACGTTTTGTTAGCTCCATGGAGTAAGGGTCAGAGTAGTACCCAGTGACATTAACATTAAGTCATATACATTGCATTGCATTGCATGGCTATTGGTGTTTACATTTACTGTTATACATCGTTGTACTGTTTAAGAGTACCTTATTTTATGCTGTTAACTGCTTAACATGATATTATGCTGTCAACTGCTTAATATGTTTGACATTAAGAATTCTTGTAAACATGTTGGGTATGCAGTTACCCGGTGAGTCGTCCCGTTTTTACTACTGCTGTTTTGTTGTGTTGATGAACGAAAATCTCACCCATATCTGTATGTTTTCTGTTAGTACTTGCTGTTGCTGTTTGAACAGATGGACGTGACGATGGTTCAGTCCAGTAGATTTCTTGAGCCCTGAGGCGGACCTTCTTTTTGTGGTTTAGTTTTGTTGTCAGCCAGACTACGTCAGTTTTGTAGTACCTTTTGGGAGCTACGACTCCTAGTACTTATTGTATCTTTTTATGTCAGTTATACATTAGACCTATGTCTATATATAGTAATGTTGACTTTTCTATTTCTGTTTCTGTTCTGTGTTTATTATACGGTATGTCCTAGAAATGCATGGCGAACCTAAGCTCGTTTAGTAGTAGTATTTACCTTTATTAAATCCCATTACATCTTGTGAAAAGAAAAAAAAAAGAAAGAAAACCGTATTTTCCGCATTAATGAATATTTTCGGCATTATAAACGTTCGGGAATGTGACACTCGGGAAAGGGTGTTGCAAAACTCGTTCACGACAGGTACGCGCTCTAAGACTAGCTCACTCTTGACCTCCAAAGAAGATAGTAACAAGTATCCTTGAGCTCCTTCTCTCAAAGAAGCGTTTACTTGGTTGGCAGTCAAAAATCCAGAATTCTCACAACTAGGAAAAACTAAGGTTTTATTTGCACAGTCTAATAGGATATGATTAAAAGATAACCAATCCATTCCTAAGATTACATCCATTTGCGAAAGAGGCAAACAGATCAAATCAATCAAAAATGTCCCGGCTTCCCACACTTGAAGCAGATAATCCCTTTGATCGAACAGTCTCTGGTGATGTGGTTACTCTTCCCACACTTCATGCACTTGGTTGGGGCATTTTCAGACTGACTGAAACTCCCACTGCTTCCTCCAATAGAACGTTGTTGTCGATCTTGTTGCTTTGCATACGGCTTCCATCGAGATTTGTTGTCTCGACCACCGCTTCCTCTCTGAAACTTGCTCGGTCCAAAACTCTGTACCCGCTTGTCCTTGGGCTCCAAACTCTCGATCAGACGACACTTTTCCATTAGCCTTGGAAAAACAGAAATTTCCAATGGAACTATAGCTCTCTTCAAGTCGATCCTCAGACCTCCTTTGAATTTTCTGCACTTCCACTCCTCTCTTGGGTTGTCCAGAAAATAATTTGAAAACTTTGCCAGACTTTCAAATTTGGCCCCGTATTCAGCTACAGTCATTCCCCCTTGTCTCAGCTGGAGGAACTCCATCTCTTTCTCGTGTCTTGCACTCGCAGGAAAATACTTCTCCAGGAACTTTCCCTTAAAAGCATTCTAATCCACAGCTTGTTGAACATGCACCAGCATCTGACGGGCTACTTCCCACCAGTATTCAGCATCCTCCACCGGCATATAGGTTGCATAGACAACCTTATCATTCTCAGTACATCTCATCGCTCCAAAGATTTTCTCCAGCGTCTGGATCCAGCGTTCAGCTAACTCAGGATTGAATTCGCCCTTGAATTGAGGTGGATTCCTACGAAGAAATTCATCCAGTCCTCTACCTCCGGTAGCTCGTTCATCACGTTGAACCATAGCAGCAGCCATTTCCCGTTTGGCGTTCACAGCAGCAGTCAGGTTTTGAGCAGCCATTGCTACCTTCAAAACCAGAACCGTCAAACTTAAGAAACCACAACAAAACTAAAGCAAACAACACAGAAACACACAGAGACCACAACACAAACAAGACAGACCATAACCTACAAACCCCAAAAAGACTCGGCCAGCTCTGATACCAAATAATGCAACACCCTTTCCTAAGTGTCACATTCCTGAACGTTTATAAGGCCGAAAATATTATTTAATGCGGAAAATACAGTTTTCTTTTTTTTTTTTCTTTTCTTTTCACAAGATGTAATGAGATTAGTAAAGGTAAATAATACTAATAAACGAACTTAGGTTCGCCATGCATTTCTAGAACATGCTGTATAATAAACACGGAACAGAAACAGAAATAATACCATATACAGGCATAGGTCTAATGTATAACTGACATAAGAAATACAATAAGTACTAGGAGTCGTAGCTCCCAAAAGTTACTACAAAAACTGACATAGTCTGGCCGACAACAAAACTAAAACAGCAAAAAGAGTCCGCCTCCGGGCTCAAGGAGACTACTGAACTGAACCATCATCACGTCCATATGTTCAAGCAGCAACAACAAGTACCAGCAGAAAACATACAGATATGGGTGAGATTCCTGTTCATCAACACAACAAAACAGCAGTAGTAAAAATGGGACGACTCACCGGGTAACAGCGTACCTAACATGCTTAAAAAGGTTCTCAATATAAATCAGGTTAAGCAGTCAACAACATAATGTCATGCTAAACATTTAACAGCATAACATAAGGCATTCTTAAATAATACAGCGATGTATAATAGTAAATGTAAACATCAATAGCCATGCAATGCAATGCAATGTATATGACTCAATGTCAACGTCACTGGGTACTACTCTGACCCCTACTCCATGGAGCTAACAAAACATTCAGAGAGAGTGAATGGGAGGACATGTTCCAGTTTCTGCCAGCCATGAGCAAGATGCTACAACATTCATAACGTGCATGTATCTGGCTTTACGGAAACACTCTCGACCAAACATGAAAAGTACGGCCTCTAGTAGAGGATATCAGTGTATTGTACGGATTCGCCACGACACAGAAGAGCTACCAACTGTCCACATGTAAGCCCTTCCAACCCTGATACCTCCAAAAAGACCATTGAAGATCGTCACCGTAAGATTCGCACCCGCATCAAGGTGTAAGCTCAACTCCTAGGCTCAAGGCCTTACAACTATGCAAGTGAAATGCCAATGCTTACACAAAGCAGATGCGATCAAGCAATGTCTATCTTCCGGATAAACCTCGAAGTCTATTAAGGTTCTCTTCCTTAGGAACTATACGTGTCTTTTGAAAAACAAAACCTTTATCCATCGGATAAATCTCGTGATCCCTCCGGGATCGAGTCATCACAAGACTGAAACAATTGAACCACTGATCGGGGTCCGAATCACCGGTCCGTCATCGAACTACTGTTTCAAAACCCAAAACGTTTCATGTTTGTGTTTACGTCTTATGAAGTCATTGATGTACTATGTCATCAATGGTATAGTATATGGTCTTGTTTCACCACATATTATACTTAATTATCCCTTGTCTTTAACTCTAAGTCAATTACTTAACTTAGGTTTTTAATGCGTAAAACTTTACAGTTGAGTTAAAAACTCCTTTGTAAACCAATACAACTTCTTAATTAAAAACTTATTTGATTTGAAACAATTTTTGAACCACTTACTTACTCTATTTTTTAGCATTTTCTGAAACATGAAATTCGCTTAGCGGAATTACATTCGCTTAGCGAAATTGAGGCAGTAATACCTCTCTTGAAACTCCTCTGTATCGCTCGGCGAAACATATTTCGCTTAGCGAAAGTCCACTTTATTCGCTTAGCGAGTCTCATTTCGCTTAGCGAAATGGAGGCGGTTTGAGACTCCTCTGGATCGCTCGGCGAGACATAATTTACGTAGCGAAATTCGCTTGGTTCGCTTAGCGAATATTAATTCGCTTAGCGAAATTGAGGCAGTGATGCCTAACTTGTATTTATTCTGTTTTCGCCCAGCGAAATTGTATTCGCTTAGCGAAAATTGCCTTGAAACAAGCCATTAACCTTATGGAACCATTTTGATTCTCTTCATGAAGCCACTTCTTTTCTCATTTTGGGTCACTTGATTAACTAGATGGACTAAGGATAAGGTATAAAACATGTTTCACTTTGGTGAAAAACTTTGAGATTTAATTCCGTTTGACCTTTGGATCAAAGTCACTTAGGTTTTTCTTTGAAAAACATAGGTTATTAAAAACACTTTCTTTACATCAAAACTTGAATGATTCAAGAACTACACATTACCCTCCTTTTCTCAAGGTCATGGCTAAAAGCCAACTAGGAACCAATGTGAAGATTTACTTCACCAACTAATCAAAGTATGGCTCACAAAACTTACACAATTATGATCAACAATAACACACAACATTGCATCATAATTAAGCACCTAAGCACAAAAGTCCATACTTAAGCACATAAGCACAAAAGTCCATACTTGATCTAGTAATCAAAGTAGGTTTTTTTCATCATGCAAGAAATCATTTTCTCACCTAGACAACATCATCATAAAACACATGATAAGGCATACAAGCATAACTACAAATATCACACATTGTTCTCCAAGAGAACTTAACACAACCTAACCATTAGAAGTGAACCCAAACTAAAAGGGTTCACCCACACATAACTTAAACAACCATCTTCACTACCACCATCTTGGTGTGAATGAGGTTCACCCCCATACCTGTTGATGAGCAGATTGCATATGTATACCTAGTAACATGCTTAGAATTACTTGAATATTTACCTATGAGTTGATAAGTTGATGTGCTTGCATGAGTATTTAGTATAATGAATATGGTTATTGAGCATGATTATGGTTGTTGATGATATGATGTTGTGATTACTGTTGTATGAGTAGAGATAGGCAGTAATTTCTGATAAGTTGAGATATGAACATGTGGTGAAGATTTTGAGGATATTTATGTTGTAGTGCTCAACCTAGAGATTCTGTCGATATGTTGATGTTGAGATGTAAAGTTGATACCCGGTTAAGCCGGAGAAAGTTGGTCGTTGTGTATGAGTAGTGGTTGAGACACTAAGTTGTTGATCACGACATGAGTCGGTGAGGTTCGTGTTGCATTGTTGTTGTTCTTCACTGTGTTGGCGTATGGGCGATCGATCTTGCCTGAGAGGAGATGATCGTAACCATTAGTTGTGAACGGGCGAATATCCCAACTTGGCCTGCGGGCGGGAGGATATGTCGTTACCGTAAGTTGTATTCTTGACGGGCGAATATTCCAAACTGGCCTGCGGGCGGGACAATATGTTGTACCCATGAGACGAGTTGAGCCTGCGGGCTGTTGGCTGAACCTTGCATTACAGGGGGTGGCACAAAGATGAACGAGACATCTTACTCTATTGGGGATGTCGCGTCGTGATCGCGTCCGTATAGTCGTTAGTTGCATGCATGATTGTGAGAGACAGTAGCTAAGAGAGCAGGACTTAAGAGATGATAGCTTGACATTGTTGTGTTGTTGTATGTTGCTATCTATATATCTTATTTTATAGTTGTTTCCTTATTTATGATGTATTGGTGTTTCTTATCCCTGTATTTCTCTATGTCGTATTTTATTTATTCTCGATCGTACGAGAAGATCCTATTGAGGAGTTGCCAGAGGAGATTGATGGCATACCTGTTGAACCTGATGCTGGCGGGAGAGCCTCGGATACTAGTGCTGGGAGACTTTGAGCTGCTCTATACAGAGGACGACCGTCTCTGGGAGACTGACTATTCTCAACGAAGAGTAGTGTATACGGGCTCGACTACTGTATACGTTAGAGTCATGGTTGGGTAGACAAATCTTAGTTTTGTTATGGCCAATACATGGGTTTGAGTGAAATGTATTTTCGGGGCCAGGAGAGGAAGTCTGATGTATTTTATTTTATTGCCATGCTTTCAGTTTATATGTGTTGCATACTCTGAAGATTTGTAGTTGGTATTAGTTATTGTAGGCTTTACTGATGGAGCCAGTACTTTTATATGTACGTTATATATAGTCGTGGTATCAATGTTGATAGTATTTAATATTTACACATTTTTATTTAATCACGCTACGTTGCAACGTTAAGAAGTTGAGTTTGGGTTAGTAATGAGACCTCCGAGGAGGGGCTGTCTCACGACAAGTCCTATAAGTCTTACGCAAAAAGACGATGTATGCAAAACTCTCCAAGTGTGAGTTTTGGCTTGAGGAAGTTGGATTTCTAGGACATTATATAACGAAGGAAGGGATTGCTGTTGACTCTGCTAAAGTTGAAGCTGTGCTTTCTTGGGAAAGGCCTAAAACAGTAACGGAAATAAGAAGTTTCATTGGTCTGACCGGATATTATTGAAGATTTATTGAAGGATTTTCCAAGATCGTAGCACCGTTGACTCAACTCACAAGAAAAGATCAACCTTTTATGTGGACTACCAAGTGTGAGGAAAGTTTCCAGAAGATAAAGGAGCTTTTGACGACTTCGTCAGTGTTAATACTTCCTGAACCAAGTGAACCTTACGAACTGTACTGTGACGCTTCGCATCAAGGCTTAGGTTGCGTATTAATGCAACACCGCAAAGTGGTGGCGTATGCGTCGAGACAATTAAAGACTCACGAGAGGAATTATCCCACACACGATCTGGAGTTAGCTGCGGTAGTATTTGCACTAAAGATATGGAGACATAATTTATATGGTGCTAAGTTTGATGGCTTTAATGATCACAAAAGTTTGAAGTATTTGTTTGACCAGAAGGAGCTCAACATGAGGCAAAGGCAGTGGATGAAACTTTTAAAGGATTACGACTTCACGTTTCAGTACCATCCTGAAAAGGCAAACGTAGTAGTAAATGCCTTGAGCCGGAAGGCCATTCATATTTCAAATATGATGATGAAGGAACTTTAATTAATCGAAGAGTTCCTTGATTTCAAATTGACAATGGAGATAAGTCCAAAGAAACTAAGTTTAGGAATGATCAAAATCTCCAGTGGGCTAATGGAAGAGATACGTTAACAACAAGCTGTAGATGAGCATCTTCAAGGAAAGAGGGAGTTGATGGAACAAGGAAAAACTAATGAGTTTAGCTTGGGACCAGATGGAACCTTGAAGTACAATGGACGGGTCTGTGTACCCAGTAATCCTAAAATGAGAAAGATGATTACAGAGGAATCCCACAAGAGTAAATATAGCATTCACCCCGGTTCAAACAAGATGTATCAAGACTTGAAACAAAGATTCTGGTGGCCAGGCATCAAAAAGCAAGTCGCAGAATACGTTGCATCAAATCCAACTTGTCGGAAGGCCAAAGTAGAGCATCAAAGACCCGGAGTGATGCTACAATCATTAGATATACCGAAGTGGAAGTGCGAAAGCATATCGATGGATTTCGTGGTGAGTTTATCGCGAATCCCTGAAGGTTTCGATTCGATTTGGGTGATCGTTGATAGGTTAACGAAATCAGCACATTTCTTACCTATCAAGAACAACTATACCGTAGCGAAACTAACTGAGGTGTATATCAGAGAAGTAATCAGACTTCATGGAGTACCCTTGTGTATCGTTTCGGATCGAGATCCTAACTTTACTTCATGTTTCTGGGAGAGCCTACATCGAGCGATGGGAGCTAGGTTGCGCTTAAGTTCGGCGTATCATCCTCAAATAGATCGACAAACCGAAAGAACGATTCAATCGTTAGAGGATTATCTAAGGGTGTGCGTCTTAGATAATTGAGGAAGCTGGGATGACCTGTTGCCGTTAACCGAGTTCACGTACAACAACAGTTATCACTCAAGCATAAGGATGACACCTTATGAGGCCCTGTACGGGAGAAGATGCCAAACACCTCTTTGCTGGTATGAAGATGGAGAGAGCACGATTCTAGGTCGAGAAATCGTGCAGCAAACAATAGATAAAGTTAGGCAAATTCATGAAAGGATGATGACATTCCAAATTAGGCAGAAAAGTTACTCCGACCAACGAAGACAACCTCTCGAATTTCAAGAAGGTGAACATGTATTTCTGAGAGTCACTCCCACGACTGTGGTAGGTAGAGTAATCAAATCCAAAAAACTCACTCCTAAATTCATTGGACCATATCAAATTCTTCGTCGTATTGGCCAAGTAGCCTATCAAATCGCCTTACCTCCTTTCCTTTCGAATCTTCATACTGTCTTTCATGTTTTACAATTGAGGAAATATATTCCTGATCCATCTCATATAATTGAACCCGATGAAGTACAATTAAAAGAGAACCTGTCTTATGAGACTTCTCCTGTACGAATTGAGGATATGACGATCAAACAACTCAGAGGTAAACAAATTCCCTTGATCAATGTTATTTGGGATAATACAACCGGAGAGGCAACATGGAAGCCGAGGACAAAATGAGATTACAATATCCTGATCTTTTTCCAAGTACGTAATTTAGAGGATGAATTTTTTTTAGTGGGGTAGTAATGTAACATCCCGATTTTTATTGCTTTCTAAGATCGATAAATTATATAAATGAGTTTATATTTTATCCGAGATTTATAAAATGAATTGGAGTAAACCAAAATCATATTTATACTATACATTATCGTAGAAAGTTACAATTAAATTTTGGGTTGACAATTTAGACGGAACCCGGTCTATGTTTTCATTGACAGTAAAATTTTACTGATCAGAAAACCTAATTTGCATTTGTGAACGAAACAGTTAGGTTTTAAATCGAATTTCCAATGACTTTGGTTATTTTGAAATTTTTCACTACAAAGTGAAATAATATATGTTATTCAGGCGAAATCTTAATTTGAGTGATCAACGGAGCTGAATATGGGATTACTGGGACCCGCTGATGGATGAACATCAAGTAACTTCAAGGACAACTCACCTAGGTGAGCCATGCAAGTGACTCACCAAGGTATTGATGGTTTAGAAGTGGTGGGACAATTATGTCCTTAGCCATTTCTTTAAATTCCATTTTTGTCCCTAAATGAAATGATTTTTTTGTCCTTAAAATGAACAATTTTGGACCTCTTTGTCCTTCATGCCCCACGCCTAAAACACCCCCCACAAGGCCATTCACCCAAAATTTTCACACCTTCATAAACTTCTCAAAATTTCTTTACTTTTCTCAAGTGAATCTTAGGCCAAAATTGTGAAGGAAGTGCTTGATTTCTTGCAAACTTTCATCATCCAAGAGGTATACCTGACTCTCCTTGATCCATAAACTCTATGTTCTTCATTCATTTTTTTGATTCAAGGCCATTATCAATATTTGTCAATTATAGAGTTCTATGTTCAAAAATCTCTAGAAAATCATAGAAAAATCTTTTTTAATGTGAAACCAATTTCGATGATCTAGTTTTAACTTCCTCTATCACTATCCAAAAGCATGTAATCAAATAACATGCCTAGCTAATTTTTTCTATGAGTAGCCGAAACCCTATCTTTGAAAACTAAGGGTTTTACTTCAAATTTTTGGATAATGTAACTTGATCTAGTGTTGTGTATGCTTGAGGATCACCCATCCAAGAGTTGGAAATTTTTAGACATCTCTAGCTTCTTTAAGCTCTGTTGGCCGAACCTATGCCTTGTGATTCAAGGAAGTGTAGTTTGTTAATGTTAAACTTTGAATTGGTTGTGTGAAGGGAGTTGTGGTTGAGTAGTTCGGGTGATTAATCGGAGGACTTGTGAGATCAAATCGGACAACGTTCATTCAGAGGTCAATCTTCAAGAGGTATGGGGAGATGACCTGAGGAACTTAATTTTCGATGGCTATGTACCATCCTTGTGTATAAACTGTAAATTGCAATGTAACATCTTGAATTGTGGAGTGATTTATTTTATGCTTTAGTTATTTGGCGGGCTTGGTTATACTTGAAATGATGTTTTGGTTGAATTGGTGATTGATGTTTTGTTGAGGAACCTAACATTGGTTTGTGTTCAAAATCAAGTAAAGGTAAAAGCTTCAAAAAGCTTAAGACATAATATTAAGTGGATAAAATGTTAAAAGATTTTAAGAAAGGATTGAAGACAAAGTGTCTTGACCTTCTATTTTGCAAAAAAATAATAATAAAGTGAAGTATATTTTACTAATGAGATGAAAAGACATAAGGAAAGGAAGTTGGTAAAACAATTTTAGTTGGCGAGAAACTAGTTTTAAAAAGTAAAGTTCTTTTAGAAGTCAAAATGATAAAATGTGTTATTTCAAGAAAAAGGATTTTCAAGGATCAAGTTTTAGAAACAAGTTGATTTTAAATGGATAAAAAGAGTTTTCATGGCTTGTATTTCAAAAGTTGTATTTTTGGAGAGAGATTTAGAAAATTCAAAATGGGTAGAATTTTAAAGTTTTGACGGTTTCCTAAAGTATTTAAAATGAAAAGTGGTTATGGATAAAGAGTCCTACTCTATGGAAAACCAATCCCGATGACTTTGTTTGTAAGCTTCGGAGATGTGGGTTTTGTTTTTGTATTTCACAAAGAATGATTAGTTTGAAAGTGAATCTAGAAACTGATACGCCGGTGTTCTAGTGTTCTGTAGAAAACATGGATCGATGATCCGTGTTATTTATAGTGGTCCTGTAAAACTTGTAAGCAATTTGTATGCTCTAGAATCCAAAACCTAAGACTGGTGCATCGGTCTATGATTTTGTGATTGAGCTGTTGGACTGTGTTTCCTTTTTGGTTAAATGTTGAAAAGACCTAAGTGTCTAAAAGTTGTGGTGATTGATAGCCTTGAGCTTCAACATGGAAATAATTATACGAAACAGAAAAACTTATGATAACAAAGGTTTTCTCATGCATTTCTTTTGGCAGACATGCCAACAGATGGGAGAACTAGATGGCAAGGAACCCTGTGATGTTGAGTCATTGTGTAACATTGTGCCTTGACGGACAACTGTGTCATACGTATGAAGCATATTGTGCCTTGAGTTGGACAATATAGTATGACCATTTACAATTTGTCAAGTACCGCTGAATGTAATTCCATGTAACGCGTAATGATGTGGTGTTCATGTACCTCTGAATAGCATGAAGGTGATGGTCATTGTTGCTTGGTGGCCAATGTACCTTGAGCCTGACACGCTCTTTGAAAGAAGTTGAGATATCTGGAAATTAAGCATTAAGTACTAGATGATATATATATATATATATGGAAGTGTCATACACATATTTTCAAAATGACGATGACTGTTGGGCATGAGACCCTTGCTTTGCCTTTATTTTTAATATCTTGTT
Organism: Ammopiptanthus mongolicus; assembly: GCA_039655645.1. Lineage (NCBI taxonomy): Eukaryota > Viridiplantae > Streptophyta > Magnoliopsida > Fabales > Fabaceae > Ammopiptanthus > Ammopiptanthus mongolicus. The sequence goes on along the minus strand of CM077344.1, from coordinate 72,252,118 downwards.
TTATGCTTATGATGCTTATAAGTTGTATCTGATATACATATGAATCTGTTGTTTTGTGTGTCGCATACATGGTTGTCGCATCTTAAGTTCATATATTGGTTTCTCACCCTTGCTTTGTTTCTTGGCTATCTTGTTTCCTTTTGGTATATATTATTATCTATGTACAGATGGGGCCGGAGGAGGAGAATCTTGCCCACTCAGGGATTCGATCCCTGATTTTTGAGCATCGTGAAGACCCCACTACTTGGGTTATCAACCAGGGCACAAGTAGCGCGTCATATACCGGGCCCGTATGTACTCTTCGCGGTAATACAGAGATGGGACCGCAGGAGTGGATCCATACTGTGGAGACCATACAGATTTCACTGCCACCGGTTTGGATGATACTTCAGCACCTTGTGGACCAGGGTGCCTTGCAGCACGAGATCCCTGCGATACAGCCCTTACAACAGCAGCCACCCTTGACTTCTCCCACTCCGTTTGTTTTGGTTGAGGAGGATCCTCAGGAGGCGCCCGAGTACCATCCTCAGAAGGATGATGGTGTTTCGGTTGCAGGAGCTGGGGATGCTAATGGGAATGCACGCTCCCCTGACATTCCTTCTGATGACGATGCTGGAGACTTCTTTGGGGGACTCCCCAATGGTTTTCACTAGTTAGACCAGCTTAGAGTCTTTCTTTTGAGGTAGCGATTTTTGATAGTCTGTTATTGGGTACTGATGACCATGGTTTTTGGATATGTGGTTTTCAGACAGTCACTACCTAGTGATTAGGACTTATAGTATTTTATTTTCAGTTAGTTTTTTTTTTAAATGGGCAAGTCTGTTAATTGTCTGGTTATGTACATAGTTAATTGATGTGTATATTACTCTAACTGATGTAATGGGTGATGATGTATATATATGAGTAGTGATGATGAGTATCTTCAGTATATATAGTTGAGTGTTGGAAGAAGAAAAACTTTTATCACGATTTTCAGTGTAAGGAGGAACTAGGTAAAGAAAATCCGTTTTCTGAAAGTAACCAGCAAACATTTTAAATTATGTTTTATGCGTTTTTGGGGCACTATGTGATGCTAGATTAGGGTGTCATAGCCACCAGACAGTTCTACCTCCTCTTACACTCCAGGAGTGCGTTTGATCAGGGTTAGGGCGGCCGGAGAGGTGCCACCTCAGGAGCGCCTAGTTATAGGACACTCTCCTGGATTTCCATGTTTGAGGAGCAGAGCACGCGTGATGACTACTCCCCGGAAATGGGTGAGGCCTTGCCCGTGCCCCTTCATTTCGCCCCAACTATCTTCTGATGCCGAAGAGGGTGGAGTAGTTGATGTTCATGAGGAGGGTACTAAATCTGACCCTGTAGAGGATCCCTCGGACCCTCCTTCTGAGTAGTGTGTTTCTCTTGGCCAATATGTCAGCGATGTGTCGGACCCTTTTGTTATGTTTATCTTATTTCCACTTTTTGTAGGGGCAGTAAGCCCACTATTTGCAAAACTTATGTGACATGTACTTAACTTTATTATGTTTTCAATTCAGTACTATTTGAGGTATGTTTTCATTTAACACTTTTGGTTATGTGCATTGGACCAGGATGGTTCAAGGTATGTAATATGGTGATTAGTGCATGTTTAATTCTCCGCAATTTTCGACTAGAATATAAAAAGAAATTTTTAAACCGTCATTTTATAAAACCTGAAGGATATTATATGAGTATAATCCGCTATTTTCGGCCGGTTAATATTTAATTATGTAATTTTCCGCATTAGTGTCACCCTCCAGAAAAAGGGTGTTACATCTACATAGTTTCTTATCCACCCTCGGCTTTTCTTGTTCCCCATACTTTTTTAATGATATTCGTTCTCAAATTTATTTTACTTTAAATAATAAATTTAAAATTTTTATTATAGACTAAAGTATGGTTACATTTAAAAAAGAACTAAAATATGTTATTTATTATTTAATTTTATTATTAAATTATAATATCATTCATGACATGGTTGTTAAAGTAAACTCTTAAATCATACAGGACATAACTGTTAGAGCATCTCCAATGAGGGTTGTTTACGGAGTTTTAAAACCTATGTGGCAAATAAGGAATCGTTACTTATTTTTTCCCATTGGAATCGATCTATGTGGCAATGTGGATTGCTTAAAATAAGACATGATTGCTTATATAAGCGATCCCAATGATGAGTTGCTTATGAATAAAAAATAATAATATTTGCTCAAATCGTAAGGATGAGTTGCTATTTTAAATTAAAACAAAATCAAGTGTAAATAAAAAAATATAAAAAATGTGGGTTGCTTAAGGATTGCTTAAATAGGTACCATTGGAGTAAAAGTATGGTGGATTGCTTATATATGATATGGCTAAATTAGATATAAGCAACCAAAAATAGATTGCTTACATATTACTAATTGGAGATGCTCTTAAAATTAACTCTTAAATTGATTCTTAAAAATTTAGTGACATACACCTTCATCCTTCAAAATGAGAATTATTAAATTGGTTCATAAGAACTTTAAATGTCGGTTCAACTAATTAATTATCCACAAATATTAATATGTCCCACAAATTAGTTTATGAAGGGGATTAATTTTACCTATATTTAAATTTCTTAATAATCAAGTTATAGATTTTCATTTCTGACATTTTCTAAGTCACTAGATTTTAAATTTCAATATTAGAGTTCACGCTGATAACTATTAATGTATCTTTATCATCATCATATACCAAATAGTAATAATTTGTATTAAGGCTCTATTTGGCACAATAAACTAAACTAAAAAGCTAGCTGAAAGCTGAAAAGCTGGCTAGTTAGTTGAAATTGAGAGTTGAAACTAGAAAGCTGATAAGTTAGCTTATTGAATTGGAAATGTTTGGTACGTAAAATTAGTTGATCAACTAGCTAATATGTGTATAATGACGTAAAACGACATATATATGTATGTTTGTGTGTGTATATAAATGTATTAAATAAAAATAGTTAAAAATATATACATTGATTATTATTATTATTATTATTATTATTATTATTGAAAGTGGAGGAGGAGAGTTTCTTTTAGGATTGTTCGACATTAAGGATGAAACAAAAGGTATTAATTAGGGCAGGAAGGTTGTCATTTTTTAAAACAACAAAACTTAGATGTAGTTCCAAAGTTACTTATGGTGTTGTTTTGCAACGGTTAGAATACATGGGTAATAACTCATCAAAGAAATTATAACATGTGTGACAATTATTACAAATGTCATATTCTCATTGGAAAACAACATCACAAGCACCTAAAGAACAACACCCAAGTTTTGTTCTTTTGAAAACTAACATGGATAAAATTGAAAATAAAAAATCATTTACCTGTAGCTTAGTTCTGTGTGCTGTCTCTATTAGCTTACTGAGAAAAAAAATTCAAAAAAAACTACCTTACCAAACACATCTACTAACTTCTGTTTTTTTTGGTAAAAACTAATTGATTAGTTTATAAACTGACTTTGCTATTTACCAAACAATTTAGTTAAAACTAATTTAAGAATGAGGACGAACATCCAACTAATTTAAGATTAAGAGTTACACTACAAGAAAATTAACTTTTAGCGTCAGCCAAAAGCTCATGCTTCAAGGTGAAAGCCGACGCTAAGTTTGGTTTGTATTTTTTATGTCTTCCTTGTTTTGGCTACAACTTGATCTATGGTTATCCGATTGAGGCATTCTTGGTGTCTTTGGAAAGCTAAGATAATTATCTACAAGTTGTATTTCTAGCATTAAGATCGTATTCGGCTTCTATCATGGTGAAAACCATGTTACCAGATTAGGACGAAATTCTGGACGAGATTTTTCTTGTATTTTGGACTTTCTTTGTATTGGGCTTGTGTTTTGTGCAAGATAGACTCCCTATGCTGAAGTAAGCATTACTTAGGAAAGGATTAGTGTTAGCAGTCACCTTAATAGTGGTGCTGTAATTCTTGCTTTAAATTTGCGCAATTATTCCTTATTCTCCCAATTTCCTTTTTGTATTCTTTGTAATCTTTTGAGTTTACCTTTTCTAATTAGCTTTTCTTGTTTGTCTCTTAAATTCGTTTGAAGTTTTGTCTAGATTTTTTTATTTCATTCTGCGTTTTCTTAGTGTTTAACTCTTTTGAAGACCACTACTTTTGTAAGGAACTTTTGATTTTGACAAGTGAGAAGGTTTATTTAAAAACTTTAAGTGAACTTGAGAGGTAAAATGCAAGACCGTTTTTCATTAATTAAAAGCCTAATTTTTGTGTGAAACACGAGCGAACTCAATTAAAGAGTGAAACACATGAGAAGAGCGGCGAGGTCCTTTCTTTTCAAACTTTGTGAACTTATCTTGTTTTCTTGTAAAGCATGAGTGGAGGAAGCACTTCCCTGTCCCCAAGGACAGTAACTTTGATGCAAACGTTAACAAGGGAACTAGAGAGGTTTAGAGTCGAAATCAATACAAGGTTGGATAATGAAAGGAGGAGAGACTCTCACTATGAAGTCTCGAATGAGGATGAGGAAACCTATGAGTCGGATAAAGAAGGGAGGAGGAGGAGTGAGAGGATTGAAAGAACCCATTGGAGGTGTAAGAGTAATGAAAGGGGAGGAGAGCTAGGAAGTGTAAAAATCCATATGCCTCCTTTTCAAGGAAAGAATGACCCTGAGGCATATCTTGAGTGGGAAACTAAGATTGAACAGATATTTTCCTACCGTCATTACAATGAAAGGAAGGTAAAGGTGGCTGCCCTTGAATTTACTGATTATGCTTTGATTTGGTGGGATCAAGTCCAAAAAGAGAGGGAAAGGAATACGGAGTACCCCATAGATACTTGGGAGGAGAGGAGAAGTTTGATGAGAAGGAGGTTCTTACCTTCATGGTACAATAGGGAGTTGCACAATAAACCCCAAAGGCTTACCCAAGGTAGTAAAAGTGTGTATGAATACCATAAGGAGATGGAGGTGGCCTTGATAAGGGCTAATGTTGTTGAAGGGAGAGAGAGGCTATCATGACACGTTTCTTTTATGGTCTAAACCATGAAATAAGAGACATTGTGGAGTTTCAAAACTATGAATAACTTGATGACTTAGTACATCAGGTCGTAAAGGTGGAGCAACAACTCAAAAGGAATGGTGCATGGAAGAAGATTCTTCCAACTTCAAACCTTCCACTTGGAAGGACAAGCAAGCAAAAGAGGGGCCCTCTATATATCCAAATGAAGTTATGGCATTAAAAAATTCTAGTAAATTTCCTTCCTCTTCTAAAACTAGGACCGTCAAGTGCTTCAAGTGTTTGGGAAATGGACACATTGCTTCTTAATGTCCAAACAAGAGGACAATGGTGTTGAGGGATAATTGATACGTCTCTAGTGATTCATGTTCGAGTTCACCACCAACAAGTGAAGGAAAAGAAGATTTTGAAGCCTATGCTCCGGATGGAGACTTGCTAATAGTAAGAAGGCTTTTGGGAAGTCAAGCCATGGTCGGAAACAAAAGCCAAAGAGAGAACATCTTTCACACAAGATGCATTATTTAAGGTAAAGTTTGCTCCTTGATCATCGATAGGGGAAGTTGCACCAATGTGGCAAGTACTCGTTTGGTAAGTAAACTTAATCTCAAAACTATACCTCATTCACGCCCCTACAAGCTTCAACGGCTAAGTGAGAATGGTGATTTGATAGTAAATCAACAAATGTTGGTAAGCTCTTCCATTGGTAAATGTAAAGATGATGTTTTGTGCGATGTTGTTCCTATGGAGACCGACCCTATCCTACTTGGAAGGCCTTGGCAATTTGATAAACATGCTATTCATGATGGTTTCACTAACAAATTTTCTTTTTATCATAATTCTCTTAAGGTGACACATGTCCCTCTCTCCTAAGGAGGTTTGTGAAGACCAAGTGGCTTTGAAGGTAAAGAGGGAGCAAGAGAAGAAGGACTTGAATACAAATCCTAAGGGGCATGAAAGTTTGTTTGCTAGGGAGAGTGAGATGAGATTAAGAGAGCTTGTTTTGAAAAACAAGAGATGTATATTTGTTTTTACAAGGACTTGTATTTGAATTCTAACTCTAATCGGCTTTCCTAGTGCGACTACGTCTCTTTTACATGAATTTGAAGATGTCTTTTTAGATAGTGTTCCTTCTAGACTACCTCCCTTGAGGGGAATTGAGCATCAAATGGACCTTATTCCGGGAGCATCTTTGCCCAATAGGCCCGCCTATAGGTCAAATCTTAAAAAGACTAAAGAAATTCAGAAAGAAGTGAAGGAATTGTTACAAAAATTGGGTAAGCGAAAGTTTGAGTCCTTGTATCGTAATTGTTATCCCTAAAAGGGACGGTTAATGTGTATTGATTGTAGGGCTATGAATAATATAACTGTTAAATATAAGCATCCCATCCCTAGGTTAGATGATTTCTTGATGAATTGTGTGGTGCATGTTTCTTTTCTAAAATTGATTTAAAAAGTGGGTACCACCAAATTCGAATAAGGGAAAGGGATGAGTGGAAAACAGCTTTCAAAACTAAATATGGCTTTTGTATGAGTGGTTGGTAATGCCTTTTGGGTTCACAAATGTTCCTAGCACTTTTATGAGGCTTATGAACCATGTTTTGAGGGAGTTTCTAGGGAAGTTTGTGGTGGTGTACTTTGATGACATATTAATCTATAACATAACCTTAAAAGAGCACCTTGAATATGTAACACCCTGTTTTCTTGTTTAAAGTATAGGACATTAATTGAGCATGTTTAAGGGCTTAATTATGTTCCTTATGTGTTGAGAAAGCCATGGTTCAAATTTGGGACAATTTGGCCTTGGAATGAGCTCAGAACATGCAAAATCATGAACGAACAGTTCTGATCAGCCTCCAACGCTTAGACGTGGAGAAATCCCATGCTCAAACGTTGACCGTTGACGCTCGAGCATGGGTAGTTGCATGTCAAAACGTGGAGAGTGGATGTGTGGGAGTACAGATGTCAGTGCGCACGGGACGCGTGACAGAGACTTGGCAATCAGCACTCCATGCTCAAGCGTGGAGTTTTCCCACGTTAGAGCGTGCCCACGCTGAAGCGTGGAGTTTTCCCACACTCAAGCGTGGACAGCCTAATAACATCACTTAAGTTTTCTTCGTCATTTCATTTTGGACGAAAAACTTAAGAGTTTCCATGTCGAGAGAGCTCGAAGATAGAGAGAGATCTGAGTTCTTGAGAGAGAAAGTGAGATTTGGAGGAGATTGGGGCATCGAATCGTGATTCTAACTACATCGTTGTGATCAGGGCTGCGAGCACTACAACCTACGCCTATCGATTTCGCGATTTGTCAAAGGTAAGCTCGAATCCCTAACACGTCGACCTTTACGTTCTTCGTGTTCTTCGAGCTTTTCCTTTGAATTTCTCTTTGGGTTTGGTATTACCCTAGGGTTAACGATGTTGTTTATACGTTTTTCTCGTGACTAGGGCAAAGTTTGTGATCGTGGGCTTGCGAGCTCCCGGAGGAGGTTTCAGCTGCGAGCTTGGAGCTGAGGAACCACGTAGTGGTGGCTGAGTGAGGTTGATTTCGTGGTGGTGGTGTTGTGCTCATGATCGTGTTCGTGGTCGCGGTCGCATAATCTTTCAGGTGGGGAGAAAGGAACTGTTATCGTCGGGAAGGCAAGCGTACTGTAGAATGTATACATGTGTAGGGGAACCTTAAACCTTACTAGAGGTTGAGCAAATAGAAAAGTACCTAAACCCTAGGCGTAGGTATCTTCGGGGCTATCACCGCTAAGTTAATACCCTAGGCAAGATGAGACAGCCCCTCCTCGGAGGTCCTATTTAGTAACCCGAACTCATATTCTTAACGTTACCATGTAGCGTGATCAGAAAAATGCGGAATAATTAAAACAACCAACACTGATACCACAACCATGTACAACATATATATATATATATATCTATCTATCTATCTATCTATCTATATATATATATATATATATATATATATATATATATATATATATAAGTATTCGCTCTATCAGTAGAGCCTACAACAACCAGCCACGACTGTCAAAGTACACAACTAACAATATGTACAAACTGAAAGCATGGAAACAAAGATAAAATACATCAGACTTCCTCTTCTGGCCCCAAAATACATTTCACTCAACCCATGTACTGGCCATAACAAAAGTAAGACTACTACCCCACCATGAATCTGACAAGGATAGCGAGAACTCCCAACCGAAGCTCACTGCCTCCGACGATAGGTTTGCATCGCCTCATACTCCGTCTCGCTCTCTGACATCACGATCCGGCGACGACGGTACTCTCTCATCATCCTCTCAGCGCGACGATGTCGGCCTCGAGCCACAAAACCAATCCTAGAGGATGCGTGAGATCTCCATCCAGCATTTGAGTCATGATGATACTCCTATGGCCTGTTCCATAGCCTCTCCATCGGTAGTCTCTGTGCAATACGGAAGTCTCCTACTAAGTAGCTCTTAGACGATAGTCGGGTCCATATACACCACTCATCGCTGAGAGTAATCAATCTCCCAGAAACGGTCATCGTCCTCATACAGCAACTCAAAGCTTCCCAACACTGGGATCCGGGGCTCTCCCGCCAACATTAGGCTCAACAGGTGTGTCATCTATTTCCTCTGGTAGCTCCTCAAAAGAATCTTCTCGTGCGATCGAGAATAAAATACAACATAGAAGGATACTGGAGATAAGAAATAACAATACATCATAAATAGGGAAACAACTATAACATAAGCTATATTGATAGCAACATACAACAACACAACAGTATCAAGCAACCATCTCCCAAGCCATTCTCTCTTAGCTACTGTCTCTCACCCTCATGATCTAACAACTATATGGACGCGATCATGACGCGACATCCCCGACAGATCAAGAAGTCCCATTCATCACTTTGCCAACCCCGTAATGCAGGGTTTAGCCAACAACCCTCTTGGCTCAACTCAACTCATGGATACGACATATTCCCTAGCCTGCAAGCCTGATTGGAATATTGGACCATCAACAACTCAACTTACGGCAACGACATATCCCCCTGCCAGTAGGCTAGGTCAGGACATTCGCCCGTTAACAATTGATGGGTACGATCATCTTCCCCCAGGCAAGATCGATCGCCCATACGCCAACACAGTGATGAACAACAACGATGCGGCATGAACCTCACCGACTCATCTCAAGATCAACAACTTAGTGTCTCAACCGCAACTTGTACACAACTACGACCAACGTTCACCGGCATAACCAGGTATCAACTTTTTATCTCAACATAAATATATCAACATGATCTCTAGGTTGAGCACTACAACATATCTCCATCCTCGAAATCCTCACAATATATTCGTCTCCCAATTTATCAGGAATTATTGCCTATCTCTACTCATACAACAGTAATCATAAACATAATATCATAAGCAACTATAATCAAGTTAATCAATATCTACTCCTAGGCATATACTCAAGTAACCCTAAACATGTTACTAAGCATACATGCACATCAGCAAGTATCATCTTAAGCATACCAACACACAAGCATACAACATGGACATATCATGAAATCAACCTATCGGTGATAAACCTACAATGCCTAAAACTACATTGGTACCACCGACTAGTAGTCGCCAATGTGAGTTAAGTGTTGTCGGTTACTCAACCACTAGTAGGGTTTAGGTCGCCCTACGCATATCAATATATATTATTTTTTTCTTGCCTCCCCGACGATATTGTGGTTCTTTCTCCCACCTGATAGCAACGTAGCAACAATCACGAACACACGAACTTTCCAAGAGCTCCACGAACTCTCCACCAACCTTCACAGCTGCGATCCTCCTCTCTCCAACCGGTTCCGAATGCAACTTCCACACTTGCCCTAATCACGGAAACAACATGTAGACTGTAGCATTAACCATAATACGAAACTATAACCGTGAATAGAAGCTAGAAATAAAGGAAGAACATTGTATAGCTACAGTGTAGGTAGATACGGAACCTCGACTTACCCTTGATGAATCAGATAAAGTAAACCGGTAGAATCGAATTAGATGAAGAGCTAATCATGAATACACGATCGGAATCGAAATCGGATCAACGAACGAACCACGAACGGTATCAACAACTTCACAGTCCCTCTCTGGTCCCTATCTCGAGCTCTCTGTATGAATGGAGTAAAATGTAAAACCTCCCCTCAGTGAAAATGATTAGGTATTTGTAGGGAAAAATTCTACTGTCCACACTTTAGCATTGGAATTCTCCACGCTTTAGCGTTCCAGCTCTTGAGCGTTGGCTTCTCCCACGCTTAAGCGTTGACGTTTCTTCACCATCAAGGCACCGATCATCACGTGCCAGCTGCGATGCGTAATTGACACGTGTCACTTTATGTCCCATCACTGCCTGTCAACTCATCAGAGTGGCCACGCTTGAGCGTCCACCATGATCCACACTAGAGCGTTACAATGCTTGAGCATTCCCTTTCTCCACGCTTGAGCGTTCTGCTCTGGATTACATACTCTTCATCCTTCTCTTACCCAATTCAACCCCAACTCTTAATCTACCTTCTAAGCACATTGTCAAGTCAAACATACATTCATTTATTTAATTAAGGTGATGGAAATGAGGATGTTACATCTCCATCCCCTTAAAATAAAATTCGTCCTCGAAATTTGACGTACCATAGAATAAATGTGGATATTGTTGCTGCATATCTTCTTCGTGTTCCCAGGTAGCATCTCCTGTAACTTCATCCCATATAATCTTGACCAACAGAATATGTTTACCTCGGAGTTCCTTAACCCTTCTATCCGCAATCCTTACTGGTAAGGCCTCATACTCAAGGTTCTCTCTTAACTGTACTGACTCTGGTTCTAGGATATGTGATGGATCAGGGTAATATTTCCTCAACTGAGAAACATGAAAGACATCGTGAAGATTGGATAGGTTTGGAGGTAAAGCAACATGATATGCTACAGGACCAATTCGACGAAGAATTTGAAATGGTCCAATGAATGTAGGAGTAAGCTTTCTAGATTTGATTGCTCTGCCAATTCCAATCCTTGGAGTTACTCTCAGAAATACATGGTCTCCTTCTTGAAATTCTAAAGGTCTTCTCCTTTTGTCACTATAGCTCTTTTGCCTGTCTTGTTCAACTTTCATCTTTTCCTTTACCTTCTTAATCTATTACGTCATCTGTTGTACCACCTCCGGTCTTAACACTTGACTTTCTCCTGTCTCATACCAACACAACGGTGTTCTACACTTTCTTCCATACAGCGCTTCGTAAGGTGCCATACCTATACTCGAATGAAAACTGTTGTTATAGGTGAACTTAATCAACGGTAAGAACTCATCCCAACTTCCTGTGTGTTCCAAAACACAAGCTTTTAAGAGATCTTCCAATGATTGAACCGTTCGTTCCGACTGACCATCCGTCTGAGGATGATAAGAAGAACTTAACCTTAACTTAGTTCCCAAAGCGTTATGTAACTACTTCCAGAATCTAGATATAAATCAAGGATCTCTATCTGAAATAATATTAGAAGGCACTCCGTGCAACCTTACTACTTCTTTGATGTAGATTTGAGTTAACTTTTCCAACGTATAACTTTCACCAATAGGTAAGAAGTGAGCACATTTCGTCAACCTATCGGCGATTACCCAAATTGCACCATGCCTTTTTGTAGTTCTTGGCAACCCAACCATGAAATCCATAGATATACCATCCTATTTCCACTGTGGGATATCCAAGGATTGTAAAAGTCCCGCTGGCTTCTGATGTTCTATCTTTGCTTTCTAACAAACCAAACAAGCCAACACATACTCTGCCACCTCGTTCTTCATTCCGAGCCACCAAAACATCTTCTTCAAGTCTTGATTCATTTTGGTTGCTCCTGGATGAAAACTCGGTCTATTCATGTGCACTTCTTCCAAGATCATCTTTCTTAGCTCTACATCCATTGGCACACAAATCTTGTCACCATACCTCAAGACTCCATCCTGATCCATCCTAAACTCAGAAGTTCTGCCCTCCACTGCCTGTTCTTTCACCTTCTGAAGATACTGATCAACTTCTTGTTTCTCTTTGATCGTCTTCAAAAAGTTGCTTGTCACCGTGACTATTCCTAGGTGTATCTTATCTTTAGACAACCCTATACCTAGATCTAAATATCGAAACTGTTCAATCAGTTCCAACTCTTTCACTATCAAAGCAGACACATGTATGGATTTCCTACTTAACGCATCCGCTACTAGATTCGCTTTTTTTGGATGATAGTGTACATCAAATTCATAATCCTTTATGAATTCCATCCACCTTCTTTGTTTCATGTTTAACTCTTTCTGATCGAACAAGTACCTTAAACTCTTGTGGTCACTGTATATGGTACACTCTTGTGGTCACTGTATATGGTACACTTCACTCCATAAAGATAGTGTCGCCATATCTTTAATGCAAACACTATAGCTGCTAACTCCAAGTCATGAGTTGGATAGCTCCTTTCATAAACTCTTAGCTGTCTCGAAGCATATGCTACTACTCTCCCTTCTTGCATTAGGACACAGCCCAAACCTTGGTATGACGCATCACAATACACATCAAACTATTCTAAAGAATCTGGTAACGTCAAAACTGGCGATGTTGTTAACATCCTCTTCAGCTCTTGGAAACTCTTCTTGCATTCATCCGTCCATATGAACGACGTTCCCTTCCTTGTTAGTTGTGTCATCAGCAACGCAATCTTTGAGAATCCTTCTATAAACCTTCGGTACTAACCAACCAATCCTAGAAAACTCCGTACTTCACTTACCGACTTAGGACTCTCCCATTGCACTACAGCTTTAACCTTTGCTGGATCTACCACTATCCCATCTCAGGTAATCACATGACCTAAGAATTGCACTTCTTCCAACCAAAACTCTCACTTAGACAACTTTGCATAAAGTTGTCGGTCCTTTAGTACTTGAAGCACAATCCTAAGATGTTCCTAATGTTCTTCCCGATTAAGGGAATAGATAAGAATATCGTCAATAAATACGACTACAAACTTATCCAAGAACGGTCGGAAAATCTGGTTCATGTAATCCATAAACATTGCTGGAGTATTAGTCACACCAAAGGGCATAACCAAATAATCATAGTGTCCATACCGACTTCCAAACTCCGTCTTCGATACATCCTCCTTCTTGACTCGAATTTGATGATAACTAGATCGTAAGTCAATCTTTGAAAACACTACCGCTCCCTTCAACTGATCCATCAAGTCGTCAATCCTAGGTAACGGATACTTATTCTTGATTGTCACCTTGTTCAACTGCCGATAGTCCACGCATTGCCTTGAACTTCCGTCCTTTTTCTTAACGAACAACATTGGCGCTCCCCAAGGCGAAGCACTTGGTCTTATGAATTCCTTACCCAACATATCATCCAACTGCTTCTTAAATTCTGCTAACTCTGCTGGAGACATTTGATAAGGTGCTATCGAAATCGGTCCAGTTCCTGGTATGAGATCTATAGAGAACTCTATCTCTCTCTCTCTTCTCATTAACCTAGGGAAATACTTCTCCAGAAAACATTCCCTAAACAGCCCCTAGTTGATAACTTTTGCTTCTACTTCAAGCATTCTCTGCTTGCCTTTCCACCACAGCTCTACAACTCCCATCGGCATGAAAGATGCATAAGTCACCTTCCTGTCCTCACGACAGTGCATTGCCACGAAGATCTTCTCAAGCTCCTGTATCCAAAGTTCTGCACCTTCCGGAATGAAGTCACCATTAAACTGTAGAGGCTTCCCTTTCAGAAAATTACTTAGTGCAGCGTCTTCCGTCACTACTTAACCCCTCTGATTCTGCCATTGCTGCTGTTGCATGGTCACTTGCAATAGCAAAGCATTTTGCTGCGTCTGCTACAACATTTCCGTTGCCAACTCCCTAATTGTCCTTAGGGTTTAAATTGACTCTGTCCCATCACCAACATGGGAATTCTCTCCGTTACCGTTTCGGGGTTCTGCGACACCTTCTGTGGCTCTTCCACCACGTCCTCTACCTCTTGCACGAGCCATTTAATTTCCTGTAGAAGAAATTATCAGCTCATATTAGTAAGACATACCACACTATATTATCATATACATACATTATATGCCTTACAATGCTCAAAGTAGTTATCTCTTGTGATAACTCGCGTACCAGACACTCTACCCAACTTCTAAGCATAGTCAATACCCAAGACAGGTTCAACTAGACATGGCCAGGAATTATATCCTAACCCAGGCAGTCTGTGATTAAGAATCAAACTACTCTGATACCATACAATGAGACAACCTTTCCCCGGAGGTCCCATTTAGTAACTCGAACTCATATTCTTAACATTACCACGTGGGGTGATCAGAAAAATGCGGAATAATTAAAACAACCAACACTGATACCACAACCATGTACAACATAGGTATATATATATGTATTGGCCCTCTCAGTAGAGCCTACAACAATCAGTCTCGACTGTCAGAGTACGCAACTAGCAATATGTACAAACGGAAAGCATGGAAACAAAGATAAAATACATTAGACTTCCTCTCCTTGCCCCAAAATACATTTCACTCAACCCATGTACTGGCCATAACAAAACTAAGACTACTACCCCCACCATGACTCTAACGAGGATAGCGAGAACTCCCAACCGAAGCTTGCTAGCTCCGACAAGAGGTCTGCATTGCCTCATACTCCGTCTTGCTCTCTGACATCACGATCCGCCGACGACGGTACTCTCTCATCCTCCTCTCAGCATGACGATGTCGACCTCGATCCACAAAACCAGTCCTAGAGGATGCGTGAGATCTCCATCCGGCATTTGAGTCATGATGATACTCCCATGGCCTGTTCCATATCCTATACAACAGTAGTCACTGTGCAATATGGTAGTCTCCTACTAAGTAGCTCCTAGACGATCCCCAAGATCTGAAGTATACGGTAGTCGGGCCCGTATGCACCACTCGTCGCTGAGAGTAATCATGTCCCAGAAACGGTCATCGTCCTCGTACAGCAACTCAAAGTCTCCCAACACTGGGATCCGGGGCTCTCCCGCCAACATCAGGCTCAACAGGTGTGCCATCTATCTCCTCTGGCAGTTCCTCAACAGAATCTTCTCGTGCGATCGAGAACAAAATACAACATAGAAGGATACGAGAAATAAGAAACAACAATACATCATAAATAAGGAAACAACTATAAAATAAGCTATACTGATAGCAACATACAACAGCACAACAATATCAAGCAATCATCTCCCAAGCCATTCTCTCTTAGCTATTGTCTCTCACCCTCATGCATCTAACAACTATATGGATGCGATCATGATGGGACATCCCCGATCGATCAAGATCTCCTATTCATCACTGTGCCGTCCCCCGTAATGCAGGGTTCGGCCAACAGTCCTCTTGGCTCAACTCAACTCATGGGTATGACATATTCCCCCGCCCGCAAGCCAAGTCGGAATATTCGACCATCAATAACTCAACTTACGGCAACGACATATACCCTGCCCACAGACCAGGTCATGACATTCGTTCGTTAACAATTGATGGGTACGATCATCTCCCCGCGGGCAAGATCGATCGCCCGTACGCCAACACAATGATGAACAACAACGATGCAACATGAACCTCGCTGACTCATCTCTAGATCAACAACTTAGTGCCTCAACCGCAACTTGTAGACAACTACGACCCACGTTCGCCGGCATAACCGGGTTTCAACTTTATATCTCAACATAAATATATCAACATGATCTCTAGGTTGAGCACTACAACATATCTTCATCCTCGAAATCCTCACCACGTATTCGTCTCCCAATTTATCAGGAATTACTGCATATCTCTACTCATACAACAGTAATCATAAACATCATATCATAAGCAATTATAATCATGTTAGTCAATATCTACTCATACGCATATACTCAAGTAACCCTAAACATGTTATTAAGCATACATGCACATTAGGTATCATCTTAAGCATACCAACACACAAGCATACAACCTCGACATACCATGAAATCAACCTATCGGCAATAAACCTACAATGCCTAAAACTACATTGGTACCACCGACTAGTAGTCGCCAATGTGAGTTAGGTGTTGTCGGTTACTCAACCACTAGTAGGGTTTAGGTCGCCGTACGCATATCAATATATATTATTTTATTCTTGCCTCGCTGACGATATTGTGGTCCTTTCTCCCACCTGATAGCAATGTAGCAACTATCACAAACACACGAACTTTCCAAGAGCCCCACGAACTCTCCACCAACCTTCACAGCTGCAGTTCTCCTCTCTCCAACGGGTTCCGAATGCAACTTCCACACTTGCCCTAATCACGGAAACAACACATAGACTGTAGCATTAACCCTAATACGAAGCTATAACCATGAATATAAACTAGAAATAAAGGAAGAACATTGTATAGCTACAATGTAGGCAGATACGGAACCTTGGCTTACCCTTGACTAATCACGAAAGTAAACCGGTAGAATCGAAGTAGACATAGAGCTAATCACGAATACACGATCAGAATCGAAATCGGATCAACGAACGAACCACAAATGAGATCAACAACTTCACAGTCCCTCTCTGGTCCCTATCTCGAGCTCTCTGTATGAATGGAGGAAAATGTAAAACTTCCCCTCGAAGAAAATGATGAGGTATTTATAGGAAAAAATTCTACTGTCCATGCTTTAGCGTTGGAATTCTCCACGCTTTAGCATTCCAGCGCTTGAGCGTTGGCTTCTCCCACGCTTGAGCGTTGACGTTTCCTCACCGCCAAGGCACCGCCCATCACGTGCCAGCTGCAATGCGTAACCGACACGTGTCACTTTATGTCCCATCACTTCCAGTCAACTCGTCAGAGTGGCCACGCTTGAGCGTCCACCATGATCCACGCTAGAGCGTTACAACACTTGAGCGTTCCCTTTCTCCATGCTTGAGCATTCTACTCTGGATAACATACTCTTCATCCTTCTCTTACCCAATTCAACCCCAACTCTTAACCTACCTTCTAAGCACATTTAAAGTCAAACATACATTCATGTATTTAATTAAGGTGATAAAAATGAGGATGTTACACTAGACGACGTTGTTGTTGAGGTTGATGTGATATGCATACTACTTTGCCTATGTGATTATTTGTTTATTTTCCTATATGATGGTACGTGTGTTAGCATTCTTATTGCTATGATATGCTATTGTGGTTGATTGGTTGATGTTGATGTTGACGAGAGTATGGTGAGGTTGATGTATTGAACGGGTTGATACCGTTGTGTTTCTGACCGTGGAGCTGTGGCTCGTGGACACGAGGCGTCGTGATGATGTTGATGTTGATGTGGATGCAATGCATCGTGGCTATGGCCGAGTGCTTAGACGTGAGGTTCTGGCATCAACCTACGATAGATGTTTGTTGCATATCATAGCATATTTGATCCCAATGGGGGATGCCTAAATGGGGGCGAGATGTGTACCACTGATCCCTAGGCGGGATGTCCAATTGGGGACGTGATGTATTGATCTCGACAGGGATGTCCAATTGGGGACGTTATTGATCCCGACGGGGATGTCCAACTGGGAACGTGATGAATTCAGCCGACATGCATATAGGGATTAGTATCTCTCGTAGAGGTTTGATATGAGAGAATGACTTTTGAGATGGTTGTGCTGTATGACTCGGGAGTTGTTTGTTTTGAGTGTTGATTGTTGTATGTGATGCATGTTACATGTTTACATGTTATATTGTCGCCCCTCTCCCATGTTTGATGATATGCATGTTTCTTATTTCCCTGTCTTTTATGTGTTCTTTATTTTGCAGGAATACCCTCCCTTTACGAGCCTGATGCCGGTGGACGAGCCACGAACCCCAGCCTCGAGAGCTTTTGAGTTTTTGTACCAGAGGAGGATATGAGTTCCTAATTAGAGTATGTGCTGCTGCGGGTCCATAGGTGCACATATGGTGAGGGATAGGGTAGTTCAGGACATTGTTGTCGTCGGTGACGGAATGCTGCCAGTGCGTCTGCACAAGAGTGTGATGTGAGGGCTTTTGGATGTATTTTTAGTGGGGGTGGTGAGTGCTGTGAGCATGACGATCTTTCTCTGTCTTTTGATGTACTTTGTTTTAATTCAGTTTCAAATGTACTTATGCTTGTATATATTGCTATAGCCCAGCTGGTGGGGAAACCGATGCGTGTATATATTTCTTTAGTGTTCTTAGTTGCGTGACTTTGTTGTATGTGTGCTTTTCTTTTGTTTTCGCTTTTACCTTTCCGCTTCGCTTCATTTTATTAATAAAACGTGCTAACGTCTATAATACGGTTAAGATTAGTTAATATCTTAGGTTCTTTAATGGGACAACGGGTCGCCTTAGAACACCTTAAGGTCATGATGCATGTGCTTAGGAAGGAAGAATTGAATGCTAACTTATAAAAATGTGTCTTTTTTACCAACCATGTGGTTTTTCTAGGATTTGTTGTGAGTGCTAAGGGGGTACAAGTGGATGAGGAAACGATAAGAGCTATTAGGGAGTGGCCTACCTCTAAGACCATAATCGAAGTGCAGAGCTTCATGGGTTAGCTAGCTTTTATAGAAGGTTTGTAAAAGACTTTAGCACCATAGCCACACCCTTGAATGAGGTTGTAAATAAAAATGTGAGTTTCAAGTGGGGAGAGGCACAAGAGAAAAGCTTCAATACACTTAAGGATAGGCTCACTAATGCACCTGTACTTGCATTGCCTGATTTTTCTAAGTCTTTTGTGTTAGGAATTTGCATATTTAAAAACCAAAAACACAGCGGAAAAATGACCACAAAAAAAGATCCAAGCGAATGGTCATGACTCGTGATTATATGTTTACCTCTTGTATTAGAGACCGTTGATAAAAACTTTGTCTATCACGAGCACCGCACGAACGATGCCTATACGGTATCCACATGAGCAGACTTCATGAGCATCCAACGCCACGAATAAGAAGCGGCCTCCATCTCACAGTGCTAGCTACGAAAACCAAGACCTGCAATTCACTAGTCACTTTGATGTGCGGCAAGAATGATGTCACGCATGAACGCACAAATCCTTAAGTGGTCTACTTATAGTAGCCCCTTTTTAAGTGAGTTAGTGAGTTGCGTTTGACCTAAGGATCATGCACTATGCGCTAGGCCCAATAGAAAATGGGAGTGCAACTCTCTTTTCAATGCTCCTTTTAATCTACTCTTATGTGTGTGACCTTGTAGGTTCCCATAACGTTGGCAGTAATATTAAATCTCATTTAATATTACAAACAATGAGCAGTATCTAGCAACACATCATTCCTACCCAAGTAATAAGAATGTCAGTGCTTTGACATAACCTTACTGCGACCAAATAATCGTGTAGCAAAGGTCCCTTCATCCATATGTCATAATTGAACACAAGGCATAAATGTGTCACCCTTGTTAAGTCCAATTATATGTTCCTAGATCTTCGAGTATACGTGTAAACACAAACGGGCCCAATATCACATATTGGCCCATTTCCGAATGGCTACACATATTTCACATCTCACTCTATCGAGAGGCCCATGACATTACTTATGTTATGTAGGAGGGACGAATCCTATCTACATCACTCACATTCCTCAACATGTTTCATTGCAGGCCTAATAACTACCTTTATGATCATCCTATTACAGTTGACGTTTGATAGCATTAAAGCCTACAACTCCACATGTAGGAATCATAGTGACTTCAAGTCGAAGGACTACTTTATTATGGTCGCCATGAGAAGCGCTTATGACACTTACATAACTATTATGCAGCATTCTCATAGTGGGTCAATCCAGTACAAATATTACTCCTAATATTTGCACTTGTGTGTTGACTTGATATTGCATATCCATGATCGTGAGATGTGGTCATCAGTCTACTCACACAATAGTCTCTATGTATTATTATTGTCCTAATTAATAATAATACTCGACTACAGATATTTTAAGAATAGCATTTTGTAGTTTAATGAGATCTCACGATCAAATCACATTTGATGTTCCGTTAAACGAACTGCCTATTCTAAGGACTTTATTATGCTAAATACTAATAACATAATAAAAGAATGCCTTATTCATATATCGAATATATGAACAAAATCATGATGCAAATGAGGATCTATTCAAAAAAGATTCGCCACAAGGGGGCCTACACCAACATTTTGAACTTGAATGTGATGCATCTAATGTGGGTATTGGGGTTGTTTACTTCAAGGGAGTCATCCCATTGCATATTTTAGTGAGAAGTTGCATGGTGCTATTTTGAACTATTCCACTTATGACAAAGAATTATATGCACTTATAAGGGCTTTGGACACATGGCAACACTATCTTTTGCCCAAATAATTTGTCATGCATAGTGATCATGAATCGCTAAAGTATTTGAAAGGGCAAGGAAAGCTTAATAAGAGACATGCTAAGCGGGTTGAATTCCTTGAACAAAAATGCCTGGTTTTGAACACCTAAAAGAGTTATATGTGCATGATAAAGATTTTTCCAAAATGTATGCTGCTTGTGAAAGGGGGCGGGGTTCTTTAGGCAAGATGAGTTATTATTTAAAGAAAAATATTTGTGTGTGCCTAAGTGCTCTTTGCGTGAACTTTTACTTAGTGAAGCACATGAGGGGGGACTAACGGGTCATTTTGGGATCCAAAAGACTTTAGACATGTTGCATGAACATTTTTATTGGCCTGACACGAAGCATGATGTGCATAAAATATGTGATTGATGCATTGTTTATAAAAAGGCTAAGTCAAAGGTAAATGCCTCATGGACTCTATAACCCCTCCCCATTCCTCATTATCCTTGGATTGACTTATCTATGAACTTTTTGCTAGGTTTGCTCTGCTCAAAGAGGGGAAAGGATTCAATTTTTGTGGTTGTGGATACGTTCTCT
Source organism: Ammopiptanthus mongolicus (assembly GCA_039655645.1). NCBI lineage: Eukaryota > Viridiplantae > Streptophyta > Magnoliopsida > Fabales > Fabaceae > Ammopiptanthus > Ammopiptanthus mongolicus. The sequence continues at coordinate 72,231,178 of CM077344.1, read as the reverse complement.
AAGATGGCCCTCTTCATACCTTGTCACAAGGTAGATGACCTCATTCATGTGGCGCACTTGTTCTTCAAAGATGTGGTAAGACTTCATGGGATGCCCACAAGCATAGTCTCCGATAGGGATTCCAAGTTCCTTAGTCACTTTTGGAGGACTCTTTGGAACACATTAGGGACTAAGCTACTTGTCTCTACTACTTGCCACCCGCAAACTGATGGACTAACTAAAGTGGTTAATAGGACCCCATCGACCTTGCTAAGATCAATCATCAAGAGAAACATCAAAACATGGGAAGAATGCTTACCTCTTGTTGAATTTGTTTATAATAGGGTTGTGCGTGATACTACTAGTTTTCCTCCTTTTGAAATTGTATACGATGTTAATCCCCTCACCCCCTTGATTTATTGTCTCTACCTGATATGTCTTCTTTGAATCATAGGGATGGAAAGGTAAAGGCTGAATATGTGAGGAAGCTCCATGAGAAAGTCAAGGCCCAAATTGAAAAGAAAATGGAGCAATATGTTAGGCAAGCAAACAAAGGGAGAAGGCGAATTGTCTTTGAACCAGGAGATTAGGTTTCCTTTACAAAGGAAATCAAAGCTCTCACCCAGAGGAGATGGACCCTTCCAAATCCTAGAAAGTATCAATGATAATGCCTACAAAGTGGACCTACCAGGTGAGTATGGAGTTAGTGCAACCTTTAATGTGGCTGACTTAAGTCCTTTTGATGTAGGTGATGAAGGATCAAATTCGAGGACGAATTCTTTCGAAGGGACATGGCATGATGGAGATCAAGAAAGCCCAATGGACTCAAGGCCCAAGGATGCACTTCAAGGACTTGGAGGCCCAATGACAAGGTTAAGGATTAAGAAGGCTCAAGAGGCTTAGGACAAAGAAGTCAATTATTTCCTATCTCTCAAGCCCATTCTAAAAGAGACAAAACCCAAAATGGTCCAATTGATCCAAGTTGATGAAGAGCTCAATATGGGAGCATAATTTCAGTTGTTATTATTTTTATTAAGTATTTTGAACAATTCTTAATTTTCTGTTTGGTTTGTATTTTTTATGTCTTCCTTGTTTTGGCTGTAACTTGAGCTATGGTTATTCTATTGAGGCGTTCTTGGTGGATTTGGAAAGCTAAGAGAATTATCTACAAGTCATATTTCTAGCATCAAGACTGTATTCGGCTCCTATCATGGTGAAACCGGGCTACAAGATTAGGACGAAATTCTGGATGGGATTTTTCTTGTATTTTGGGTTTTCATTGTATTGGGCTTGTGTTTTGTGCAAAATAAACTCCTTATGCTAAAGTAGGCATTACTTAGGAGAGGATTAAGGTTAGTCGTCATCTCCTTAGAATAAAAGTCTATAAATAGGGATGTAACACCTATTTTTTTTTTCAACTTTTGAATGAAATTATAATTTACACTCTATTATGAGTTTTTCAGAGTTTGTTCTCTTAGGTTCTTGGATGAACCATTCTCGATTCTTGTCAAGAGCCTCCTTACTCTTGTGGTGAATCTTCATTGGACTTATCACTCTCAAGAGAGTGTGACATCTTCTTCATCCCTTTCTTCTTCCATCTTTTCTTTGTTTAATCCTTGTTTTATATGTTCTTTATTTAAGCGCTTCAATACTAAAGTTTACACCTTTATGCGTCTCAATCTTCTTGTTTCCTATTAATTGTATGCGCGCCATTGATAACTAGGTACAAAATTTGTCTTTGTTTTCCTACTTCTTCAATAAGAAGTTGCGTCATTTTTTGGGCATTTCAAGAAGCATTCTTAAGTTTTTTTTAACTCTTTCTTCTTTTCATAACAAGAATTTAAATCGAGGACAATCTATTAAGAAAACAATATGAATACAACTTGGTTCATATCAGATGCTAACGTAGTGTCGTACCAACACTATGACACAACTATGTAGCATCGGCCTGGCCTTCGCTAGGTTTAGCGTTGGCCAAAGCCCACACTAGGTTTAGTGTAAATACATGTTAAGAATGAAAAGAATGGAAATAAAGTAAAGAAAAACTAAGGGTTGGTGTAAATTCAAGATTAACCGTCAATAAAGATAACATTTCTATTCCTCACCAAAAACTATCAACAAAAGACCTAAGTCACGATACATTTTAAGAATGTTTAAATGAGTTTTTGTTCCCTGCCAAGTTCATCAATTTTGGTTTTAGTCCCTGTAAAAAAAATTATTAGGATTTCGTCCCTATAATTCCAAAAATTTTGGAAATATCCTTCGGTCATCTTTTTCCATTAACTACTGATGTGGCAAACAGAATACCACATCAACCATGCCATGTCATCCACATGGCACTGACATGGCATACCGTTTGTCACGTCAATAAGGACTATTTCCAAAATTTTGGAAAATACAGGGATGAAATCCTAAAACAAATTGAATCGGACAAGAATAAGAAGTTACCTCGATATCCCTGAGTACTAAAAATCATACCAGATGAAAGAATTTAGCAATTGTAACCCAGTGGTCCATAATATATGATTTTGTTTCTATTTTCTAACCATTCTTCATAGCAAGTCGGATAGGTAAAGGAAATTACCTTGGTACCCCGGAATACTAGATATATCATACAAAATGAAGGAATTTAGCAATTTTAATCCCATGGTGATAATGTATGATTTTGTTTCTATTTTCTTGTCAAATTTCATAGCAATTCGGACAGGGAAAGGAAATTACATTGATACCCCTGAATACTAGAAATCATATCAAATGAAGGAATTTGCCAATTTTAACCATGTGCCTCCTAATGTATGACCTGCTCTGAATTTTGGCCATGATGTAGAAGAAAATCATACATTAGAGGCCCCACAGTTAAAATTTTCAAATTCCTTCAACTAATATGATTTCCTGCACCTGGGGGTACAAACGATAATTTCGTGTTTTAGTCCGACCTACTCTGATTACTCTGAATTTTGGCAGTGAAGTAGAAGAAAATCATACATTACGGGCCACAAGGTTAAAATTATCAAATTCCTTTATCTGGTATGATTTCTAATACGCAGGGCTATCGAGGTAGCTTCTCATTCCTATTGATTGCTCTGAGATTTGGTCAGAAAATAGAAGAAAAACCATACATTAGGTGCACATGGATAAAATTGTCGAATTCATTCTTCTGGTATAATTTCTAGTACTCGGGGGGTACCAAGATAATTTCCTGTCCTTGTCCGACTTGCTTTAAAATTTGGCCAGAGAATATATAAAAAAAAAATTGGTTTAAATAAGTTTTTGGTTCCTGCAAAGTTCACCAATTTTATTTTAGTCCCTGTAAATTTTGTTTTAGGATTTCGTCCCTGTGTTTTTCAAATTTTTGGAAATAGTCCCCGCCAGCCTGGCAAATGGAACGCCATGTCAGTGCCACGTGGATGACGTGGCATTTCATTTGCTATGTCAGCAGTTAACAGAAAAAGATGACGGTAGGGACTATTTCCAAAACTTTTGAAATTACAAGGAGGAAATCCTAAGAATTTTTTTTACAAGGGCTAAAACCAAAATTGATGAACTTTGCAAGAACCAAAAACTTATTTAAACCTTTCAAAAAAGTAGTAGGATTTGCGCTTTGGCTTGATTCGATTATGGGAAAAAATATATGAACTACATTAATTGATTTTCTTATTGAGAATCGATGGATTTGTCAATAATTAAATGACTTGTTCAAAATAAATCAGTCTTAATTGGTTTGTTCAATTCTTTTTAATAAGCCTTTGAACAAACATTTTTTTGTAAATAAATTTAAATAAGTTTTTTTTTATTTTTTAATTGAAATTTATGTTTTTTATTTGAGTTTAATTGCTATGCATTGACAGTGAGAGTTTAATTGTTCAAATTATATTTTTTACATTGTCAATCAATTATAAATAATGGTATGAGTGACTTTTAAGGTTGCTTGGGTAAGAGTCAATTTTTTTACTAATGTGTCAATTTTTTAAAGAATATCTGTGTAAAATCACTTTATATTGTCAGTATATATCAATTAAATTCTTTTTATTTTTATTATTCAATTGAGTAATGTTACAAGGTTAGAACCAAATAGCTAAAATTTAACATAATTCAATGATAGTTGTGTTTTTTTTACATAAACCAACTTAATTCATTTCAACTGCAATAGAATTAGCAATACAAGGGGGAATATTCGTAAAAACATAAGGAGAAGCAAAAGATGTGGCCACCTTGGCTAACTTATGGGAAACCACTTTGGCTTGTCTCATAGAGAACTCAATAGTAGAGTTAGAAAGAGAGGAGAGCAAATGTTTACAATGAGAAATAATAAAGCCAAACTCATTTGTACCAACTTGCTCATGGTGCATACTATCAGTAACCAAAGTCCAACTCAAAGATAACATTATCAAAGTTCATGAACATGATCCATTAAATAACACTCAACAAGACCAAGGCTTCACCTTCATGAACTGGATAGCGGTGTAACACCCTTTCCGGGAGCATCACATTTATAAAACTCTAAGGCCGAAAAACGTGTTAATTAAAAACATTTAAGAAAGATGGGATAAATTTTTCCTTTTCGCAAGACATGAATATAAAAGCTCGTAACATTGATGCATTCAAGGTAAAACATTTCATAATATAATTTCATAAGTTCATCAAGGTTTACATAAGAGCCCAACCCGTCTACAGAAACAAAGCAGAAAGATACAGACTCAACGTAAAGGATTAGAGATGCAGCTCCTAAACACAAGATACATGGAGACGCAACTCCACAACTGATAAAAGAAAGGTACAAACACTCTGACACCCTACATTAGCCAACAAGTGACAACAGACTACACGGGAAGACATCCCTCAGACCAACCGCTGGATGCTTCCTCTGACTCCTCCTTTTATGGAGGGACATGCGAAAGGAATAAGATGGCATAGATAGATCACCTCCCTCCTAATCTCCTCACTTCTTGTGTAACGGCCCGGACTGCTTTCAGGACTGCCGACTGTCCCCACAAACCAACACAGGTCTTTTCAGCATGCTTTGTCCTCACTCACACGCTTTCTGGGAAACTTCCCAGAAGGTCACCCATCCCACAAGTGCTCCAAGTCAAGCACGCTTAACTATGGAATTCTTATGTTCTGGGCTCTCGAAAAGAAGATGCATCTTGTTGGTATAGGTAGTGCCAATCAATTCTTATAAGCCTTCCTTCAACTGTACGGTCCCATACCTGCACAGCCTCAGGATCTCTCTTATTCGATATGAATTCGGTTCATTCATGTATCCCTTTGACTAGAAGCCTTCCAGGAACCGCTCCTTATCCGTGCCTCATGTACCGGGGATCACTCCCCGCCCTTGTCAGCCTCACGCGTTACAGTGGCCTCCTCTGACGAGAGCTCCTCTCCCTGGTGCCCCCAATGATATTCTCCAAGTGGAGGTACAAGGTATTAGCAAAGATAACCCTCCAGTCCGCCTGAGTCCGCAGAGTTAAGGTCACGTGCCCGGGATACTCCCTCAGTCCAATGGTCCCATCCCTGGTCAAGCAGTCAGTCCCTCCCAGAAACTCAGCATGAATGTTGAACAAGGGATCTGACATCGTCGTCTATCATACCACATAACATGAGAAAACAGAATAGACAAAACATATGGGATAAGAAACTCATTATCAACACACCATAGGGTAAAGGGAAGTAGTATGACTTCCATACAACAGTTATACAACATAATATCAATCACAAACAATCCCAATAATATATCAGAGTTTAGGAGGAATGATCCGCCAACTTTCTAAGGTACTACTGATCCAGTTGAGGTAGAGGAGTGGTTGCTAAAGTTAGAGAAGATTTTTCGTGTTATGAGGTGCACTGCTACACAAAAGGTGGATTTCACCACCTATATGCTGGAGTCTGATGCGGAGCATTGGTAGAATTGTGCTAGGGGTGGTTTGCTAGCTTTGGGCACCCCTATCACATGGGACAAGTTTAAAGAAGTTTTCTTGGAGAAGTACTTCCCGCATAGTGTTCGCATCCAGAAAGAGGCAGAGTTCCTTCAGCTCCGTCAGGGAGACATGTCAGTGGCTGAGTATGTTGCTAAGTTCGAGAGCTTGGCAAGGTTCTCTCGTTACTTGAGGGACAATCCTTTGGATGAGTGGAAGGCAATCAAATTTGAGCAAGGTTTGAAGCCAGAGTTGTAGAGCTTTATTGGGATCCTGGAGATTCGGGACTACCCCACCTTGGTAAACAAGTGTAGGGTGGCAGAGCAAAAGATGCAAGCTTTGGTGGCTGAGAATCCAAAGGAGAAGAATGCTTTTGAAGGCAAAAAGTTCCACAACAAAGATGGCAAGTTCCAGAAGAACCTACGACCTTTACTCACAATCTCCAAGGGTGCTCAAAGTGATAATAGTACTGGGTGTTATAAGTGTGGGTGACAACATGGGGATCGCACATGCCCCTTGGCACAAGTCACCTGCAACAAATGTGGAAAAGTGAGACACTTTGCTAGAGTTTGCAAAGGAGGATATCGTGCGTAAATATCCAGATCTTGTTAACTAAGGTACCTTAACTCTTAATTTTGTTAAATGTGTTATATATTTGTTGGATTGCTTAAGTATGCTGTTAATTTCGGGGACGAAATTCTTAAAGTAGGAGAGAAAATGTAACATCCTAAAATTCCAATATTATTAATTTAAAAAAGATTAAATTGTTATGAGGTTTAGTATAAAAAATGGTTGGTGTAAGAGTTTATTAGAATTGTGTAGTAATTAAAAGAGTGCAAAATGAGAATTCTTAGTATATATAAGTGAGCCAACTTCATTGAGTTTAAAAAAAAATATAAAAAATAATAACGTGGGGTTGAATTCACGTACAGGAGCAGATTATTTGGCAATAGCAAATATATTAGTTACTTAATATTGAAACAAAGCAATACACAAAGTCATTCACGTGTGTTGCATTTGATAAAAAGGAAATGGGGCCCAGTTGAATTTGGATAGGTTAATTGAAGAGTAAATACTCAATTTGATCCCTAAAATTATAGGGTCGTATCAACTTAGTCCATCACATTATCAATATTTCAAAATGATCCCTAGAATTGCACAAAGTTAATCAAATTCGTCCCGTCGTTGGTATTTGCATGGATTATAATGACATTAAGTTGGTAATGTTAGGGATACATTTGAAATTAAGTGAATAATGTCATGGATGAATTTGCTACGTTTTGCAATTCTAAAGATCATTTTGAAATATTGATAATGTGAGAGACTAATTTGATACGATCCTACAATTTCAGGAATCAAATTAGATATTTATTCGTTAATTGAAAGAGGATCATTTGATTTTAAAAGAAGAGAAGTAACTTGCTTCAACGCCGCACAAACTTCACAAAGGCGTTAAAATAAATTATATAGAGAGGGAATAGAGTAGCACTCGAGCGCCGACTGCACTGCTAATGAGGGAGTCTCACAGATTCAAGAACATCAAATAAAAGAGAAGAAGAATTTGTGGTGAAATGCAAGGATTTATTTTATGTAATATATGCAGCTTTTGGAAAACTATAAGAGGTGAGTAAAAATATCTTTTTCTCATCCTTTCATGGTACAAAGATTTAAGGTTTTGAGTCAAAAAACCAATTATGCATTTTGGGTATTTGATTTGGAAAAAATTGGGTTTTTCTATGTTAGGGTTCAAGAACACTAAATTGATTTGGGATTTTCGATTAAAAAGAAATTTTATGAAATTGAATATTTATCCTTGTGATCGATGATATAAGATGTATGATTGGTATGCATATTGGTTGATTAACATGCTTTACTTGAGTTATGTGATGATATATATTTGATTTGGCATATTTAATTGATCATTATGCATGTGGCATGATGTTTGAGAAATATCGCTTATGAAAGGGGTATCGAAAGTAACATCGTCATTAAATTAGGATGTCAAAATTATGTAATACCACCCGTTGATGGAGTATCGAAAGTAACATCGCCATAAATTGGCATGTCGAAAATATATAATACCGCCAGTTGATAGAGTATCGAAAGTAACATCGTCATATGTTGGGATGTCAAAAAGTGAGTAATACCGCTAGTGCACATGGTTGGTATCGAAAATATGAGTCATGTCACCGATGAGAAGGTGACATCGAAATACCTCTCTTGAGTAGAGGTAGGCAATGAGCCGTCATTGTTAAGTGATGTTTGAAAGTTATATGACATATGTGGTTTATTAGAATTAATTGATATATGAGATTTTGACATACTTGATTTATGATGTGTTGACGATAATTGATTATTGCCAATAATAATTTAAATTATTATTATTATTATTATTATTATTATTATTATTATTATTATTATTATTATTATTTTCATAATTCTAATACTTTGGAAAATGGCGGGTACCATGAATTGTTTTTCCAGTTGCCACGCCGGCTGAGAACAATGCCTTTGCGAAAAATTTTATAAATGTATTTATATTCACTGGGATTATAAATCTCATTAGTAGTATTGTTTTTAGAGTCTGAGGACGTCACAGTTGAGCATACGGAGACTTGAAGATTATCTTCTTAGTTTTAGTATTTGGTTTGTATGTTATAGCTTATGCCAAGAGAACCTATGTTATCGTTACACTTTCTTTTTATCATGCGAGTTTTAGTAGACGCCCAGTTTTTGAGGCTTTTGAACTAAATATGTTATTTCAGTATTTTATGAGTTTATTGATGTAAACATTATTTTGGTTATTAATATAATATGTATTTATTCAGTATTATTAAGAAAATTTTTATTCCTTGATATTTTATTTAATTATTTTTTTTGAGTTACTAATGTAACGAAGGGCGTTACATTTTTTTTGTATCAGAGCAGTTCAATCCTACATTGGACTGTGGTTATTGGGTTTTTCTAAAACAAAACTTGGTCGCATAGGATGCTCGTTAGAGTCATAAATGTTGCATGTTATTATTTTAGATATTGGGCCTGACTAACTCAATGTTTGATTGGTGGTGTGCAGAGTTATGACAATTAATAGGCGAGAGGCTAATGATGGACTTGCTGCGACTTTGGCTGAAATGACCAGAGTTATGCAAGAGCAGACGGAGACTCTCCGTCAAATAAGGGAAAACGGGAACGTGCCTAACGCTGGAGCAGTTGCAGCTCAAGATCCGCAGTACATGGGACTATAAGAGCTTAGGAGGAATGATCCGCCAACTTTCCGAGGTACTACTGATCCAGTTGAGGCAGAGGAGTAGTTGCTAAAGTTAGAGAAGATCTTTCGTGTTATGAGGTGCACTGATGCATAAAAGGTGGATTTCGCCACCTATATGCTGGAGTCTGATGCGGAGCATTGGTGGAATTGTGCTAGGGGTGGTTTGCTAGCCTTGGGCGCCCCTATCACATGGGACAAGTTTAAAGAAGTTTTCTTGGAGAAGTACTTCCCGCATAGTGTTCGCATCCAGAAAGAGGCAGAGTTCCTTCAGCTCCGTCAGGGAGACATGTCAGTGGCTGAGTATGTTGCTAAGTTCGAGAGCTTAGCAAGGTTCTCTCGTTACTTGAGGGACAATCCTTTGGATGAGTGGAAGGCAATCAAATTTGAGCAACGCTTGAAGCCAAAGTTGCAGAGCTTTATTTGGATCCTAAAGATTCGGGACTACCCCACCTTGGTAAACAAGTGTAAGGTGGCAGAGCAAAAGATGCAATTAGCTTTGGTGGCTGAGAATCCAAAGGAGAAGAATGCTTTTGAAGGCAAAAAGTTTCACAACAAAGATGGCAAGTTCCAGAAGAACCTACAACCTGTACTCACAATCTCCAAGAGTGCTCAAACTGATAAGAGTATTGGGTGTTATAAGTGTGGGTGGCAACATGGGGATCGCATGTGTCCCACAGCACAAGTCACCTGCAACAAATGTGGAAAAGTAGGGCACTTTGCTAGAGTCTGCAAAGGAGGATATCGTATGAAAATATCCAAATCTCGTTAACTAAGGTACCTTAACTCTTAGTTTTGTTAAATGTGTTATATGTTTATTGGATTGCTTAAGTATGCTGTTAATTTCGGGGACGAAATTCTTAAAGTAAGGGAGAAAATGTAACATCCAAAAATTTCAATATTATTATTTTAATAAAAAGATTAAATTGTTATGAGGTTTAGTATAAAAAATGGTTGGTGTAAGAATTTATTAGAATTGTTTGGTAATTAAAAGAGTGTAAAATTAGAATTCTTAGTATAAATAAGTGAGCCAACTTCACTGAGTTTAAAAAAAAAATATAAAAAATAATAACGTGGGGTTGAATTCACGTACAGGAGCAGATTATTTGGCAATAGCAAATATATTAGTTACTTAATATTGAAACAAAACAATCAACAAAGTCATTTACGTGTGTTTCATTTGATAAAAAGGAAATGGGGCCAATTGAATTTGGATAGGTTAATTGAAAGAGGTTCATTTGATTTTAAAAGAAGAGAAGTAACTTGCTTCAGTGCCGCACAAACTTCACAAAGGCGTTACCGAGCGCCGACTGCACTGCTAATGAGGGAGTCACACAGATTCAAGAACATCAAATAAAAGAGAAGAAGAATTTATGGTGGAATGCTAGGATTTATTTTATGTAATATTTGGAGCTTTTGGAAGTCTATAAGAGATGAGTAAAAATATTTTTTTTTCACCCTTTCATGGTACAAAGATTTGGGGTTTTGGTCTTAAATCCAATTATGCATATTGGGTATTTGATTTGGAAAAAATTGGGTTTTTCTATATTAAGGTTCAAAAACGCTAAATTGATTTAGGGTTTTCGATTAAAAAGAAAGTTTATTAAATTGAATATTTATCCTTGTGATTAATGATATGAGATGTATAATTAGTATGCATATTGATTGATTGACATTCTTTACTTGAGTTATGTGATGATATATATTTGATTTGGCATATTTAATTGATCATTATGCATGTGGCATGATATTTGAGAAATACCGTCTATGAAAGGGGTATCGAAAGTAATATCGCCATTAAATTGAGATGTCAAAATTATGTAATATCACCCGTTGATGGGGTATCGAAAGCAACATCGTCATAAATTAGGATGTCGAAAATATGTAATACCGCCAGTTGATGGAGTATCGAAAGTAACATTGCCATATGTTGGGATATCAAAAAATGAGTAATACCGCCAGTGCACATGGTTGGTATCGAAAATATGAGTAATGTCACCGATGAGAATGTGAAATCGAAATACCTCTCTTGAGTAGAGGTAGGCAATGGGATGCTATTGTTGAATGATGTTTGAAAGTCATATAACATATGTGATTTATTAGAATTAATTGATATATGAGATTTTGACATACTTGATTTATGATGTATTGACGATGACTGATTATTGTCAATAATAATTTTTATTATTATTATTATTTTCATAATGCTAATACTTTGGAAAATAGCGGGTACCATGAATTGTTTTTCCGGTTGCCGCGCCGGCTGAGAACAATGCTTTTGCAAAAAAATTTATAAATGTCTTTTTATTCGCTAGGATTATAAATCTTATTAGTAGTATTGTTTTCAGAGCCTAAGAACGTCATAGTTGAGCATACGGAGACTTGAAGATTATCTTCTTAGTTTTAGTATTTGGTTAGTATGTTATGGCTTACGCCAAGAGAACCTATGTTATCATTACACTTTTTTTTTTATCATGCTAGTTGTAGTAGGCGCCCAGTTTTTGAGGCTTTTGAACTAAATATGTTATTTCAGTATTTTATGAGTTTATTGATGTAAACATTATTTTGGTTATTAATATAATATGTATTTATTTAGTATTATTAACAAAATTTTTATTCCTTCATATTTTATTTAATTATTTTTCTTAGGTTACTAATGTAACGAATGACGTTACATGTATGATATGACTACGATGCAATCCAACACATGCCACCGTCAAGACTCTGACCCTACTCTGGTGCTACAATGGGACAAATCGGAAGGAGTGATAATAGTACATGTTCATCAAAGCGCCAGCCTTGGGCAAATCTGTGCTTTCCAGAGATCATGTTACTGGTAACAATAGGCTTTTATGATGACATTCTAAGACCATGGATAGATTGGTGTCTAGTTGCAGATATCCAAGCAGTGCACATATTACCACAACTTAGAAGAGCTACCAACTAGTCATTTATGGGATTTCCAACTCAGACATTGTCAAGATCATTAAAGATCGTCACCCTAATATCCGCACCCGCACTAGGTGTAAGCTCAACCTCCTAGGCACGCAGGCCTTAGACTCAATTTCATATGCAGTATGGTTAAGCCTACTAGGCGAATATGTTCATGTTTATCAACGGGATAAAATTCGATATAATTCTGGAACCCAAGCCATTGGAGAGGCTTATATGATAGATCCCAAACTTTTGGATCCAACACCTCATTTGTCTATCATTGGTTCCCAATTTGTTCTGAAGCTTTGGTCTTTGCGTATTTTCTTTTCAATGCCCTTCAATAGGCTATTGGATAGTACCAAACTTTTGGATCCAAACACCTCATTGGACTATCTATGTTTCCCAAAACGCTTTAGTGTATTATGAAGGTGGATTCTCAAATCCAAACCTTTATCATCTTTGTTTCCTTCTTGAAACGTAGTCACTTGCCGAGCAAGCAACCAAAATCATTCTTTGTTCAATTAAATCTTATGGATCCTTTTTTATGATGAAAAATCATCTAAAGCATATATCAATACATGACATATTGTTAAAGTTCATATCTTATCATTTTAGTCCATTAGGACCTGATTGAAAATAGTTGACTTTTTGGTCAATGTTGACTTTTCATATGAAATTTTGACTTTTAGCGTAAAATCAATTAATTTCAAAACAAGTATAATCCTTTTGTAAAAACCATTCCAAAACACTTTGAAATCATATTCCTCGTGAGGAACTAATATAGTCCATCCTTTAGGGAATATTTTAAAATATAACTTATTACGCTAATTATATTCATTTCTTTTATTCTATTACACTAGATGTATTCTTTTCCTTTACTCATATTAAAATGATGAGACAACTTCGTCTAAATTATATGAAATAAATAAATTGTTGAAGAGTTCCAAAGGTATTATTCCTTTGTCCTAACTCGTAAATCTCAATAAAGAACTCCTGTAAGCCAACAACTGTCGGAAAAGCCATAAGCAAGTTTATCAAGCTAAAGCATGAACATTTCCACCGCCTAAACCATGGTGTCACCTTTCACTTATTTAGTTTGAAATACATTTTTGAAAAACACTTACTTGAAGTGTATGATCACAAATCATAATAAGATTTTTGATCCTTTCAAGACTAGTTCAATTAAATCAATCTATGACTTAGTTGAATCACATGATCATAAGTTAAGTATCAAAATCGTTTTGAAACCCTAGATTTGAGGCGTAAGGCCATGACCTACCTCATCCTTTGGTATGCTAGGTTTTTTTTTTTTTTTTGAAAACTTGATTCTACTTGATCATATTGCCTTCATTAAATTACTTAAACACATTGGGGTAAACTCAAAACATTTTCTATGTGAGAAACTATATGAAAAACCGAATCTAAGCATTCTCACATAGAGATTAATTTTGTTCATGTTTTTCTTAATTTCATTCATCCTTATACTCATCATTAAGCAAGTTAATTACATTAGTTCTCAAAGAACAACTTCCTAACCCTATTAATCCCTATATGGCCGAACCTACCCCATGGGTTGAGGTGACCATTTGTTCATCAAATCATTCCAATCCAAGCACAAAATCCATCACAAATATTATGAGCAATAATATTCTAAGCAAGAAACAACCATGAACCAAAAATGTCATACTTTGACCTACCATCAAAGTAAGGGTTTTTCACCATGAAAAATACTTTTCCATTGAGGCAAGCAAATAATAACCATATATTGAACACAAAAATAAAGTTACTAAGCTATTACAAATTTCCATCACAAATAATCCTTCACAACAAAGTAAAGGATTCAAAGAGAACCATGAACATAAACATACTTGTAAACTAGTCCCATCCACCATAAGGTGTGATGAAGACATTCTTACCCATACCTTAAGTGATGACCTACTTCACACTTTGTTGGAGGAATAAGGTGGTAACTCCAAAAGCTTGAACCTTTAAGGAAAATGGAAGACATTTTCATGAGTGAATTTCGAAAATGTCATTAGAGAAAGTAGGGATTTTTCATGAACTTCATGAATAAAAGTTGTAGAGGATGAGTAGAGGAGTACTTACTCTTGAAGGAGAATGAATAAAAGGTGATGTCTTGATGTTTCTCAAAAAATGAACTTGCTCCTTTCACAAAACTTTCTTCACCAATGTTGTAGAGCTTGAAGTGGTGAAGACAATGGTGTATTTTGTTTGAGGAGAAGAGAGATGGAGAGTGGTCTTAGAGAGAGAAACCGTGAGGGAGAGAGACTTAGAGAGAGAGAGAGCCATGGATGAGTGTAGAGAGAAGTTGGAGAGAAAGGTTGGAGAAGATGAAGTTAAGTGAGAAAAATGAAATAGATAGAGAGAAATAGGGGGGTGTCGACTAGGCTAAGGAGAGAGGGAGAGTGTGAGACAAATTTTTTTAGTTTCCTAGTCTTAAGCTTAAAGAGGAAATGTCATAAGCTTGACCATTAAGCATAAAGCATTATTGCCTAAATGGTGATTAGTTTATATATTTTGTTTAAAGTTGGATGGTGACATAATCCTTGGCGAGAAATTTGAACTTTGATGATGGCTTCATATTCTTAGGCCAGAATATGTTCCGGTCCCGGGTCGGGTTCCCGATATGACGCAAATCGAGAAAATAATATTTTCACCGATTCGCGATGAAATCACAGATAAAGATTTATTGGCTCGTCAGAATTTCGATCCGACTCTTAATTTTATAATTTTTGTTCTGGACTATACTATTCCCCGATCTCGGGCCCAAATCCCGAAACTTCACAAACTCGACAAAAATAATAATATTCTTACCGACCTGTGATCAAAACACCAAAATCATTCAAACAATGTTTTTATGAGTATGAGTTTCAAATTCCCTACTAAATTCTAGTAGTCATCTTTCAGTTATTAATGTATTTACAACTGAATTAGGTTTATCAATCAACTTAATTACAAAGGATTCACTAAAAGACCGAGAAATGACAGATAGGGATTTTCGGGGTGTTATACTTGACAAATGTCAAAACAGATTGATAAGCTATAAATGACAAATCCAACTTCAATACGATGAAGAGCACTCCTTTTATATAATATATAGAAGATAGCGGGGAAGTATGGAAGAAATGACTTAAAGTTCTTTTTCATGGATTACAACTCTGAAAACGGGTTTCTTACCCAAATGCCATTCTCTTCAACTAAAATCTTCTCATTTGAGGATTCTAGTTGTGTTTCGAATTTGGGTTTTTTATTTCTCTTTCTTTCTTATCCGAAAGCAATCTGATAACAAGGAAGTAACATAATAAAAAGACATATGAAAGAAAGTACGAAATGAAGATTTGTCTAATTCAGATGGCTACTAGCTGTCTCATATTAATAGGAGATGTGTATTTTGAAGGTCCACTAAAAATTCTATTCACAAGGATGCGAGTAGCTGCCTCCGTAGGATGGAATGGATCCCAGAAGATATGGTCTTGTCTATTGGAACAAATGCTTGAAACTGGCAGGCAAGGAACTTCTGCATTAAGCTTACCAAGTCCACAGCAAGCAGCTTTCACCTCAGCAAATCCTGAAAAGGGGACATAAACTCCTTTAAAAATCTCGTGCAATTTTCTAAACTTTAAGATATATGCTTTATATCGAAATATAAGAAACATAAAATCAACCGTTACGATTTGTTAATGATAAATACTAATTTTAATTTAATTACTTTTTATCACATGTTTTTATTAAGTTATTAAGATATTTATTTTGGAATTATTAAGATATTTTTTAGGAATTTTTTTAACTCATATAAAACAAGTTGTTTATGTGAATCACGATGTCCTAAATCCCATTGTCCAGGCCAATTGTAATGTAAAGAAATATAATGTAAAGATCTTTTTTTTATTTTTTTCTTTTCACATTTTCTTTCATGTTGTTAAAGAGAAAAAAAATAAAAACAAATTTATTTGAACCATACATATAAACGCAAATTTACTTGTGTCTTTCTCTAAGGAGAGGATCAAAATCTACATAGGATAATGTGATAATACCATAAGAAGATGCATTCTGAATGAGGTCTAGGAAGGCAGCATAAGTATCAAAGTAAGAGTAACTTATGTTTTTGTTCTCCGATTGCCATTCCTTCAACATGGATTGGAGGCCTTCATTATATTTAACAGACAATAAATTGGCTTCTGAAACGCATTCTGTTTTGTTCTTCACCCTGAATGCAGGGCAGCATCCAATTGCACCAACACCAGCAATCTCAAATTTCCTTGCACCATAGTTGTATAATCTCTAACAAAAGTTACCAAACAAAAAACTGCAAATTAATGAAGGTTTGAACCCTCTAAAGTATATTGATTATACAAGGAGGGACAAAGACGATTCTAGGAAATATCAAAAGGATATACATAAAAGTATATATATATATATATATATATAACAAATATTTTAGTAAGATATTTCTTTTATAAAAAATACTATTTATATAAATAACTAATATTATAAAATATATTTAAGACGGGGCGAGCATATCCATCCAATATACATGCATTAACTTCCAAAGTCACACACAACCATTGTGTTTACCTGTAGTTGCACTTTTAGCGAGGAAGCCATGGAATCCACATACTGTTGTGGGGTGCTTTTCTGTTGAAGATCCTTCGAGTCAAAGTAACCAAAGAGATCGTTGCTGCCAATCACAACCTCGAAGATAGATTTGGAGAGATGCTTCAGTAAAGTGGGTGCTCCTACTTTTTGTGTCATTTGCTCATTCACTTGTGAGTAGTAGTCCACTTGCTTTGTCAAAGGAATCGTTTTCCACTGCAGAAAAAAGCAACAAGCGGGGATAGCTCAGTTGGGAGAGCGTCAGACTGAAGATCTGAAGGTCGCGTGTTCGATCCACGCTCACCGCATAAATTATTTTTAGCTTTTTATCCCTTTTAAAATTTATGGGACAACCATTAAGTTTTTTTTAAGTTAAGTTTGTTTCTGAAATAACTCAACTTTTTCCTTTTTTTAGAATTTATGGGACCACTATTAAGTTTTTAAAAATTAAGTTTGTCTTTAAAATAACTAAAGAGTGTATTTATCCGGCTTTGATTAATAAAATCTATCAAGCTCTAAATCAACTAAAAATGAATATATTCTTACTTACTGATATAGAAACTTACTCAATTTAAAAATTAACTTACCACTTTTCCTAATTACTATTAATTGTTCACAAAGAAAAAATAATTACTAATAACTTGGGCAATTTTGATTCCTTTTAAAGCATGTTAAAAACCAATTTTTTCTAGACAAATAATTGTTTTTCAATAAAGTCTTTCAAAACGTTTTTGATTATAAACTATTTTAAATGCAAAATAAACTAATCCAAATAACAAAAGGAGTATGACTCAATTTATTTGAATTCCGACTTTCAAAATTACAATTTCACTTTTTTTTTTTTTCTCCCTCATTCTTGGTCAAGTAATTAAATATTTTAGGTTAACGCCTCTATTATGGAGCCCGCATGCTCAACCACATCCATCTCCTCTACTGTCCCCACGTTTGGTCTATCTTGGATCAGATTACAAAAGCCCTTTTTGGGCGACTCATACTGTATAAACTAGATAAACAAAAATAAAATTGGGGAAGGAATAGAGAGAACTCTAGAACTGCACTTACATCATCTTTGCCATCAAATATTCCCGCACCTCCAGAGGCAAAGCTAACACCATCCAAGAAGGATACGTTTTTGTCGTTCTCCACCTTAGATACTAGGGAGAGGTAAGGTGGTGAAGTTGGCACACCCAATTTCTCAGCTGCCACCCCGAATCATACATATGATGCAAATATTAGCAAAACACAATTTTTATTATCAACGTACATGCCTCAAAAAAAAAAAAAAACAATAAGTAAATGACATTACTTTTGGATCTTTATGCATAATTTTGAAAACCGGTCTGAACCGCCCACCGATTAGGTGTTTGATTCATTCAACCCAAAAAATCGGCTAGTTTCAAAACTAGTGAGAACTGATCAAGAATCGGTCAAACCGGTCCAAAACCGATTGTGAGAACTGATTTGAATAGTCATTTTTTATTTTCAATTTATTTTAATTTTTTATTTTTAAATTCTAAAAATATATTTTTTAGTCCAATGACAAGTTATAAAAATATATATACATGAGTTTTTATTATTTATCTTTCTTTGTTGATTTTTTATCTTATGAAATATATAATATGATTATATATTCAGTTAATTTAAAATTTGATTTATCTTAACTTTATTACTTAATATAACATATAATATTAAAAATATATATTTAATTATCACCAGTTCGATCATGCATAGTTCAATTACGATTGAATCATTGAATCTTGAACTAATGTCTTTATCGGTTCAATAACCGGTTCGATTTTTAAAACATCGCGTTCACGTACTCCACAAGTTTTCTCCAAATCCCTTGTCTTCCATAAAAAAAAGAAACAGAAAAGGGAAAATTTGTGTCAATCTTTTCTTCCCCTCCCCCCCCCCCCCCCTTCTATAAGACTATATAACCTAATGCCATTAGTTTTCCTTTTGCCCATATCCACAAAGCATATGATTATATTTATCTATATTAACTTATATGAAGTTAGTGCACGAAACATCTATGGTTGGCTTTCATTTTGGTGTCCCTTTCATCATTTTTGGTAGCCATCCCATTAACCATGAGTTTCATACACAGGAAAAACATTGCAAGAAACAAGTAATGGCTTAAAGTGCTGCCAAAATTTTTTGTCCATGGGAGATATTTAATTATACAGAAAATTTTAGCCACTTGTAAATAACAGATTCAGATTGCAAAGTATCCAGTCCTTCCTAATTAAAAGACTTGTAACTTAAATATGTAGATAAAATCATGCAGAAACTATATAACTTACTCAACTTCAAAAGTCAAAACTAAGAAATAAATTGGAGAATAGATAGCATTCAATAATGAAAACACTTTAATAAGCTGTAGTGTTTAAATAAGAAAAGTGCTATTCTCAAAATTTAATGTGCAAATACAGAAGCTAAAAATGAGATTTTAGCAAAAGAAGACTGTAAATTAAGGACCAATCTGTTGCTTTGGGATGCTTATAATTTGATGATCATCTTCAAAGGTACCAACAATAAACAACTATTTGTATGAATATTTGCAGAACCAATAGAGTCGATTTTGAATCACTTACCAATTAAATCTGCAGCATTCTTGCCATTGCTGAACCTCCCATTGGGTATCTTTGTTGGAAAATCAATGCCATAATGAGGAAGAATTGCCTTTTCAAAGGAAAGAGTCAAGTAATTATTGTTGCCAACATCAACAAGTGAGTCTCCAAACACAAAAACAGCTGGAACCATTTGAGCCTCTGAGAATGCTAAGTTGAAGATGCAGAAAGAGATAAAGAGAAAGGAACTCCCCAGCATAGTTCTGTTGCCCATGCTGGAATGTATCTGCTAGGAATTGGTTTTTTCCTTTATGGTATGTGGAGGTGGACAAGGGGTTGGTTACATATTTAAAGATGCAAAAATTTGATAAGTGTAAAAGATATGTGTGAAAAGAAGAATTTGACTGAAGGCTAGTGACTAGTGACTAGTGACTAGTTAGAGATAATGGAGCTAAGAGGTACTCTCAAGATATACTCAATGTCAACCTACACTAATTTATGTTTTGTTATTAAATGGTGATGGGAAAATATAATTTGTCACTGTCAACATGAAGAAAAATCTTTGTACGCTGTCTTTTGTTCAAGTTAATAAGTTAACAAGTCCTAAATTTCATGTTTTGTTTGTTTATAAGCCTTCAAAGACAGCAGTTAAGGCACCCATGCATCACGTGATATTAAATTAATTATGATTGTGGTTATGTTACATTTACCACAATTGTGAATAATTGTAAAAATTAAAGTGTGACTGATACCGTTACAATTGTGGTCAGGATACAATTGTGGAGACTATTAAAGTCATAATGTTACAACCACAACTACAATAGGATATATAACAATTTAAAATCATGCATGGTATCTTAGATCCAGTGGCGGATCTTCTTAGTAGCTGTTCCCGAACTTTTTCTTCTAATTATTTTATATAAAAATATTATATAATACTTTCAAAATAATTTATGCAACATATATTATATATGTAAAGTTCATAAACTATTATATATTTTATTTTTTGGAACACTATTATTAGATCGTAATTATTTAAAAAATATTCAAGTAGTTAAATAAATCCATTAAAATGAATATTATTTCCAACTCAACATCATTCAATCTCACTACAAATAAGTTTTTCCTCCTCAACTCATCTGCTTCAAACTTTTTAATCTCTTCTGTGTAAGATGAGTAAACATTAGATATGATTTCACATATTGAATGTTTACTCACCTTATATATGTAAATAATAAAATTATGCATGATTAATTATAATTTTAAGTGAATTATTTTGATTAATATTTACTGACTCTCTTACTGATTATGCTACCTTCTAAAACATGAAAATGCTTTATTGGATAACCTTAATTATAACGTAAAAGCTTCCACCTTATAATTATAATTATAATCTGAACACAAAAGGATTCAAAGTCTCCTAAAAGGCCCTGCCCTCACTTCCATTATAGGGTACAGTAGAAAACGTTAAAACTACATTACGAGTCCCCTCAGCACACCGTCTAAGAAAAATATATCTTGCCTAATTAATTTTTGATTTCTCTTCCGAGATGTCAATGTCATCTATCGGCCTTCGCTACCACATGCAATAAAAGGACTAACGGAGCAGAATCACCGGACCATTGCCGACAGTGGTTCCACATGAGCAGTTATTTAATTATGAAATTTTGAAACTCGTATTTGAAATTTAATTTTTATTCTCGGTGTATTACACTATCAACTAATAACAAAATCTTCCGTGTAACTTTTTAAGATATTATCATTTGAATCAAATATCAAATATTTTAAAAGAAGTGACAATTTATTATTAATTAATAATATAATTTTTTTTCATAAATTATTTATACAAATTTTTTTTTGCAAACTATTTTCATAAACCGGGATAATTTTTTTATAAGCTGTTATAAACACACCATAAACTTTGATGAAAAGCTTTCCCACAGAGTAAAGACAAGTCTTTTTGAAATGGCATAACTTTCATTCTTCAGTTTTTCATAGACTTTCAAAGCGGCAGAAGGTTTCCTCTTTTCCAAAGTTGCTGGCATGATATGACATGAATGGCATTTGAATTGCAAAATTAATATTTCAAATTCTGAAAATAAAGTAGGAGTGGTCTTTTTATTTAATTTTTTAATAATTTATCTTAATAATGTTAGAGCATATTGTGAGAAAATAAATTTTGCTGAATCTTCATTTGATATTTCATAATTATAAAATAAAATATAAAATTCTCTTTTTATTTGATGTAAATGGTGGCATTGACTTGAATAAATTGTATGAAAATAAAGAGATTAATTTTATGGACTGTGAGAGTAAAATCACTTTACATTGATATCTAATTATATTTTCACATCTCATCTTTCTTTGCTATATCACCTTAGGATTAAATAAGTTTTATTTTGTTTTTAAAAAAAATAGAATCCCCTACCCCACCTGCTCCTCCTCTCCACCCTTCCCTATCTGCGGAAACAAGAAACTGATATCAATCATATCTTTTTCATTGTCTCTTTTCTATGGTTCTTTCCCTTTTCATTCTTTTCCGTTCTTAGGAGGCTCTTGACGGTGGTTCTTGTTGGTGGCATGGTGTGGTGCAACCCTGAGATAATTGGAGAGGAGGAGGACAACGATAACGAGGTGATTGGACGTGGTGGGGGACTTGCGGAGGTGGCTGCTCAATTTCATCTATTCAAATCTCAACTCTGCAGTGATGCATCATGGTGCTATTTGTGGAGGCTAGATTTGTGTGGATGGGTTCGCAGTGGCTTGAACACGGATTTGGTTGGCGACACGTTGTGGTAGCACGGCGGTGAAGGTGGTTCTGCTGTGAGGCGATAACGTGGTGGGCTATAGGTTTTGTTGTGCTCAGGCGGTAACGCGATGGTTCTGCTGTGCTCAGGCGGTAATGCGGTGGTTCTGTTGTGCTCAGGTGGTAACTGTGTGCTCTGCATTTTGGGTTTTTGGGTATGAGGAGGTGAGAGTGAAGATGAAAGATGGCGTGGATGAAGTGGGAAATGAGAAAAAATGATTAACTGGGAGAAGATGATGAGATGCAGATGGCATATGAGAGGTTGCCTGGAAGAACGTGGGAGTGAGATGCGAACAAAATTAGGAATTTAGGATTTGCTTTTAAAATTAAATTAAATTAAATTAGTTTAAAATAAATGTGAGGTGGCAACAAAACATGAGGTGGCCAAATACAAGTGGTTGTTACTGTAAAGTGACTTTACATTAACAGTGTATAAAAATTAATCTAAAAAATAAATAAACAAATAAATGTGTTAGTCCTTTCATTATTATCAAGTGATTACTTGTTAATTTTCCATGTATTTTCAGAAGTTTCTAAATCAAGATTCATCCTTCGTATTAGATTGATTTTGATGTTTGACTAATCAATCTTTGTATACTAAATTCAAGTCCCCATTTTTGAATGTCCATCATTCTTTACAATGCTTCTCCTCCTCGCTAGGTCACATATTGTTTTTCAATTACAAATCCAAATTTGCTTACTTATCTTTGGCATTTAATTATTTTCTTTTTAAGATAAATGTTTTTAATTATTATAATTACAAGAATTATCATAGTTTCAACAATTAAATGTCACAATTACCAAATTCACTTACTTATTTTTTATATTAAGTTAATTTTATTTTCAGGATAAATAATGCTAAATATTAATATGAAATTCACGATTCTATTTTAATTGTCTAATGTTAATTTCGGGATTTTTTTATTATAAAACAATAAAATTGTATTTTATTTGGACTATGTCTTTTATATGGGTAAAAGACAGTATATATTTATGAAAAATATAATCATATTTTATTTAATTTAATTTGTACAAAAAATTGTTCATAATAGTGATCATATTCTAATATATGTTTAAATCTACTAATTAATTGTAATTTTTATTACTAATCAACCTCTATATATTAAATTAGAGTACTTAATTTTAATGTAAGTTATTATCCACAGTATCTCTTCTTAATGCGCCAATGTCGTTTTTTAAATACATTTTCAAATTTACTTACTTATTTTTTTCATTTAATTCTTTTCTTTTTCCATAAAAATATTTATATGATTTCATAAATTAATTACTATAATTATCAAATCCAATTACTTATTTTTTCATCTAATTTTTCCTGTGGACAACAAACGTTTCTAATTACTAATACTAATTTCATAATTGCATACTACTTGTTTGATACTAATTTCTGATTTTTTTACTACTAATGAATCCTGTATATTAAATTAAAGCTCATACTCTTGAATGTGAACTATTTTCCACAATTTCTCCGCTCCTCGTGTAATGCCATTCGTTACATTATTAACTCGAGTAAAACATTTAAATAAAACATGTTGAAATAAAAGAAAATTTCATAATATAATACCTAATGTAATAATAATAATAATAATAAATAATAATAATAATAATAATAATAATAATAATTTGGTCTTTACATAGTAAAATCCGCAAAACTGAAATATCGTAATTAATCCAAAAACTCTTAAAATAAGGCACCAACTAAAACTCAAGCGTATAAAAAAATAAAAAAACGAAGGTCTAACCACATACGGCTCCAGTACATTATAATATTAACCAATACTACGGATAATACTAGAAAATAACTCAAGTCTTCAAGCTTCCTCGATCTCAGGAATATCTTCCTCGTGCTCTGAAAATAACATTACTAATGAGATGAGAATCTCAGTGAATAAAAACAGTTATAATTTATTTTCACAAACAGTGTTATTCTCAGCCGGCGCAGTAACCGAAAAAACAACCATGGCACTTGTTACTTTAAAAAATAATATAATTTTCTATATTACCAATATATATATATATATATATATATATATATATATATATATATATATATATATATATATATATATATATATATATATTCAGACCAAACACACCACATATTTCAAATAGCATCATTTAACATTTAATTCATGCATTTATTCTAGCAATCATAAACACATAACAATGACGTCTCATTGCTCACCTCTCTTCATAAGAGGTGTTTCAACATCCCATTTCCTGACGATATAACTATTTTCAATACTCCTTTCTTAGGTGGTATAACTCATATTCTGACTTCCCAAATAATTGGCGATGTAACTATTTTAATACCTCCTTTTTAGGCGGTATAACTCATATTTCCGACATCGCAAATAATTAGTGATGTAACTATTTTTACCCCTTTCTTAGGCGGTATAACTCATATTCTGACATCCCAAATAATTAGCGATTTAACTATTTCCAATACCCCTTTCTTAGGCGTTATAATTCATATTTTCGACATCCGAAATAATTGGCGATGTAACTATTTTCAATACTTCATTCATAGGCGGTATAACTCATACAACAAACATAATCATTATATATAACAATTAATTAATCATGCCAACACCATATATATCATTATACAATTCAATTATAGCATGTCAATCAACCAAATCATGTACAAACATTCATATCATAGAATCATCTTCAATAATAAGCACTCATATCATGGAAAGAAAACTTTAAAGGAAAAATCCCCAATGTAGAAAACCAGGATTTGACCAAAACATATATTTTTCACTGTAATCTCACTATAAAATCATTAGATAAATCAATCCTCTTTTCTCAAATTCGTTTGCACCATGGAAGGGTAAGAAAATATCGTTTTTACTTATCTCTTGTAAACCTCTTAAAAGCTCCAAATATTGCCTAAGACAAATGCTAGTGTTTCACACACAAAAAATCTTATCTTCGTTGACACCCCTGCAATCGGTGCGTTTTTCTTTTCGCCAACATGGTTCGGCTTTGCTCACTGACGCAAGTTTTCTAACTCTCAAAAACCAGATTAAAGCCCATCATGTTTTCCTTATAAGCATGGGTCCTTATACCTTATCTAAGAATTCAATGTTGAATTCTGATATATAGGTACATGAACTCGAGATTTGGCTAAAGGAAAATTTTGCAATTTAATAACTAATCACGTGGGCCCCGCTAAAGTTATTTTATTTAATTAGCATTGTCAAACAATTACTTCACTTCTTGCTGTACGTGAGAATTGAACCGTGGGACCCCATATGTTTTGGTTTTTTTTTTTTTTAAATTCTAACTTTGTATTTCTTTTACAATTGTTAACAATTTCAATAACTTTTTATACTAATAATTTTCTACACTAAATCTCATAACCATTTAATCTTTTTATTAAAATAATCATATTGGAATTTTAGGATGATACATTTTCTCCTATCCTTTAAGAATTTCGTCCCCGAAATTAACTTCACACATAGGTATGAAACAAAATAAGGGTGATGTACCTTCAACGATGAGGTCTCGGTATCGGCATATTAAATCTTCTTCCAGTTTCCAAGTAGTCTCCTCGGGAGTCAACCTTTCCCACACCACTTTCACCATTGGAATCGTCTTTTTCCTCAGGGTCTTAGTGCTATTGTTGATAATATTTACAAGTGTAGGCTTATCGATCAAATTATCCCTCAATTGTATTGACTCAGGAGTTATCATATGAGATATATCTGATATATATTTTCTGAGTTGTGAAACATGGAAAGCATCATGAAGGTTTGACAATAGAGTTTGAAGAGCCAATTGGTAAGAAACAGGCGCGACTCTTTTTTGGATTTAGAAAGGACCAATGAATCGAGGGTTCAGCTTTCTGACTTTCATAGATCTTCCCACCCCATTCTTAGGAGTGACTCTCAAGAATAAATGTTCACCTTCTTGGAATTCTAAGGACTTTCTCCTCTTATCGACATAGCTCTTCTGCCTACTCTGTGTAGTGTGCATTCTCTCCCTAATCATCCCAATCTTATATGTGGTTTGCTAAACCAAGTCATGTCCTATCAAAGTCTTCTCACCTACCTCACACCAACACAAAGGGGATCTACACTTTCTTCTATAAAGAGCTTCATAGGGGATCTACACTTTCTTCTATAAAGAGCTTCATAGGGTGCCATGTCTATGCTAGCGTGATAACTATTGTTATACGCAAATTCTATGAGGGGTAAAAACTTATCCCAACATCCACCTTCATCTAAAACACATGCTCTAAGCATGTCCTCAAGGGTCTGAATGGTTCTCTCTGACTGACCATCCGTTTGGGGGTGATAGGCTGTGCTAAAACTCAACTTAGAATCAAAGGCTTGCTGAAAAGCTCTCCAAAATCTAGAGGTAAATCTTGAGTCTCTATCTGACACTATAGAGGTGGGTATACCATAAAGCTTGACTATCTCCCTGATATATAAGTCTATCAACTTATCCAAGCTATAGGTTGCCTTAATTGGCAAGAAGTGAGCAGACTTGATCAACCTATCCACTATTACCCATATGGCATCTGAACCCAAACGAGTGCTAGGCAACCCCATCACAAAATCCATAGATATTCTCTCTCACTTGCACTGAGGAATTACTAAAGGTTGCAACAAACCTGAAGGTTTTTTTCGCTCTATCTTAACCTTTTGACATACTAAACACTTAGACACAAAGCTGGCGGCATCCTTTTTTCATTCCTGACCACCAATACATCTTTTTAAGGTCCTAGTACATCTTAGTTATTCCTGGATGTATGGTGAACTTTTCCTTATGTGCTTCCTCTAACACTCTTTCCCTGAGGCTCCCATCCTTAGGAACAATGATCCTACATTTAAACATTACTAAGCCATCAACAAACAACTCATAACCCTCTTGTTCCAACAAAGATTGCAATTCCTGGTCTAAAAGTTGTCCACGCCTAATCTCCTCCCTAAGGTCACTATGGATCTCTAACCTGTTCAACTTCAAACTTAAGGCATTCAAGGACACCTCCAAATTCATATCACTAAACTCCTCTAAAAGACTCATCTCCTGCACCATTAAGCTAGACATGTGTATGGATTTCCTACTAAGGGCATCGGCCACTACGTTAGCCTTCCCTGGGTGGTACTTCAACTCAAAATCATAATCCTTAAGGAACTCCATCCACCTTCTCTGTCTCATAATCAACTCTTTTTGGTCAAACAGGTACCTAAGGCTCTTATGGTCGCTAAAAACCTCAAACTTAGCCCCATACAATAGTGCCTCCAAATCTTAAGGGCAAAAACTACTGCTGCCAACTCAAGGTCATGTGTAGGATAATTCACCTCATGGATCCTAAGCTGCCTAGAGGCATAAGCTGTTAGATTTAAACTCAATAATCATATACAAGGCATGCTATCATAAACTTTATTGCGGAAACATAACCATATATAGCATGCATCTCTATTATCAAGAACAACTAAAACTTGATACCTTTAGGATCTACAACATGCTGATTTATCAAAGATATAGGAATACCTGGATCCATTGTATGTTCCTACCCTTAAGCATTCTTCAGATGATGAACTTGATCACCAAACTTCACGAGCGAAGGGCGGCAATCCTAAAACACGGAGAGAGGGAGAGAAAAGATAGACGGGTAATGAATACTTGTTGGCTTGTGGTTCTTCCTCAACCGGGACTCCATATGTCTTAATTGCTCTTCAGATGGGGGGTAGAGTCGGTATGCGATGATGGCTGTTGTATAAGTGACCATAGCCTATATATAGGGTGATGGCCAATTAGGGTTCCCATTATTCCGAAATGGGCCATCAATGACATCCACTCATATTTAGCCCATATCAATTAACTAATTTATTATCAAATTAGAAATCTAATTAGCCTTATCACTTAATTTGATCACATATCAATTAAGGCTTCTAATTGATAAATAGCTATTATAATTAATTGACGATATCTGTCCACATTATGACAATGAAATATAATTAAATAAAGAATATTCCAACAATCTCCCACTTGGGCAATATACCGTAATAATTATATCAGAATTCTTTAGGCGCGCATCCGAATGCTATTTATCTTTATATTTCCCTTTTACAATCTGGTCCACCTCATTCATCAACAATGGGACCACCGTAGCTGTCGTCACTAATGTCTATTGTGACTAAACCCCGACGACCACCACACCAATGCACTTGAGGACATAGATCGAGATGGATGAGTGGCATGGAAATTTCATGCAATGTGATCTCTGAATCATGTCTATTTCCAACTGGCCCAACTTAAGTCTTTAGTGAGATCAAACTGAAGTTCCTTAAGTGTAAATGAAATATTAGCGCATAACCAAGATAAAATCAAAGACGGTTATAATAATAATAACCTCATAAACTTTATTTCTGCAGAAATTCAAACATTACATAAATTTTGTACCAAAGTCAAAACCTAGAACATAGAATGAAACAAAATAAGGGAAAGACTCCCACTAATCCAAGGCAATCTCAAAACCAACACCCATGTGAGCAACATGCTCATGAAAAAACTTAGGTGTCAAGCCTTTGGTTAGAGGGTCAGCTAGCATATAGTCTGTCCCTATATGTTCTATCGAAATCTGTTTCTCCTGGACTCTTTTCTTTACAACTAGATACTTGATGTCGATGAACTTCGACTTTGTAGAACTCATGTTGTTGTTTGAGTAGAGCACAGCTGCACTATTGTCATAAAAAATCTTCAAAGGCCTCTGGATGCTCCCAATGATGCGTAGCCCCGTGACAAAATTTCTCAGCCACAACGCATGATTTGATGCCTCAAAGCAAGCCACAAACTCCGCTGCCATGGTTGAAGGAGCCACTAAAGTCTGTTTGGCAGACTTCTAGGAGACGGCTCCTTCAACCAAAAGGAAGATGTAACCAAATGTGGAACGTCTGCTATCCGGGCATCCTACAAAATCGGAGTCAGAATATCCAATGATCTCTAAGTTGTTTGACCTCCGATATTTTAGCATGAAGTCTCTAGTTCTCTTCAAGTAGCATATCACACGCTTTACCGCCGTCCAGTGCTTTATACTAGGGTTGCTCGGATATCTTCCAAGAACTCCCACAATGAAAGCTAAGTTGGGACGAGTGCAAACTTGAGCGTACATGAGACTCCCCACTGCCGAGGCGTAAGGAAACTTATGCATCTCTTCCTTTTCAAGATCCGTAAGGGGGCACTGTTTGAGGCAAAACTTGTCTCCTCTAGCAACGGGTGTATCTCCTAGTTTACTATCTTTCATGAAGCATCTAGCCAAGACTGTATTGATATAGCTCCTCTGTGATATCCCAAAATACCTCGAGAGCGATCTCTAAGTATGCGGATTCCTAATACAAAGGAGGCGTCCCCAAGATCTTTCATCTCGAACTTCTTTGCGAGAAATTTCTTGGTTTCGTGCAATAAGCCTATATCGTTGCTCCCTAAAAGGATATCATCAACATATAATACCAGAAAAATAATTTTACTCCCACTGAACTTTTGATATACGCAATCATCAACTATATTAGCCTCGAAACCATAGGAGGTAACAACTTGATGAAATTCGAAATACCATTTGACAGGAAGCCTGTTTAAGGCCATAGATGGATTTCTTAAGTTTGCACACCATAGACTTTGGGTCTGCAGACACAAAATTTTCTGGTTGCATCATATAAATCGTCTCTTCAATGTCTCCATTTAGAAACACAGTCTTTACATCCATCTGATGCAGCTCTAAGTCAAAATGAGCTACTAGTGCCATTATAAGCCTAAGAGAGTCTTTCGAAGAAACCAGAGAGAAAGTCTCTCTATAGTCGATACCTTCCTTTTGAGTAAACCCTTTGGCGACAAGACGAGCCTTATGTCTCTCAATATTATCCTTTGAATCCCTTTTGGTTTTAAATATCAATTTACAACCGATGGGTTTCTTTCCTTCGGGTAATTTGACGAGATCCCAAACGTCATTATCAGCCATTGATTTTATCTCATCCTTCATGGCATCAATCCACTTAAGAGAGTTAGAACTCTGCACAGCTTGACTAAAGTTGATTGGATCTTGCTCAGTCAAACCAATGCCATCCTTATGTTCTTGAAGAAACATAACATAATCGTCTGAAATTGCACTGCTCCTCTCCCTGGTGGATTTCCTTAATTGTGCTTCTTGAGGCTGTTGAGTTTGAACTGTAGGTTGTTGAGGAAGAAACTCAGCATTGTCTTGTTCTTGTGTGATGTTAGGAATAACATCATTAATTATTTCCGGATGTGTTTCTGTAGCAATGAAAGGTACAAGACTTGATCATTGTTAGTAACACTTTCTTCATCAAAGACAACACTCCTTATGTTTCTTTCCCCCCCAAACTCAACTTCCTCAAGAAATCTTGCATTTCCCGTTTCAAAAAAGGTTCTAGAAGTGAGGTTGTAAAACTTGTACCAGCGTGAGCGTTCAGCGTACCCAACAAAGTAGCAACTAACAGTCTTTGAGTCTAGCTTACCTTCATGCGGCCTATAAGGCCTTGCTTCAGTTGGACAGCCCCATACGTGCATATGCTTTATGCTAGGTTTTTTCCCAGTCCATAGCTCATAAGGGGTTTTAGTGACTACTTTACTTGGTACTCTGTTATGGATATAAACTGCAGTCTTTATTGCTTCTCCCCAAAGTGACTCCGGTAAAGAAGAATGACTAATCAAACTTCTCACCATATCCTTTAGAATCCGGTTTCGTCGTTCTGCAACTCCGTTCATTCTGGGTTTTCCCGACATGGTGTATTACGGAACAATTCAACACTCATCTAGGAAAAACGCGAAAGGCCCTAGACATTGCTCCCCTAATCCATCATACTGACCATAGTATTCACCACCATGGTTAGACTTGACAGCCTTAATTTTCTTTCCAAGTTTAAGTTCAACTTCAGCTTTGAAAGATTTGAACACGTCTAAGGACTGAGATTTCTCATGAATTAAATACAAATAGCCGTATCTTGAGTAATCGTCAATGAACGTAATAAAATACCTTTGTCCATTCCAAGAACCCGTAGCGAAAGGACCACAAATATCCGTATGAATTAGTTCTAAGACGTCCTTAGCTCTATCGGCTTTAAAATTCCTTTTGTTTGTTTATTTACCCTTGATACACTGAATGCAGACTTGAAAGTTTGACAAATCCAAGGGTCCAAGAATGTCCTCCGACACAAGCCTCTGAATTCTTTGTTTAGAGATATGGCCTAAGCACTTGTGCCATAAAGTAGCGGAATTCTCATTTAATTTACGTTTTGTACCACGCGATTCTATTTGCAGCATCTCATTATAGGAACGCTCAAGATCAAACATATAAAGATTATCAATTAAAGACCCATAACCAACAACATTTGAATCATAAGAGAGACTAACTTTATTATTTATAAATGAACAAGAATAACCAAATTTGTCCAAAACAGAAATAGAAATTAAATTCCGTCTAATAGACGATGCAACATATGTCTTAATCAAACCCAAATGAAAACTGGTCTTTAATAATAATCTAAAAGTTCCTATAGCTTCAACTGCAGCTTTATTGTTGTTGCCCACATAGATGAATCTTTCAGCATCACTTGGCGGACGGCTCCACAGGCAACCCTGCATGGACATACTAATGTGAGTAGTAGCACCAGAATCTACCCACCAAGTGTCCTTGGGTACTGAAACTAAATTAACTTCAGAACAAACTAAAGTGAGAAAGTTACCCTTCTTTTCACACCAGGCGGCATACTTGGAACAGTCCCTTTTCATGAGTCATGTTTTCTTGCAGAAGAAACATGTGAATTCCTTTGGCCGTTCCCTTGCCTTCTTCTTTTGAGAAGACTTTCCTGTAGTCTTCTTCCTTTTATTCTGAGAGCTACTGGCCAAATGAGCACTTTCTGTCTTGTCCCTCTGCAGTCTTTCTTCCTCTTGCACACAGTGAGATATAAGCTCATTTAAGGACCATTTGTCCTTCTGAGTGTTATAGCTCACCTTGACCTGCCCAAAGTGTGCAGGAAGTGAGATCAAAACCAAATGCACCAACAAATCCTCAAGAAGTTGTAACTTCAATGCCTTGACTTGTGATGCAATATTAGACATCTCCATAACGTACTCCCTAATGTTTCCCAGACCTTTATACTTCATTGATATGAGCTTGGACAAAGCACTGCTTGTCTCAGCCTTATCATTTTTGGCAAAAAATTGCTCTATGGTCTCCAGGAACTTCTTTGCACTATTGCTCTCAGCTATCGAGCCTCTAAACACTTCAGGTATGGATCTCTTGATAATAATTAGGCACATACGGTTTGATCGGTCCCATTTCTCAATCTTTGCTTCATTTGGGTTCTCAACAGTGGCGACCGGGTGCTCCATCCTCAGTGCTAAGTCCAAGTCCATGCATCCGAGGACGATCTCCACAGAATCCTTCCAAGACTTGTAGTTCAACCCATTCAGCATAAGTATGGTGCTAATCTGAGCAGTGTAGTTGGGAGCGGTAGCAACAGCAGCTAGAAGAAGAGAATAGCATGCAATAACATCAACAGGCATGTCAATAAATAACCATAGAGACATGCACAATAATCTTCATATGCAAATTAAACAAGACCCAAACAAGATATCAAGCGCACCATTAATTCCCAATCTTCGGATTGTAAGAATTAACTGCAAGCGATACTCTAACTTTATAATCACCACACATTTATCATCACAGGCATGTAATTATCCGGACAAGTTGTGCTTTCCTTTGGGTCGACAACAGCTCGCATAAATAATTGTATACTACATCTTTTGTAAATTTAATTGAATCAAATTTACGCAACAGAGGTTACTTCGGCAACGTGTTGCTTCAAACAACTCAACAAAAATTACCAGACAATTTTAATAAAATGGGGGGTCCCGAATTTGCTCTTTTCATACTAAAAACATGGAAACCTTAATGCTTAGTGTGAAAGGAACCTTTAAAAAAAATTCTAATATGTGAATTTTCCCAATAGGTGGTTCTATAGTTCTAATTTTGGTCCTTAGAGTTTGGACCCATTTTGAAATATTGCCCACAACCATAGGTAAACTATTAGAAGCGACAATACCTTCGAAAGGAATCACTCTAGGTTAGGCCTTCGTGATAACCACACAGAAAGTATATCCAAAATGGCTACCACTACTCAACCTCTTCCCTATCTCAAGTTGCACTCAGGCCCGGGTATATGATCCCACTCATAAGTGTGTGAGAAATATGTGAAAACCCCTTTCAAAAGCAAATAAACCAAAAGCAAATAAAATCCAAATAATCCAAAATTTTAAGAATGGTGCAACCAAGAATTCCCGAATGGTGCAACCAAATTAAACATAAAAACAAACCTCACGTACACTATAAGCCATCATCCACCAAATAGAAAAATCAATACTTGTATAGGATCAAGTATCAACATTCTTTTAGATTAACTTGATGGCCATATAAAATATATATGCTAA
This sequence comes from Ammopiptanthus mongolicus, assembly GCA_039655645.1. NCBI lineage: Eukaryota > Viridiplantae > Streptophyta > Magnoliopsida > Fabales > Fabaceae > Ammopiptanthus > Ammopiptanthus mongolicus. Next base: position 72,197,617 of record CM077344.1, on the reverse strand, counting down.
ATATATAAGACTAAAGATTTACGTGCAGTGATACAAGTTGCAGTATATTGCTATATATAATTGCAATTCCATAAAAAAAAAAAAAAAAAAAAAAAAAAAAAAAACAAACACGTATAGTGATTCACGTAAACACCAATCAATTCCGAAACTGGATCTGGATCTTAATTCATTAATCAATTTGCAATTCATGCCGACACACATAGTTGGGAAGCTTAAAACGTAAAAGCCCCAAAAGCTATTTATACTTTCATCATTCCTAATTTCAAAATTAGGATTCATACAAATATGATATTTAATTAAATCCTAATAACCTAACAGTGATGACTGTTCTGATATCACTTGTTAGATTTAAACTCAATAATCATATAAAAGACATGCTATCATAAACTTTATTGCAGAAACATAACCATATATAGCATGCATCTCTATTATCAAGAACAGCTAAAACTTGATACCTTTAGGATCTACAACATGCTGATTTATCAAAGATATAAGAATATCTGGATCCATTGTATGTTCCTGACCTTAAGCGTTCTTTAGAGGATGAACTTGATCACCAACCTTCACGAACGGAGGGCGGCAATCCTAAAACACGGAGAGAGGGAGAGAAAAGATAGACGGGTAATGAATACCCGTTGGCTTGTGGTTCTTCCTCAATCGGGACTCCTTATGCCTTAGTTGCTCTTCAGATGGGGAGAAGAGTCGGTATGCGATGATGTCCGGTGTATTGGGGACCATAGCTTATATATAGGGTGATGGCCAATTAAGGTTCCCATTATTCCGAAATGGGCCATCAATGACATCCACTCATATTCAGCCCATATCAATTAACTAATTTATTATCAAATCAGAAATTTAATTAGTCTTATCACTTAATTTGATCACATATCAATTAAGGCTCCTAATTGATAAATAGCTAATATAATTAATTGACGATATCTGCCCACATTATGACAATGGAATATATTTAAATAAAGAATATTCCAACATAAGCCATTACCTTCCCTTCTTGCATCAACTCACATCCTAGACCATTCTTAGAAGCGTCACAATAAACGACAAAGCCCACTGAAGGGTTCGGAATGATCAAGACTGGTGATGACACCAACTTCTTTTTAAGCTCTTGGAAATTCTCCTCACACTCACTGTCCCAATCAAAGGATCTCCCTTTCCTAGTCAACTTGGTCAAAGGTAAGGCTAGTCTAGAGAAACCTTCCATGAACTTCCTATAGTACCCTGCCAATCCTAGAAAACTCCTCACTTCAGTCACTAACTTAGGTTGTTCCCACTCTAAAACCGCATCTACCTTAGAAGAGTCAACTGCCACCCCCTTCTTAGAGATGGTATGGCCCAAAAATTTCACCTCATCAAGCCAAAATTCACACTTTTCTGGTTTGGCATACAAATGCTCATCCCTCAAGATCTGTAACACTAACCTCAAGTGCCCCTCGTGGTCTTCTGGCGTTCTAGAATGTATAAGAATATCATCTATGGACACCACCACAAAGTTGTCCAGAAGCGACCTCAAGATCCGATTCATGTAATCCATGAAAACGATCGGGGCATTGGTCACACCAAACAACATCACTACATACTCATAGTTCCGTACCTAGTCCTAACGGCTGTCTTAGGAATATCATCGCCTTTAACTCTAATATGATGGTACCCAAATCTCAAATCTATCTTAGAGAAAACTGCCGCTCCTCTCAACTGGTCTAATAAGTCATTGATCCTAGGCAAAGGTATTTATTCTTGATGGTTACCTTGTTCAACTGCTTATAGTCAATGCACAACCTCGTACTGCCATCCTTCTTTTTGACCAGGAGCCCTGGTGCTCCCCAAGGTGACACACTAGGCCTTATGAACCCCTTTTCTAACAACTCTTCTAACTGTTTCTTAAGCTCACTCAACTCTAGGGGTGCCATTCTATAGGGTGCTACTGAAACAGGTCCACTCCGAGGTACTAGATCTATAATAAACTCAACATCCCTAGTTGGCGGTAAACTAGATACTTCCTTAGGAAATACATCCTGGAATTTACACACTACAAGTATTGCCACTATTTTGCTCTCGGCTTCTATCTTAGCAGTAAGGAGAAGTATGTATCCTTGAGCCCCCTCAACTAAGCAATTATGGGAAGACATAGCAGACCCAATAGAATTGGTTACACACGGATCAATAGTCATAGGTTGGGTAGCAATGGATATGGTTTTATCAGAACAATTTATGATAGCATGGTTAAAAGACAACCAATCCATACAAAAGATGACATCTAGGCCCGACATAGGCAAGCATATAAGATCAATAGAATAAAGCACATCTTGATATACTAAAGGGCATTTCAAACCGGCAATGGAGGTAGAAACATGTAAATCAAAATGTAATTTAGAAACAGATAGGGACAAAATTTTCACACAATGTAAGGATATGAATGAATGTGTAGCTCCTGAATCAAACAATATATTGATTTTTCTTTCTTTAATTAAACTCAAATCTATCTTAGAGAAAACTGTCGCTCCTCTCAACTGGTCTAATAGGTCATTGATCCTAGGCAAAGGTATTTATTCTTGATGGTTACCTTGTTCAACTGCTTATAGTCAACGCACAACCTCATACTGCCATCCTTCTTTTTGACCAGGAGCACTGGTGCTCCCCAAGGCAACACACTAGGCCTTATGAACCCCTTTTCTAACAACTCTTCTAACTGTTTCTTAAGCTCACTCAACTCTAGGGGTGCCATTCTATAGGGTGCTACTGAAACAGGTCCACTCCGAGGTACTAGATCTATATTAAACTCAACATCCCTAGTTGGCGGTAAACTAGATACTTCCTTAGGAAATACATCCTGGAATTCACACACTACAGGTATTGCCACTATTTTGCTCTCGGCTTCTATCTTAGCAGTAAGGAGAAGTATGTATCCTTGAGCCCCCTCAACTAAGCAATTATGGGAAGACATAGCAGACCCAATAGAATTGGTTACACACGGATCAATAGTCATAGGTTGGGTAGCAAGGGATATGGTTTTATCAGAACAATTTATGATAGCATGGTTAGAAGACAACCAATCCATACAAAAGATGACATCTAGGCCCGACATAGGCAAGCATATAAGATCAATAGAATAAAGCACATCTTGATATACTAAAGGGCATTTCAAACCGGCAATGGAGGTAGAAACATGTAAATCAAAAGGTAATTTAGAAACAGATAGGGACAAAATTTTCACACAATGTAAGGATATGAATGAATGTGTAGCTCCTAAATCAAACAATATATTGATTTTTCTTTCTTTAATTAAACCCATACCTTGTACCAGACCATCTGATTCCTTCACTTGTTCCCCTTGGAGTGTAAAGAATCTTCCCTAGTTTTGTGGCCTCGGTTGGACTTGTTCTCCACCTCTGCAGACTCTAGCATAATGTCCCACCTTCCCACACTTGTGGCAAGTGGTCTATGCTGCTGGACATGTGCCACCTATATGATGCAAACCATACTTGTAGCATGCAGTGCCTCTATCAGTCTCAGCTCCTTGTACCTGCTTCCCTTTGTTGATTGTAGTTGCAGGTCACAAGTATTGTTGAAACTTGTCATCCTTTTTCTGGAACTTCTTTCCATCAAAGCTAATCTTCTCCTTGGGCTTCTCCATCGCAAGAGCCTGCATCTTCTGCTCTACTACCCGACACTTAGTCACTAATGTTGGGCAGTCCCTGATCTCAAGTATACCGATGAAACTCTGTAGCTCCGGCTTCAATCCTTGCTCAAACTTTAAGGCTTTCCAATCATTCGGGGGATTCTCTCTCAGGTACCGTGAGAACCTTGCCAAACTCTCAAACTTGGCCACATACTCAGCTACAGACATGTCTCCCTGGTGGAGCTATAAGAACTTTGCTTCCTTCTGGATGCGGATACTATGAGGAAATTACTTTTCTAGGAACACTTCCTTGAACCTATCCAATTTATGGAACTTCTTGAGCTAGCAAGCCTCCCCTAGCACAACTCCACCAGTGCTCAGCCTCTGACTCCAACATAAAGGTAGCAAAATCCACATTCAGTGCGTCGTTGACGTTGCATCTCACCACTCTGAATATTTTCTCCAGCTTCTGAAGCCACTCCTCAGCCTCTGTAACCAATCCAGCGTTGTTCTGAACATTACCGTTATCCATCATCTGACGGAGTGCCTCCGTCTGCTCTTGCATGACTCTGGTCATTTCGGCCAAAGCTGCTGCAAGTGCACCATTAGAGTTAGCCCCATGCCCGCCAGTAGCCATAAATCTGCACACCACCAATCAAACACTGGGTTGATCCCATCCAATATCTCAAAGAATAACATGCAACATTTATAACTCTAACAAGCAGGCCTATGCGCTCATATTTTAATTTTTTAGAAAACAACTCATTACTACGGTCCAATTTAGGATTGAACTACTCTGATACAAAAAATGTAACATCTTTCGTTACATTAGTAACCCGAATAAAACATTTAAATAAAACATGTTGAAATAAAAAAATTTCATAATATAATACTTAATGTAATAATAATAATAATAATAATAATAATAATAATAATAATAATAATAATAATAATAATAATAATAATTTGGTCTTTATATCATAAAATCCTCAAAACTGAAATATCATAATTAATCCAAAAACTCTAAAAATAAGGCGCCAACTAAAACCCAAGCATATAAAAAAATAAAATAACTAAGGTCTAGCCACATATGGCTCAAGTACATTATAATACTAACCAATGCTATAGATAACATTAGAAAATAACTCAAGTCTTCAAGCTTCCTCCGTCTCAGGAATATCATTCTCGTGCTCTGAAAATAACAGTACTTATGGGACGGGAATCCCAGTGAATAAAAACAGTTATAAATTATTTTCACAAACAGTGTTATTCTTAGCCGGCGTAGTAACCGGAAAAACAACCATAGCACCTGCTACTTTCGAAAATAATATAATTTTCTATGTTACCAAATATATATATAAAATATTCAGACCAACACACCATATATTTCAAATAGCATCATTTAACATTTAATTCATGCATTTATTCTAGCAATCATAAACACACAACAATGATGTCCCATTGCCCACCTCTCTTCATAAGAGGTGTTTCAAAATCTCATTCTTTGGTGATGTAACTAGTTTTCGATACCCTTTCATAGGTGGTACAACTCATTTTCCGACATCCCATTTCCTAGCGATGTAACTATTTTGAATACCCTTTTCTTAGGCGGTCATATTCCGACAACCCAAATAATTGGCGATGTAACTATTTTCAATACCCCTTTCTTAGGCGGTATAACTCATATTTCGGACATCTCAATTAATTGGTGATATAACTATTTTTACCTCTTTCTTAGGCGGTATAACTCATATTTCCGATATCCCAAATAATTGGTGATGTAATTATTTTCAATACCCCATTTATAGGCGATATAACTCATACAACAAACATAATCATTATATATAGCAGTTAATTAATCATGCCAACACCACATATATCATCATATAATCCACTTATACCATGCCACCCAACCAAATCATGTACAAACATTCATATCATAGAATCATCCTCAATAATAAACACTCATATCTTGGTAAGAAAACTTTAAAGAAAAAACTCCCAATGTAGAAAATCAGGATTTGACCAAAACATGTATTTTCCATTATAATTTCACTATAAAATTATTAGATAAATCAATCCCTTTTTTCCTAATTCGTTTGCACCATGGAAGGGTAAGAAAATGTTGTTTTTACTTACCTCTTGTAGACTTCCTAAAAGCTTTAAATATTGCCTAAGACGAATGCTAGTGTTTCACCAAAAAAAATCTTCTCTTCGTTGACACCTTTGCAATCGGCCCATTTTTATTTTCTCCAACACGGTTCGGCTTTGCTCACTGACGCAAGTTTTCTAACTCTCCAAAACTTGGTTAAAACCCATCACGTTTTCCTTATATATGTGGGTCCCTATACCTTATCTAAGAATTCAATGTTGAATTCTGAGATGCAGTTTGGTGAACTCAAGATTTGGCTAAAGGAAAATTTTGCAATTTAATAACTAATCACGTTGGCCCCGCTAAAGTTCTTTTATTTAATTATCATTGCCAAACAATTACTTCACTTCCACGCCTGGCAGTAGCCATAAATCTGCACACCACCAATCAAACATTGGATTGATCAGGTCCAATATCTCAAAGAATAGCATGCAGCTTTTATAACTCTAACAAGTAGTCCTATACGCGCATAATTTAATTTTTTAGAAATCAACTCATTATCACAATCCAATTTCTCTGATACTAAAAATGTAACGTCATTCGTTACATTAGTAACCTGAATAAAACACTTAAATAAAACATGTTGAAATAAAAAAATTTCATAATATAATACTTAATGTAATAATAATAATAATAATAATAATAATAATAATTTGGTCTTTACATTCTAAAATCCTCCAAACTAAAGTATCATAATTAATCCAAAAACTCTTAAAATAAGGCGCCAACTAAAACCCCAAACATATAAAAAAAGTAAAATAACTATGGTCTAGCCACATACGGCTCTAGTATATTATAATACTAACCAATGCTTTAGATAACAATAGAAAATAACTCAAATACTAACCAATGCTTTAGATAACACTAGAAAAAAACTCAAGCCTTCAAACTTTCTCGGTCTCAGGAATATCGTCCACGTGGTCTGAAAATAAAACTACTAATTCGATGGGAATCCCAATGAAGAAAAACAGTTATAAATTATTTTCACAAACAGTTTTATTCTCAGCAGCGCAATAACCGAAAAAACAACCATGACACTTGCTACTTTCAAAAATAATATAATTTTCTATATTACAAGATATATATATATATATATATATATATATATATATATATAAAATAATCAGACCAACACACCACATATTTCAAATAGCATTATTTAACATTTAATTCATGCATTTATTCTATCAATCATCAACATAAAACAATGACGTCTGCCCACCTCTTTTCATAAGATGTGTTTCAACATCCCATTCTTTGGTGATGTAATTAGTTTTTGATACCCCTTTCATAGGTGGTATAACTCATTTTCCGACATCCCATTTCCTGACGATATAACTATTTTCAATACCCTTTTTTAAGCGGTATAACTCATATTTCGACATCCCAAATAATTGGCGATGCAACTATTTTCAGTACCCCTTTCTTAGGCAGTATAACTCATATTTCCTACATACCAAATAATTGGTCCCCAATAATTGGTGATGTAACTATTTTTACCCATTTCTTAGGCGGTATAACTCATTTCCGACATCCCAAATAATTGGGGACGTAACTATTTCCAATACCCCTTTCTTAGACGGTATAACTCATATTTCCGACGTCCCAAATAATTGGCGATCTATTTTCAACACCTCATTCATAGGCAGTATAACTCATACAACAAACATAATCATTATATATAGCAGTTAATTAATCATGCCAATATCACATATATCATCATACAATCCAATTATAGCATGTCAATCAACCAAATCATGTATAAACATTCATATCATAGAATCATCCTCAATAATAAACAATCATATCATGGTAAGAAAACTTTAAAGGAAAAACCTCAAAGTAGAAAATCAGGATTTGATCAAAACATGTATTTTCCATTGTAATCTCACTATAAAATCATTAGATAAATCAATCCTCTTTTTTCAAATTCGTTTGCACCATGGAAGGGTAAGAAAAAGTCATCTTTACTCACATTTTGTAGACCTCCTAAAAGCTCCAAATATTGCCTAAGACAAATGCTAATGTTTCACCAAAACAAAATCTTCTCTTCGTTTTCACCCCTGTAATCGATGCGTTTTTCTTTTCTCCAACACGGTTCGGCTTTGCTCACTGACGCAAGTTTTCTAACTCTCCAAAACCAGGTTAAAACCCATCACAAGCGTGGGCCCTATACCTTATTTAAGAATTCAATGTTGAATTCTGATATGCAGTTAGGTGAACTCAAGATTTGGCTAAAGGAAAATTTTGCAATTTAATAACTTATCACGTGGGCCCCGCTAAAGTTCTTTTATTTAATTATCATTGCCAAACAATTACTTCACTTCCTGCTGTACCTGGGAATTGAACCGTGGGACCCCATATGTTTTGGTTTTTTTTTTTTTTTTTTAAATTCTAACTTTGTATTTCTTTTACAATTGTTAACAATTTCAATAAATTTTTATACTAATAATTTTGTACACTAAATCTTATAACCACTTAATATTTTTATTAAAATAATCATATTGGAATTTTAGGATGTCACACCTCGGTGCGTCAATAGTCATGTGACGTCGCCTACATCAACCAATTTTGTGTAATATTTTATTTATTTTTTAAATGTATTTATAAATAAGCTAATTAATTGCTTTGATTAGCAAATTCTTACTTATTTTGCATTTAATTCTTTTACTTTTTAGGATAAGTATTTATAATTACTAATATTAATTTCTATGTTTACATTATTTGTTATCACATCTTATTCAAAATATACTTTTTTAAAATTAATTCAAATACGGTTTATTTTCTATCTCATTTTATTTAAATTGTTACTTTTTTTGAAATTATTTCAAATACTAATTATTTACTATTATATTTCATTCAAATTATTACCTTTTGAAAATTAATGTTATAATTTTTATAATTTTTTGTATAGCCTTTTTTAAAAATTAAATGTTAATAAATCAAACAGTTGAAATTTATAACATATTACACATATATACGATGTTAAATTATAATTTAAACAAATATTAGAATATTTAGTTAATAAATATTAATTATCAAAACCTGAACCACTTTTGATATACACATGGGTCACATGAAACAATAAGTTTCAAAACTTATATAGTAAGTTCAACATCCACTTTTATGCATGTGTAATGATCGTGAATAATTGCAAAAACACAATTATACTGAACTATCAATACTATAGTATTGGAAGGAGGTGCAGTACGCTCTTATCTCGAAGGGTGTTCACGAGTTGGTTCGGTTCGGATTTGCAAGAAAAAATCCAAACCGATCAAAATCAATCTATACGACTTGGATTTGTAACTTTTTTTAAGAAATCTGAATCAGACCAATCCAATCAAAAACATGTTAGTTCGGTTCGATTTAGTTCAGATCGGTTCTACAAAAAACCTAGTTCAAAAATGTAAAAAACATGCATAAACCTGTCACACAAATTGCATGATCAAGAGGGAAATTTGCAAACTAGAAAATAATAAACAATATAAAATACAAATATATAAATACAAATTAAAGGTCCTAATAATAAGAATTTTAAAAATAAAAATTATATAAATATAATTATAAAAATATATTAATTGGTTCGGTTTTGGTTCCAAAAATCTTGAACCGGAGAATCGAACCGATTAGCATCAGGTTTTGATCAGCTCGGTTTGAATTCAACCCAAACCCCCCAAAAATCCGAAACAATTTAGTTGGTTCGGTTCAAATTTTCGATTCTATTGGATTGATACGAACCAATGAACACCCCTACCTATACCATGTTGAAGGTTGGTGAGACCCTTCATATGCTAGCTCACTGTTGTGGCCTTACTGCATTGGATTTGGAGAGGCCGGTTAGGTACTTTTAAAACAGTTCAATATTTAAGTAAAAAAGAGTAAAAAGAGGTAGAAAATGAGGAGAAGATTTTTATCCAAAAGGTTAGGTTTGTTATTTATAAAGATGGGTGTCTTGCAAACCATGTAGGGCATAAGGATAAACCCGTCTTTTTAGGTGTTGTGGACATATTTGTGTTGTCGTGCTAAATTGATGCTAGCCGATTGATCTCATTTTTAAGGAGTCAGCCGAATTATCAACTACTTTGAAAATTGAGCTAAGAAAGGGACTCTGTTTCTTAACAGTGGGTTCCATGACTACTTTGAAAATTTTATATTGTAGAAGGTTGAATTATCTAAGCTAAGTTTGAATGAAAGTAAATAAAAGTAAAGGCAAGAAAGATAAATGCACAAAAAAATAAGTTCTTTGATTGATTGGATGATGATTGAAAATAATTTGTACAAACCCTGTTTATAGCCCTAAACCACTCAACTATAGTCACGACCCAAAATTGGTGTCAGTAACCGATCAGAAAAGGGGTGACAACCCCAAGTTTGAAGCCTTGCCCAATTAATACTCCCTCATTCTTAATTCAAGATAAGTAAATATAGAAAGAAGGAATTCTGAATTCTGTAATATTATTCCTTGAATATTTGTGTACAGCAGAGGTTACATTATATAGGCTAATAACACTAAATGCTAACAAAAAAATAAGAGCATAAAATCTGTCCTAATAATGAAAAGAATAAAAAGGAATTTGTACAAATAAAAAGAGAATATCGGAAGATATTCTTCCGATATATTACAACATTTCCCCTCAAGATGGTGAATGAGACAACCCCACGTACGTAGGATAATCCTATTAAAGAACCAAACTTATTTTAAAACTTTATACATATACAATATCAGAGTGCACAACTTTAAATGAAAGCAGGGCATAAACATATACAAATGACTTTCTCTTTTTGTCCAAAATACATTAAAAGACAGATACACTGGCCGTGCATACTTAATAAACTAACAATGGTGTAATAATGAGGACAAACGAGGAGTATCTGCTATCCAGGATGGAATGAGTTTGTTAGTTTATTAAGTATGCACGGCCAATGTATCTGTCTTTTAATGTATTTTGGACAAAAAGAGAAAGTCATTTGTATATGTTTATGCCCTGCTTTCATTTAAAGTTGTCCACTCAGATATTGTATATGTATAAAGTTTTAAAATAAGTTTGGTTCTTTAATGGGATTATCCTACGTACGTGGGGTTGTCTCATTGTGGTGATATCAGAGCAGTTCGGTTCTACAACTGGCCTTGAGGGTTGTTGAGGCCACGCAGTCCGAGTTGGAGTCGGAAACTGTGGAGTCTAGAACCATTACTGCTGGTCTAGGAAGTTGTTACTGGCCATGTCTAGTCGAACCCGCATTGGGTATTGACTATGTTTAGAAGTTGGGTAGCGTGTCCGATAAACGAGTTATTGAAAGAGATAACGGTTTTAAGTGTTTGTAAGGCATATAATGCATGTATTTAATAATATAGTGTTGTATGTCTTACAAATGTTGGCTGATAATTTCTTTTAAAAAGAAATTAATGGCTAGCGGGCGACATAGAGGACATGGCAAAAAGGCCACGGAGGGTACCGTTGAACCTAGAAATGGTAACAGTGAAAATTCCCACGTTGGGGGTGGGACAGAGTCAACTCAAACCCTAAGGACAGTTATAGCACTGACAACGACAATGCTGTAGTAGGTGCAGCAAAACGCTCAACTGATGTAATAGCAGTGGCAGAATCCAAGAGGTGAAGTAAAGACGGAAGATGCTAGATTGTGTACTTTTCTGAAAAAGGAAGCCGCCGCAGTTCAATAGTGACTTCAATCCGGAGGAAGTAGAACTTTGGATCCAAGAACTTGAGGAAATCTTCGCGGCAATACACTATTGTGAAGTGACTTAAGTGCCCTTCATGCTGTTGTGAGGTGTAGAGTTATGGTAGATAGACAAAGAGTGCTTGAAGCAGAAGGAAGAGGTATCAGTTGGGGACTGTTTGGGGAATGTTTTCGGGAGAAAAGAGTTCATGGATCTGAAATGAGGAACCATGTGTGTTGATGAGTACGCTACAAGGTTCAAAGCGCTACTCAAATTTTCTGAGTTTTATCAAAGGTTTTCCGATTTAGAGTGGGTGTATAGGAAATTTTGAAATGACCTGAAGGAGGATCTGCAAAAGGAAGGATGTTCGGTCCTTGAGAACATTGATAAGAAAAGAAAATTACAACAGGGTAGAACTGGAAGACTTACGCGGAGGTTCAACCACAAAGGTAGTGGGTAAGTAGGAATCAGAACATTCGAATGTTGACTGCTACGTAATGTTATTTGTGATATTGGTGAAAATCAACAAGTTTAGATGAAGTTGGAGTGGTACTCAAAGTGAGAAGCTACTCCTTTGAAGAAGTGGTCTATTCTAAGTACGGGGACACCTTTTCTTGGGTTGCAAACTATATAAGGTGGAAATTGCAGTACATGACATTCAAGCGTCTAAGTTGAAGGCGAAAAGGAAGAAGTTGTGCAATGAGTGAAGTGGAGGCTTCACCAACCGAAGGTTTACATGAGGGTTCATATCTCATTGAAGGTAATTCCAATATTGTATTACCTGCTCGGAGTCTTAGCCTTTTCTTTAAAATTCTTATAATGATGTGTGACGATCAGGTTTTCCTCATTTTGTCTATATTATTGATTTGATCGTTTCCATTCCATCACAAAACCTGCTCCTCATCGCTTTAGTTGTTTTGATATTGTTTTGGTGTTCAAATTAATTGCCCTGTCTCATATAGATGTTATTGTGGAAATGGACTGGTTATCTTTCAATCATGTCCTTCTAGTTCGTTCTAGTAAAACTCTGACTTTTCTAAAGTTGAGAACATCGGAAACTTTGATTGTCAACCTAGTAATAAATCTTGGGAGGAAGGAACTCTAGTAGAGTTGTGATTGTGATTATGTAGCCGGCCATTCTCACAATCAATACACTATTGGAAGTTCTTTTTGAGGTATTAGATCTCCTCTCATATCCTTACTTTGGTCAATTTTCTTTTGTAATATGAGACATTTATATATTTTCTTCTTCCTTGTCATTCGTTAATATCTTTCTTTATGACTTTCTTTTCCATTCACGAGTTTGCGAGAGGCAAGTGAAACGACCTCAGCTGATTCTTCAGATCTTGTAAGAAGGATAGTAGTTTGCCAAGTGGGACAAGTGTGAATTTTATATGAGGAAGTTACATTGGGACAAGTAGTTGAAGGAATAAATTTCAGTGAATTCTTTGAATATGGAAGTTGGATGTTAATAGGATTGACCAAATGCAAGTGAAAATATCTAAGGATAGAAGGTACCTAGGGATGACCCCAGTGACCAGTGAGTTCTTAAGGATGGTTAAAGAAAAGCAAGGATCAGATCAATATCTCCAAAAGATGAAAAGTTGATAGAACAGAATAGGACTTCTGAATTTAACATGGGGTTATTAGATAGAAGAAAGGATCTGTGTACCTGAGGATGTAGAAGTTAGGAAGATGATCTTAGAGGAAGGCCATAAAAGTAAGTTAAATTTTCATTTCGATGCCACAAAGATATACTAAGATCTGAAGAAGATGTTCTGGTGGCCTGGAATGAAAAAGGACTTGATGCAATTTGGTTAATCATGGATCGGTTAACGAAATCTGCATATTTCTTAGCCATCATTGAAAGATATTCTTTGGAAAGACTAACCCTGATTTGTATTAAAGAGACAGTAAGGTTACATAGAGTACCTTCGAGTATCATATCAAATAAAGATCCGAGATTTATATCAAGGTTCTGGAGGAGTGTACAAGGAGCATTAGGGACAAAGTCAAGGTTGAGATTATCAACGAACAATTCAAGTATTGGAAGATCTATTAAAAACTTGTGTGTGGAAACAAACAAGAAGTTGGAACCATTCCAGTGTTGGAATGACATCCTTTGAAGTTTTGTATGGACGAAAGTATCAAAAACTCTGTTGTGTTGGTACAAGACGAGAGAGAGAATAAAATCTTAAGACCGGAGGTGGTACAGTAAAGGATAGGACAAATCAAGAGGATAAGAGAACAGATGAAAACCACATAGAACAGACAACTGCAGTAACTGAATCTGTTCTAAGAGATACATCGAATTTCGAGGACGAAAATCTTTTTAAGGGGGGTGGTAATGTAACATCCCAATTTTCAGATCGGTAAAGTATCCAAATCCTATCTAAGGCATAGTGGCAAAGTTGAAAATATCAAGATATTTTGGAGAGTTATCCATGCCATGATTACTTTTCTAAAGTAGTCATGATTACTTCTCCAAAATATCTTGATATTTTCAACTTTGCCACTATGCCTTAGATAGGATTTGGATACTTTATCGATCTGAAAATTGGGATGTTACAGTGAATGGATATCTATCATTCCCAGCTTGCAAGTAAGATCGTGAAATCGCTCTGTGGGAAGTCCCTTGGTGAAGACATCAGCTAATTGGAACTCTAAGGGAATGTACTCAGCAACTATAAGACCATTATCCAACTTCTCCTTGATAAAGTGTCTGCCTATCTTTATGTGCTTCGTCTTATCATGCTGAACTGGGTTGTGTTCAATACTAATGGCAGACTTGTTGTCACAAAGTAATCTCATAGGAGATTCATACTTTATTGCGATTCACATTCCTTGAGCCATAGCTCGAAACTCTGCTTCGGCACTAGATCTTGCAACTACGTTTTGCTTCTTACTTCTCTAAGTCACCAAATTTTCTCCCAAAAACATGTAGTACCCTGAGGTGGATCGCCTGTCTACAATTGACCCTGCATAATCTGCATCTGTATAGGTTTCGATATATGGACAAACTTTCCCCCTTTTTGAATAATAATCCCATTCCTGGACTTGTCTTCAAATACTGGAGGATTCTGTTCACTGCTTGCATATGTCTCTCATGTGGATCATGCATAAATTGGCTAACCACACTGACAGCATAGACTATGTCTGGTCTGGTATGGGATAAATATATGAGTTTTTCCACAAGTCTCTGATACCGGGTCTTTTCAATCCTTGGGCTCTCTTCATTTCTTCCAATCCTGTGATTCTGTTCAATAGGTGTCCCTGTGGTTTTGCAACCTAGTTTGCCTGTCTCTTTAAGGAGATCCAGGACATATTTCCACTGAGAAATAAAGATGCCTTGTTTGGAGTAGGCAACCTCTATCCCAAGGAAGTACTTAAGCTTCCCTAAGTCCTCCATTTCAAACTGTGCGGCTAATTTTTCTCTTAGAACCTGTTTCTCAACCTCATCATCACCAGCAATGATCATGTCATCAACATAGACCAGAAGGAGTGTAAGCTTGCCTTCCTGGGAATGTTTTATAAAGAGGGTACGATCTTCTTGTCTCTGTCTATAACCTAAGGACACCATAGCATTGGTGAACCTCCCGAACCAAGCATGAGGAGACTGTTTGAGTCCATATAAGGCCTTTCGTAACTTGAACACCATATTCCCTCCACCAGTAAGATCATATCCTGTTGGAATGTCCATATATGCCTCCTCTTCCAAGTTCCCATGGAGAAATGCATTTTTAAAATCAAATTGGTGCAAGTCCCAACCGAAGTGTGCTGCCAAGGTAACTATAATCATGACTGTGTTCATCTTTGCTACTGGGGCAAACACCTCCTCATAATCAATTCCATAAGTCTGAGTGTACCCTTTTGCAACCAACCTTGCTTTATACCGGTCTAGAGTACCATCAGACCGATATTTCACTGTGTAAATCCATCTACATCCAACTATCCTTTTGTCCTTTGGTTTCTTAACAATTTCCTAAGTCTCATTCGCGTTCAAAGCACTCATTTGTTTATGCATGGCTTGATCCCAGTTTTTATCCATTAAAGCTTCTTGTACTGAAGTGAAGACTTTGATAGAATCAATTGCTGAAATAAAGCTCTGATGCTATACTGATAGGTTTTTTGTGGACACAAACTGAGATATAGGGTACTTGGCACAAGTTCTTCTGGCTTTTCTCAAGGTTATTGGCAAGTCATCAGGGTTAGGTTCACAAGTATTATGTAAAGGGCTGTTCAACGGTTCAGAGTTAGGAATATTTACCTCCGGTTCAAGTGGTTGAAGTTGTTGTTGGACCAAATCAGGTTTTCTTCGCCGATACGTCTTCTGGTATCAATCTAAATAATTTTCCTCATTTATTGGAGGTGTCTCAGAGGTACCAGAAGATGATGCCACTTCCTTCATAAGAGGAGGAACAGATGACTTAATAGGTTCAGCCAATAGAGGAACAAAAGATGACTCAAGAGACTCAGCTTCTTGACCACTCTTCCCCTGAAGCTAAGGACCGAGGTAAAAAGACTTGGATTTACAAAGAGTGACATCCATGGAGACATAGACACGACGACTTTGAGAATGATAATATTTGTATCCCTTTTTATCGGGTGCGTACCCTATGAAGATGCATTTAACAACCCTAGGATCCAGTGTGACGTCTTGTTGTGCAAAATAGTGATGTGTGCAAGTGTACACAATCGTAACAAGTAATAAAGAGTGAATAGAGATCGTTCCCACGAGGATTTGAATAAGCTAACAACTCCAGCTATAAGCTAAAACTTCTAATTGACAAGTGTTAAGAAACCAAGCAATAAAAATTTAGAGGTAACCAAGTATTTTGCAAGAACTAGAACTGATTTTGGATAAGATAAAGTCGCAAAAGAAAAACAAAATAAATGAAGAGTGTTAACAGCTTATAAAAATAGCTAGGGAGGCTAATCCTTTGTAATCTCTGCTACAAGGAAATTTATGCTTCATAATGCTGCAACATTTAGTCCAGGAACAATATTTGCTTTCCAGCAATAACAAATGAGTTTCATTAAATGTTCCTTATTCCTAAGCTCAAATTAAATCTACTCAGATCTTGGTTTAGTACGTCCAGATACTTAAGGCCTTGACAGTCTATTCCTAGCATAATCAACTTCCAAATAATTTTCCAATTAATTGAAATTAACCTTATCTTCTAGACAAGTCCACTTGCTCAACTTTTCCAAGCTTACCAATAAGTGTTCTAGTTGAGATGATCATATTCAACCAAAAATGGAGTGAGGCACAGAATAGAAGAAAATGCAATGCATATATTAACATAAATCACCCAGAAGTGTTGATTACAAGTTCATAGCTCCCAGCTGAAGAGATTTAGCTCATGATGAGCATAACAACAGCAAACGAAATTAAAGATAAAGATAATTCCATTAATGGATAATAAACGCTACAAAGAAATATTAAAGAAAGCAGGGTTGCGGCTGTACTATGCACTAAAGAGAGATGATCCTTCGCAGCCAGCTGACCTCTTCCTATATAACCACAGAGAATGTTCCCCAAATAGGGTTTTACAAAATACCCTCTCTCCTCACTTTTTGGGCCTTGTAGTAATATTAGCACAAAAGTTACATCCTTGGGCCATTTCCCTAAGTATAATAACTATTAAAATATCTCTCTTCAGCTGTGGGACACGCCCTCCTTGATTGACATCAGCACAAAGAAATTTGCTGAGCTGGCATGACTTTTGTCTTGTAGTGGTCCTCTTTTCCAACGCTGTAGCATTCCACAACATCTATTTTCCATCTGACTTCCTGATCACACAACACAACATTCCTTAAACATATGTTATCAGTAAATTCAACTGTCAAGTAGAATAAAGACTTGCATTGATTAAGTAAAGAACGACATAAAACTCTTATTTCTAAGAGTTATCACACCCCCAAACTTGAATCATTGCTTGTCCTCAAGTGATGAAATGAGCAGAACACACAACGAAACAACCTACTGGAAAACCCAAAATCACGAAATGATAAAAATTAGATCAGCTTTCACAATTCTCCAAAACAGCCTCAGACAAACACAAAATGCCACACACTATTTAGTTCAGCATAACCTTTGATTCCAGAATCTAGTTCCAAGTGTGTGTGCAACCCTATTACCCAAGATGAGCTCACTCAAGTGATCCTGAATACTCAGCTCAACCTCACATCAGAAAGTTGACTAAACTTCTCTTAATTCCATTAACCATGGGGTATATAGCATCAGATAATACAGCACAGGTGGGAATTTTTTTTTTTTTTTAGAGACATATTAGCAGGTAATTCCCCAGTAAGGAACAGAATTCAGGTTTCCAATTTCTACTAAACCAAAGGTTTCCACACCGACAAGCACTTTAATCCTCACAGGTTGCATATGGAGAAAAAGAAAAGATCACTAATTTCATTCATTGTTTTTCAAAAGGAAGCCCCCACCAAACTCCTCCCCCAACAATTTGTGGCAGTGTCCCCACTACCAACCAATAGTGAAAAAGGGGACAAATGGGGGCGTGACAAAGGGTACACCATGCAAAACAGGTATAGACTAACACAAACAACACATGACTAACACGAAATGTCCTAATTATAGACTATTAATAGAAATAGGAAACAGACAAAACAGAGAGTTAGAGAAAATCCTGATCATCAGATGCTACAGCATGCCGCAGTATTATGGAGTTGTTTGTCAGAGTTGGGCTAAACGAGAGTTGCTCCTTCTTTTGCCAGCTTAAGCCATTTGCTTCAAAGTGAATTTGCTTGATCCTGGGACTTCCTTGGTGATAGTGATGTCATCGGCTCCCTCCTTTGCACCAGCTTTTTGCTTGTTCTGAGGGGGAGTCTTGGAGGACTTGAAAGCCCTTGTTGGCCCAGCACTGCCTAAGATAGGCGTATTGTCCTCAGTTTCCTCACTGTCCTCAGTTGATAGATACTTGGAGTTCTCAGATGCTCTAAGCTTTTTCCTTCGGAGTGGGGGAGATACATGCTTAACTCTTCCTTGTTTAGGCGCTGTTGAAGGAGGTGGTTCCACAGGGTCTACACCCACTTTCCTATTTCCCTTTCCCGAACCAGGTGATTGAGGTGAGGGTGAAGGTGAGTTTCTAGGTGGGGCAGGTGGGGACCAGTGGGAGCTAATTTCATTATTGTTGGCTGAATGAGAGTCGGGGCTTGAGTTTGGATTAAGGTCATCAGTAACAGACTTTGCAGCTTCAAAGGGGTCAAGAATCTCTTCAGGGAATTGGGTACAAGGCAGAGACTTCTTAAAATTGTTTAGCTCAAAATTTCTCTTTTGCCATTTGAAGAAATCATTGGAGAAGCTCCAAAATAGTTGTTGTTGCTGCATATGATGCTGTAACATTCTGGTATAGTTATCCATTTTCTTTGCCAACCCCTCTTGCTGGTCTTGCTGCACAGAGGGTCGAGATGGAGCTGCGGCAGATTTGCCTGAAGATGTTGTAAACCTTTTGATTGTAGCATGATCGAAGCACCTTTGTTGGACATGATCTCCTCTCCAGAGGAGGGTGTGACTCCACTTCTCAGACAGAGATCAGTAATTGAGGAGGAGAAGAAAAGACGCCGTTTCGGCTGGAAAGCACATGCAATGATTTCTTTTTCCACCAGCCTGCCTACATTCACCTTCTTGCCTTTTAAAATGCAGAATAGGAGAACCAGCCTCTCCTTATCAACTGTTTCCAGATGGGCAGTGGGCAACATTTTGTGTCTAAGCACATGATACCACACTTTGGCAAGAGGCTTCAAGGTAGGCCTTGCAAACTTCCAGTTGTCATCTTGAGTAAGCCATTCAGTACCTTTGACCGTGAGCTCCTTCATCATATCATTCAATGCACATTCAGCCACCCCTTCCAACTCAGCCATATATTCATCTTCAATGTCACTCAAACCCCAAAGCTTATTCAGAGTGGCAGCAGAGAAGGATACACGAGTGCCCCTCACCATTGCATATTTCTGTTGAGGTGAGGTTAGGTTCGCGTAGTGTAACATCCCAGTTTTCGAAAACCTTAATCGAGGTAGATTGGGTAATTATATGCGTATTGATAATTATTTCCATAGCTTGAGAGTGTGTTTAGGGGGTATGTTAAGAGTAGGAATGAATTGGATGAGATAGGAATAAAGAACAAAGGATCAGGAGCATAACGCTCAAGCGTGCACCAGTGGAACGCTCAAGCGTACTAACATCTAGCGTGGAGAGCTTGGGATGCTCAAGGGTGGACCCTCTGACCAGTGACTATCAGTGATGGGATGTAAAGAGACACGTGTCAGTTACGCATCGCGACTGGCACGTGATGGGCGGTGCCTTAGCGGTGAGGAAACGTCAACGCTCAAGCGTTGAGGAAGACAACGCTCAAGCGTGGAGGTCCAGAACGCTAAAGCGTTCGCAGCAGAGTTTTACCTCTATAAATACTTCATCATTTTCACCGAGGGGAGAGTTTACAAAACTTGCAGAGACAGAGAGTGTTCGAGGCTGAGAGTTCCAGACATAGTTCTAAGCTTTGAGGCAAGTTTGTGATCCGTTCGTCGAGCCGATTCCAATTCCGATCGTGTTTTCGTGATCAGCGCGACTCCTACTCTAATTCTATCGGTTTACTTTTGTGATCTGATGAGGGTAGTCCAAGGTTCCGTATCTACCTACATTGTACCTATAAAATGTTGTCTTTTGGTTTAAGCTTCTTTTCACGGTTTTAACTTCGTATTAGGGTTAATGCATAGTCTACGTGTTATTTCTGTGATTACGGCAAGTTTGGAAGTTGCGTGCGGAACCCATATGGAGCAAGAAGGCCGAAACTGTGAGGCTTAGAGAGGAGTAAAGGAGTGCTTGTTGTGTTCATGATTATCGCCATATTCGCTATCAAGTGGAGAGAAAGAGTTACACACGTCGGGGAGGCAAGAGTAGTCCATATAGCTTTGTCGTATGTTTTATGTGTGTGGGGAAACCCTAAACCCTACGTGAGGTTGAGCCCTGACAAAGTACCTAAACCCTAGGTTTAGTCTACTTTGGGCTATCGCCGTTATAATTAATACCCTAGGTTAGCAGATTTGTTATGCATGATGATATATGCTTTGTGTCAATAAATGCGTACCTGTTATTTGTAGTGTTGTGTAATTACACGAGATGCATGCTATGTTGATGATAATGGTATGTGAGTATATATGTTGTTTATTGCTTTATGGAGCATGTTGATAATTGCTAAACCGTTTGCATTATATCTGGAACTGTGTGTATGTATGAGATTTGGAGGTTTAGCACGATTAGGGTTTTGACCCCGTGGTGGATGTTTGAGCTGATAATTGAAATCTGAGGTATAGTGGAGCTTGGAACTCATAAGGTCATGATGGGAGCTCAGAGCTCATATGTGTACAAGTGGAGCTTGGAGCTCGTATGTGTACCCGTGGAGCTTGGAGCTCATGTTGCTAAGAGCAAGTTTGCATGTGTTGTGATATCAGCTCAAGAGAGAAATGCATGACATGCATAGCATATGCATTTGATGCCAAGTGGCGAGCCGTATGCTGTGAGGCATACAAGGTTGGTGCACCGAGTGCGGGTGCCAAAAACGGAAGGGAAGGTCTGAGAGACCTTGGGGATATACTGGACGCAAGTGTACCCACATGAGACCGGTATGGTAACGCCTATCGTGTCGTGGCGGTCCTGGCTAAGTATGGTTATCCCGACAAGAGCCCTGAGTCTTTCCAGTTGCCGGTGAATCTTTCGAGGAGGCCCAGTTAACCCTCTTTGTCTGGGACAGTTGAGCGGTGATGCACTCTTATGGGTCACAACGAGCGGAACGGATTACCGGAACAAACCAACTTGTGTCCGATATGCGGACGAGATGTTGCCCTTAGTAGGGTGTTTAGTACCGTCCGGCATGCATAGAAAGAGTATATGTACATCTAGTTAGGGAACGACCATGGCGTCGTGATGTTGAGAGATGATTGTGTTTGCTATACGTTATGCATTGCATCATCCCTATTATAGAGGTGTTGTATATCTTATCTCCCTGTATTTCTTGTATGTATACTTTCGGATTTGCGGAACAGACGACGAGTTAGCGGAGGATCAGAATGGACCCGAGGCTTCACCCGTTTATCACGAGAGCACCATGGATGCCGTTTCTAGGGGACATTGAGATAGTCTATCATGACGAGAGGGGATGGCGGGTGGACCCCTCGACCTTTTTGGCCTTCTACACCGAACCTGTCAGCTTGATCTTCCGGAGCGACACACCACCATATGTGGACATCATCGGACCTTACCGCGTGTACCAGTTTTTTCCCTTCCCTCAGATGTGGCACCCTCCGAGGCGGAGAGAGCAGGACTACTTGTGGGTGGCACCCCAGTCTTCTGTTGTATCCAATAGGAGAGGCTTTGTTCATAGAGGACAACGGAGGCATATGGAGTGGTACCTGAGGGCAGCTCAGAGGCGTAGGATTGTAGTGTCGAGTTCCTCATTTGAGTATGACCCTATGCAGGTTTATAGGCGCACTCATGGAGACGGACAGGATAGTTCGGGGCATCCTCACCACTGAGGGTGAGAGCCAGCCAGTGCGTCCCTACGATTGTGCAGGAAGGTTTTGATGTATTTTGAGAGTAGGCTGGGGAGAGTGCTGGTGAGTCATGAGAGTTCTTTTTGGAGGTCTTTTGATGTATTTTGTTTATGTTTTCAATTTATTATGTACTCCTGTCTGTATTACTACTTATCCCTACTGATAGGGCCACCATGTACACATTATATTAGCACTGTGTGTGGATGTTTCATTTATTCCGTTGTGTTTTCTCTGATATTGTGCGCTTTTAAATTGCTCATGTGTTATCGTTGTTTTAATAACCGCGAAATCGTTAAGTTATAATTATTAGTGTATTTGGGTTCTGAAATAATGGGATTTCCTCGAGTGGAACTTGGAGACGTCACACGTAGAACTCTCTCACTAAAGGCACAACGGGGTCCCTCGGATGAGCAACAAACTTCTTCCAGTTATGGGCATCAATAATGTGAGCAACTTCTTCTGTCAACCCATAATGAGCGTCAGAAGTGAGGAAGAGCCCTTTGTCCAGATGGAAACCCCTCTTTGAGATTTCATTGTCAAATCGAACCCTAGCTTCATCATTCACAAAGGTGGGAGCTTCTTCATCAGAGCTATCCAAGATGGGGACAACAGGGCCCTTCTTAACAGCTCGTGTCTTCACTCTTCCCATGACTGTTCAGTGATTTGGTCTTGTATGGTGTTTGGGGAGATGGGGTCAGCAAGAAAGGTAGAGTGGTTGTGGTGGGGAATGAATGTGGAAAAGGAAGAAGGGGAAGTGGTGCTTTAATAGGAGTGAGACGTAGTGGGGAGATGTGAGTGATTGGGAAGATGAGGTCAAAGTAAATGAGTCTAGGAGAGAGAAATGTTTCCGTAGGACCACTGCTTGTCCCCATCTTTATAAAAATCCTCTCAGCTGCAACTGTCCAACTTCAAACTTTTTCAATTAAACCTTTATTTGGACGAAATGGGTTCCAAACATGCCCCACTACATTGGGCTCAAAAATCTCATGAACTACCCTCTTTTTTTCTCAGCTCAAACCTTCGAAAACATCTGCACCACATTTGTGTTAACAAAATTTATTGACATGGTAAGAAAAGAAATTTAATAAGGATAATTTAACAAAAAGAAAAGAAAGGATTTAAGAGCTAGGTTTACTCCTAGTAGCGCTTGGTTTAAAGTCTTCAGCCTGACTTTCAGCTTGTAGGACTCAGGGATCAGTGAGCTGGATAGTGGCCTTCATCCTTGTCCACGGCTCACCCCAATATTGTTTTACTCGTTGTCCATTAACCTTGAACTCTCTGCCAGAACTTCCATCCAGCAAATCCACAGCTCCATGGGGGTATACTTTCACCAGTTTGAATGGCCCTGACCATCTTGATTTAAGTTTCCTAGGGAACAACCTTAATCTGGAATTAAACAACAATACTTGCACGCACACCATCAGTTCCCTTGGATGAATTTTTTGATCATGCCAACCCTTGGTTTTGCTCTTGTATATTTCAGCATTCTCGAAGGCAAAAAGTCTAAATTCTTCTAATTCATTGAGTTGCAGGAGCCTTGCTGTCCCGGCTGCTTGCACATCAAAATTGAGCTTCTTGGTTGCCCAAAAAGCCTTATATTGAAGCTCAATTGGTAAATGGCAAGCTTTGCCATAGACCAATTTGTAAGGAGACATGCCAATAGGAGTCTTGAAGTAGTTTTGTAAGCCCAAAGGGCATCATCCAGGTGTAAGGACCAATCCTTCCTAGAAAGGTTGACCACTTTCTCCAGGATTCTTTTAATTTCTCTGTTAGACACTTCAGCCTGGCCACTTGTTTGTGGGTGGTAGGCAGTGGCTACCTTAAGCTTGACACCATACTTTGCCAGCAAGTTGGCAAATAGCTTGTTACAGAAATGTGAGCCTTCATCACTGATTATGGCTCGAGGAGTACCAAACCTAGTAAAGATATTCTTGTGCAAGAACTTGGTAACTACCTTTGCATCATTAGAGGGCAATGCCACTGCCTCCATCCACTTAGACACATAATCCACTGCTACTAAGATGTATGCATTCCCATAAGAGGTAGGGAAGGGACCCATAAAGTCAATACCCCGAACATCAAACAATTCAATCTCCAGGATAGCATTCAATGGCATTTCTTGCTTGCTAGAGATGTTACCGACTCTCTGACATTTATCACAGCCTTTTGCAAATTCTTAGGCATCTTTGAACACTGTGGGCCAAAAATAACTAGATTGTAGGACCTTGGCAACAGTCCTTTTTCCCCCAAAATGGCCTCTATAAGGGGCAGCATGGCATTGATTTAGGATTTCAATTGTCTCTTCCTCAGCAACACATCTCCTCAATATCTGATTTGGGCATTTCTTGTATAAGTAAGGCTCATCCCAATAGAAATATTTGGCCTGATGGAAGAATCTCTTTTTCTGTTGAGAACTCATTTCCATTGGGATGACTCCACTCACCAAGAAATTCACCATATCAGCATACCAAGGTGCTGCAGGATTTTCTATTGATAATAACTCTTCATCAGGAAAACACACTTCAATGTCCTTTTTAGACTGCTCATCAATACTCTCTGCAATTTGGGACAAATGATCTGCTACTTGATTTTTGATGCCCTTTTAATCTCTGATTTCCAAATCAAACTTTTGCAGCAAAAGCACCCACCTTATAAGCCTCGGGTTTGCATCTTTCTTATAAATGAGGTACTTAATTGCTGCATGATCAGTGTAAACCACTACCTTGGTCCCCACTAAGTACGGTCTAAATTTATCAAAGGCAAAAACCATAGCTAGCAGCTCTTTTTCAGTGGTAGTGTAGTTGATCTGAGCATCAATTAAGGTCTTTGAAGCATAATAAATAGTATGAAATACCTTGTTGTGTCTCTGACCAAGAACAGCTCCCACTGCAAAATCGCTGGCATCACACATTAGTTCAAAAGGTTGCTCCCAATCTGGGGCTACAATTACTGGAGCTGTGATTAAAGCCTTTTTTAGAAGTTCAAAAGCTTCAAGACATTCTGTTGTGAAATCAAATGCTCTGTCATGCTCAAGCAATTTACATAAGGGTTTGGATATCTTGGAGAAGTCCTTGATGAACCTCTTATAAAATCTTGCGTGTCCAAAGAAACTTCTGATCCCATTTACTGATGTTGGGGGAGTAAGTTTTTCAATCACCTCAATTTTTGCCTTATCAACCTCCATCCCCTTCTTTGATACTTTATGTCCCAATACAATGCATTCATTGACCATAAAATGACATTTTTCCCAATTCAGAACCAGGTTAATGTCCTCACATCGATTAAGGACCTGTTCTAAATTGTCCAAACATCCGTGGAATGATTCTCCAAAGACTGAAAAATCATCCATGAATATTTCCATGGACTTCTCAATGAAATATGAGAAAATGGCCATCATGCATCTCTGGAAGGTGGCTGATGCATTGCATAAACCAAAGGGCATCCTTCTGAAAGAAAAATTGCCATAAGGACAAGTGAAAGTAGTTTTCTGATGATCCTCGGGAGCTACTGCTATTTGGTTATAGCCAGAGTAGACATCTAAGAAACAGAAGAACTCCTTCCCTGAAATTCTATCCAACATCTGATCCATAAAAGGCAATGGGAAATGATCTTTTCGAGTTGTCTTATTTAGCTTCCTATAGTCCATGCAAATTCTCCATCCTGTAACTGTTCTGATAGGGATCAGCTCATTTTTTTCATTTTTAACCACAGTCACCCCTCCTTTCTTCGGGACACATTGCACAGGGCTATGCCACACACTATCAGAAATAGGATATATTATTCCTGAATCCAGCCATTTGATAATCTCCCTTTTTACCACATCCTTCATGATAGGATTCAGCCTTCTCTGCCCTTCAACATTATTTTCAGCACTCTCTTCTAACAGTATTCTATGCATGCACAAGCTAGGACTAATCCCTTTTATATCAGCCATTTGCCATGCAATGGCTTTTTTGTGTCTTTTTAAAATAGAGATGAGGTTGTGTTCTTGCTCAGCAGTGAGAAATGAAGAGATAATTACAGGTAGATTCCCCACCTCTTCGAGATATGCATATTTTAAGTGATC
Organism: Ammopiptanthus mongolicus; assembly: GCA_039655645.1. Lineage (NCBI taxonomy): Eukaryota > Viridiplantae > Streptophyta > Magnoliopsida > Fabales > Fabaceae > Ammopiptanthus > Ammopiptanthus mongolicus. Next base: position 72,171,510 of record CM077344.1, on the reverse strand, counting down.
AGATAGCTGCCTCAATTCAAGTACAGGAGGTCTGTCTATAGAAGGAACATTTTCCTCGAAACTGTCATCAGTCAATTCAAGAGATTCAAAACTTCTTACCTAGGGCCTTTGCCCGTCAACCGCAACATTTAATTCTTCACTGTCAACTTCAGCCTCAACCCTTAGTTCTGCGTCAGTGGCCATGAATTGTTCTTGAACCAAGGATTCTAGGCTATTAATAAAGGAACAACTTTCCATTCCTTCATCAGGGTACTGTAAAGCATTGAAAACATTAAAAGTAACATGTTGGTCATTTATCTGCATGGTGAGCTCTCTTTTCTGAACATCGATTAAAGTCCTCTCTGTTGCTAGGAAGGATCTGCCAAGAATGATTGGAACTTCCTTGTCAGCTTCGAAATTCAGAATAATGAAATCCATTGGGAAAACAAACCACTCTGATTAACACATCATCAATTCTGCCCTCAGGATGAGCAATAGATCTATTTGCTAGCTGCAATGTTACTGTTGTTGGCCTGGCTTCACCAATGCCAAGCTGTTTGAAAATAGACATAGGCATAAGATTGATACTGGCCCCAAGGTCACACAAAGCCTTATCACAATAGGTATTTCCTATCGAGCATGGTATAGTGAAACTGCCTGGGTCCTTCATCTTCTGAGGCACTTTATTCTGCAGTAAGGAACTACATTCTTTTTTCATAGCTACTGTCTCAAATTCTCCCAGTCTCTTCCTCTTTGTAAGAACATCTTTCATGAATTTTGTGTAGCTAGGCATTTGCTGCAGAGCTTCAACCAATGGGATATCGATGTGCAATTGCTTAAGAACCTGCATAAACTTGCTAAATTGCTTCTCTTGAGCTGCCTTCTTCAACCTTTGTGGAAAAGGAGGTGGAGGTCACTCAGGTATCAGGTTTTGTACAAGTTGCTTGACAATGGTGGTTGCTGATTTTTTAGGATCTTCAATTGAAACATGCACTTCTTCACCTGACTCGGTTGTACTGCTTACTCCTACATCTTTTTGTTTTGTGGCTTTGGTATCAAAAATTTCCTTGCCACTTCTTAAGCTTATGATATTGCAATGCTCCTTACCTTTCTCATTTGCAGAAGGAGGGGTCTCAATATGCACATGTAGGGTACCAGTAGGCTTATTGTTCAAGGCATTGGCCAGCTGTTCTACCTGAAGTTCCAAGTTCCTCATAGCAACTCCCTGATTTTGTATGTGGGCCTTTGTTTCAGTCATGAAGGCCTTCAAAATGGCCTCCATATAAGATTCTTAACTTGTGGAGTTGGATGTATGTGGAGTTTGTTGAGTCTGCCCTTGACTGCCTTGGGAAGGGAATCCTGGTGGAGAAATCATGTTCCAGTTTTGGGCAGTTGAACTACTAGTATTGGCATTAGCAGGATTACTCCATGAGAAATGTGGGTGCTGTCTCCACCCAGGATTATAAGTGTTAGAATAAGGATTATTAGTCCTGTTGTTCCCAATGTAGTTGACTGAAGCAGGGTTTCCATGGCAATCTTCAAATACATGCTCTCCCCCACAGTAGACACAGGACAATGCTTACACACTGGCTGGAAAATTCTGTTCCACGACTGTTGTCATAGGGGGCAGCTGAGTAGCAGTGGCTAGGTTTTTGATCATGTGGGCTAGTGAAGCCATCTGAGCACTTAATGCAGTGACCTCACTCAATTCATGTAGTCCAGAGGCTATTTTAGAAGCTGTGACAACTGGGGTGTTAGCAGCTTCGGTAAGAGCACTGGCAGTGGACCATTGATAGCTGTTTGCAGCAACAGTTTCTATAATCAGATAGGCTTCATCATAAGACTTGTTAAGCAAAGCTCCTCTTGCAGAGGCATCGAGAGTCAGCCTAGATGCTGGGGATAGACCATTATAAAAGGTTTCCATCTGTATACAAATAGGTATTCCATGGTGAGGACATTGCTTCAACAGCCTCTTGAACCTCTCACAAGCTTCGAAAAGTGATTCTTCAACAGTTTGCTGGAATGAGGTTATGTCATTTCGAAGCCTGGCATTTTTTATTGGTGGGAAGTAATTAGTTAGAAATTTCCCTACCAACCTGTTCCAGGTATTCACTGAGTTAGGCTCCAGTGAATTGAGCCAAACCTTGGCTTGGTCTCTCAGTGAATAAGGGAACAGTCTCAGCCTGAGTGATTCATCTTATGTTCCAAGCAACATGAAATTGCTAGCAACTTCCAAGAACTGCTTAATGTGCAAGTGGGGATCCTCATGAGCAGCACCACTAAATTGCCCCACGGTTTGCAGCATCTGAAACATCATCGGTTTGAACTCAAATTGGTTTGCAGTGATCTCGGGCCTTACTACCCCAGTGTTTACAGTGTCAGGGTCAAAGACAGCATAATCTCTTATCCCTCTAGCTCTATCATTGGCCATGGTGATAACATCTGGGTTCATATTAACCAAATCCTGGTTTATGGGGTCTGCCATGACTAAGTTGCTCAGCTCCAGCAGTCCCATGTTTTCCCTTCGAATTCTCGTTAAAGTTCTTTCGATTTCTAGATCAAACGGAAATTCTGGTGCATTGTGCCTTCTCATAAACAGCTATATTCCTGCTTCAAAGCACAACAAACTTTAGAGTAAGAAAATTTCACTAGAAGATCCAAACTTATAACACTTAGAAGTTAGCACTATTCAAAGTTCCCCGGCAAGGGAGCCAAAAACTTGTTGTGCAAAATGGTGATATGTGCAAGTGTACACAATCAAAACAAGTAATAAAGAGTGAATAGAGATCTTTCCCACGAGGATTTGAATAAGCTAACAACTCCAGCTATAAGCTAGAACTTCTAATTGAGAAGTGTTAAGAAACCAAGCAATCAAAGTTTAGAGGTAACCAAGTATTTTACGAGAACTAGAACTGATTTTGGATAGGGTAAAGTCGCAAAAGAAAAACAAAATAAATGAAGAGTGTTAACAGCTTATAAAAATAGCTAGGGATGCTAATCCTTTGTAATCTCTGCTACAGGGCAATTTATGCTTCATAATGCTACAGCATTTAGTCCAGGAACAATATTTGCTTTCCAGCAATAACAACTGAGTTTCATTAAATGTTTCTTATTCCTAAGCTTAAATTAAATCTACTCAGTTCTTGGTTTAGTACGTCCAGATACTTAAGGCCTTGATAGTCTATTCCTAGCACAATCAGCTTTCAATTAATTTTCCAATTAATTGAAATTAACCTTATCTTCTAGACAAGTCCACTTGCTCAACTTTTCCAAGCTTAACAAATAAGTGTTCTAGTTGAGATGATCAAATTCAACCAAAAATGGAGTGAGGCACAGAATAGAAGAAAATGTAATGCATATATTAACATTAATCACCCAGAAGTGTTTGATTACAAGTTCATAGCTCCCAGCTGAAAAGATTTAGCTCATGATGAGCATAACAACAGCAAACGAAATTAAAGATAAAGATAATTCCATTAATGGATAATAAAAGCTACAAAGAAATATTAAAGAAAGCAAGGTTGCGGTTGTACTATGCACTAGAGAGAGATGATCCTTCACAGCCAACTGACCTCTTCCTATATAACCACAAAGAATGTTCCCCAAATAGGGTTTTACAAAATACCCTCTCTCCTAACTTTTTGGGCCTTTTAGTAATATTAGCACAAAAGGTACATCCTTGGCCCATTTCCCTAAGTACAATAACTATGAACCTCTCTCTTCAGCTATGGGACATGCCCTCCTTGACTGACATCAACACAAAGAAATTTGCTGAGCTGGCATGACTTTTGTCTTGTAGTGGTCCCTCTTTTCCAACGCTGTAGCATTCTAAGAGCATCTATTTTCCACCCTGACTTCCTGATCACCCAACACAGCTTTCCTTAAACATATGTTATCAGTAAATTTAACTGTCAAGCAGATTAAAGACTTGCATTGATTAAGTAAAGAAGGACATAATAACTCTTATTTCTAAGAGTTATCACGTCCCCAAGTTCTACTCGAGGAAATCCCATTACTCCCAAAACTCTTTCCTAGTATTAACAATGATCTAACGATTACGTGCTTATTTAAAACAAACGATAACATGCATTCAACATAAACACGTACGACATCAGAGTAAACGCATAGGATAACCGAAAACGCACACACACAATACAGATATATACGTGGTGGCCCCATCAGTAGGGCTAGGTACATATACAGACGAAAGTACAAAATAAACTGAAAGTAAAGCAAATACAACAAAAAGGGACTCTGGCACTCATACTTCCATACTCTCCCCATCCCCTCTCAAATACATCAAAATGATCACACCTCACACCTTATGACAGACGCATTGGCGACGTCGCGCCCTCAGTGACGTGAAAGTCAAGAGCTACCCTGTCCTTCCCCATACGTGTGCCTATAAACCTGCAGTGGCACATAGTCAGAGGAAGAACTAGACATAACAATCTGCCTACGCCTGGTGGCCCTCAAATACCACTCTGATCTCCTGTGTTGTCTTCTCAGCATGAAACCTCAGCGACTAGTCACGTGAGATGATGCTGGGACAGCCCACATAAAGTCCTGCTCAGGCGGCCTGGGTGGGTGCCATATCTGTGGAAAGGGAAGAAACTGGATTACTCTGTATGGTCCCATGATGCCTGATCGTGGTGGAGTACCGCCCCGAAACAACAACCTCACGAGTTCGATGTATACGGTGAAAAACGTAGAGGGGTCCACCTGCCACGCCTGCTCGTCATGATAGACGATCTCAAGCTCGCCCAGCATCGGGATCCTTGATGCTGTCTGGAGGAAGGGATGCATCCTTGGGTCCATAGTCGTCTCATGCTAACTCGTCTGCTCGCAGATCGAAAGCATAACATACAAGGAAATACAGGGAGATAAGATATATAGCACGTCTATGACAGGGATGATGCAGTTCAGAACATATAGCAAACACAACCATCTTTCAATACCACGACACTATGGTCGTTCCCTAGCTAGATGTACACATACTCTTTTTATGCATGTTGGCCGGTACTAAACACCCTCCTAAGGGCAACATCACATCCGCACATCAGACAACAAGTTAGTTCGTTTCGGTAATCCGTTCCGCTCGCCGTGACCCATAAGAGTGCATCACCGCTCAACTGTCACAGACAAAGAGGGTTAACTGAGCCTCCTCGAAAGATCCACCGGCAACTGGAAAGACTCAGGGTCCAGTCGGGATAGTAGGACGTGCCTAAGACAGCCATGACACGATAGGCGCTACCATACCAGTCTTATGTGGGTACACCTGTGTCCAATATATCCCCGAGGTCACATAGACCTTCCCTTCCGTTTTTCGCACCCGCACTCGGTGCACCAACCTTGTACGCCTCACAGCATACGGCTCGCCACTTGGCATCATATGCACGTGCTATGCATGTCATTCATCTCTCTTGACTTGATATCGCAACACATGCAAACTTGGTCTTAGCAACATGAGCTCCAAGCGTTAAAGGTAACCATCATGAGCTCCAAGCTCCAACTATAACCTCAGTTTTCAATAATCAGCTCAACATCCACAATAGAGTCAAAGCCCTAATCATGCTAAACCTCTATATCTCATACATACGCGTATTTTTAGATACAATGCAACAATTCATCAATTATCAACATGCCCCATACAGCAGTTCTAACACCCCCTTCAAGTGTCACTTTCGTAACCCAAAACACCAAAAGATACGAGATAAAAGCTTTGCTAGTTATATTCAGATCTTATTTAATTCTGAAAGACATGATAAATTTTTTTCTTCTTATGACATTGAGGAACATATGCTCAAGACAACAACAACATAACTCAGAATATATATATATATATACACACACACACACACACACACACACATATGTAAGCATCATCCACTAAAAACCCCAAGTCTACAAACACGGCCATCAGGAGCCGATAACAGACTAATCCAAAAGTCGCTACCTCATAATTAAACCTAAGCTGGTCTGACAAAAGAAGTCTACAGATAAAACAATGTACTACCCCGACATTAGTCGTAACAAAGGGACCGGGTCTCGTCGTCACCAATCTGCACCTCTTCGTCGTCAACCTCCAGCACTCAAGCTATAGGGTTCCGGAGCGATTCAGATGACTGTTAACAAACATCTGTACATGTATCCAAAAACACAATAGGGTGTCCAACATATACAGACAAGGGTGAGACACCAATATATGAACTAAAATATGACAACTACATACCCAAAATACAAACAGCAGATTCACATGGGTATATCAAATATAGTCACTAAGCATGATAAACATAATACAGAATATCACGTGTACAAGATGGGATGTTATGACAATATAGATAAATCAAGGGTATCATACCCAACAGTCAGCAACAATTTACAAACATATGCATGGCACTTCCAATATACCATCTAGCACTTGATTCCTAATTTCCGGAAATTCCATCACCAAAAGGATGAGTTGATCAAGCTCGATTGCCAATCAAGGCATACAGAATTTACCATATCATGCTGTCCAATCCAGGCACACGCTTCACATTATATGGATTTTCATCACCATGGATTTCAGTACCATATCACGCTATCCACATAGGGCATAGCCCTTCACTTTACATGGATTTCATTACCATATCACGCCGTCAAACACAGGGCATAGCGCTTCACCTTATATGGATTTCATTACCATATCACACTATACAAATGGTTCACACAATATGGATTATCACCATATCACATTGACCAACATAGGGTGCAATGCTTCACGTTATATGGATTTCTCATTACCTATCAAGGTACAATGACACACAATGACTTAAAGTCATCATAGGGCTCCCTATCCTCAAGGTCCCCCATCCCATGGCACATCTGCCCATAACAAATGCATGAGAAAACCTTTTGTTTTCGTATGTTTTTCTGTGTCGTATAATTATTCACTCGTTGAAGCTCAAAGCAATCGACCACCACATCTTTTAGACTCTCAAGTCTTTTCAACATTTTCTCAAAAGTTGGACACTCAGTCCAAAACTCAAAAAGGACACGCAGTCCCCACAGCTTAAACCCAAAAATCCCTAACCGATGCACCAATTTCGGATTTAGGATTCTAAAGCTCAAACACATCTGTAAGCCCCTACGACCACAAAGAATGTCCTCCAACTTACAAGACCAACACACTAACATGGCTCCGACGTCGTGGTCTCTAGGTTCGCTTTCAAAAACTGTTCTCTTGAAATACCAAAACAAAACCCACATCACCGAAGCTTGCACACAAAGTCATCAGGATCGGTTTTTCTATAAAACAGAACTCCTTATAAACACCACCTTTCTTTTTGAAAGCAAACCAAACTGTAGTAAAACTTCAACACTTTAAAAACATAGCTCAAGAAAACTCTAGGTCAAAAGCCCCTTCCTTTTGAAATACCTTGGTAAACCACTAAAATCTTGAAATGTAGTTTGTGAAAACCCTTTTCTTTGTTGAAACTGCTTGTTTCTAAAACTGAATCACTCGAAACTACTTTTACCCGAAAAGATTCGTTTTGCCGCTTTAAAACAACAATGATTTTTAAAGATACTTTTCATTTTAAAAGCTTACTTCTCTTCAACTAAAATTATTTTCACTTTTCTCTTCCATATGTCTCTTTGTTTCATGAATCAAATATATTTCTCTTTCTCATTTTCTTAAACCAAAAACATCAAGATGCATTGTCTTTGAATCCTTTTCAATACTTAAACTTGTCTTTCGCTTAACTTTATGTCTCAAGTTATTTGAAGCTTTTACCTTTACATAATTGGAACTCTAACCAATGTTACGTCCTTAGAACACTACCAATCAATATTCTAATTAACATACTATATGAAGCATACATAACCGTAGTCAAACATGCTTGAACACAATTAAACACAAATAAACATACTTAAGCACATTTAAGCAATAAATAGAGCACTCCACCAAAATAATTACAATACAACAAAACTACACATTTTCACCCAATAAGCAATACAGACAATACGCAGCCGTTGGAAATTGAATTCCTCAGGTTATCTCCTCTTACCTCTCGAATTTCCTAATGTAGTGACGAATCTCCTGATTGACCCGAACGTCGTCCGATCTTTCGCTCGGTTACCCGATAATCACTACACATATACAATCAATTAATGCATCAACATAAAACACAAAAATTTCTCCTATTCCCCTTCCTCTAGGGTTCGGCCATAGGCTATTAAAAATAGCTAGGGAGTTCCAAAAATTCCCATCTCTTGGATTCTACACTAACTAAGTGTGGTAAGACTAGATTCAAGCTTAGAATACCCAAAATCTAACCAAAACTCTACTCACCCAAAAAGGGGTAGGTTTGGCCTTCACCACCCATTGGAGCTAGAGAGCTCCTTTGGTTTCCAACTCTTGGATTATGATAGAGGATCATGAATCTAGTGCAAGAAAATTGGTTTGACATTAAAAGGATTTTTCTACAATTTTTCATGGATTTTTGAAGTTTAAGAACCAAAGCCCTAACCTCCATGAATCAAGAAATCTAAGAGAGAAATAGAGAGATTAAGAGAGCTAGGAGAGAGTTAATACCTCCTTGATGCTAAATTTCAAGAGAAAAACAACTTGATTTCACCAAAATCTTCAAGTTTTTAAGATCAAATGGAGAGAAAAGTTGAAGAACTATGGAGGAAATGAAGAACAAGTGGGAAGGAAGAAAAGAAAGGGTGATGGCCGAATAGCCAAAGGGGTGAGGGTGAGTCCAAGATATTTTCTCATTAAGGGTAACTTAGTAATTTCACCTTAGGACAATTTGGTAATTCCATTAAAAGACCAAGGGCATTTTGATCATTTCGCGCCCAGATATTTTGAACAACCATCATGATACTAGCACGCATTCCTGGGTGATGTGACTTGTTATCCTGATATTTTAACTGAACGTCTATGATTTTGATTTTGATCATCTAAGTAATGCTTTACTTCTAATGTTAAAAATTCTTAAGACTCTGCAAAGTTAAAACCGATACGTCTAAAAAGAAATTTAAAAGCAATTTTATCTTTGATATCAATCGTCTATCTAACTCAAAGATGAGTACAACGTAAGTAACATCTTCACCCTTTGATATTTTTTTCTTGTGTTATACAAGTTCATTAAATCATGGAATGTTTGTTATCATAAGAAGAAGGAGAATGTTAAGTCTCAAAGCATCTGATAGACTACCGACCCTTGGTTTTGATGAATCCAAACATTGAGTATAATTAAATGAACCTTATGAATATTGTTGATGCTTTAATTTAAGTGTGCAAACTTATTGTAATGCCCAGTAATTTTAATAGTTTAAATATGGGTTTTAAATGATATTATGATTTATTAAAAAAAATCTCATCATATGAACATTATATCTGTTGGAAAAAAATTTAGTTACAAATGTTTTCTTATTTAATAATTTACGCTATAATTAAAAAAATTCTTAAACATTATTTAAAAGTTTGAACAAAGATTTTAATATCTATAGAGGATAGTGCATATTTTGACACACACTCAATAATAAGAAATTTAATTAAATGAGTTAAGAATAATAGTTGGGCTTTTTTTTTTCCTAAATGCCCTTCCATTGAGAGCTATTTTTTGTCCAAGCCTTGGAGTGGGTTAGAGAGGAAGAAGTCACTCTTTTTTTTAGATAAAAGTGCATACACACATCCTAAACTTCAATCCTTTGGCAAATAGGCACCCTCAACTACTAATTCTTCCTAATTAATTCTCAAACGCCCTGAATTAGTGAAATCGATCCTTCTGTTAACCCAATGTTAGATCACTAATAGTAGTCGAATCTAACCGTTCATTCTTCTTAAATCTCAACCGCGTGCTTAGTATTTTTTATTTTTTATTTTTATAATTTTCAAAAAAAGGAAACTAACAGAGACAGAAAGGCATCTCTTTTAGGTCGATACTTCTCTTTTGAATTTATTCCTCTTCCCTGGATTTACCAACTTCTTTATTTATGCAACACATGGCAATTCAAAATTGGGAATTGCTAAGGCCCAACTCTAAAATCTTCAAAATGGAAAAGCATCCCTAAAACCATCCAATCAAAAAACTAATAGCAAAAATCATTATGATTACGGTTACCTAATTCCCAAATAACCAATGTCATAGTGAAGAATCTCACCATCACTGTAACATCAAGATTTTTCAACCTTTCTAAGATCGGTAAGCTATATAAATTAAATAATATTTTATCCGAGGTTTTAGAAAATGAATTTAAATAAAACAAGCTCAGAGTTATACTCTACGTTATCGTAGAGAGTTACGGTTAAATTTTGGGTTGAAAATTCAAACGGAACTCGGTCTGCATTTTCAGTGACAGTAAGATTTTACTGATCAAAATACCTAATTTTGACTCATGAACGAAACAGTTAGGTTTTAAATCAAATTTCCAACAACTTTAGTAATTTTGAATTTTTTTTTACTAAAAAGTGAAATAATATAAGTTATACGGGCTAGATCTTAAATCGAGTAATTAACGGAGTTAAATACGGATTTATCGGGACCCGCTAACGAATAAACTTGAAGTCACATCAGGTCAGCTCACCTAGGAAGGCATGCTAGTGACTCACCCAAGTCATGATGAAAATAGAAATATCTGAAACGCGTTTACACTAAGAAAAGACCAAAATGCCCTTGACTTTTCACTAAATGAAATTTTTGTCCCTTGGGGAAATGACTCTTTTTGCCCCTTAAGTAAACAATTTTGGACACTCAAATCCCCTCCATGTCCCACGCCCAAGGCTTCATGAAAGCCATTCTCCTACTTTTTCTTCGCACCTTCACAAATTTCTCACATTTTCTCTCATTTTCTCAAATGAAAGCTTAACAAATTTGGTAAAGAAAGTGTTGAATCTTTGCCATTTTCATCATCCAAGAGGTATGATTACTCTCTTTGATCCATGAGCTTCATGTTCTTCACTCATTTCTTGTTTGTCAATCCATGATCAACATGTTTAAGTTTCTAAGTTCAATGTTAAAAAATCTCTAGAAAATCGTAGAAAGATCCTTTTAATGTGAAATCGATTTCTATGATCTACTCTCATCATCCTCTAACACTATCCAAGTGCATGTAATTAAATAACATATCTAGCTTATTTTTTTGTGAAGAGGTCGAAACCATGACCTTGGGAAATCATGAGTTTTGTTTGAAGTTTTTGTGCAAAGAGACTTGATTTAGGGTTATGTATGCTTAAGGATCATTCATCCAAGAGTTAGAAATTTTTAGACATCTCTAACCCATTTTAGATCCCCATGGCCGAACCTAGGTCCTAGGAGATAGGGAAATGTATTTTTGTGATTGTTAAGGTTTGAATTGATTCTGTGAAGCTAGTGGTTGTTGATTGTTTCGGGTGATTAATCGGAGGATTAGCGGATCGAGTCGGACAATTTTCATTCAGAAATTACCTTTGAGAGGTAAGGGGAGATGACCTGAGGAACTTAATTTCCAATGGCTGCGTACTGTCTTTGTGTGTAAATTGTAAAATTATGATGTACTGTCTTTAATTGTGAAGTGCTTTACTTTATGCTTTAGTTAATTGCTTGATTATGCTTGATATGGTATGTTGATTGAAATGATGATTGATGTTGTGCTAAGGAACCTAACATTGGTTAGTGTTCAAACCAAGTAAAGGCAAAAGCTTCAAAAAGCTTGAGACATAAAGTTAAGTGGATAAAAGGTTAAAAGTTTTTAAAGGATTTGAAAACAACGTCTCTTGATATTTTATTTTAGGAACAAGAAAGTGCAATATATTTTATTAACGAAAAGAAAAAGGACATAAGGAAAGAAATTTGAAAACAAAGTTTTGTTTAGGAAAAGTGAGTTTTAAAATGAAAAAGTTTCTTTAGAAACCATCAATAGAGTTAAGACGACAAAACGTGGTATTTCGAGTAAAAGTATTTTCAAGGGTCCTGTTTTAGAAGCAAATTGTTTTACCAAAGAAAAAAAGTTTTCACGAACTATATTTCAAAGTTTTGATAGTTTACCAAAGTATTTCAAAAGAAAAGTAGTTTTGATAAAGAGTTTTACCCTATGGAAAACCGATCCTGATGACTTTGTGTGTAAGCTTCGGAGATGTGAGTTTTGCTTTTATATTTCAAAAAGAAAAGTTAATTTGGATGTGAACCTAGAAACCAAGACATCGGGGTTCTAGTGTTCTACAGAACAACACGTGGATCGAGAATCCGTATTAGTGAAGTGGTCCTGTAAACATATGGACAATTTGTATGCTCTAGAATCCAAAACCCGAAACTGGTGCATCAGTTTATGGTTTTGTGATCGAGCTAGTTGGACTATGTGTCTTTTTTGGTTAATTGGACTGTGTGTCCCTTTTGATTAAATGTTGAAAAGACTTAAGAGTCTAAAAGTTGTGATAGTTGATAGCTTTGAGTTACAACAAGGAAATAATCATACGAAACAGAAAAACTTACGAAAACAAAAGTTTTCTTATGCATTTGTTTTCTAGCAGACGTGCCATCAGAATGAGGGACCTTGATGGCAGGGAACCCTGTGATTATTGTATGTCATTGTGTATCATTGTGCCTTGATGGACAATGGTGTCATACATTTTGGACCATATTGTGCCTTGAGTTGAACAATATAGTATAACCTGAATACAATTTGTCAAGTACCGCTGAATGTAATCCCATGTGAGAATCGCGTAGTGTCATGGTGTTCATGTACATCTGAATAGCACATTGGTGCCAGACATTGTTGCCTGATGGCCAATGTACCCCGAGCCCGATCCTCTGTTTTGAAAGAAGATGAGATTTCCGAAAATTAAGAATCAAGTACTAGATGATATATTTGGAAGTGCCATGCATATGTTTTAAAAATGACGATGACTGTTGGGCATAAGACCTTTGCCTTATCTTTATTGTTATGATATTATGTGAGATGCTTATCATGCTTAAGAGTCGTATTTGATACATATATATGAACCTGCTGTTTCGTACATTGTGTATATAGTTGTTGTATTTTGAGTTCATAAATTGGTTTCTCACCCTTGCTGTATTTCTTGGCTATGTTGTTTCCTTTTGGCATATACTATTATCTATGTACAGATGCGGCCGAAACAGGAGAACCTAGCCCATTCCAGGGTCCGTTCCCTAGTCTTTGAGAAGTGTGAAGACCCCATTACTTGGGTCATCCACTTGGGGGCCAGTAGTGCAGCATACATTGGACCGGTTTGTACCCTAAGTGGTAGTATAGAGATGAGACCTCGGGAGAGGATACACACGGTGGAGACGATCCAGATTCCCCCACCACCGATCTGGATGATCTTGCAGTATCTTGTGGATCAGGGTTCTCTACAGCATGAGATCCCCGTTGTCCAGCCCTTGCAGCAGATGCCACCCTTAACTCCTCCCCCTTCGTTTGTCTTAGTGGCAGAGGGTCTGGAGGAGGATCCTCAGGAGGCTCCTGAGTATCATCCTTAGGAGGACGAGGGTGTTCCGGCTACAGGAGCCGAGGGAGTTGGGATGGTCAACTGGAATGTACACTCCCCTGACCTTTCTTCTGATGTTGATGTTGGGAACTCCTTTGGGGGACTTTCCAACGGGTTCCACTAGTTTTGGACCAGCTTAGGGTTTTTCTTTTGAGGTAGCGATTTTTGTGTAGTTTGTTATCGACTACTGATGGCCATGATTTTAGAGATATGGTTTCCAGACTGTTGCTACCTAGTTTTTAGGATCTATAGTATTTTACTTTCTGTCAGTTTATCTTTTTGAAAACGAACAAGTTTGTCCAAGGTTTCTCTATGTATATGGTTAACTGATGATGCATATATGTATACAAGTAGTGTTGATAATATCTTGAGTACATGTAGTTTAGCGTTGTAAGAAGAAAAAAATTTATCACGATTTTCGGAGTAAGTAAGATCTAAGTAAAGAAAATCTATTTTTCTGAAAGTAACAAGCAAACTGTCATTTCATGTTTTATTTTGTTTTTGGGATAGCATATGATACTAGATTAAGCTGTCATAGTCACTAAAATACAAGTATCAGGTATATGGGAGAATGATTTTGATACTAGTAGGATTCACTCCTCATTCGTAGTAGGATTCACTTTCTTGCTAGCCTCTCACCTTTATTCATGCCTTGATACTAAAAACATGATTCATACCTTGTATCCATGCCTTGATAGGAAAATATCAGATAAAATCGTAGTATAGGAACTAGAAGTCACAAAATCATATGGTAGCCAGATGAAGAAGAAGAAACGAACAAAAAAAACCAACAAAGAAGATGAGGCACTAGAGAATGAGAAAACGCACCAGAGAAAGAAATGCCGTCTCATTCTCTATTTTCCCCCTTTTTTTAAAATAATCAAAAGATTAATAATTAAAAAATTAAATAAACGGTTGAGATTTAAGAAAAATGAACGGTTAGATTCGATTATCGTTAGTGATTTAACCTTGGGTTAATAGAAGGATCAATTTCACTAATTTAGGGAGTTTGAAGATTAATTAAGAAGAATCAGTAGTTGAGGATACCTATTTGCAAAAGGGTTAAAGTTTAGTGGGATGTATGCATTTTTCCCGTTTTCTACTCATTTACCCCGACTGTCAAGGAAAAAGAGTAGTTGTTGAGAGAGCTATAAAAGAAGGAATGAAAAGAGGAAACTTCATAGATTTGAAACCCTAACTCATTTTATGAATGAAGAGAAAGTTAAATACGAGCTCTCAAGCTTTCCAAAAGTCCCAACCTTGCATATTTTCTTCCTCCATGTTTTGCCACCATTTTGGGTAAATGCTTCAGGTTGAAGGATTATTCATTTTTTGTTTGGGATTTGCTGCATTTGGTACAGGGATGATGAATAAGTATGTTCATTTACATGCATTCCTTTTCATTTGTGAGCGGTAGATGGACATGTGGTGTGTATTTTTGGTTTGATGCTATATTTGTTTTCAGTATGTTATATATATATATATATATATATATATAACCAGTTGCTTCTCTTTGTTTTTCTTGAATCCTTCTTAAGTTGCCTTAGGGGAAGGTATGTGTTTGACTTGAGAATTTCGAAATGGAGGTCCCTGTCACGTGGTCGGCTGCTGCCACTTGTTGATTGAATGTGTTATTGTTTCCCTTTCCTTCATATCTCCAACGATTTTTTTTTAAAAAAAAAAAAAAACAAAAGTTTCGTGTTTGCTTTGGAAATGGCAAGGCAGTGCTTTTAAAGTGGGAAATAGATTTCTTTTTCATTGTGAAAAGCATTTGAAATTTGAATCGTTATTTATATATAAATACATAAATTAAACTGTTTGTACGTTACTGGGCATGGTCAAACTATATTCTTATTAGATGTGAATGCCTTGCTTTTGTAGAGATAGTGTGTGGAAAAGACTCCAGATAATTTCTATGAGAAGGAAATTAGTGTGTCCTTCGCTAGTGATTTTTTTAATTTGTATCAATTAATTAGTTGGTGGCTGCAAATTTAATATGGCATGTTTCTACTACTGACATGCACATGTATATTTACATATTATCATTTTTGACACACACACACACACACACACACACACACACATATATATATATATATATATATATATATATATATATATATATATATATGAGATGTATCAAGTGAGAGGAGTGTTTTTATATAAGAGTGAAAGAAGCAAATCTTAGCCTTTGAATCAAATCAAAAATGGTCAACATTAGAACATAAAATCACATGACTTTTTTAAGTGATCACATGATCACTAACCAACTTTTAATCTTGACCATCTATGTATGATTTTAATGGTCAAGATTTATTCCTCTTACTCTCACATAAAAAATCTCTCTCACTAGATATGCCTCCAATATATATATATATATATTATAATAATAATTGTTATGAGTAATCAAAGTGTAAATATATGATGAAGTGATGATAATGAATCTGGTGTAAGAATGCTTGTTTATGAGTTACGATAATGAAGCTAGTGTGGTAAATAATGTATGAGTCACTACAACATAAGGCCTTTAATAGAGTTTTTTTATGGCCTTCAATAGTGCTTAAAATTGCTATCTATTCCCCTGTTATTAAAGGTTCTAAATAAAGATAACGCTTCAGAAGCGTTATCTTAAGTCATCTAAGACAGTCGGGAAAATACTATTTAAGGTGATCCCTAAGATCTTGCTTCTTCGAAGAAACGCTATCTTAAGTAACTTAAGATAATACTTCTTCGAAGAAGTACTAATTATTCCCTGTTTTAAAAAAAATGTTTACATTGTTTTCTCCAAATTCTCCCAGCATTCTTAAAAAACCAGTACATATATATACACTACCACAGAAAAGCATGTACAATAATTAATTACTACACATAAGCTACAGGGGATGAAAATTGAACAAAATAAAAAATAATAAAAATAGAACCTATGAACATCATATGAAAATCCATCCAAATCTAAACACAGTATCAATAGAAAGAAGATGAATGATGTACCAAATTGGAGCCTTTGTTTACAATTGTGTGCAAAAGCCAAAAGTCTTTGTGAAAATCCACAAAACATTGAAAAACAAAAACAAAAACACAATCCCCAAATCCCCCTCCAATTTCGAAACCCTGATATTACATATTATAGATTCAAATCCCCTGAAACCCCATAGAAATTGCAAAGGACGACACATAACACCAACGCCAGCTCGGTGGACCAGACGGCAATGCGGCAAGGTGGTGACTCGCGTTTGGCGGCAGTGCTAATCAAGATTTAATGATAACTTAATTTAACACAAAAAAAAAAAAACGAGATTTATGTACCTCGAACCGATATCAAGGACATGAAGCTCCATGTATGTAGCGGCCTCATTTGCTTGAAATTGAAAACATAAATTGAATGAATTTGGAAGAGAAGAAACAAAATTAGGCGAAATTAAATTGGAATCAAAAGAGAAGAAACGAGTTGAGGGAACCTGATGGTGAGGAATGAGCTATTGAGGGTAATTGTTATTAGAAGTGTGGTGTAGAAGAAGCGAAACGTCGAGTCTCGTAAAGAGAAACCTCCATGTGGAAGCGAGGGTTACTGTACCTTCTTCAAACCCTACACCTCAAAAGTTGCACCGCATTCGAGTGCGTAGATGTGTGAGACAGAAACAGATGGCTTTGGTTTGGAAATCGTATTACGAATCGGGTGGCAACATTGAAAGTTGAGAGTAGAGCTCTTTCCTTTGGTTCCTTCTTCAAATCTTGTGACGTATGGTTTGGCGAATTTGCAAGGATGAAGCTGGCTACTGAGTTTTATGGTGGTGGACGGTTGAGGAATGGTGCGATGCTGTTGTTCGGTGTTGCGCGACGTTTCAGAATATCTGAAATAATGGAAGATAAATCTGAAGAAAAAAAAAAAATAAAAAAATAAAAGGGAGAGAGAGATGTGGTTCCATTGAGGTAGTAAGTGGGAGAGTGGGAGGTTGTGGACTTGTGCCAACAGAGAAACAATGCGCGCAGGGAGAACTTGTTTTAATTTAATATTAGGAAAAACAAAAGATGTCGCTTACTTGAAGAAGCATTATCTTAAGGGTACCTACGATAGCGTTTCAATGCTATCTTTTCCTACCGCTTAACTTTTAATAGCGCTTTCTTGAGGAAACGCTATCTTAGGTACCCTAAGACAACTCTTCTTCAAGAAAGAGCTATTAAACATCTCCATGTCTTTTTAGTGGTGTTTCCGCGCAGAAGCTGTAACACCCCGTTTTCTTAATTAGTGTATGGGACATTAATTAAGCATGCTTAAGGACTTAATTAGGTTCCTTATGTATTGAGGAAGCCATGATTCAAATTCAGGACTATTTGGCCTTGGAACGGGTCCAGAAAGTGGAAAAACGTGAAAGAACAGAGTAAATCAGCGTCCAGCATGCACGCAACGTGTGGCAGAGACGTGGCAATCAGCGTCCCACGCTGAAGCGTGGAGTTTTCCCACGTCAGAGCGTGCCAACGCTGAAGCATGGAGTGTTCCCACGCTCGAGCATGGACAGGCTGACAGCACCACTCAAGTTTTCCTTTTCCTTCTTCTTGGGACGAAAGTCTCATAATTTCTCCTAAGTCCAGAAGCTAGAGAGAGAGTGAGAGGGAATTTTAGAGAGAGAAAGTGATCGCGGGGAAGATTGAGGCATCGGATCATGATTCCGACTACACCATTATGATCAGGGCTTAGAGTACTACGAGTTTCACAGATTGGTTTCTCAATTTCTCGAAGGTAAGCTCGAATCTCTAACACGTCGACCTTCGTGTTCTTCGTGTTCTTCGAGCTTCTCCCTCGAATATTCTTGGTTTTGGTATTGCCCTAGGGTTAACAATGTTGCTTATACGCTGTTTCCGTGATTAGGGCAAAGTTTGAGGGATCACGCAAGGACTGGTCCTTGGAGCTAGAAGCTGCGAGGAAACAGCCCCAATCTTGGTGTCTTTTCTCCTCCAATTTCGTGGCTTTTCCTTTGGTCCATTGATTCGGACCCTAGGACCGTTTGTTGTCGTTTTCATTACCATTTCTGAATTTATGGCTGTTTTTGGACCCGGTGCGTGTGCTCGGAGCATTGATTGGCCCGATGTGCATGTCAGGGGTATCTTTTGCAGTGTTGAGTGTAACATCCCGAATTTTCTTAATCTTTTAATTAATCAGTATTTAAGTAATTGTATTTTATTGGAGGGTCTAGAAAATTTCATAAATTATTCCGAGGCCATAGTCACACTCTACGCCATCGTAGGAGGCTATGAGTTTTGGGCCGAAAACTCAAACGAAGCCCGATCTATGTTTTTTCGGATGATAGTGTTTTTCTACTATCAAGACCTCATTCTGACTAACGGTCAGAACCATTAGTCTTAAAATTCAATCCTCTACCTTTTTGCTAAAATGTGTCCTGACGTCCAAAAATATAAATAATATTTTATATTCGGACCGATAATCAATCGCGTAGACGATTGGAGCTGTCTTAGGGTTTTTCGAGAACCTTGAGCCAACGATTTTTCATACCAGGGTTATGTTAAATCATTTGGGGACTCCTATCAATGTCGTGAGGATTTTCAAAATGTCGGGACGTGAATTGACCAAATTGCTCTTGGTTAATTTTTACGAATTACCTTTTATTACTTTTACCTATTTTCTTAAGACTTAAGTCACCCAATTAAATACCCTATTCTTCACTCATCCTCTCCCCCTAATTCTCGAGCAGCAACAGCCCCCCTCCAAACCTCTTCTCCTTCTTTCTCTTCTTTCTTTCTTTTCTTCTCACCATTTCTCCATTTTTGGAGCTTGGAAAGCTTGATTTTTGTGAAGCTTCTTCACTCATTTTTGAAGGAGATCACCATAGAAGGTAGCTAGCTCTCTCTATCTCTCTCAATCTCTATTTATTCTCCTCAAATTTCCATGATTTGAAATGTTAGGGTTTTTACCCCCAAATCTTCAAAATTCAATGAAAAACTGTAGAAAAATCATTTTAAAACCAAACCAATTTCTATGGCCTATGTTCATGACATACTTGCATGATCCAAGAGATTAGAGCCAAGAAATCTCTCCAGCTATTTTTTTGAGAGAGAGGCCGAAACCCCCTATTTTTTTGGTTTTTGATGTTTTGAGTTGATATCTAGGATTATCACACTTAGTTAGGGTGTTATCCAAGAAATGAGAATTTTTGGAGCTCCCTAGCTATTTTTCATATTTTTCATTCAATAGAGCCGAACCCTAGGGGTAGTGCAATAGGAGAAATCTTGGTTTTTTGAGTAAATGCCTTCACTGATTATGTATTAGGGACCCTAAGGATCATTGATCCAAAATTTAGGAATTTTTAGACATCCCTAGCATAATTAATTAAATAGGGACAGTAGCTAATCCTAAGGAATTAGGGAGTTTTTGATTTAACTGTATTAATTTCTGATTGTGTTCTGTTGTATAGAATCGGAAAGGACTCGAACATCCGACAACGCACCCCGACTGACAGCTGCGGAGTCGTAGCCGGAGCTGCACAAGGGAATCACTAAGATGGGGAGAAAGAACTAATATCATCGGGAAGGCAAGCTTAGTACAGAGTATATATATCTGTGTAGGGAAACCCTTAAACCCTACTAGAGGTTGAGCCCTGGATAAAGTGCCTGGACCCTTGGTGTAGGTACTTTTGGGCTATCACCACTAAGTTGATATTATGGATGATGAAAATGATTGAGATTGACGTGTTGATTTGTTTAATTGATTATCTGTTTACCTGTTGTGTTAAACTGTTAGAGTGCTTTATTGTTATCTGGCTTTATGGTGATGCTTATACTGGATAAATTACTGTTTTAATGTTATTGTGATTTGACTGGTGGTTGAGCGTTGATGAGAGTATGGTGAGTGATAATGTTGTTCGGGTTGATATCGTTGTGGTCCCGACCTTGGAGCTGTGGCTTGTAGACGCAAGGCGTCGTGATGCTGATGCCGATGTGATGTTGATGATGATGTGATGTTGATGTTGATGTTGACGTTGATGTGATGCGACGTGTCCTGGTCGTGGATGAGTGTTTAGGCGTGAGGTTCCGATATCAACCTGCGATGGATGTTTGTTGCATTTCCCAAAGGGGGATGTCCAATTGGGGACGTTACTTAAAATCCCGAGGCGGGATGTGATGTAATCCCGACGGGGATGTCCAATTGGGAACATGATGTATCGGCCGACATGCATATAGGGAAGTCAGCATATATATAGGGACTAGTATCCCTTTTATAGGCTTATTTGAGAGAATGATATTTGAGATGATTGTGATGGGTGACTTAAGAGATGGGTGATGTTGTGTTGTATGTTGTCTATGTTGTGTGATGTATATATATATATGCTGCACTGATACCCCTCTCCCATATTGATGAATTATGTTTCTTATCTCCCGCATCCTTTTTTCTGTATATGTTATTTCTATTTTATGGAAAGACCCCTAGGAGGAACCAGTTGCTGAAGAGCTGGACGGCCTTCCATACGAGCCTGACGCCGGAGGACGTGCCATGGACCATAGCCTCGAGAGGTTGGGCAGTGATCGTGGTTAGTCGGAGGATTGTCTCTCGGCCTACTTTTTATGCTTTTTATTTTGATCTGTATTAATATACTCGTATGCTTTACTTTATTACTGTAGTCCCACTGACGGGGCGACTGAGTTATGTGATATAATTATTTATATTTTAAAGCTGTGTACTCTAAAGCGTTGCGTGCCGTATATTTGTTTGCTTCCGCGCTCAATTTTCCGCTTCGCTTCGTATTAATAAGGCGTGCTAACATTTATAAAGCGATTAAGGTTAGTTAATATCTTAGTTCTACTGATGGGACAGCGGGTCGTCTCATTAAGGAGCTGTGCGTGGAGTTCGTGGAAAGGCATGCGAGGTTGCCAGTTGTAGAGCTACAGTTGAGAGTTGCACGGGAATACGCGCAAGATGTTCAGGTGGGGGAAAGAATTACACTCGTCGGGGAGGCAAGAGTAGAGTAGAATATATTAATATGCGTAGAGGATCCTAAACCCTACTAGTGGCTGAGTGACCGACAACACCTAAGTCCACATTGGCGATTACCGGAAAGTGGTACCAATGTAGACTTAGGCATTGTAGGTTTATCACCGTAGGTTGATACTATGTTGACCGAGGTCGTATGCTTAACATGCTTATCTGTCTGCTATGATGTATGTGTGTATACGTGCTCTGCTATGCTAGTGACAACATGCTTTACTGTCTTAATGGGTGATGTTATGATAACATGTTTATTTACTTTATTCGATGATATGTTGATAATGTGCTGTGAGATAATATGATACTGCATATGTGGCTGTTGGTATGCTTAGAGATAAGCGCTGATCGTTGTGAATTAGGTGATGTGTGAGATAAGATCATTTGGTGGAAATAAGTTACTGTACTCAACCTGGTGAAATGATTAAGGACTATGGATATTCGTGAACACTCTGCTTGGTAGGGAGTGTTGGTGTTCAGTGTGTCAGGTGATGAGGTTGAGTTGCTAAGCTATTGATCGGAATGAGTCATGAGGATTCATGCTAGATTGCATCGTGTGGTGATGTCACAGCCGCGTAGATCTGGGATTACGCGAGGTCAAACCGAAACTACAGATAGATGCTTGGTAGGTCTACTGTGAGATTCTGAAATCTTCGATGCGCCTTCCGACACCGGGACAACTGTTCCTATCGGGAATGGGGAATAATGTCACCCTGCTTGGCAGGGGGTGAGCATCCTGCTTGGTAGGGGATGTAATGTACCCGTGGGTGTAACGGAACTTGCTGCTCGGATGACGTTTGACTTTCATCCTGCTTGGTAGGGGGTGAGTATCCTGCTTGGTAGGGGATATGTTGTGACATAGGAATGTGGCCGCGTCTTCATGTCAGGTCTAGGTGCATGAGAGTGTGAGATGAGTAGTTAAGATCAATAAATCCGAGGATGGTTGTTGGTGATGATTGTGTGTATGGTTGTGCTATTAATGTATCTGCTTTACCTTTATCCCTATTTATGGTGAGATGTAGTTCTTATCCCCTGTTTTCTCTATATTGTATGTTCTTAAAATGGTAAGAAGAACCGGTAGCAGAGCCAGACGACGAAGAGCTGGAAGGAACTTCGTACGAGTCCGACGCTGGTGGCAGGGCCGTAGACCCCAATCTTGGAAGATTCTGAGTGGCGGCGTAACAGATATAGGCAAGGAGTATCCGTTCTCCAGACTGAAGCAAAGAGTGTGTTAGTGTACTTATTGTTTATGGCCAGTGAGTCTATCTTTTTATGTATTTTGGGTGAGGAGAGGAAGTTGTCTGTATATACTTTATACCATGCTTTCCTCTTTATGGTCTATGCTACTCTGATAGTTGCGTGTTACGTGTACAGTATATATGTACAATAGGTATGTATGTATGTTTAAAGTTTTAAATATCCTCGTATGTGTAATAAGCACGCTAACAATTATAATGTAATCAGGATTAGTTAACTAGGTTCTTTAATGAGGCAAGGGGACGTCTCAGAAGCACTGTTAAAGATTTGTCATATAATGTCTAATCTGTTGTAGTGAGTACTTGAGGGAATAAAAGGTAATTGAGTTAAACTACATTCTTCATTACTAACTTCAATTAAACTTAATGGTGGACATGGTGAACTATATGATATTAATCTGCATGTATCGCACTAACTAATTTTTAATTGTTTCTAAAACTTAAGAAATGCTAGAATACAGTATAGGGCTTGTCATCTCTATTACATTTTGTTCGTGCGTAACTTGAACCTTCTCTAGATGTATGTCTATCCAACCTTCTCTTGATTGCTTTATTTGAATCTCTAATACTTTAACCTGCAGTCTGGTTTCTCCTGTATGGAAATTTCAACCCACACTAGTTTATAAGATTTAGTAAAATGTGACTATTTTCATCTTTTTATTTGACTTGATAGTTGATTAAGTATTTGTTGCTTTGTGATTATGCATTGATATATTGTTTAATGCTTTTAAAAGTTGGAATACTAATTTCCCTCTAAAGTGGAGCCTTGATAAAGGTATGTGTGGATTGGTCATAAATGATGTAGATATTTATATTATCGCGAATTATGCTTTAGAGATAAGTATACGTCAGGTTGATGTTATCGTGAAGATTTGTGGTAATGATATCATGATGTGAATTGGTTTACTACGTTTCCATTTCTATGTAGTTTGTATGATCATTGAAAGGAGTACTTGGTGGAATGAATTGCCAAAGAATGGTTATGAATCTTTGGGTAGGCCGACCGAGTAGCGGAAGGCTCCGGTATATAAATAACACCGTCGGGGATGAGTGATCCCGTTAGTCACGCGAGTGTTGAGGAGGGATGTTGATTTTGGTCGGAGGGTGCGACATCTCCGGGATATAAGCTAAAACCGTCGGGGTAGGAGGCCTTTAGTTAACTCACCTCCTAGGATATCCAAAGACTCAATGATATTATATTATGTGATCCTTGTACATGAGATATGTACTGATCCTTTGTGAGGGACTTGTGATGTGATAAATAAAGTTCAAGGCATTCCACAAGTACTCGACCTATGGATGAGATGTCCTCTTGAACGATGTTTACTACAGGAATGTTGCTATAAATTATTGTTATGATATTTGTTGAGATGAAATATGCGTGAATATGAGTGAATGCTTGTATGAATATGTGATATTATTTTATTATTATCTTGCATGTTTGTATGTGTTTGGGGAGCTTCCCTCACCGAGTTAGTGGACTCACCCCACGTTTAACATTTTAGTTGCAGGTATCTGCGAAGCCGTCAGAAGCCTTGGTTGCCATGTGGACAGTCT
Organism: Ammopiptanthus mongolicus; assembly: GCA_039655645.1. Taxonomy (NCBI): domain Eukaryota; kingdom Viridiplantae; phylum Streptophyta; class Magnoliopsida; order Fabales; family Fabaceae; genus Ammopiptanthus; species Ammopiptanthus mongolicus. Next base: position 72,147,248 of record CM077344.1, on the reverse strand, counting down.
GAAGTGTTGTTTTCCTTAGTTCTATGTTGTTTTCTTTTGTTTAGCAAGACTTTGTAATTTTCTTTGTTTGTTCGTCACTCTGATATAATTATATTCGTTATGTCTATATACTTAATAAATGTAATCGTTTACTTTGGATGAAATGAAATTGTGTATGCTTGTGATGTTGCGAAGGGGAAAGGGGAGTCTTTCTCATTCGGCCGGTCATGGTTACGTAAGTCGGGTCATGACACTTATGAATGCAAGAAAGTCTTTATAAAGTCTACAAATAATAAAAATTATAAGTCTAGATCAAGCATCTAGTGCCAAACATCCAAAAACATGAAGAAGCAAGCGTCCAAGAAGCAAGCGTCAAATGATGTGAAGAACCAAGCATCTAAGAAGAACGTGTCTAATGAAGTAAAGGACTTTATGTCCAAACAAAACACGTCCAATGATTTGAAGTTTTGAGTGTCTAAGAATGAAGCTTCTACTGACTTGAACTAATATGCATCCAATAGACACCTCAATTTAAAAATCAAATACTTGTGTACAATTGCACCTCATTGAAAACGAAGAAATCACATTTGTGGAAGTTATAAGAAGATTGCTCATCTGTTGCTCCTAACACTTGCATCAAAATGGAAACTACGCCACACAAGAAGCAAAGCAATGTTGCTGCAACCTTTGATATTCTTTTCTCTTATAAAAAATTGAGGAACTTAGACCAGCGTTCCTCCATATTAAATGAATAACCAGTATGGTTCTATTTCATTAATGGAAATTTAGAGACTTTGAATTAAAGAACTCACTACTTGAAGAATGTCTCTAATAAATTGAATTGATTGAAGCATTCAATTCATTTTTTTTTTTTTATCAATCATTCATTCTTTGATTCTTTGTTAGAGAAGTTATTACACACTCTTTCTTATCCTTCACATTTATTTCACTCTCTAGGTGTTTGTGAAAGACTTGCTAGTTGTAATCTAACTATTTCAACATTTATTCTTTCTGAGTGTTGAGCCTGAATAGACTAGGTGAGCAAAGAATTCTTGCTGTATAGTGGAGCCTGGAGAGGCTAGGTGTGAAAAACAATGCTCGTATGTAACCTGATAAGTTATAGTTGCAAATCTTGGTGAAACCCAGGACTGGACGTAGTCAACGTTGTTTAAGGGTTAACCAGGATAACTTTGTTGAGTGATTCTCTCATTCCTTAATCCTTTAATTATTGCTTGTTTAATTATATTGTTGCTAAACAAGGGTTTAACTGTGCTTTCTAAACAAGCTTCTTTTTTATCCAAGTCTCTCTAGCACTTTGGTTTAAAATACTTGTCTTAGACAAGTTCTGAAAAGTATTAGACGAGTGCATCATTTGATTTCCTTTTCTAACATATGCTTTCTGCTGTTTTTGAAAATATTTTTGTTAGGAAAAAAGTTTGGTAAACACAATTCAACCTTGTTTAGTTTTTACTTTTGGTTATTTCAAAACCTATGAGATTGATTACTCAGAGACATTTGCTTCTATTGTAAAAATGAATACAGTCAGGGTAATTTTGTCTATTGCTACCAATTATGGTTAGGAATTACAACAATTCGATGTGAAGAATTGCTTCTTACTTGAGGAACTTGAGGAAGAAATTTATAAGCAGATACCATTGGGGTAGGATAAAAATTTAGCTCTGCCAATACAATTTACAGGTTGAAAAAGACATTAATTACATGGGCTGAAACAATCACCCCGAATATTATTTGGAAGATTGTTTAAGGTTATGACAACTTTGGGTTACATGCAAAGTCAAGGAGATCATACCTTGTTCATCAAACACTCGACACCAGGGGGAGTAACAGTGTTGTTAGTATATGTGGATAACATTATAGTGATCGGAGATTGACAGAAGCAACAAGTCTTGGGTCAGTGTTTTGCTAAGGAGTTTGAAATATAAACACTTGGAAAGTTTGAAGTATTTTCTGTGAATTATAGTAGCACACTCTAGGAAAGACATTTTTATATCTAAGCATAAATAAATTACAGATTTATTCAAGGAGACAGGGGAAACATGTAAACCCACAAGTACTCCTATAGATCCGAATCTGAAATTAAGAAATGCAAAAGAAGATGCTACGGTGGACAAAGAAATTATCAGCGCTTGGTAGTGAGATTAATATACTTGTCTCATATTAGGCCAGATATTGCGTATGTTGTAAGTTTGATTAGCCAATTCAAGCTAGCCCGAGAGAGGTTCATTTACAGGAAACTCATAGGATCTTATACAGTATCTCAAGAGAACTTCGGGAAAAGGAATTTTGTTCAAAATAAATGAGAATATACCACTTGAGGCCAACACTAATGCTGACTGTGCGGGGTCGATTGTAGATAGGAGATCTAGTACAAGACATTGTACCTTTCTTGGAGGAAATCTTGTGCCTTGGAGGAGTAAAAACCAAAGTGTAGTAGCGTGTTCTAGTGATTAAGCTCAATTTTGAGTTATGGCACAAGGCATTAATGAATTACTTTGGCTCAAAATTATTTTCGAAGACTTGAAGATGAAATGGGAAGGACCTATGAAGCTCTATTGTGGTAATCAACCATCAATCAATATAGCACATAATCAAGTTCAATATGATCGAACTAAGCATAATGAGGTTGATAGGCATTCCATTAAGGAGAAGCTCGATAGTTGGTTGATTTGCATCCCATATGTGCCCTCACAAGGGCAACTTGTAAATATTCTCACCAAAAGGTTGAGTAGCCCAATTTTTTAACCCATTGTATCCAAGTTGGGAATGACGAATATCTATTCACAGGGAGAGTGCTGGAAATTGCAACATTTAAGACTTAGGTTCATGTATCTTTAGATTCATGTACAATGATTTAATTCATTCATGTAATTAGGAAGCTTCACTAGCATTTATTCCCTTGTAATCATAACATTTAAATTGATTATGAAGTGTATATAAATACCGAGTCTGCTGAGTGCTAATCACTCAAGCATATTCAAAAATTCTTATTTCATAATTACTTAGAGAGTAATGATTGGATATGAAATATTTATGTAGTAGATTATGAATACAAAATTCTATTTTATTTCGATATTTGTTCCATCTTCATAAACGATGTTTGCTAAATATTAAATTAATAAATAAAAAAATAATTTAAGAAGAAATTTGATAAAGGAAAAAATATGAGTTAAATATGTTTTTAGTCCCTAGAAAATGAGCGGATTTTGCTTGTGGTCCCAGTAAAAAAATTTCTTTGGTTTTCATCTCTCTAAAATATAAAATTACTACTTTTGGTCTTTATAAAATGAGCAAATTTTATTTTTGATCCCTGTAAATTATTTTTCTTTGGATTTCATTCCTCTAAAAATTAATATCTTCGTTTTTAGTCTCTAACATTCATTTTAGGGTAGATAAATATAATTTATTTTAGGGGTCAATAAAAATTTAGGAGAATCATATGCTAACAAGACATCACAGAGGTCATTGAGTGTAACTTGGGATGACCATATGACCTTTTGTTAAACACATAAGTAGTTAATGAATGTCACATGATAGTAGAGGCTAAAAATAGTGGTTTTAGATTTTAGAGGGACAAAAACCAAATAAAAAAATTTATAGGGACTAAAACCAAAATTCGCTTATTTTATGAAGACCAAAAACATATTTAACCCAAAAAAATATTCAAGCAATAAATGAGCTGTATGAGCCAAACTCAAGCTTTACATTTTTAAGCAAGCCACTCTCAAGTTTTAAATTTTTAAATAATGAGCTAAACTTGAACAACTTTTGTTTTCATAAGTCAATCTTGAACTTCAAGTGTTGGACTTGACTTGACTTGTTTGCACTTCTACTTTAAATATATCATTTTTAATGAAAATTTATTTTTTTAATTCCTTAACTAATATTTTAATTCAGTAAACTAATACTTTAAAAATATTAATTAACATTTATCATAAAAATATATTTAACATGCAGTAGTTGATGAACACACCTTCGCTGATTCAATAGTTCAATAACTCTGTTTGGCACAACTAGTTAAAAAGTTAGCTGGAAGCATAAAAGCTAGTTCAATGCTAAAAAGTTGGTTAACTAGCTAATTGAAATGGAACTGTTTGATAAAATTAATTGATTAAATAGCTGATACATTTAAAATGATGTAAAAGGATGTGCTTGTGTGTGTATGTAGAATAATTTAAACTATAGTTGTTTTAATATTATTATTATTATTACTATTATTAGTAAGAGAGGAAAGTGTGGGTTTCTGTAGAGTTATTTGATATTATGGTTGAAAAGAATGATATTAATTACAGAAAGATAAGAAATTGTCATTTTTGAAAATTGATATAGGCGCAGCCGAAAAAAAAAATGTGCAACCTTTAGCTTTTTTGATAAGCTACTTTTACTAACTTTTCAAATAAAAGCTTTTTTCTTTACCAAAAACTTCACTAGTCTTTTTTTTTTTTGTCAAAAGTGTTAGTTGACTATTTTACAAGCTACTTGATTAGAGTCAATCAATAGTCAACTTTTAAAAGTTGTGTATGTCTACCAAAAAAAAAAAAGGTTGTGTATTAATTTTGAGAAATATTATATCTCATTATAACTTTTTCTTATAAATTCTAGCATGTCATAAATTTATTAAAATTCAAAAAAGATTACAAAAATAGACATGGGGGAAGTGAAGCCTTAACCCATGCAAAGAATCAAGAGAATCTAAAACTAGGCAATCCTAACTTATTACGGAAGAAATACTCCCTAATAAAATCAGGAATAAGATCCCAAAAAGTAAATCCAGTACTAGAAGCACCATAAGCAGCTAGCGTATCTGCACAACTATTACCTTCCCAAAAAATATGAGAAACTTTAAAGTTCATAACATTACAATAAACTTTGCAATTATTCCATCTATTCTGCACCTACCAGGAAACTAAATTATTTGATTTAAATGCATCCACCACCAACTTTGAATCACACTCGAGCCAAAGGCAAGACCAACCTCGCTGATGAGCTATCTCTATTGCTGTCATTGCAGCTATTAATTCAAACTGCAAAGCTGAAAGAATACCAAGATATGAAGCAAAACATCCTAAAATTGCACCTCTTGAATCTCTGAAAATACCACCAGCTGCTGCATGTTTCAAAGATCCTCTAGCCGAGCCATCTGTATTACATTTAATCCAACCAATAAGGGGAGGATAGAAATCAACTTGCTTGATTGAAGGAGCTTTACTATAGTGACAATCAACATTAAAAGATTTCAGCAACTTAAACACCTCAACAGAATTGGACACAGTATCCTTCGAAAAGGAACGAGAAAGATAATTGTCTGCAATAATCATCTAAATAGCTTGCTCCATAGAAACATACTTATTCTTGAATCTACAACTATTTCTACAAAACCAAATAGTTGAAATGAAATCACATTAATGTGTGTACTTTTTTATTTACGGTTAAACAATTAATAAGTAGATTTTTTTAAATTTTTTTTGTCAAGAAAAACTGTTAATTTTTGACTTATTGCTTTACTAGTGTATGGACCATCATGCACGGGAAATATACTATTTTTGTAGGATTTTATCAAAAAATATATAATTGTTAATTTTATGATTTTAGTTATATATTTTTTTGTAAAGAATTATATACAAAAAAAAAAATGTTAATTGATAAGGTTAATTAGGTAGAAATCTTTGAAAATATAATTAATTTTGCAAGGTTGCTTTATATACTACTCTAGGCTGAAGATACGATTATGTACGAAGCAGAGAAGGCAAAAATTTGGATTTGGTGTTGAATATATGGCTTAGGGCATGCATTCCTCAACGATAAAATCATTATCGAATCTGAGATTAACCTTGAGACCAACCATAAACCTCTCTATCTTAGACACACACTTACCCCAATGCCAATCCTTCAACCAATTCAACCAGATTCTCTCTCAAATGATCCTCACTGGATTCATCAAAGATACTTTTGCAGCAAGCAGGCTCATCAACTTCTCTACAAACTCCACTCTCATTTCCTTTCATTATTCACTCCAAATATTCAACCACCTCGACCACCCCAACGGGTTCATTTGGAACACTATGATGCGTTCTCACTTGGAACGTAACTCTCCTCACGAAGCTCTTTATTTATACAAGCGTTTCCTTGTTAATGACAATGCTTTCCCAGATAACTATACATACCCCATTCTCCTTCGATCCTGTGCTGCCAGGTTGTCGGAATTTGAAGGAAATGAAATACATTGTCATGTTGTCAAGTTGGGTTTTGGTACCGATGTTTATGCTCGGAACACGTTGATGAGTTTTTATGCTGTTTGTGGGAACATGGTGAATGCACGTAAGGTGTTTGATGAAAGTGCTGTTTTGGATTTAGTTTCTTGGAATACAATTTTGGCTGGGTATGTTCAGATGGGTGATTTAAAAGAAGCAGAATGTGTGTATAGTCGGATGCCGGAACGAAACACTATTGCTTCCAATTCAATGATTGTGCTTTTTGGAAGGATGGGTTGTGTTGTTCGGGCCCGCCAAGTTTTTGATGAAATTCAGCGAAAGGATATGATTTCTTGGAGTGCAATGGTTTCTTGTTATGAACAAAATGATGTGTATGAGGAAGCATTGGTTTTGTTTGTGGATATGAATGGGAATGGAGTAATGGTGGATGAGGTGGTTGTGGTTAGTGCTATCTCTGCTTGTACAAACCTCTCAATTGTAAAGACAGGGATGTCAATGCATGGCTTGGCTGTGAAAATTGGAATTGAAGGTTATGTTAGCCTTCAAAATGCCTTGATACATTTGTACTCTAGCTGTGGGAAGATAATGGATGCTCGAAAACTTTTTACTGATGGCTTCCTCTTGGATCAGATATCTTGGAATTCGATGATTTCTGGGTACTTGAGATGTGGTTCCATCGAAGATGCTGAGACATTATTTTATTCCATGCCAGATAAAGATGTTGTGTCTTGGAGTGCTATGATTTCGGGTTATGCTCAACATGAACGTTTCTCGAAGGCTCTGGCCTTGTTCCAAGAAATGCAACTTTATGGAATTAGGCCAGACGTGACTACTTTAGTGAGTGTCATCTCAGCATGCACTCATCTGGCTGCTTTGGACTTGGGCAGATGGGTTCATGCTTATATAAGTAAAAATAAATTACAGGTTAATGTCATTTTGGGCACAACGCTTATAGATATGTATATGAAATGTGGGTGTGTGGAGAATGCATTGGAGGTTTTCTACGCGATGGAGCAAAAGGGGGTTTCTACGTGGAATGCTCTCATTCTTGGGTTGGCAATGAACGGATTGGTAGAAAAGTCACTTCACATGTTCGCAGATATGAAAAAAACCGGGACACTTCCTAATGAGATAACATTTATGGGAGTTCTTGGGGCCTGTCGACATATGGGTCTAGTGGATGAGGGGCGCCACTACTTTAGTTCCATGATCAAAGAACACAAGATAGAGCCAAATGTTAAGCATTATGGATGCATGGTTGATCTTTTAGGACGTGCAGGTTTGCTTAAAGAAGCAGAGGAACTGACGGAGAGTATGCCAATGGCACCTGATGTTGCTACTTGGGGTGCTTTGCTTGGGGCTTGTAGAAAACACCATAACAATGAAATGGGGGAGAGGGTGGGAAGAAAACTCATTCAGCTTCAGCCTGACCATGATGGTTTCCATGTACTATTGTCAAATATATATGCTTCAAAAGGAAATTGGGGTGATGTTCTTGAAATTAGGGGAATTATGGCACAACATGGGGTGGTGAAGACACCTGGTTGTAGCATGATTGAAGCAAATGGAATAGTTCATGAATTCCTAGCGGGAGATACCACACACCCTCAGATAAGTAATATCGAGCATATGTTAGATGTAGTGGCCGAAAAATTAAAGATTGAGGGCTATGCACCAACAACAAGTGAGGTTTCACTAGACATAGATGAAGAAGAGAAGGAATCTGCCCTTTTCAGGCACAGTGAAAAACTTGCGGTTGCCTTTGGACTTATCACTATTGCTCCAACAACTCCAATTAGAATAATAAAGAACTTGCGCATATGTAATGATTGCCACACTGTAGTGAAGTTAATCTCTAAAGTATTTGATCGTGAAATTGTGGTAAGGGATCGTCATCGCTTTCATCACTTTAAGCATGGATTCTGTTCCTGCAAGGATTTTTGGTAGCAAAACTGTACACACAATTAAAGTGAATGGGTATCTATGCTTATGGCAGGTGCATTCAAATATTTTTTACAATGTCCGGGACTCAAATATTGAAGCATGTAGCATTGAAGCTCTTTTTTCTAGATTTAAAAATGATAATGGGTCGAGGTGTTATCCGTTACATCTTTTTTTAATTTTGTGCGTTCCTGTCCTTTGCCGATGGTGTGTTTTTGGCTGCATGTGTGGCTAGGGTTTCGTTCTGGATTTGTTGCGGCGGTGATGCTCCGTCTGCTGATGGATATGCACGGTGGTGCATTCTTATTCATTGGTTGCAGTGAATAATTTTTACCTTATTTCTCTAAATATTGATGTGTTTGTTGTTTTGTTGTTATCATTTGTTAGTTTTGTTATATTTGTTATTACTTATTTATTATTTATTTTCATTATTTTATTATCTCACATAAGCTTGCTTTTTACCCCACTTTTCCATTCCTTTTGCAGTCGGTGAGGTACGTGACAGCTTGCTGTGGTAATAGGTTTAGGTGTCAACTTTTCTGATTATGTGAGTTACTAGGCGTGTGAGTGTGGCAGGTTATGGTGTTGTTAGGTTAGGTTTTCGTGCAGCTTATGGTGCTTATAGGATCCGGATTCCCTGCATTAATAAAAGCACATATTTACACGCATTAAACAATCTCAGTCATTGATTTAAGATTCAACGATTCTCATTATATCTTTACAAAATCCACTTTACACATTATTTATTACTTTACACTAACTGTGTGACGCAGTTACTGCACCAAATCCAAATCCGTGCTTATAAGGGGGAGCGTTTGATTATTGCTGTTCTCGGTATGGGACAGTCGCGTTTTTGGTGGGATTTGGGTACGTTCATCCCCCTTTTTCTGCTGAGGCAGTGGGTATGGTTGGCTGGCGTGGGTTTTTGGCCAAGAGATAGTAGGCCCCATGCTTTCTTATCTTTGCCTGATTAGTTGTTTACCTGCATTGTTACCTATTACTCGGTACATGATTAGCTGATTACTTGATTCTCTTTATTTCGATTCAGAGGCTATTCGTCATTTGATTTGATAACTCAATTTTTTATTTTATTATTGTCGTTCTCTGTAAGTTTGACAGAGATAAGAGATATGTATGTGTTTGTTATCACGTCCATGTGGACGTGACGCGGAAGCAGCTCCCAGCTGCTTCTGCTTTTGCATCCATTTTAATTACCATTATATTTTTAGTTTACTGATTTGATTTGATTGCTCAATTTGATTGTTCAATTTTCACACAGGTATTGGTCAACACTCAATCCTTAAGGGTTTTTCAATCTGTTTCCTTCCCATTTTCAAAATTCTGGTCTTTGGGTCTATATAAGTTGGGGGTAGTTTTACCTCGGTTTATTACTTTACCTACTGGTCGTTTGTATTATGTTAGTCAATTGTTCTTTTGATTTTCCTCTCTAATGGCTGTATCATTTGATAGCATTAGCAAACTTAGCTTTAATAGGGATTGCATTCGGCTGCTGGCAAGGGTCGTTCGGATGTGGTCAGTGCCAATGATCAATAACCTTGCTCAGACTGGCTCATTAGAGATGATTCTCATGGATGAGTAGGTGTGCCATTAGATAATATTCGTTCATTATGATTATTTTGTTGCATTGTATTTGTATGAGGATGTTTTCTGTGTACTATTTGATTTATGTTTTTGTTGGTTATAAGGGATGTTTTTGTTGGTTAACCTTTTTATCTCTATTAGCAGACATTAACGGAAAGGAAGTTGGTAATGGAAGCCTGGAAAGATTTGGCTATCATTTATGCAGATTTTGGCATATTACAAGTAAGGAAACTTTATGCTCATGTTTTAATTGTTGAACAAACGAGTGAAGTGAGCTAGAGAGGTTGATGATGATAAAAACAATTCTTTCCCAACACAAATGGCTTAAGGTAATAATCCCTCCCTAAATCTTTCTTAAACTAATCTCCTTTCTACATGTTCTTTTAATTATTTTCATTTTCGGCATATTGCTTAATTGTACTTTTATTCAAGATTTTTTTTATAAAAAAACCTACACTCCTTGGGTAATGATTAGTCGTGGCAGGATGTGATGATTACCTTTTTCGTGATTTTTCATTTCTTACTCTGTCTCCCTCTCAACTATGAGGAAACTCTCATTTCATTCCAAAATTTGTTACAGTCAAGTTCTCTGTTTTGCCTAATATTTTATTGCTTGATTTGAATTATATTAGTTTGTGAAATTTTGATTTGAATGGGAAATATCATTAAAGACTAACTACAAGACATATTTATAAATGATTTACTACTCATAGCCTTTGTCTGATGCATTTCAATTAATATACCAAATTACCAATTGTATAAAATATTTTTAAACATGTGAAAAAGCAACTAATCATTTCCACCATGTATGTGGAATTCAGCATTGATTCTCCCAACATTGATAGTTTCGCATAGCAATAGAGATATATGAAAAAGTGGCACATAGTACTCCACAATCAGGAAGATAAGTAATGGGAATTAAGCAGCGATGGGGGGGAGTATTGGCATTTGATCGTAAAGGTAGAAAATTCATCAGATGCAATATCAAGTATCAACCTTGCTTATTTGGATGTCCAGATATCTAAGCCTTCAAACCCAAAGCATGGTTTGTATACGAACTTTTTTTAGTAAATTGAACGTCAGAATCATAATTAAAGTTTTGGAATCTACTAATCTGTATATTAGATATATTTGTCAATGATTTGGTTGAAGCCTCTTATGTGGATGACTATTTTTTATACATTATTGATTTGGCATATTCCCATGAAATTAGAATTTAGTTCACCTTGCTTAACTACTTTATGTCAAAAGAATAAGATCTTTTACTTTTCATGTTATCGTTAATGGTAGGAACAACCTGAGAAAATTACACAACCAATTCTATAAGCTCTTGGTGAAGAGTATTGTCTTATTTGTTGCCAAGGTACTTATTTTATTACAGTTTGTGTATTGATATTTTCAAACAATTCTCTATCCTCTCCCTATGTAATATTTATACTTCAGTTAGGTTCTCTCTTTGCTTTCTTGATATTGAGCTGTCAGTTAGTCTATTACTAAGATTTATGCTTTGTCTTGAATGTTTTAATGCAAGGTCTTCTTCAACTTAAAGGTGTTGACTGATATCGTTCATTTGATGTGTGGTTAGATATTAGCCTTTTATATATTAATCATATCATTTGGCTTTGGATTAGAGAGCTATCTTTTGTCTTTGAACTTTTTTCACCACAATTTCCCCTTCACAAACCCTCCAAAAACAGAAAAACTGAATGAATAGGAACTCGTGCATCTGTCATTGCATAGAATTTATTTGGTTTCACTTGCAAATGTTATGTGTCTTGAAGAAGTTTTAGTTATGATTTGTTTATTTCACTATCGGTGATTTTTGTGGCGTTATAGTGTATGATGATTTGTCACTACACAGGTTTTAATTTTTTTTTTACTATTGAGATGTCATATGTGCTTTTTCAAATCAGTGCTTGAACTGCAGCAACTTCATGCTATTGTGATCTCATTCGGCTTATCTTAACACGACCCATTTATATAAAAAATTCTTTGGTTTTTGCTTTGTCCAATATGTCAGCGCGCATTTGAATTTTGCGTTTTTTGTGTCTTTTTTATTCACTGGTTGTTAGTAATTTGGTATGAGGACCAATAGCATTTGCTTCAAACTTCAATAGCTATAAGAAATATAGATCTAATCTTATCTTGTGTTACGAAGTTTTTTAGTGTTTAAATATTGATTTATCTACCAGGGCTATTGTTGCATGGGCCATTAACTGGGCTATTGATCATGGTTTTGTTATAGGTAAAGAGAGTACCATCTTTGCTCTATGGCAGCTTCTCCATTCTTTGTAATTGCACTTATTCAAAATGCTGATGTTGTGTGAGAAATTATGCAGGTCTAGGATATTTTATCTTCCTGCTCATTTAACGGTCTCACAAAGCAGGTTTTTTTACCCAACCTTTGTGGTGGATTCTTTCTGGGTTCTGTGTTTCCTTTTCGGTGCTTAATGGTTGGTTTGAATTTTAGGTATTATTATTATTATTATTATTATTATTATAAATAAAATCCTCATCTTCACGTCTTCACTCTCTATCTGTCTCTAACACACAGTGAAGAGAAGCCATGGGCTTGCAACTTGGGAGATGGTTAAGGAAGCCATCGTGGCTTACACAGGCTTAGCTCCGGACACTCTCTATCCGTTGCATTCTTCATGGGTCTTTTTTCTTTCCCACCTCAGCTATGCGTAATGTAATTGGAATTTCGGGAGTTTTTCCTATTAATGTCTCACATTTCTAATGTAGCCTACTTAGAATGTAAGTGTGTAAAAGACCTCATTGAACATTATTTTATTATTTGTTTGTCATCTAAAATGTAGGAAGAATTTGACTAAAGCAGAATAAGAGGCAAAAGAAGAAATGAAATTTCTTGAGTGAAAGTGATTACTTAGTAGTCTGCATTCTCTGTGTTGTGTCAATCTTTTTTACAGATTCTTTCATTGAAAAGTGATATTAACAATGGCAATGGCAAAGCAGACAGTTGCAAGGTCGACAGAACCTACATTAAGAGTCAATAAGGTCATGTGAAAGTCATGCTAATGTTATTTTCTATTTTCTAACATGAGAACTTTAGGCATAACTGATTTTTGGGGTCCTTTTTACCATTGGTTTTGTACCAGTTTTCCCATATTTACTTTTAATTGGAAGGATTATATTAACATGTAGCTCTTTTAGTTTATCTGAAAAAAATTCTTCTTTGTATGGAATATTGGAGTTTTAAGCTTATACCATATTTTCCCTCATTGTTTTGCAGGTTTGATGGAGATGGGTATGTAATTCTCAATGGTAAATTGAGATATGAGAGAACATACCACAACTTTAATCTTTGCTACAGAACTAGATTTCTCTTTGTCTGCAGGTTTTAACCTCAACGTTGCTTGCTGAAAGTGAGCTGCTACTTCTGTATTACTAATTTAGTATCTTTATCCCCTAAGTGATCTCTAATAGTTCATAATTTCAATGACGGAGAGTCAAAGAGAAGCAGCTCTATTATTTGGTCAATTTGCTGCAACAGATTCAGATTGCAAGGTAGAGCAAGTTGTGAGTTGCAAACTTGACTTCAGTACTTTGTAAATTGTTTTTGTATGCTTTCCCAATTTGGTATCAGGAATTTCAAAGCAGTAATAGAAAGCGTAAGTATTAGATGGTAAATGAGCACAACCAATAAGTATTATTTGAATGTCTATTCCTTTCAGCCAAAGAGTTTTTCTTACCTTCTAAGGATGCTAATATCAATTTTAAAAAAAATGCAGAGCTGTGCTTAGATGGTGTTATTGGATTCAATTCTTATATGGGTAATTTTATTAGCAGGTGGATAATAGATAGTTTGACTGTTAATTTTACATGTTGTTGTGCTCCTTGAGGGAGTAAAATTTAGTGTTCAGGAATTATTCCAATAAATACATGGTGATTTATTAGAAGAACTTGCATTTGATTTGTTGTTGTGCTTACTACATGTATAATTAGTTGTTGTGCGCCCGAACAGGTTCTGCACATATTCGGCTTGGATTCTCTAGACAATTCTGGTACAATACTCCAAATATGAATAAAAGCACTTGGCATGCACAATGCCAAATGCTTGCATCAAGAATTTTTTTATAAGCATGCTTGCATCAAGCATTGATTTTTGTTCTTGATAAATTAAGATTTGTTGAGTGAACTTTTTTTGCTAACTTGCAATAAACAAATTGAATATATTGGTTTGTCTTACTATGAGCAACTGCATGTCAAGATGCTAGATATATTCATCAAGGCCTGAAGTCCTGTTCTTTAATTTCCACAATAATTAGAACATATAGATTAATCTTGCAAAGTATAGATTTTCTTTTCATAATATTAGAGGAATTATAGTTGTTACTGGGATTTATTCTTGCTGTTTGAATGACATACGTGACCATCAAGTTATTCTTAGCTCCATGCACCCTATCATGAAGGAGAGTGGGTATCTGATTCATATTCCTGACAGTGGCAGTAAGGTATTTTGCTTAATTCCATATTTGACGCTTGGCTATTATTTATGTCATTTTTAGAGTTCTAGGTTAATAGTATGTGCAACAGTTAAAGGTGAAACGTTGCATTGTGAACATGGCCTACAGGCCTAGGTGTTCGAATCTATTTACTTAGTACTCTTATTATTTTTGAGGAAATGCAGACATGCATTCTATCACTGTTCTTTTATACAATATTATTGTCGGACCGCATTATAAGTTCAAACTTCATAGTAATTTGTTCCTAATTTTTCATTTTAAACATTATTTTTTTGGATCTAACAAAGAAGAAGAACCCTGTGCAGTTTCCATTTGAAACTACAGAAGAGGAGAAGAGGAAGACAATGTTGATTTGTTCTTGAGTTCAATTTTAGCTGAAAAGGGTGATTTTTTAAGCGAAGAAACACCACATGCTTTTGTTAATGATGCCATCCTCTCACAACCTTCGAGAAAAGTGTATCACAAATGCAGTGAAACTGATGCTGAACTACTCCCAGTCCGAGAAAAGATGTAGAAAAATTCATACAATGCCTATAAGCACAATTCTCAGAAGCATTTGCTTCATGCTTGTGACTTGTGAGTTATATTCTTGTAGGTACTGTGCGATGGAAGAAAAGCTCATGTAGAGAAGCTCAGGGTAATTGATGGCTTGATGCTACCAAGAAAACAATATGCATGTAAGGTTATGATGTAAAGAAAGGCATTGTTTTACCTATTTATTTATATTTATTAGGATATTTGACATCTTGCTTTAAAAACTTGAAAATTTCATAGTTATTGGTTTGGGGTTACCAGATTTTTTTTCATCCATGTTTATGCACATGAAGAAAATTTATGGAATTGATTAATCAGTGTCTACGACCTGTCACGATAAGTTGTACAATTCCTTTGAAGGAAAAATCAGGAATCCATATAATTTCTGTGGCTACAAGTAATGGATTTGACTGGTGACAAATCAAGTTCCACTGGAAGTGGCATGGTGAAGTGGAGGACATGCTAAGAGTGTGGTGAAAAAGGACATTGTATCTCAGCATGCCCAAAGAAAGAGACACTTCAACTACAACCTAAAAGCATGCAAGAAAACTTGAACATGACATTGTTTTTTATTGTAGTTTTTTTCTGTTGAAAAAAAGGTAGTTCTCTAAATGAACAAGTTGATAGTTTTCTATTTTCCTTATCGTTATCATATATAAAACTTATTCTGGTTTATGCTTTGATCTTATATGCTACTTTTGAAACTCAATTTTGTCTTACCAACATTCCTAATGATGGTGCCCATACAAATTGATTCAAGCATTCTACTAAAGTTTCAAGTATCTTTTGTTTAGTGTTTCACATCAAATTTTTTATTTTAAACTTTTAAACTTACTCGTGTGTTGAGGGTGAATTGTTCAACAACCAAATTATTAATATTACAAATTACAAATATCAATATTATAAAATATTGAATAAATTTGGTTTAAATGTGTGTCCGCATCGGTCAAAAGAAGAAAGAAGAAAACCTTCCTGAATCACTGATTGTGTTTTGGTGACACAGTTTCTTTGACCACCGTCGTATGAATGCGTCCTGAAGAAATCGTTTGCAACTGATGACTAGGGATTGAAGAGGCTTTGTGTATTTTAAGTGTAACCATTCTTTTCGAGGAAAGGATGTTATCATTCTATACACGAAAAATCTTTGAAATCCTTATTATTGATTCGAATGTGGATGTAGAGAGATAGCCAAAAGACGACTCGATTGGAGTAGCACCTGTTGAAAGGCACAAAAGAGATTTATGTGCTTAAATCAACACTTCAATGTGGGAAATCTAATCCTTTGTGTTAAATTGA
Source organism: Ammopiptanthus mongolicus (assembly GCA_039655645.1). Lineage (NCBI taxonomy): Eukaryota > Viridiplantae > Streptophyta > Magnoliopsida > Fabales > Fabaceae > Ammopiptanthus > Ammopiptanthus mongolicus. The sequence goes on along the minus strand of CM077344.1, from coordinate 72,131,179 downwards.
AAATGGTATATGTTGGTGTGACTTTGTATTTTGTCTACAATGAAGTATTTATTACTTGGATTTAATTGATATATATTTTCAATGTCAAGATTTTTGGAATTATCATTCTATCAGAAATTGTCACATAAGCTAAAATATTTGACTCTTATCCTAACTAAATTAAAAGTCATTCATACCATGATTTCTGATTGGTTGACTGTGTAAAAAATTTTACATTGATAATGCATAGCAATTAAACTCTTATTTATTTTTTGAGTAAAGTTTTATAATTGTTGAAAATCATTTTTGTTTGGATTTTTTTTGTTTATGAATTTATTTATTTCTGCTAAATAATTTATGTGAATAATTCTTCTTTTACCTTCTATCAAGCCTATATTAAATTAAGCCTATTAGTATTAATTTTATTTATAATAAAATGTATACAGTCTTAATCTAAAGGCTAAACCTTTGCGTTCTATTGAAAATGATATATCTTCGTCTAAACCTTTGTGTTCTATTAAAAATGGTATATCTTGATGTAACTTCTCATTTTGTCTATTATAAAGTTCATTTATTTTGGTGGAATTGTATTAATTTCTTAAATCATTGTTTGTTGGGTTCAATTTAGTATAATTTATTTTACATGCATTCATTTATTTATGTCAATTTACCGTCTATCAACCATATTCCAATATATTTGACTTTGTTGTGGAATAATAGTAAATTTAAATGTATGTTTAAAAAAATAAACTTTCCGGTTATTTATACGCCAATTATATCTTAATTATCATAATATAGTTAATATGTGTATAAATTTGCTTTTATCTTTCAATCAATAATATAATATTATTTCTATATTTATCAGAATTACTACCAAAATTGCCAATATTATTAAACTTTAAAATATATTTTCTTTAAACAAAAACTAATCCGTACATAGCATAGGAAACAACACTAGTAATAATACACATTTCAAATTGCTTGCTCAGCTTATTTAGTTAAACGGACCAGCCACGCCACCAATCTATATGCAAATGTTTGGGAGTAAATCTCATCAAGTCTCTGTTGATATTTATATCACTCTTTCTGATTAAACATGGTTCTTCAAATGTTGTTTGTTGATACAATGAACCATGTCCAGTCTGATATATTTATTGTGATTTTGAATCAGTTCCGAATACCTAATCTTAAGTTGATTACTGCAGCTATTGAGCTCAAATTGTCTTAAGTTGCTTTGGGTCCTGCAACTCAAATTGACTCATCTGTAATCTCCAATCCTTTTTGGATCATCTGCTTCGGTGAAGTGGGGCAAGATGGTGGAAAACATCGTCACACGTCTTTCCTGTCCTGAACGGGAAATGGTTGTTGAGGAGGAACTTGACATGCCAGATATTACAGAAAATGTGGGTTACACTGCTCCTTTATTCGTCTTTGCAATGTTGGAAAGAAAGTAGAAGATCCACTAAAAGATATAAGTAATGTCAGGGAACTTTTTCTTGCTTCATTGTCTTGAATTTCTACACTTCCCCCTCGGAGACACGCTAAGGTCATAGGTGAAATTGTTGATCCTGTGAATCAAGCAACATTTGCAGCCCTTATAATCTCTCAATAGTTTGAGTAAGGAGGTGCTTCAGTTACTTTCCCCTTTTGTGATCTTGTTTACTGTTGCGTTCTGAACACACTTAGGGCAAGTGCACCTAGTCGCAAAGCACTAAAGGACGGAAGTTCAAATATCGTACTTAAGGGATTAATGAGTAATACTAATGTGAGTACCAGAATAGAGAAATCCTTATGCTACTTAGACTAATCGAAAGAATAAGAAAATTACGATGTAAACAATAGTAATAGATGAATAAAAGAGAAATACAGCTTTCGAAATCAAGAGTATGAAGCCTAGAGTCGTGGTTTCACTTGTACTTTCGATACCCCCCAATCCTAGTTCTATTCAATTTCGCAGTTGCTTTCTGAATATCAATCCCTCTACTAAATCTATTAATTGTTTGTCAGACAATCAATATTTTTGTCCCTAGATGAACCCAATGTTTGTCAGGCAAAAAGTTTAAATGATTAAAAAGCATAAGGAGCAAAGAGGTTGAATGATTGAAAGGAATAAATCAAGTTTGGTCATGCAATAATTTAAACCCCGTTTATCCTATAGGTATACCAATTAATTGCAGTACGGTCGTTGATCAACCAATTGATTATGAGCATGCAAAGGGGCACAGTCTTAGCATGGAATGAAAAACAATAGAATAACATTATTCATATCGCAACCTTGAAATCAAATAGAATTTGAATTAAAGCTAAGAGATAGCAAAAAAGGTTTCTACTAATACAAAATTTGCCACAACTCTAGTGATGAAATTAGCTACCCATAATCATATATAAAATCAAATTCAACAATGGGAAACACATCCAAAAAAATTGAGAAGGAGAAGAAAGATCTCCAACTTAACCTCCAAGCGCAAATCCTACTCTAGAATTCTAAACAAACTACTAAAAGCTATAAAGTAAGTAGAGATAATAGATGTTAAGAGATATCTCAACAGTGGTACAGAGGGCCTCTCTATATAGGAAAAATAAGACATAAAGCCTCAAAATTATGTCTATCAGCGCTGCTTGCATGGGCGTACTTCACTTTAGCACGGTCATGCTTCCTTCATACGCGCCCGTGCGGGAGTACCAACTTCGTAAAACAGCGTCATTAGTGCACGGGCTTGAGCACGAGCGTGCTGCATCTTGCACTAGCGTGCTTCTTTTTGTGTACGGTCGTGTTTCTGTGAGAACAGGCTTGCTTCACTGAGTAAGGCCTTGCTTCACTTTAGCACGGCCGTGCTGCTTCCTGGCACGGCCGTGCTGCTTCTTCAGAGGTCAACTTGAGACATTTTGTAAGGATTTGTTTGGATAAGTTGAACTGATAGGCTTGCACTGGCATGTTTCATTGTGCACGACCGTGCTTTGAGCTCTAGACTTCATAAATTTCCTCTTTTCAGCTCAAAAACCTCCATGTTTTTTTAATTGTCCATCAAGTTGTCTTTAAACGTCAGTTCTGTAAAAAATTAAGCAAAATGGTGAAATACAGTATTAATTATCATCAAATGCATTGAAATACAATCCAATTACTCCTCATAAAATACACAGAATTGAGGTTTATCAAACTTTCCACACTTATTATCTGGCTTAAAAGAGTTTTCAAAATAATTTTCAGATTTAAATCAGGAGGACCCAAACAATCAGAATCATCATAATTGCAAAGATAGTCAAACAAGTATTTTTTTTCAAAAGAAGTCAAATAATTACCCAATTAGAAACTTTAAATTCCTTGAAATCAAATTTTCCAAAAGACCATAGGTCACTCCACTCACAATCTCTTAGTGTATTGGGCAAAGATATCAAGCACTCAAGATTCTCAAAGTAAATACATTACCGTAGGCTTGTCCATTGACCAATTCTTCACAATATGATTCACATGCATGCAGAAGAAGAAAAAGGTCTTTCCATGGGTTGAAACGGGGCCAAGGTATTGATGTCAGGTGTGATAGGAAAAGAAAAGGGATATTCAAAATGCTAAAGCAACAAAAATAAAGTAATAACCTCTTAGAAGCATAAATGAGCATAAAGTGGAATTGACACTTTTTCCACAAATTTTTCAAGAACCTACTACTTTTCTTCAACCTTTCCTTTCTTTATCTTTCATCGCTATAGCCTTTGTTTTTCTTTTCTTCTTTTTTTTTTCTTGCTTCTTCTCTAACTTTATTTTCACCAAAAACAATTTGTTTTCTTTTTCTTTCTGAATATAGAGAGAGAAGCCCCTTTTTCACTTGCCATCACATTTTTAACGCTTTTATTTTCGGAACGGACATCAACATATTCCTACTATTGCTCCATTATACTTCTAAGAGGTCACCAAGAACAATTTTCAATTTTTAAATAAGGACCAAAGAAAATAATTTTCATAAAGGCTCAAAATAGGAAATTAGTGGAAGTGTTTAACACAAAAATGAGGGCCATAAAAATACCTAAGAGTGCCCTGAAGGAACCTGTTTGAAACACAAGAAGAGGGGTTGAATTGTGTTTCTTAAGTTTTTAATTCTTTTCGCAAGCAGATATCAGTTTTCGCAAAGGTTGGACGGTTAAAACGATAACGGACGAAAGGAGCGATTCCAAACACCAGTTGGACACTTACTCAGAAAAGATAAAATAAAGAAAACAAGCACAATAAGAAAACAATTCAATCCTAAGGAGTTAGATAGAAAATAATCTAAAGCAAAGATAAGGGAGAGAAAGGAACATGAAGATGTTATCCTGGTTCACTCTTCACCAAAGAGCTACGTCCAGTCCTCTCTACTTGAGAGCTTTATCCACTATAACAAAAACCCTTTGTTACAAGTATTCAACACCTCCTCAGGCGAGTCTTCTAAACCTCTTTAGGTAAGTATTCTACACCTCTTCAAGCATACTAAGTATTCTTTCTACACAAGCCTTCAGGCTTAACCAACTAGGTTTTGAAAAGAGTTTTGTTCTACTAACTCAATAAATGGGAGAGTTTGAAACTAAAGCTTAGAACTCTTTGAACAATACTCTACGCCGAGAGTGATATGAAAATAAAGATCAGAGTTAGCTTTTCAAGCTTTGATGTGTTTCTCTTGATTGCTTCGTGTGCTTGACTATTTTTCAATTCTTTGAATCAGTTGTGCAACACTTCGCTTCTTGTTGTATATGTCTATATTTTTGCATCTTCAAGACCAGAGGTATATATAGTAGACTTGATTTGATCAGCTTTTGTCTTCAACGGATGGAAAATGATCCATGCTGATTGAGCATTAAATGCGTTTAGTCCGTTGAGTCCAATAACTTCCTTTAAGCTTCTGACTAGCAAAGTAGACTATCAGGCATGATAGCTGGAAATGAGACTGACATATCCTCTTTGTACTCGAAAGTTGCCTTTTGTCTTTCTTATTGGAGAAGGTCAACTTCTTTTTGTGTCGGGGACAGTCTGACTTTTGCTTTTGTTTGAACGAGTGTTACAGGGAATATTTGTCCAAAGGATATAAGCTTTTTACATAGATTTATAAATTCAAAAGCTTTACATATGTATTCGCGCTAAACAAATAAAGCATTATTGGACTATAACGATTACATAATAACAGGAAAAGTCTTTGGACTCAAGATTCTATTGTTACAGCTTATTATCGTCTGGCCTAATCGAGAGTTAAATCCTGTTTGTAGTTTGGATGAGTGAAAGTCTTTGGACTTAGATAGTCTTTGGACTTATATATATTTTATCCTGCACACTTAAGATAAACCGTTAGTCCATAAGAAATTTTTGTTCTTCTGAAATTAGTCCTTTGTTAACATCAAAACTTAAGGGATTAATGGACCATAACCACTTTGGTTCCAACATGCCCCAACCATATTTTCACAGGCATACCAATCAAATTCGCCTCAAAATGGTCTCAAGACAAGTTCTAAAACGTATCCACCTGAGAAATCACACTAGTAAAAGAAAATGGGTTAATATCAAATAAATTTAGCATTATAGCCTAAGTCCTATAAAAGCCCAAGTCTCACATTTAGAAGCTAGATCTAATGAAAAATTATAAAACAAAGACTTTTCTGCTAATTTCAATTTTCAAAAGACAATTTTTTTCAAATAAACTTGTGAGACTATCAAAGCAATTCATCAAAAAAATTTTTTTGTAATGGGCCCCTTAATTTTTATCATAAAAAGAGATAAACCAGTTAAGTATACAACAAAAGCATGAAAAATATATATTTTTCCTTCCCACACTTAATAGTTGCAATGTCCTCAATGCAACAAAATTAAAATGAAGTACAATTATAGAAAAGGAGAAGAGAAAAGTACTGAATGACCAACTTGATACAATAGCGTAAGCGCTTAAGTACCAAGATGTTGTGATCACTGTGGAGGAGGAGGATGGTCAAAATGTCGCTGCATCATCTGCAGCATCTGAGTCATTTGCTAATCCTAGGTGTCAAACCTCTCTGAAAGACACCTGCTGAGAATTGCTGGAAGCTCTGCTCCTGGGAATCCAAGCGGGCATACACTCACAGCTTTAACTAATCGAGGCGGGCAGTGAGTCTTTGATAGTCCTCCACATGGGTCGGCGGAGCAGGAAGGCCATCCATAGGTGCATCTACATGTGGGGCCTGCTGATCCTCCTGCTCATGCCTCATCTGAGTCCTGAGCGGCATATGCTCCAGCAAGTCTGAGCTTTCCTCGCGGCCCTTGCGTCAATACATTCATAGAAAGCAACATCTTTTCATCGATGCTAGACATCGAGCTAATATGTTGGGCTTGTGGGTGCAGGTGCTTTATGCTACGAGCCAGCTGAGATAGGAACGATCCCAACTAGAATAAAACCTCTCTGCCCGGGCCTTTGTCTGTGACCCCAGTGCAGGCGTCTCTACAGTAGAATACGGCTGACATTTAGCCGTTGGGCCTGGATCATACACCCCAGGATAAATAAATCTGTCCGAGAGACCCTGCCAGCTGTAGAATAGTGGGAGGTAATAGAAAGAGAAAGGCAGCGATGAATCATGGGCATGGGCATATCTGTGAGAGCAAAGGACTTCTCTGGGTGGGGGTTATAAGGCTCAGCTCGCCCCTTTTAATAGAAGCCCAAAAGGCCCCACCCAAGAACTTTGCTGGGATCTCTAATAATCCAGCCCGATATCGGTCCGTCCAGACTGTCTCTGCCGTCGTCGAGATGGACATTGAAGTCCGCCAAAGTCATTCGCCACACCCGGTCGTTCATCGGAAAAGTGATTCTAGGCTACTCACCCTCAACCTCAGACTCAAAGTATTGACAGGTGGAGAGGAACTCCAGAGTGGGCTCTTGTATGCGGGGCATCGAATAGCAGCCACTCGCTCCCACCCAATATTCTGTAGGAGATGGTTGATCCAGGGAGCGAGTCCATAGGTGGCAAGAATGTCCATGTCTAAATATTTCTGGGACATGATCTCAAAGAGGTATAGCTGAGTGAACCTCGTCTTGTGATCGGCATGGCGAAAGGTGAGTAGCTCGTTCCCGAAAGGTCGGGAGGGTCCACCATGCTCAGCGTGACCACGTTTTGGTGTCATAGTCCTGTATAAACCAAAATCAAGCATTAGTGTAAAAAAAAATCATATTAGGGGTGAAGAATGTAAGCAATGATCTCAGTTAAAATAAGCACAGGGGGACTGAATTCCCAGATATAAAATTATGCAAATAAAAATTCTGGGATGAGCACAACCTTGCTAATAGGGAGCACGACCGTGCTCAGTGCAAATTTGATTTTCCAGAAATTTAACTAGCACGGTCTGTTCTATGAGGAGCACGGCCGTGCTCGTGCCGATGCTCTAACAAAAACTCAGAATGAAGAGCAACACAGACTGTTAGTGGAATAGCACGACCGTGCTTCGACCCGTGCTACAAGCAGAATTTACCAAATCAGAGAAATTGACACCTAACCATGCAGAGACTCTAATAGCAACAGAAACTAAGTGACTGCTAACACAGAAAAACAACTACACTAACAACACAGCAAAGAGGAATTAAAAGGGAGAAGGGATGAGGGGATAACCACAAAAACCTAACCACACTATAATAAAGAGAAATAGAGATGAGAGTGCATACCTGAGAAGAGAGAAATACGGAGATGGAGAGGCTGGAAAAATGTGCTCGCGGCGCAAATAGGTGAGCAAGGGCTAGGGTTACATCGTGCTCTGCTCCCCTCTTTTTGTTTTGAACTAACGCGCTGCAGCACGACCGTGCTAATAGGGAGCACAGTCGTGCTCTCCTTTTTTTTTTTTTTTTTCAGTTTTTAAATTCAGATTACAATAGGGAACACTATTATTATTTTTATGCATACCTTCCCACACTTATTTCAATTTCCAGGATTTAATTTAAAAGGAAAAGGGAAAACAACCATGCGAAACACAAAGAACACAAAAAAATAAAAAAATAAACACAGGTTGCCTCCTGCGAAGCCCTTGTTTTACGTCATGAGCCTGACGACCTGTTTAGAGTACTGATCATGGTTGCCTTGGGGAGACCTTGAAAACAGCTTCTTCATCCCCACGCCTCAAGGTTAATGTGCCTTTCTTGACCTCAATGTTTGCTGTACTAGTAGCAAGGAAGGGTCAACCCAAGATGATAAGAACTTATTCATCCTCCTTCATGTTCAGAATCACAAAGTCCACATGGAATGTGAACTTCCCCACCCTTACTAGCACATCTTCTACTAATTTCATCTCTAGAGTCGTGGTTTCACTTGTACTTTCGGTACCCCTCAAATCCTAGTTCTATTCAATTTTCCAGTTGCTTTCTGAATATCAATTCCTCTACTAAATCAATTAATTTTTTGTCAGGAAATCAATATTCTTTTCTCCAGATGAACCCAATATTTGTCAGACAAAGAGTTTAAATGATTAGAAAGCATAAAGAGCAAAGAGGTTGAATGATTGAAAGGAATAAATCAAGTTTGGTCATGCAATAATTTAAACCCCATTTATCTTAGAGGTCTACCAATTAGTTGCAGTACGACCGCTGATCAACCAATTGATTATTAGCATGCAAAGGGTGCACAGTCCTAACATGGAATGAAGAACAATAGAATAACACTAGAATTTGAATTAAAGCTAAGACATAGCAAAAATGGTTTCTACTAATACAAGATTCACCACAACTCTAGTGATTGAATTAGCTACCCATGATCATATATAAAACAAAATCCAACAATGGAAAACACATCCTGAAGAATTGAGAAGGAGAAGAAAGATCTCCAACTTAACCCTCAAGCGCAAATCCTACTCTAGAATTCTAAACAAACTACTAAAATCTATAAAGTAATGAGAGATAATAGATGTCAAGAGATATCTCAACAGTGGTACAGAGGGCCTCTCTATATAGGAAAAATAGTAAAGAAAGCCCCAAAATTAGGTCTGTCAGTGCCGCCAGCACGGGCATGCTTCACTTCAGCACGACCCTACTTCCTTTATACGCGCCCGTGCTTAACTCAGTACGGGCATACTGAAGGAACCTATTTGAAACACAAGAAGGTGGGTTGAATTGTGTTTCTTATGTTTTTAAAACTTTTCATAAGCAGATATATATTTTCGCAAAGGTTGGACGTTAAAACAACAACGGACGGGGAGAGCGTTTCCAAACAAGAGTTGGACGCTGACTTAGAAGGATTAAAATAAAAAACAAGCGCGTTAAGAAAGCAATTCAATCCCAAAGAGTTACTTAGAAGATAAACTAAAGCAATAATAAAAGAAAGAAAAGAACACAAAGATGTTATCCTAATTCACTCTTCACGAAAGAGCTACGTCCAGACCTCTCTACTTGAGAGCTTTCTCCACTATAACAAAAAACCTTTTTGTTACAAGTATTCAACATCTCTTCAGGCAAGTATTCTACACCTCTTCAGGCACACTAAGTATTCTTTTTACACAAGCCTCTTCAGGCTCAACCAACTAAGATTTAGAAAAGATTTGTTGTTAAACTAACTCACTAAGAGTGAGAGTATGAAACTTAAGCTTAGAACTCTAAAGTAAAACTCTTCGCAAAGAGTGATAAAAAAGTAAAATATCAGAGTAAGCTTGTAAGCTTAGATTTCGTTCTTGATATCTTGTTTTCTTATATGCTTGTATATTTTCTCAAGTTCAGTTGTGCATCACTTGTTTGCATTTTCAAGAGAAGAGATATTTATAGCCTTCTTGTTTTGATCAACTTCAGTCTTCAACGGTTGGAAAAGAATCCGTTTTGATTGTAGCATTAAATGCGTTAGGTCGTTGGGTCCGATAGCTTGTTGAGGCTTCTGATCATCAAAGTAGACTATCAGGTTTGATTGCTTGAAATAGGACTGACATCTTTTCCTTGTACTCGAAAGTTGCCTTTTGTCTTTCCTTTTGGAGATAGTCAAATCCTTTTGTGACAGGGACAGACTAGCTTCAGTTTTTCGATAGTACAAAGATTACAAAGAATGTTTGTCCATAGGATACAAGCATTTACACATTGAATAATAAATTCAAATACTTTACATATACATTCATGCTAAAACATTTTAAAGCATTAGTCACTGGACTTTTACTAAAGAGAGCGTCTAATAGAAAGAGTCTTTGAACTCAGATATAGTGTTGAGAGTTAATTTAAAGACCATTCACAGCGAGAATTACTTATTGGACAGGCTGTAAGTCTTTGGACTTAGATTTTCCTGCACACTTAAGATAAAACATTAGTCCACAATATAATCTTTGTTCTCCTAAATTAGACTTTTGTTAACATCAAAACTTAAGGTATTAATGGACCATAACTACTTTGGTTCCAACAATATCCCCCTTTGATGATGACAAAACATACTAATTTGATAGAACAAAGTCTTCTAGAGAGCTAAGAAGTTTCCCCTAAGACAAAGACTATTTAACAAATAAAGTGCGATGAAAAGATATAGTCCAATAAACACTGTTGTAAGACATAGAAATATGTAAATGCAATCAATGAAACAGACAGGCGTAGACAAAAAGTATAAATAAAATGTTCAAAATATGAAACAAATGTCCAAAAGATCATAATCAAATTTAATATTCCTTTTCTCCCCCTTTTTGTCATCAACCAAAAGAGAGAGACAACCATCATTGTCAAGAAGAAAAATTTAAGAAGGTGGAGGAGGAGGTTTTGGAATAAAATTCTGAAACATTGTCGCAATTTGTTGTAACAGAACTGCATTATTTGCCCCAATGGTCCGTTGGACGAACTCTTGAAACTCTGGAGGAATAGCAGAGACAGAGCTTTCAGCAGTTGTAACACCCCTGTTTCTGTAACTGTGTATGATCGACATTTAATTGTGATCGCTACCTTATATTTGATATGACTTATATATATATATATATATATATATATATATATATATATATATATATATATATATATATATATATATATATATATATTAATGTTTATATGATGGTTTATATCCATGGTTATGTTGTGGAAAAGTTTCTTTTGTCGTCAAGAGACGAAAAATCGATAAAAGTTCTATTTTGATCGTTATCGAGTAATTTCTCGTTTTGCGTGTCGGAGGTCGGGAAGCGGGGAATTAAGTGAGATGTAATGTTGAATTACATTTTCCATTACCTTGTTGATTATTCCTAATGAAGAGGTTTAGCTTTCTTAAAATCCAAAAATTTACCAAAAGTAGTAAAATCCAATTATCCATTTTTGGTAAAAACCCGAATTACTTAATTCCTAACTAAATGAGAATGTAACTATTCTTGTTACATTTAGCCAAGGCCAATCGGCCATGATGCTTGGGGAAGAGCCCAGAATCCTCCTTTTATAATATCTAAGAAAGTTATGACACTAACCATTAATGGAAAAAGCATCTTAGCAATTTTTGGTTAATCTTGTTCTTAAGCCTTCCTTAAGCAATAACACACTCATCAACTTGAATCTTGGCCCTCCATTCTCTATGGCCAAAATTGAATGAGGATTTGGATTCCACAAGGAGGGGAAGCTCGGCCTTTAGGTGTACAAGACATCAAAGTCACTATTTCATTCATTGTAACCTCTCACTTGAAAACACTAAAACTCCTAAGTTCTCTCTTCTCTCTCCTTTCTTGCTAGTTTTGGCCAAACCTGGTAAGTAGTCTTACTCACCTTATTTCATCATTCTAACTTCATATTCTTGTTTATCTCATTCATCTAAACAACTTTCCTCTTTGGAATTTCTTCATTTGAAGTTGTTTGCTTCAAGATATTCAAGAATCATTCAAGAAGGTTCAAGCTTCTTGAACTTGATTTTGAACCCTTGTTCAAGAGTAGTTTTCTAACTTAGTTCTTATGTTTATTACTCTTGAGAACATCTTTATGTTATCATCCTCATGATGTTGAAAAATCATTGTGTCCTCATTATTTATGAAGTTGAAAATTCAAGTTTTTGAACTTGTTTGTTTCTCCTCTAGTCACGATTTTCATGGTGGTTTTGGTGACCAAGTTTTCATCTTCTACTCTTCAAGGAAGTTTCACAAAGGTAATGGGGGAGTGAACCATATCACACCTTAAATGGTGGTGATAAAGGCCTCCTAATTTGTTGAAGGAAAACCCTAGATCTAGGGTTTCCTTATAAAGTTCTTTACTTTGTTGTCATATTAAATTATGTGGCTGTGTTGATATGATGATTATGTTTGTATGTGCTAGAAGAAAAGTATTTTGGCATGGTGAAAAACTATTCTTAGGTCCAAAGATCTAAGGATAGGATTTTTGAATGAGTTGGACTTGTTTATGTTCTAAGCTGTCTTGATAACATGCTTATATGTTGAGGTGATTATTCTATGCTACCTTGGATGTTGTTAAATGGCTGTATTTTGGTGGTATATGGGCATGTTTGGTTCGGCCATATGATGTTTAGGAGGGAAGCCAAAGTTTCTATGTTTAAGTGATGATAAAATGAACTTAATATGGTTTTAACAAAGCAATAAAACAAAGAAAAACCTATCTTATTTTCCTATGGGGCATTCGGCCTTGGTGTAGAAAAATAGGGTTAGGACCTTAAAATGTTAATGCTAAGGGGTTTTATATGTTTATACTAAAGTATAGAAAGTATATAAATTGAAAAGGTTTCCAAAGAAACCAAGCTTTGGTTCCAAAGAATCATGTGTTGTGAAATAAGGGTTTTTGGACTTCATGTAGGAACCATGTTAAGAATAGGTTGATTTGATTTTGATCAACCACTTACTTTAATAAGTTGCTTTAAAGAAAAGTTTTTCAAAGATCCAAGAGTTCCATAATTAATCAAGATGTTTTTTAAAGAATTTTAGTTAGTAAGCCTTCCTTGAGAAGATAGGATTCTTACAAAACCTTTCTTTAAAAACAAGGAGTTTTACACTATCTAACTTTTAGAACTTTCCAAAGGTTTATAAGTTATAATTCATTTGAAAACAAAATAATGATTTCAAAGGAGATTAATGTTTTCTTCTACACTAAGTAATAGAATTAAGGGAACTAACTCAAAGAGTTCTACACTAAATGAGACACCTAGGGATACTTGATTAGAGTTTTCAAACTATACCTAATAAAAGAGATTTCAGCAACTACTTTGCTATAAGGATAGTACTTTGAAGTTTTTTAACTATAATAGTATAAACACGCGTTATCTCCTAAGGGAATCTATATGAACTCCATAATGGACTTATAAGATTCTAGTAAAAGACATATACTAATACCTAGTGGACATGACAAAACCATGTTCCACATCCTTGATGATTTAGATCATCTAAGGACTCCATAATGTTTAATCACTAAGAGTTACTTATAAAGCATAAGTAATGTTCCTTTGCTAGATAAGTGAGAAGATTAATGAAGGGATTCCTTGTGGAATCCTAACCTCCATAATACATCTAGGTTATGGACTAATGTATCATAAGACATGAACATCGTGTTGCGAACGACGAAGCGGTACGTGATTGCAAGGAACGGAACCAAGGATGGGCGACTGATGGCAAGTCGTGTGAAAGTGGGTCCCGTAAGGGTATCCTGTGGTTTATCAAGGGATAAACGAGGTACTACAGTGATGAGGTAGTACGTGGCTGTTTTGTGTGGTTTTCTTGACATGCATCTGCATCTGTGCATGAGTTGGGCATGATGCCTAGGAGTTGAGATTACACCTTGGTGCAGGTGCGATTGTCTGAGGTGACGATCATGAGGATCTTGGGGACGTCGGGGGTTGGGGAAAACACATGTGGCCAGAGAGTAGCTCCTCTGTGTTGTGGATATCCATCGAAAAACACTGACGTCCTGACTGAAACACCGGGCAAGTCACGATTTGGGTAAAGAACGTCTGGCGTGAGCCGTTATGATGATTGCAATCATTTGGATGTGGCACTGTGGGCTGAGATAACGCAGACAATGTTCTCCCAATCACTCACTCTTGTTATGTTTAGTTCCATGGAGTAGGGGTCTGAGTTATGTTGCATTGTGTCATTGCATACTTGAGTTGATCCTTGACCCATATACATGTGATTGATATATTAACTGTGAGTGACATGTTAACTGTGATATATATATTCACTATAATGCCATGCAATTTATTTATTATGTTGTGAAAGCCCATGCGCTATTATGCCGATTGGGTGCGTGTGTGCGTGACTTTTATCACTACTATTCTGGTTGTGCGATATGCGGAATCTCACCTCATTACTTTTGCTGTCACGCTGCTCGCGTGGTTTTCTTTCGACTATGGTGAGTAGATATGGCGAGCGATCCACCCTCTCGATTGACGTTGGACTTGACGCTTCACGACGGAGCGGATGCTTGGACGATCCATCCTGACGGACATCGCACATACACGGAAGCAGTGAGTTTCACGAGTAGGAGGGAGTTGCCTTTCTCCATTACGATCCTGACTGAGAGAGTTTGTACTGTACGGTTTAGTGGTGAGGGTAGCACAGGAGTCACCCAGCCACCACCACCACCACCACCTGTTGATCATCCGCGACAGCCCAGTACCCAGACTGCAATTCATCGGGAGGAGCCCCAGGACATATATATGTTGACCCTACTTCTATGCCACCTCCACCTACTGCACCGTCTACTTCTACTGTACCTGCATCTGCGGCCAGCCCTTATGTCCCTGTTATCCCACCCCAAGGCCTACTTATGAGCCTTCCGAGCTACATCCTCTGATTCTCCGCCATCGGGCGACTTGGAGGATGACTGCTCATAAGAGCACACCGGCTCCTGCCAGGGTATCCTTTTATGCTCCCCTCATTATCCTCTAGTCTGACGATGAGGAGATGGAGGAGGAGGAGGAAGAGGAAGTGCCCGAGAATGTTCCGGAGGACGTTCCTAAGGTAGCCCCTTGGTTGAGGACTGACGAGGAGGTGCTACGGTACGCGGTGAAGATCATGAGCGGTTATGACATGCAGGCCTTGGAGGATGAGGACGAGGAGGAGGAGGCCATGGAGGAGGATGAGGATGAGGAGGACCCCGAGGAGTATTACTCTGATGACTAGTGTAGTGTCAGTGTTTGGCCAATCTCTAGAGTCTTCCCAGTGTCTGTATATTTATTATGTACCCCTTCCCCTTTATGCTATGGAGCTACGTCTCCTGTAGTATAGGATCAAATGATCTTTATGATATTTTGCTTTTCCCTGTAGTTAGATGTTAAACTACTATGTGTATCTATGTATTTTGAGAGATGTTCTATCTTCAGTATTGTTTATGTTTATGCATATTATCCTTGTGGTGTAAGTATACGTACATGGTTTTGGAACTTGAGTATAAAAGAAAGGAAAAAGAAAACCCATATTTTCGGTAAGCTCTATTTATATATTTCCGCTTTTAAATTTATGGTCTTGTGTTGAATAATTGTGACCCCTAAAGTGGGGTGTTACAGCAGTGGCCTTAGTTACCTCATGATTCTATTGATCAGGGATCACACTAAGGGCATTGGACGGTGATGGATTAGCATGACACTAAGGGCATTGGACGGTGATGGATTAGCAGGATGCATTACTGACAGAGGCAGTGGCTGAGACTTAGAAGGTTCTGATTCTACAACATGCTCAGCTTGCTCTTTAGGAGAAGGGTCCTCATAGATAATCTCTGTGTCTCCAGTCTCTTCAGGGATCATAGGAACAGGTACCTTAGGAAGAGAGTTCTCTTATGCAACAGGCTTAGGTGGAGGAGGAAGTACTTCAAGGATGATCTCAGCATCATCATATCTATATTCCTGACTCCACCTAGGCTTTGGTCCAAGAAGAATATCTGTTGGATACAGAGGGATGCCAAAGATATCGTCCAGAATCATAAAATCCTCTTCAAAGAGTTTGAACTGTCTTCTGAATATGCGAATTTGACTCTTTTCTTCGTCTGATAGACCAGACGTAGAAGCTTCCTTGGTACATCTCCAGATGTAGTTTTCCCAGTAAGTCCGAGCATCTGGATCAAATCTTTCAGAGGGATCCTTTTGCCATATAAGAGCTAGCTCTTGAGAGTCATCTCTTGGCTTAGTCCAGAAGAGAGGATCAAAAGTAGTTTTATAGGGCAGCGTCCATGTTTCAAGCCTTTTCGTCAATCTTTGTTTTTGTTTGGGTCCAGAATAGGAATTCTTGGACAAGCTCGAGGAGGAACAACTCCTACTCTTGTTTTAGAATTTCTGCCCCAAAATTTCTTTGGCAGATTGTGATGGATCTTGGCTTCTTGTGATATATCACACTCCTTTCTGACCGCATAATATGGTAGGAAGTCCCTAACATCAGAGTATTCTTTCCAGGCTGAGGGATATCTTGGAATAAACTTGATGTCTCGATCAAGAAAGATGTTGGTCAAACCATAAGTCCTTGATCTTTTTTCATCAGTGGTTTTGAAACCTTCCTTTTCTTCATTAAGGAGTACCACATGTCTGCCAACATTGTAGTGACACCATTGGAACGCCTTGTCCTTAATGAGATTAGGATAAATCTTCTTTGGAGGGAACTTTTTCTGCTCAAGACGGACTAGCAAGGGTCCATGAGCATTGAATAGTTGACTTGGCAAAGGACCGGTGAGTGTGTAAGGGATAGGATAGTAACTATGTTTAGGAGGTGGACCAGAGGGGTTTTGAGGTGGAGGGGAAGGTGTTTCATATTGGTATTTTGGTGGAGTAATAGGACCTTTAGGATGTTGAGAGGTGGAAGGAGGTGAGTGTTTGTGAAAAAGAACAGGGAATCTTCTTTTAACGTTAGCCCAGTTAGAGCTTTCGTTTTCAAAAGTGATTCTGGGTAAGCGTCTATATTTTCTCTTTGGGTAGAGCATTTTGGGATAAGGTGCTCCACATGGTTTGAAGGGTCCAGGGAAAGGAGGGTTTGAGGATTCTCTTTGTGGCGAAGGTATGGTTTGTGTTTGAGGTGAGGTGGGGGGGTGAAGGATATATAGACGGTTGTTCAATAACAGAAGTAATAACTGAACTAGATTTGAGGTTCAGTATTACCTTGAGTCTTGGACCTTGTAGATCTAGGCCTTGTTGCAGCAGGCTTAGATCGAGAGACAGTGGAAGAGGATGCTTTTCTTGGACCTTTGATCACCCTTGATATAGGTTGATCGTCCTCATCCTTTTCATCAACAGAAGCTAGAACCGGCTTCCTTTTTCTCGTTGGTTGGACGGGGACAGTTGGTGGACGACTTGAAGGTGATCTAGCCTTTTGACGAGCAGGTTCTATCAACCGTTCAACAAGGATTGGTTGATCAGACGGTTCATCAACAGCTTGCATCTGAATACCTTTTAACCTCCCTTCTTTCTTGGATTTTTTGAGACAGTCCAGTTGCATCATCACTAAGCTTTGCTTATTGAATTCTGGTTGATGCACACGATCAATGCCATGAACACCAAAATATTTAAGTTTCTGTTCTGGAGTCAGGGACAAAAGATCATTGTAGACCAAATGCTTCTCAAAGATTCTTGAAAGCAGAACAGCATAAAGAATGGCAGTGTTCTTCCTAGAGTCTTCTGTAACACCCCGATTTTTGTTAAACTCTCTAATACTAATTAATCAGTATTTATGAGTTCATATTTTATTCGAGGTCTTAGAAATGACAATAAAATATTCCGAGACCATAGTCATGCTCAACGATATCGTAGGAAGCTACGATTAATTTTTGAGTCGAAAACTCAAACGGAGCCTGGTCTGCATTTTTCATTGACAATAGTGTTTTATTACTATCAAGATCTAATTTTGACCCGTGAACGAGACAGTTAGTCTTAGAATCACGTTTCATATATTTTCGAAAAAATCCGTCCCGAAGTCCAAAAATAAAAATAATATATTATATTAGGCCATATAATCGATCTGGGAGACGTTCGAAGCCGAAAAGGGATTCAACGAGTGTGAACTTTGGCTATAGAACGAGTGTCCTTAGGACTGGTATCAGTAGGGGAAGGAATTATAAAAGATTCCATATGAATGGGAGTATTGTCCTGTTAGTAGAACTTCAGATAGTGACAGGCAGAGATCAGTAAGACAGATGAGTTTAGACTCGGTCACAATGACCACTATCTGGTAAGGCATATGATAAATAAGTTTGGCCTCTTGACTCGCGGGACGAGCCTTGGTTTCGCGCGACGAGGCCGAGAGGCTGTATTTGACAAATCCTCTAACTTGAGAGGCGAGCATCCAGTCACAAGGCGGACTCCCGTTTTGATGCTTTCAAATTCGAGGACTTGGACGAAGTTTGATATTAAGTTTGAATTTTCACTTAATATTAGAACTCTTCGGTGAGCTTAATGAGATTTAGAGTACGTTAGAGCTGTTGGTGAGATCGGGACGTGTAATAACGGAATAAGAACTAGTTTAAGTTTTTGAAATACCCATGGGAGTTAACCCAAGTACTTGATCATGGAAGTGATGCGTAGAAGTAAGAATGGAAGTAAGTCTTTAATGAAGGATTGGTAGTGGAGAATGACGGACTGATGGGTCAGTGAAAGAGGGAACGATTTTTCGATAGTCGAGGGATGAGCAAAGGACGGATGATAAGTTTCAGGAGTTAGTTTTATTCCTCCAAGAGAGTAGGACCTTGTTAAAATCGTTTCCTTATCGAAACAATGTGTGTCGTCACACAAGGGTGTGCATTTTGTTGAGTTCTAATCAGGTTAAGGCCCTGTGAGAACTCACGTTTAGAGGAAGGTACTTGTGTTCATGTTGACACGTCGTCGTCCTTTCGGGATTTGTGTCAGACATTTGAGCAAGATGCCTGTCTGGGAAGATTTTCAGGGCAAATTTTCTGAGGATATTCCGAGCCTGCGTTACCGAGGACGTTGAGTTTTCGATTGATCTAGTTTCTAGATTCAATTAGATCTCCATCGCGTATGTAGAATATCACCTACAAAGCTGTCTGGATTGGACTGCAGGAAATGGGATTCCATTAGATTCTGGTGAAATTCGTCATCATCGACGATCTCGTTTGCTCTAGGAGTCACAAGGAACATGAGGAGACTTTGCGTCAAGTGCCATGGACCCTACGAGAGAAGAGTTGACATGAAGTTACTTAAGTACGAGTTTGACTCGATGACGGTAAAGTTCTTAGGGTATGCGATCCCAAACGAGCTTTTTTACTCACACTCCCATGTATTAGACATTTGAGTGAATCGGTTTAATAGTAACCTTTGACCTGGACATTTTTATGTCATTTCATCGAAAGATTTGTTACGACTAATCCTTGAGTTGTAACACGAACAAATTCTTGATGCTGAAAGTTTCTTGATGAGACTTAGTCTAATCACTTTTACTTATGGTAAATGTGACCTAGTTTGATTTTGACCAGACTGTCCATCTTTTGATTCCATGAGTTATTGGAAGGTTCTTATGAAAGAAGGGACTTTATTAGAGTCATGGTAGTAAACATGTATTAGCTATGCATTTTTACACTCACGAACCTACTGCAGAATCTTTTTGCATACTGGATATTTCGGTGTTCGTTTCCGAATGGTAAAATCCTTCTATATACCTCCTTATGAGAGTAAGTCCAAGAAATTTCCTCTGTTGAAAATTTCTGTTGTTGAGAGATTTCTTTCCTTGATCTTCGACGACCGAATAACAACTAAGTTCAACTGATTGCTCTCAACTCAAGAAGACGAGCGAGAAGAACATTTTGATCCTTGAGAGATTGGTTGGGAGTAAGTGTAGTGATCCAACTACGAACATCCTGTCAGCGGGATAGACGAGAAGTGTTAGACGTTCTGTTGAAGTACGGTGTGGTGGATAAGATGTGGAACCTGGGGATCACGAGGATCCCGTACAGTTTTGAGTTGCGAAATTTCGAGGACGAAATTTTTTTTTTAGAGGGGTAGTAATGTAACACCCCGATTTTTGTTAAACTCTCTAAAACTAATTAATCAGTATTTTTGAGTTCGTATTTTATTCGAGGTCTTAGAAATGACAATAAAATATTCCGAGACTATAGTCATGCTCAACGATATCGTAGGAAACTACGATTAATTTTTGAGTCGAAAACTCAAACGGAGCCCGGTCTGCGTTTTTCATTGACAGTAGTGTTTTACTACTATCAAGACCTAATTTTGACTCGTGAACGAGACAGTTAGTCTTAGAATCACGATTCATATATTTTCGAAAAAATCCGTCCTGACTTCCGAAAATAAAAATAATATATTATATTCGGCCATATAATCGAACCGGGAGACGTTTGAAGTGGATTCTACGAGACCCACCAACATATAATCTTGATATCACATCATGTTATATCACTTGGTGGAAAATGCCAAGGTCGTCACGACGTTCGGAAATGTGTGGACGCGAAATGACCAAAATACCTCTAACCTTTTCTTTTATGACATTTTGGTCCTTGAAGGAAAAGACCAAAATGCCCTTAAGTGACTTGTTTAAGGGCTGGTCAGCCCCATTTCAGCCCCTCATCCACGCAAGGAACCTGACGTCCGAAAATAAAAATAATATATTATATTCGGCCATATAATCGAACCGAGAGACGTTTGAATCGGATTTAAGGAGACCCACCAACGGATAATCTTGATATCACATCATGTGATATCACTTGGGGGAACATAAGGTCGTTATGACGTTCGGAAATATGTGGACGCGAAATGACCAAAATACCCCTAACCTTTTCTTTTATGACATTTTGGTCCTTGAAGGAAAAGACCAAAATGCCCTTAAGTGACTTATTTAAGGGCTGGTCAGCCCCATTTCAGCCCCTCATCCACGCAAGGAAACAGCCCCAAATGGAGCTCCAAGCTTCATCTCCTTCCTTAGACAAAAAACTCCATTTTTCATGAAAGAAAAGCTTGAATCCATGGAAGAAAAACTTGATTCCTTGATCAATCTTCATCCATTCTTAGGGAAGATCACTCCTATGATCTCCTAGCTTCTTGAATCTCCTTCTATTTCAAGCTTGAAATCTTGTTTTCATGAAAATAAAGTTTATGATCCAAAACTTCAAAAATTCAAAGAAAATTGCAGAAAAATCTTTTTAATGGGAAACCAATTTCTTTGAGCTCACTTCATCATCCTCTACCTAAACCCAAGAGCATATGATCCAACTCTCATCCTAGCCTAATTACCCAAAAGTGGCCAAACCCTTGGAGATGGTGATGAATAGTGTATTGTTCAATTTTTGATTTCTAACTCTTGATTCCATCATTACCTTTCCTATTGTCTTTGAATCCAAGTGATGGAAAACCAAATCAATTCCTAGCCCAATTTTCCTTTCATGGCCGAAACCTATGAGTATGAGGAACTTTGAATTTTGTTTCATATTTTTTGAGTTTTAGGACTTACACTAGTGTTCATCAAGCTCAAGAACCAATCTTCCAAAAGGATTGAAACCAAATGAGATCCCTAGCCTTTTCATCATTTTTGGCCGAACCTTAGAGCACATTTTGTGGAAAGGGAAACCATGTTTTGATGTTGTTGATTGTGCTGTTATTTGTTGATGATTGGATTGGTTTTATGTTTGTAGTTGTTATCGGGTACTCGGACGAGTTTTTGCACATAATCTCTGATGAAATGATGTTTAATTTCTATATGCTTAGCTCTAGAATGCAAAATGGAATTCTTAGAAAGATTTATGGCAGCAGTATTATCACACATAATAGGTATGTTGCATAGAAACACGTTGTAGCCTTCCAACTGATGTTTGATCCAGAGAAGTTGAGAGCAACAAATTGCAGCAGCAATGTACTCAGCTATTTATAGCCTTCTTGTTTTGATCAACTTCAGTCTTCAAAGGTTGGAAAAGAATCCGTTCTGATTGAGCATTAAATGCATTAGTCCGTTGAGTCTAATAGCTTATTGAGGCTTCTGATCAGCAAAGTAGACTATCAAGTTTGATAGCTTGAAATAGGACTGACATCTTTTCCTTATACTCGAAAGTTGCCTTTTGTCTTTCCTTTTGGAGATAGTCAAATTCTTTTGTGACAGGGACAAACTCGCTTCAGTTTTTTCGATGGTAAGAAGATTACAAAGAACGTTTGTCCATAGGATACAAGCATTTACACACTGAATAATAAATACAAATACTTTACATATACGTTTGCGCTAAAACATTTTAAAGCATTCGTCACTGGACTCTTACTAAAGAGAGCGTCTAATAGAAAGAGTCTTTGGACTCAGATATAATGTTGAGTGTTTATAGACCATTCACAGCGAGAATTACTTATTGGATGGTTGTAAGTCTGTGGAGTTATAATATCTTTGGACTTAGATTTTCCTGCACACTTAAGATAAAGCATTAGTCCACAATATAATCTTTGTTCTCTTAAATAAGACGTTTGTTAACATCAAAACTTAAGGGATTAATGGACCATAACTACTTTGGTTCCAACACGTACTAACCTCGTAAAACAACATCATTAGTGCACGGGCGTGCTTCATCCTGCATGAGCGTGTTTCCTTTTGTGTACGGCTGTACTTCTATGAGAACTAACTCGCTTCACTGAGTAAGGCCTTGCTTCGCTTTAGCACAAACATGCTTCTTCCTGGCACGGTCGTGCTACTTCTTCAGAGGTCAACTTTGTAAGGACATGTTTGGATAGGTTGAACTGATAGGCTTGCATGGACATGCTTCATTGTGCACAATCGTGCTTCGAGCTCCAGACTTCATAAATTTCCTCTTTCGAGCTCAAAAACCTCCATTTTTTATTAAATGTTCATCAAGTTGCCTTTAAACGTCAATTCTGTAAAAACTTAGGCAAAAAGGTGAAATACAGTAATAATTATCATCAAATGCATTGAAATACAACCAAATTACCCATCATAAAATGCATAAAATTGAGGTTTATCATTTACTGGGTTTGTGTCAATGAATTTTCTTTAACTTTTTACAATGTGATATATTTTGAGATAAATTATATGTCAAGATTTGTGAAACCATTTGTCGTATTAGTTATAGAGTTTAATTGCTATGCACGGTCAGTGTAAAGGTTTTTATACTGTTAACCAATCAGAAATCATGATATGGGTGACTTTTAAGATAATTAAAATAAGAGTCAAATATTTTAGCTGATATGTCAATTTATGATTGGTTGACTATATAAAAAATATTTACACTGACAGTGTATACCAATTAAATCCTTAGTTATATTTGTTATTAGGGTTAATTTACTCCCCTAATTTATTAGTCTCATTGCACTTTCCATCCCAATTTATATAATTAAAATTAAATTTTATTTAAAAATAATTAGCACAAACTGTCAAGTACATCCCCCCGTTATTTCTTTCCTCCCCGACCACTGGACACGTTCACTTGCCATCCTGTTCTTAATCCCCCACCACCCAACCTGCAGATGACATTGTTCACATTTGACAACCGATCTATCAGATATCAAAATCTACATTCGGAACCTTAAAAGCAAAGTCCCTTTTTTATTTGAGGGATTTCCTTTAGCACTTGCTGTTCTCAACTAATTAAAAATACAAAGCAATTTCAACATACTTCTCTTCTCATGAATTCATAATGTTTTACAAGACTTCATCTCCCCTTTTCACAAGGAAAGCAAGGTGATATCATTCTTCATGTCATGAACTGCTACTGTTTATCACCATGTTCTTGCATTACATTGTCCTTTGATGGCCGGAGATGGGGAAATAAGAAATTCATGGGTACAAAGGCACAAAGCAAAACAACTCTCCCAAGTTTGGCTGCCTTTGATTCTGAGAACTTACCTTCAAGTTTCTAATCAAACATCACACTTTTTTTTACTCTTTTTTTTCACTAAATTAATCTTTTAGACATTATTGTATCACTAGATTTTCAAATACGTCTTTATATTTATAGTTTTAAATTAAGTTCTTAATTTAAAAAAATCCTTATATTTTAAATAAGTTTTAAATTAAATAATCACTTATTATAAAATTTTGGCTTAATTACACTTTTCGTCCCTCAACTTTTTCAATTGTGCGATGAAAGCTTTTATTTTGGTCACTAGAATGACTGATTTTGCACAATTTCATAAATTAGAGGACTAAATATGCAATTAAAATTTTCAAAAGATCAAAATCGTACAATTAACAAAGTTAAGGGACAAAAAATACAATTAAACCTAAAATTTTATAATTAAACCCCCAATAACACAAAATGACTTGCAAATATCTGTAAATATGAATTAACAGAGTAAAACGGTCAGTCAATACAGTACAGACCTATATAAAAATTTTAAAATATAAATATCTAAGTAAAAGCTTTTAAAAATGAAGTGAAATTGTAAAAATTAAAAGAATAATTTAACCTCCTATTTTTATTTCCCGTGCAACTAAGTGCTGTTTTATTTTCCACCAACCAACATTGAGCGTCTCACAGGACGATGAAAATCTTCTGTCTCATTTTTCTGTCATATTCTCTGTCCCCCATCAATGGCAATTTGTCACTTAATAAAATAAAATCATAACTCATTAACACATATGCACATGCATCCTCAACCTTTGATTCGTGGGGGACAGAGAATGTGACAAGAAAAGGAGACAGAAGATTTCCATCCCTATGGAAAAGAGTAATAATAATGTGGTTTTTGATTAAGCAAGATTCTATGGTACACTTGGGTAAAGGGGTACCATACCCTTGCCTATATGCCCAATCAGATGGTGAGAACTCAACCCCATGTGACATTGACATGACTCAATTAATTGAGGTAACACATTTTGTTTGGATATAAAGTACCAAAACCCATTACTTTCTAAGGGTACCATAATAAGATCCTTTAATTAAATGGGATTGGCAATTGTACTTTTTTGGTTGGTGTGAGAACAATAATGTTTTATGAACACATTTTATGGAATAACGTAAAATACATTTACCATTAAATTATTCATGTGTTGAGATCTTTATGCACTTTATTAACAAGAGTCAATACACCGTATTTACAAACTTTAGAGATAAATTCATTTTAAAGGAGATTTATCTCGACAACGTAAAGTTACATGTGTGTAGGTATCAAGATATGCACATTTAGAGGCAATTCTTCTTGAGAGTCGATTAAGCATAAGTAAATTGATGCATTTTTCAAAAGAAAAACTTACAACAAAGATGGAAATTGTATAACTTCAACATCTTTACTTCAAAAACATTCTTCTAATGATCAAAAAGATCAACTGGATGAGCAAACTTTCAAGATTCAAATATGTCACAATTTGTTGAAAATAATTCAGATTAGTTAGTATTGATAGAGTTAGTTAGTGAAGTTGTTAAATAGTAGTTAGTTTGAGTGATGAATAACTATCATAGTGTGCATTATAAATAGACTTAATGTTGTGATTAGTGATGTACAAGTGATGTAAATAAAATTTTCCATTCAAGTGTATCTTTTTTCTTTCTCTCAACATTCTCTCTTTTCATTGAGTGTGCTAGTGCTTGTGTTTCAACATGGTATCTAGAGCTATACGATTAGGGACCTACGAGGGTACGTCCACGGTTGTTGTGCTTGGGTTTGATGAGGACTTTCCGGTTTCATTGTCGGTTCTTGATGGTAAGAACTTCAACCAGTGGGTCGCGAAGATGAAAGTGATCTTCAGCTTCCAAGATGTATTAGAAGTGGTGGTTGATGGTATGCAAGATGAGGCTGACAGTGCAACCTGTGAGAGAGAGTCTAGAGCTCTCTTTATTATCCATTAATGTGTGGATTTTGCTCATTTTGAAAAGATTTCCATAGTAAAGAGTGCCAAAGTAGCATGGGAAATCTTTCACAAAGCCAATTATTCGATAAAGGAAAATAGAGAATAAGATCAAAGAGTCCAAAGCAGAAAGAAGAGTCACAGCAACGTTAGACAAGAGAGTGTTTCTTGTAAAGAAAGGCTAAGAGGAGAAGAGCAGCAGTACCAAATAATGCAAGACCTCTTCAGCAATCAATCAGAAAAAGAAGCAAGAATCGAAGCACTTCAGAAGAAAGAAGATACAGACAAGGATGATGGTTGTAGTCACAAAGTGGTGACAAGCAAGCACAAGGATGTGGTCAAGATTGAACCCGAGAGAGACAACGAGGATGAGGAAGTCGACGAAACCATTGGGGTTTTTCTATCGAGCAGACTAATCACCCCATCACCACCAGAGGAAATCGTTCCCGGTGCTATGACTGAAGCGGAGCTTATGTGTCAACCGAGACAACCACTTCCTAGGATGTCCCATTGGTGACCCAACTTATAATTATTAGCGTTATAGCTTACCGTAGTAATATAAAATTTGCGGAAATATTAAAATATTAAACAATACATACTGATACCATAATAAAAGTATACATACATAATAGTACTGGCTCCATCAGTAGAGCCTACAACACTGATACCAAATATAAAGACTTCAGAGTATACAGTAAATAAAAACTAAAAACATAGCAACGGAAATAAAGATACATCAGACTTCCTCCCCTGGCGCTCAAGGTCCCCCAGCATTGGGATTCGAGGCTCTCTCGCCGGCATCGGGCTCAACAGGTATACCTTCAATCTCCTTTGGAAACTCCTCGTCAGTACGACATAGAAATAAAGGGGATAAGAAACAGTAATATGTCATAAATGGGAAAAACAACGATATAAATAATGTATATAGATAGCAACACACCAAATCACAACAGTGACAACCAAACGACTTCCGGATAATTTTCCCCTAACTACTGTCTCTTACACTCATGCAACTAGCGACTATATGGACACGATCATGGCGCGACATTCCTAACAGATCAAGGTGTCTCAGTCATCACTATGCCACGCCCATAAGGTAGGGTTCAGTCTAAAGCCCGCAGGCCCAACTCGTCTCATGGATACATCATATTCCCCCGCCCGCAGGCCAAGTCGAAATATTCGCCCGTCAACAACGCAACTTACAGTAACGACATGTTCCCCCACCCGCAGGCTAGCACGAAACATTTGTCCTTCCGTTAACAATTCAACTTTCGGTAACGACATATCCCCCTGCCCGAGGCTAGGTCGAGATATTCGCCTGTCGGTCTACAATTCGACTAACGGGTACGACCATATCCCCGCAGGTAAGATCGGAATCGCCCTTACGCCAAACTAATCGGTACGACCATCTCCCCGCAGGTAAGATCGGAATCGCCCGTATGCCAACACAGTGATGAACAACAACTATGCAACATGAATCTCACTGACTCATCTCACGATCAACACTTAGTGCCTCAACCACTACTTATAAAAAACCACGACCTCCTTTCATCCGCCTTAACCAGGTATCAACTCACATCACGACAACAACAGATTAAATGTATCTCTAGGTTGAGCACTACGATATATATATATATATATATATATATATATATATATATATATATATATATATATATATATATATATATATATATACATATATAACCTCGACTTCCTCGCCACACAATCATCTCCCAATTTATCAGAAATCACTGTCTAGCTCTACTCAGACATCAGCAGTCACAACAACATATAAACAACCAGAAATAGATTTTCAGTAAAAACAACTTGCAGATAAATAATCTTCAATCAATCATAAACATATAAGAGACATACCATATATCATATTAATTACCAATCACAGAGCATATATCCTCAATATGCAGTAAAATCAACCTAATGGTCAAACGACCTCTAATAGGGTTTGGGTCGCCCTACGCATATCAATATATATTACTTAAAGCTTGCCTCCCCGACGATATTGTGGTTCTTTCCCCCCACCTTAGTAAAGTTCCCTTAAGATTCCGGATGCGGCTCCGCAACAGTCAATCGGGTGTGTGATCGAGCGTTCGAGTCCTGTCAGATTCTATACAGTAAAACACAACCAGAAATTAAAATAGTTAAATCATAAACTACCTAATCCTTTGGATTAGCTACTGCCTCTATTTAATTAATTAGGCTAGGGATGTTGAAATTCTACCAACTCTTGGATCAATGATCCTTAAGCATACCTAATACATAATCAATGATCAATTATCAAAGATTTGAACCAAAACCCCTTAAACCCAAAAACTTAGGGTTCGACCCTCATGGATAAAAATGAGTTAAGATTTTGATTGGTTTTCTAATCACTTGGATGGAATGATCATAGGAAAGAAAGAGTGAAATCAAGAGTTATTTCACAAAAACCCATTTTACCCACCTAAGAACATAGGTTCGGCCTTAAAAAGTTAAATAGGCTAGAGGGCTTATTTGATTTCAATCTCTTGGATTATGATATTAGGGGATGATACTAGCTCATAGAAATTGGTTTGGCATTAAAATGATTTTTCTACAATTTTCTAGAAATTTTGAAGTTTGGATCATAAACTTGAACTATGAACTTTCAATGAAGAAAAATAAAGATTGAGGGCTCAAGAATGAATTCTGTACCTCTTATGTGATAGAGGAGGATGGGAGGAGCAACTTTGCTTCACAAACTTTCTTGAAAAAGCTTGAGGAAGTTGAAGAAAAATGGAGGTGAAGATTG
The DNA here is from genome assembly GCA_039655645.1 of Ammopiptanthus mongolicus. Lineage (NCBI taxonomy): Eukaryota > Viridiplantae > Streptophyta > Magnoliopsida > Fabales > Fabaceae > Ammopiptanthus > Ammopiptanthus mongolicus. The sequence continues at coordinate 72,102,794 of CM077344.1, read as the reverse complement.
AGGAAGAAAAGAGAAATGGAGGAAGAAGAAGAAGAAAGTGAGGAGAGACAGAGAGCGAAGCTGCGCAGAAATGAGGAGAGAGAGTGTGAGTTTAGATATTTCTTAAGCTTTCTTAAGAGTTAAGAAAGGTAAAAAGAGTAAAAAGGTAATTTAGTAAAAAGACCGAGGGCAATGTGGTCATTTCGCATCCCGACATTTTGAAAATCCTCACGACACTGGTTTGAGTCCCTAGATGCTCTTGCACAGCCTTGACATGAAGATTATCCGATCATGGGTTTCATAAAACCCTTACACGGCTCGAATCGTCTCCAAGAATGATTATCAGCCCGAATATAATATATTATTTTCATTTTCGAACATCAGGACGAACTTTTTCGAAAATATAGGAAACGTGATTCTAAGACTAACTGGCTCGTTCACGAGTCCAAATTAGGTCCTAATAGTAGTAAAACACTACTGTCAGTGAAAATCGCAGACCGGGCTCCGTCTGAGTTTTCGACCAAAATTTAACCATAGCTTCCTACGATAGTGTAGAGCATGACTATGGTCTCGAAATAATTTATTTAATTTTCTAGACCCTCCAATAAAATACAATTACTTAAATACTAATTAATTCAAAGAATAAGAAAATCGGGTTGTTACATTATCACCCCCTTAAAAGAATTTCGTCATGAAATTCGACGTACCTTTTTAAAATAGACTCGGATATTTCCATTGCATGTCCTCTTCGCGTTCCCAGGTAGCATCTCCGGTGACTTCGTCCCATATGATCTTGACCAACGAAATATGTTTACCTCGGAGTTCTTTTATCTTTCTATCCGCGATCCTTACAGGTAGAGCCTCATACTCAAGGTTATCTCTCAATTTTATTGACTCTGGTTCTAAGATGTGTGATGGATCAGGGTAGTATTTTCTCAACTGAGAAACATGAAAGACGTCATGAAGGTTGGATAGGTTTGGTTGTAAAGCGATATGATAGGCTACAAGACCAATTCGGCGAAGAATTTGACATGGCCCAATGAACCTGGGAGTAAGCTTTCTAGATTTTATTGCTCTGCCGATTCCAGTTCTCGGAGTCACTCTCAGAAAAATATGGTCTCCTTCCTGGAATTCTAACGGTCTTCTCTTCTTATCGCTGTAACTTTTCTGTCTATCTTGTGCGATCTTCATCTTTTCCCTTATCCTCTTGATTTGTTCCATCATTTGTTGTACTATCTCTGGTCCTAACACCTGACTTTCTTCGGTCTCATACCAACACAATGGTGTTCTACACTTTCTGCCTTACAACGCTTCGTATGGTGCCATACCCTGTACTTGAATGAAAACTATTGTTATAGGTGAACTCGATCAATGGTAAGAACTCCTCCCAACATCCTGTGTGTTCCAAAACACAGCCTCTTAAGAGATCTTCCAACGATTGAATCATTCGTTCCGACTGACCATCCGTCTGAGGATGATAAGTAGAACTCAACCTTAACTTAGTTCCCAAAGCCTCATGTAATTGCTTCCAGAATCTAGATGTAAATCTAGGATCTCTGTCGGAAACAATACTTGAAGGCACTCCGTGCAACCTTACTACCTCCTTGATGTAGATCTAGGTTAACCTTTCCAACGTATAACTTTAGCTAATAGGTAGGAAGTGAGCACACTTCGTTAACCTATCAACGATTACCCAAATTGCATCATGCCTCTTGTTAGTTCTAGGCAGACCAACCACGAAATCCATAGATATACCAGATATACCATCCCATTTCCATTCTGGGATATCTAAAGATTGTAGCAGTCCCGCTGGCTTTTGGTGTTCTATCTTCGCCTTCTGACACACCAAGCAAGCTAATACATACTCAGCTACCTCCTTCTTCATTCCGAGCCACCAAAGCATTTTCTTTAAGTCTCGGTACATCTTGGTAGCTCCTAGATGAAAACTCAACCTACTCTTCTGCGCTTCCTCTAAGATCATTCTTCTTAGCTTTATATCCAATGGCACACAAATTCTATCTCCATACCTCAAGACTCCATCTTGATTCATCCTAAACTCAGAAGTTTTGCCTTCTGTTACTTGTTCCTTTACTCCCTGAAGATACTGATCAACCTCCTGCTTTTCCTTGATCGTCTTCAAAAAGTCGCTCGTTACTATGACCATTCCTAGGTGTATCTTATCCCTAGATAATTCCATACCTAGATTCAAATCTCTAAACTGTTCAACCAGTTCTAGCTCTTTCGCCATCATAGCAGATACGTGTAAGGATTTCCTACTTAACGCAACCGCTACTACGTTCGCTTTTCCTGGATGGTATTGTAGATCGAATTCATAATCCTTTATGAATTCTATCCATCTCCTTTGCCTCATATTTAAGTCTTTCTGATCAAATAGATACCTAAAACTCTTATGGTCACTATACACTATACACTTAGCTATATATAAATAGTGTCGCCATATCTTTAAAGCGAACACTACGGCTGTTAAGTCCAAATCATGAGTCGGATAATTCCTCTCATGAATTCTTAGCTGTCGCAAAGCATATGCTACCACTCTCCGATCTTGCATTAGGATACAACCCAATCCTTGGTATGACGCATCACAGTATACGTCAAACTATCCTGAAGAATCCGGTAACGTCATTACTGGTGACGTAGTCAACCTCCTTTTCAGATCCTGAAAACTCTTCTCACATTCATCCGTCCAATCAAAGGATATTCCCTTCCTCGTTAGCTGCGTCATTGGCAACGCGATCTTCGAGAATTCTTTGATGAACCTTCGGTAATATCCAGCTAATCCCAGAAAACTCCGTATTTCACTTACCGACTTAGGGCTTTCCCATTGTACTACAACTTCAACCTTTGCTGGATCTATCGCTATCCCATCACGATTAATCACATGACCCAAGAATTGTACTTCTTCTAACCATAATTCACACTTGGACAACTTTGCATAAAGTTGTCGGTCCTTTAACAATTGAAGCACAACTCGAATATGTTCCTGATGTTCTTCCCGATTAAGGGAATAAATAAGAATGTCGTCGATAAACACAACAACAAACTTATCTAAGAATGGTCGGAAAATACCGTTCATGTAATCCATGAACACTGCTGGAGCATTAGTTACACCAAAGGGCATAACCGGATACTTGTAGTGTCCATACTGGCTCCTAAACGCCATCTTCGGTATATCCTCCCTCTTGACTTGAATCTGGTGATAACCAGATCTTAAGTCAATCTTCGAAAATACTACTGTTCCTTTCAATTGTTCCATCAAATTGTCAATCCTAGGCAACAAATACTTATTCTTAATGGTCGCCTTGTTCAGCTGTCAATAATCCACGCACAGCCTTAAACTTCCATCCTTCTTTTTGACGAACAGCACCGGCGCTCCCCGTGGCGAAGCACTCGGTCTTATAAACTCCTTATCCAACATGTCGTCCAACTGCTTTTTCAGCTCTGCTAACTCTGTTAGAGCCATTCGATAAGGTGCTATCGAAATTGGTCCAGTTCCCGGTACGAGATCTATAGCGAATTCTATTTCTCTCACCGGTGGTAAACCCGGAACGTCATCATGGAAAATTTCCGGAAACTCCCGCACTATAGGCAACGAATCCAATGTAGGAGATTCCTTAGCTTCCATAGAGAGTAGCAACACGTGTTTCTGAGATTTACTACCTAGCTTACTATCCTTGGCAGGCATTAATCTAGATTGCTCAGGGAAAGATAAGGACTTTTTAGAACAGTCTAACACTACATGGTTAGCCGAAAGCCAATCCATGCCTAAAATAATATCAAGTTGATGCATAGGTAAGCAAATGAGATCAACAGAAAAAGTTCGATTCTCAATGACATAAGACAATTTAAACAGACAGTTATGGTTGTCAAAGAATTACTGGTAGGAGTAGAAACAGTTAAGTCATGGGGAAGTAAAGAAACAGGCAACTTTAAATGATCCACACACTCTTGGGATATGAAGGAATGAGTAGCTCCCGAGTCAAACAATATAGATAAGAGTTTACCTGACACTAGGCACATACCTTGTATAAGATCAGGGGATTGAGAGGATTCAGCTCCTCGTATGGTAAATACCCTACCGGCGGCTTGTGGTCTTACTGCTTGCTGTCCGGTTACTTGGGTTCTGGTCAAGAGGCCCTGCTCGCCTATGTTGTACCTCGCTCCTTATGTACATTCTGGCGCTATTTGACCTACTTGGCCACATCGGAAACACTGGCGAGTCTCCTTTATCGGACAATCCCGAATTAAATGTGACCCTCCACACTTAAAGCAGCCACTTGGTTGGAGGTGTCCTTCAGTCTGTCTTGCAGTCTAACGGTCATAAGGCCTTCGTCCCGTACGGAATCTTCCCTTTCCGCCTCGGCCCCTCTGGTCAAACCTCCGAGTAGGTCCTCTAGTTCTGCCTTGTTGCATCTCTCGCTTCTTATCAATGTTCTCGATGACAGAACATCTCTCTAGCATCTCAGGCAGTCGGGTGATGTTCAGTGGTGCAATCACCCTTTGCAATTCGTATTTTAGGCCGTCCTCAAAGCGCCTGCAAACCCATTCTTCATCAGGGAACCTCTGGTAAAATTCAGAAAATTTGAGCAGCGGCTCAAATCTTGCAGAGTACTCCCAAATAGACATGGTCCTTTGCTTCAGACCCTTAAACTCTTTTTTATTTTTTTCAGCAAGAAAAGCTAGAAAAGAAGAAAACAAAGGAAAGACACTCGCCCCGTGACACGATGATCGTCTCGCGATCCACAGGGTCAGACTGAGCAGTAAAATACAGTCCCTCGGCCTTGCAATGCGCAACAATGCTCGCCACGCGAGACAGAAAGCCACTGATTAGTAAAGTACAGCCTCTCGGCCTCGCGAGGCGAACTAGCTCTCGTCTCGCGATCCAGAACGTCTGTTCGAGTAATAAAATGCAGCCTTTCGGCCTCGCCTCGCGAAACCAAGTCTCACCTCGCGAGACAAAAAGCCAAGCATATATATCATATGTCTTAAAGCAGTTATCACACTCGATAACTTGCACATCGGACGCTTTACCCAACTTCTAAGCATACTCAATACCCAATACGGGTTCAACTAGACACGACCAGAAATCACAACCTAACCCAAGCTGTCCTTGATTAAGAATCAAACTGCTTTGATACCATAAAATAAGACAACCCCTTCCTAGGAGGTCCCATTGGTGACCCCACTTATAAATATTAGCGTTATAGCATAGCGTAGTAGTATAAAATTTGCGGAAATATTAAAATAATAAACAATACATACTGATACCATAATAAAAGTATACATACATAATAGTAATGTCTCCATCAGTAGAGACTACAACACTGATACCAAATATAAAAGACTTCCGAGTATACTGTAAATAAAAACTAAAAACATAGCAATCGAAATAAAGATACATCAGACTTCCTCCCCTGGTGCTCAAGGTCCCCCAGCATTGGGATTCGAGGCTCTCCCGCCAGCATCGGGCTCAACAGGTATACCATCAATCTCCTCTGGAAACTCCTCATCAGGATCTTCTCGTGCAGTCGAGAATAAATAAAGTACGGCATATAAGTCATAAATAAAGTACGACATATATGTCATAAATGGGAAAAATAGCGATATAAATAATGTATATAGATAGCAACACACCAAATCACAACAGTGACAACCAAACAACTTCCGGATAATTTTTCCCCTAACTACTGTCTCTTACACTCATGCAACTAATGACTATATGGAAGCGATCATGACGCGACATCCCCAACAGATCAAGGTGTCTCAGTCATCACTATGCCACCCCCATTAGGTAGGGTTCAATCTAAAGCCCGCAGGCCCAACTCATCTCATGGATACGACATATTCCCCCGCCCGTAGGCCAGGTCGGAATATTCGCCCATCAACAACGCAACTTATAGTAACGACATGTTCCCCCGCCCGCAGGCTAGCACGAAACATTTGTCCTTCTGTTAACAATTCAACTTTCGGTAACGACATATCCCCCCGCCCGTAGGCTAGGTCGAGATATTCGCCCATCGGTCTACAATTCGACTAACCGGTACGACCATCTCCCCGCAGGTAAGATCGGAATCGCCTGTATGCCAACACAGTGATGAACAACAACTATGCAACATGAATCTCACTGACTCATCTCAGGATCAACACTTAGTGCCTCAACCACGACCTATAAACAACACGACCAACTTTCATCCGGCTTAACCGAGTATCAACTCACATCACGACAACAACAGATCAACTGTATCTCTAGGTTGAGCACTACGATATATATATATATTTATAGATGCCACAAAATCATCTCCCAATTTATCAGAATTCACTGTCTAGCTCTACTCAGACATCAGCAGTCACAACACCATATAAAAAACTAGAAATAGATTTAGAGTAAAAACAACTTGCAGATAAATAACCTTCAATCAATCATAAACATATAATTGGCATACCATATATCATATTAAATACCAATCACAAAGCGTACATCCTCAATATGCAGTAAAATCAACCTAGCGGTCAAACGACCTCTAATAGGGTTTGGGTCGCCCTACGCATATCAATATATATTATTTAAAGCTTGCCTCCCTGACGATATTGTGGTTATTTCCCCCCACCTTAGTAAAGTTCCCGAGAGATTCCGGATGCGGCTCCACAACAGTCAATCGGGTGTGCGATCGAGCGTTCGAGTCTTATCAGATTCTATACAGTAAAACACAACCAAAAATTAAAACAATTAAATCATAAACTACTTAATCCTTAGGATTAGCTACTGCCTCTATTTAATTAATTAGGCTAGGGATGTTGAAATTGTACCAACTTTTAGATCAATGATCCTTAAGCATACCTAATACATAATCAATGATCAATTATCAAAGATTTGAACCAAAATCCCTTAAACCCAAAAACTTAGGGTTCGGCCCTCATGGATAAAAATGAGTTAAGATTTTGATTTGGTTTCCTAATCACTTGGATGAAATGATCATAGGAATGAAAGAGTGAAATCAAGAGTTATTTCATAAAAACCCATTTTCCCCACCTAAGAGCATAGGTTCGGCCTTAAAAGGTTAAATAGGCTAGAGGACTTATTTGATTTCAAGCTCTTGGATTATGATAGTAGGGGATGATACTAGCTCATAGAAATTAGTTTGGCATTAAAATGATTTTTCTACAATTTTCTAGAAATTTTTGAAGTTTGGATCATAAACTTGAACTATGAACTTCCAATGAAGAAAAATAAAGATTGTGGAGGAAGTTGAAGAAAAATGGCGGTGAAGATTGAGGAAGAAAAAAGAAATGGAGGAAGAAGAAGAAGAAAGAAGAAAGAAGAAGAAGAAAGTGAGGAGAGAGAGAGAGAGAGAGAGAGAAGCTACGCAGAAATGATGAGAGAGAGGGTGAGTTTAGATATTTCTTAAGCTTTCTTAAGAGTTAAGAAAGGTAAAAAGGGTAAAAAGGTAATTTAGTAAAAAGACCGAGGGCAATGTGGTCATTTCGCATCCCGACATTTTGAAAATCCTCACGACACTGGTATGAGTCCCTAGATGCCCTGAAACAGCATTGACATGAAGATTATCCTATCATAGGTTTCATAAAACCCTTACACGGCTCGAATTGTCTCCAGAATGATTATCAGCCCGAATATAATATATTATTTTCATTTTCAAAAATATAGGAAACGTGATTCTAAGACTAACTGTCTCATTCACGAGTCCAAATTAGGTCCTGATAGTCGTAAAACACTACTGTCAGTGAAAATCGCAGACCGGGCTCCATCTGAGTTTTCGACCAAAATTTAACCACAGCTTCCTATGATAGCGTAGAGCGTGACTATGGTCTCGGAATAATTTATTTAATTTTATAGACCCTCCAATAAAATACAATTACTTAAATACTAATTAATTAAAAGAATAAGAAAATGGGAGTGTTACATCAACAGAGTGTGGCTGTGTTGGATGTGAAGTATTTTTCAAACAAAGGAAACAATATTCATGAGATCGAAGGTGCAGATGCCATGTCGCCTCCGAGTTTTGATCGAGTTCGTGCTGCTGAGTCAGTCTTGGCCGAGTTATCTACTTCATAAGAAGATGTCTGGCCTGCAGACAGAGAAATAGGCCGCGAAAACGGCCGTGAAGTGCTGGTGACTGGCGGCGGCCGTGGCAGACATCGCGGTGGTAGACGTTCTCGACTTGGAGGCGTTGTTTCAGTGACGGTGGAGGTGCTACCCGTCGCGAGCGCACAAACGGCTGCTGGGAAGGTTGTTGATGATTCGCAGATCTAGTCAGGCGGCTGAACGATAGGGTCCCGCAATGGTTTGCGTGTGATGGTGGAGCAAATGGAGAAGGACCCGCCGGCCGCGAACTCACATGTGGTGATCGGAGCAACGATTTCTGATGAGAAGACAAGGTGCAGCGCCGGAAAAGTGCTTCTGGTACAGCGATTCATCGTGGAGGTTGAAGAGAGGTTGCTTCTATTAGTCATCGTGAGAAAGAAAGGGATGTTGACAGGGGCAAAGTTGGAAGGCTGCCCAGAGAGTTCAACATTTGACCTAATGGGCCAGGCCCAATTCCATGAAGAGAGGAAGTGTGGTATCAAGAAAATTGAGTGAAAGTGGGCCTTGCTGGAGTGTGAAATTAGTCAAGATTTAGACTTAATGGGTCCAGTTCAATTCTTTGAACAATTGGAATGAGATCCTGGTGGTTATTGTGTTTTTGGCTAATCTAAATTAAGGGGGTGTGTTGGAAATAATTCAGATTAGTTAGTATTGATGGAGTTAGTTAGTGAAGTTGTTAGTAGTAGTTAGTTTGTTAGTGATGAATAACTATGATATTGTGTATTATCAATAGACTTAGTGTTGTGATTAGTGATGTACAAGTGATGTGAATAAAATTTTCTATTCAAGTATATCTTTCTTCTTTCTCTCAACATTCTCTCTTTTCATTGAGTGTGCTAGTGCTTGTGTTTCAACACAATTGGTGAATTTGATATTAATTCTTTAGAACGTGACCCTGAGAAGTGTCCCTAAAATTTTTAGTTATGATTCAATCATTGATGACTTCAAGTCTTCTAAAAAAATGAAGAGTAACACATTTTACATTTTTCTTTTATATATTTTATTGTTATTTTGTATTCATATAAAACTTTGATAAAATTATGTATGAATCATATAAATTTTAATTAGTCCCAAGTGACTCCCCAAAAAAAAATTAGTCAACATGCGCCACTGTGCACATTTATGAGGTAAGGTAGAGATAGCATTGAAATGTGAGTGTGTTCTTCAAATTTTATCCTATTTGTGTTTTACAAATAACTGAACATGTGTGAGAAGTTTCTTTTAGCCTTAAACAGACTTGCAGAGTGGTAAGTGTGTACTCTCTGTTTTCTTGACTTTGTTATTGGCAGAACAAAATTTAGTGCAAGGAGACGAGTAGATGAATTTACTATCTCAGCACCATAAATTAACTTCACAAACGAGGACCCCACCAGGACAAAGTACCAAACACTAAAAAATAAGGAAAAGGGATGTATTTACTATCTCATCCTCTCATTGATTGGTGAGGGACAATGAGACATCATATTTTGACAAAGTGAAATTTTAATCTTTCCGTAGAGCCTTAGACGTTATGGATCCCAACTACTTCTTCACCTAATGATGAAACTTCCATTAATATTCCAAACCAATATTTATTCCATCACAAGTTTACAACTCGGTGCTCACTCAAAGTTACTCTAAACACGTACACACACGCATGGAAGGACAGAGTAAGAAAGTGCTAAGGTTCTCAGTTATGTTGTGCATCGTTCTGGTTCAATGTCTCTCCCTGGTTACCATAACTAGGGCTAAAGTTCCGGCGATCATCGTCTTCGGCGACTCGTCGGTCGATGCTGGGAACAACAATTTCATACCTACGGTTGCTCGGAGCAATTTCCAGCCATATGGTCGTGACTTTCAAGGTGGGAAGCCAACAGGGAGGTTCAGCAATGGGCGTATACCAACAGATTTCATATCCGAAGCCTTTGGAATCAAGCCATACATACCAGCATACTTGGATCCTAAGTATAACATCTCAGACTTTGCCACTGGGGTCACTTTTGCTTCTGCTGCTACTGGTTATGACAACGCTACTTCAGATGTGCTGGTAAGTAGCCGTCTTATTATATTAAGTATTAGTTTGGTAAAATAGGTCGATTGGTCCTATATGTTTATTTAATTTTTCAATCGGTTTCATAAGTTTTTTTTCTTTTAAATTGGTCCTACACGTTATATTCTGTTTCCACGTTAGTCCTTTCCGTCAATTTCAACCTAACGCCGTTAGTTTTGAGCTGACGTAACCATGATATTAGTGCGACATGTGGCTCTTGATCTGACGTCGTAAGGAAAAAAAAAAAACTTATGATACCGATGTGAAAAATTAAATAAACGTATAGGACCAATCAACCTATTTTTCCTACTAGTTTTAACTAAATTAGTAACTTTTTTTTTAAACAATAAAGTTAATATGCAAAAGTATCACTGCATTACTGTCATCCCAACTACGTTAGCACCACCTCTAACACCAATCATTTGCAGCACATCAACGAATAATAACTTAATATTACTATTTAATTGTTGTTCTATTTGCAGTTTTAACTGAATTTAATTACATGTGTGAGTTTGTCTCTAAATTTACAAAATTCTGATGTTTTATAAAATCAGAAACTAAACTTTACATATTAGATTTGAGCCTAACTCAATCCCAAAAGCTAGCTCAAGAGGTGAGGATTGCCCAAGCTTTATAAGCTTTTATGAGGCTCTATCTCTAGTCAATGTGGGACTTGGATTTTTTCCAATATTACAAATAATTATATTCAGAAACTAACCGCAAGTGGAAAATATTTTCTAGGTTGCTAATTTATAAGTTTAAAATTTCTTTGTCTTCTTATTAATCTGTTTCTTCTATGTCAATTCGTTATGTTTTATACGTTGCGGGAGTTTGCATGCATTACACAAACCAAGTTTAATTACAGTTACTGTAAGCTCATTTCTGATGATGACGAAGAAGGTGGTTTGGGGCTTTGGGCTAAAGATATCTATAAGTCAACTTCTTAAGACAGTGACCCATAAAATTGAGTTTGGAAAGGGAAAAATGAACTATGATATCTGAAATCAACTTCAGAAATAAGATTCTAAAAGGAGCACCCAATTTCAATTGAATACATAATGTAATTGTGATTACAATATTTAGGTTCAGAATATTACTCTTTAATTAAATTAAAATTGGAGCCGGTAATTTAAATATGACTTGATCTGCCAAACATTTTTCATTAAAAAAATAGTAAGTTTGAAGTTTTTTTTTTTGGTTTGATAGTCAAGACAGTATTGATTAAATTACTTTCGAAGTTAGTTGTATAATGTGTACAAATTCTTTCCCATTTGGATAAAATTTATAATATAGATTAATCAAATGCATGCCTGCAGTAAGTAGTACCTTATTAAATTATTTTCAACTTTGGATTGCAGTCTGTGATACCATTATGGAAGCAGTTGGAGTACTACAAGGGATACCAAAAGAAACTGAGTGCCTATCTTGGAGAAAATAGGGCAAAGGACACCATAGCCAAAGCATTGCACATAACAAGTCTAGGAACAAACGACTTCCTAGAGAACTACTATGCAATCCCTGGCAGAGCATCTCAATATACACCAAGGGAATATCAGAATTTTCTGGCTGGGATAGCTGAGAATTTCATCAAGAAACTCTATGGTCTTGGTGCTAGGAAGATATCCCTAGGAGGTTTACCTCCCATGGGGTGCTTGCCATTGGAGAGAACTACAAATTTTGCTGCTGGGAATGATTGTGTGTCCAGTTATAATAACATCGCATTGGAGTTCAATGATAAGCTCAATAAGTTGACTACTAAGCTGAAGAAGGACCTCCCAGGGATCAGATTAGTATTTTCAAATCCGTATGATATTTTGTTGCATATTACAGAAAAGCCCTCCCAGTATGGTAAGTTATACAATAAAGACAAATGTTTGTTGTCTCGGATGGGAGTGTCCCAGGTTATCAGTTGGATTTGTGTTTCTTTTTATTTTTTAAGCCTAACTATATTTTTGGTCCCTTATTTTTTTGTGGGTTTCAATTTGATCCCTCTTTTGTTTTTATTTTGAAATGATCCTTTATCTTTATTTTAAGTTTTAATGTGATCTTTTTCATTTAAATTGTGATACGGAAAGGATCACATTAATATAACTTTTGTAAAATAATTAAGGGAGCATTTCAAAAAAAAAAAAGGTAATTACATGAATTTAACTTTTATAAAATAATGAATCATTTCGGAACAAAAAAAAAAAAAAAATAATCATAAGTGAATTTGGGTCGTCCGGCCTGCAAAGAGTCGGTTATGTAGCATATACAAAACATATGTTTTTTTGTCTGTGTTGTGCATAGTAATACACTATACATGTTACACCAAACCAAAATGTCCACATTGATGTATATGTTGCCCAAATCTTAAGACGTACCAGAAAGGTACGTGACTATCACTTTATGTAGATGTGCTTGAGCATGTTAGCTTCATTATATGAAGGTTTTATTTTCCTATTATAATTTTATATCATGGTCATTTTCACTTATTCTCGAAAAAATTACAAATATCACATGTGTCATGTTCTAAAAGTATTTAGATGCATTAACATGGAGTATTTATTGTCCCTCATTTATGTATATTGTGACTCGTTCCGTGACTCTTTATTTAATGAGAGAGCTATTTTTTATTAAAGGTTTTTCTATCATATGCAAACTTGAACATGTTAAAGAATCAATAATAGTAATCATCTCTTGGAAAATGTTACATTCAATATATTGAAAAGTTAAATGTGTGATTTCCCATAAAAGTTTTCTATATATGAATTCTTTAACATGTACAAGTTTGCACATGATAGAAAAACCCTTTTATTAAATAACCTTTAATTTGTTTTGTTTCAATAATTCAAATTAGCTCATTTAATAAAAATATTAATGGAAAGGAGTCACAATAAACAAAAGGAAAGTGACAATAGATGGACACTTCTACATTAACATTATTAATATTTTAAGAAAAACATACATCACAATTTAATTTTCAAAACTTTAAATTTTGCTTCATTTTCATTCTATTATCCATTTTTCTTATTGGTGTTTTCTATCATTCATATCAATAGTACTATAAAAAAAATCCAACACTTTTTATAGCCTTTCACTCTCTAAGAGAATTATTTTAGGTTTGGTTAAAATTTTTAAAGTTTATCAAAATAAATTATTACAGTAGTGTATAAAGTTAATAAAAAAAGCAAATTAAAAATATTATACATGTTAATTAAAGTATTTTTTGTGTACAGGGTTTCAAGTGACCTCGATGGCATGTTGTGCTACTGGAATGTTTGAGATGGGATACGCATGCAGTAGAGCCAGTCTTTTCAGTTGCATGGATGCTTCCAAATATGTATTTTGGGACTCATTTCATCCAACGGAGAAAACCAATGGAATTGTTGCAAATTACGTGGTGAAGAACGCATTAGCTCAATTTTTACATTAACTAAATATTTCCCGAATTTTATTGATGTAATGTCATTATGTGGCTTTTTCCATTAGCTTTTAAAATAATTTCCATATCAGAATTGTTTGCAAATTAAGTAGCAAAATGTGTTTATTTCCTACTTCTGACTAGTTAAAGTCATTTTAAAAGAACTTGTTCTAAAATCGCCTTAATGTACAAGCAATGTTAAATTATTCATGCATGTGTTTTCTATTTTTTTAATAATAAAATAAAATTTGAAGTTGCAAAGGACCCTATCGTTGATTTGGTGTCTCGAGGGAATAGTTGATATGCATGATTGTAGTAATTAATAGTTAGGTTGTCATTCTCTTCATTTTCCTTCTTTATTATTATAGTTTTAGGATTATAAATATGATAATATCATATTGAATGAGGTCCAAATACTTTTTATACATCCCAAAATCATAGTAATGAATTTTGTCATTTTTTATGAAAAATGAAGAGGATTTTTATCCGAAAATATATTGCTCATATATATAAAAAAGATTCTTTCGGTCTTTAACCATATATCCCCATATGTAGGTATAGTTGTAAAATTAACCTCAGCGAGATCCACTACACCAAATTTAGTTTTTAGTGGCAATTATTTAATGGCAACAATCTAATTGCCAGTATTTCATCATCTCACTTACAAAGTTTGTGGCAAAAACATATTAGCCACTAAAAAATAATTAGTAAATGATAATTTTATGATTTTTTTTCCCTGATACAATTTTTTCCCCTGATACAATGACCCTCTTCTCATTATTTTTAACTTCCCCAAATTCAAAATCACTCACTGTCTCGCTCAACTCGCTCGCTCTGTCTCGCTCTCTCACCATTTTCGTTCAACTCTCTCTGTCTCTCTCGCTCGCTCGCTTTGTCTCGCTGTCTCGCTCGCTCGCTCGCTCTCGCTGTCTCGCTCGCTCGCTCTGTCTCGGTCTCGCTCGCACGCTCTCTCTCGTTCGCTTGCTCGCACGCTCTCTCTCTCTCTGAGCTTGAATTCGGTTTCTGATCTACTACGGTTGATTGAATTGATCTGTTCTACTCTTCAATCTTCAAAAATGGTGAGCTTCCTCTTTGAATTTGGTTTCTGATCTAGGAAGAATTTCTCTTATACAAAGCTTGTCAACCTCACAATATTGGGATTTCTTTGCAGATTTCTCAACTCTGAAGATTCAATTTCAGGAACACACAAGTTTTTCCATCACAGTATCGATTAGTGACTCTATCTGCTTTTCTTTGTTAACAACATTTTTGTTTTGCATGTATAAATCATTTAGAGCTACTGTTGAAGTTATCGTAATTAAATTTGCAGATCTTGTTAGGTTTGTTTTGTTTAGTATTGAACTTATGATTTGGCTCCAAATTGCCATTATTTGTCTTTGTGTAGTTTTATTTTACATTTTTTGAAGTTGATTCTCAGTTATTATAAACATTCAGTGTTATAATGTTTAGGTATATTTTACATTTATGTTATTAAATTTGTGCTTGGTGGTAGATGAATATGGTGTTACTTCTTTGAAGTTTTCTTGAGTTTTCTGTATATGGGATTGTTTAGTGGATACCTGATACCCCTTTAGTAGATGCTAAATAATGCATTAAGTGTTGCAAAGACTGCATAGACAAGTTTTGCTAAATAATGTTTTTATGCCACTGATTTAACGAGCCATACTACTTCAGACTTGGTTTTATTAGCCATTTAAATCCATGGATGATGCTTCCCTTGATGGTATATTTTGGAAATTCACTTCAACTCCAATAGCATAGTAAAACTGTTATCAAGGATTGAGATTGAGTGTAAGAGTGTAAGGGAAATAATAGATATATAGATTGAGTCATTTACTGTTAATTTTACATGTTGCTGTGCTCCTTCAGGGAATAATAAAGTTCAGAGTTCAGGGACTATTCCAATGAATACATGGTTTTTTATTGGAAGAACTTGGATTTGATTTGTTTTACATTAATCTTGATCTGTTTTTGTTTTTCCTTTATTGGATTTGAAATTGGAGACTAGATTCCATCAAGAAGGTGAAACTAGAGAAAACAATTCTGCATAGTTATTCTATAGCAGTTGCAACTTTAAAAAAATCTCAAATTCTGCAGGAATACATGCTATCATTTATTTTTTGGTGTAAAAAATATTTCTCACTAATGTATTTTTCTAATATTTTAGGTGTCACTGTTACATCTTGCTGGTATCACAGAGAAAGGTGTGACATTTCAGGTATATTTTTACTTTGGTAGCTCCTATTTCTTATTGAAATTTCTGGTCGATTTTTGCTCTGGTTTTTAGATGGTGTGTCTAAGCCAACTTCCATCCAGGGTATAACCGTATGCTAGGTTGACCACTACAAATAATGGATTGTTGATACTAGTATAGCAATGGCATGAATGATGATGACCCACATGGAGGGAAGTGAGAGTCCCCAGTATCTGTCTCCACTATCCACAACTCACAAAGCTTGTATGTCCCAATAACTTTTAAACTAACTCCTGTCCCACCACCACCTTTGGATAACCGCCACATGATTCCATTACCATGTTCCAGTTCCACCACATTCTCTCTCTCTCATGAACCCACAACTGTACTCATCATCTAATATATGGATTCAAAAGTGCTTTCTCGGTTTCCTTGAAAGAGCTTTTGTCCATTTCTGCATAATCTGATTACTGCCAAATATCATTTCAAAATTGAATGAACAAGGAAAGAAAAGGAAGCTTCTCTTGACAAGTCATTCCACTCACTCACTCACTCATTCACATTCTCCCTCTCTGTCTCATCCTTCTTGAATAAGGACGTACATAGAATATGAATCTCCTTCTTCTTCTTCTGTTCTTGCCCAATTGGCTTCTATGCATTTCTCTTTACTCAGCAATTCTTCATGCTGCAAATGCACAAGCTCAATCTCCTGGTAGGTACTCTTCTACGTCTTCCTGCATTATCTGATCTGATCAACTCCTTCATTTTAACTCATTCGAGTTTCTGTTTGTTCTATGCTTGATTGCACGTTCATGAGTTAGCAATGATTTGAAACACTAAAAAGTTCTGCAATTGAAACTCCAAACAACAAAAAATAACTGTTTGCGCTTTTTTAATTTATCTGTTATCATGAATTGTCCTTGAATTTTGGTGAAGGTGTCACTATTTTCGTGATATATAGAAGTTTGGTTTCTGAAAAATGCAATCTTGCAGTTAAAGGAACAGAAAAAAGTTGTAAATTTTGCATTGTTTGGTGCTGGAGTTTCTGGAGTATCATAAACCCTTCATTGCTAGTCATAAATTCTGATGAAATGAAACAAGATTGTTTCCTCATTTTTGCTTATTTAATAGACATTAGTATGTTACTTCTGACACTTGTTCACATTAGATTTCATTTCATGAGTTGTAATTGTCATGCCCCCTTTCCCTATCCTGGGCCATCAGCATTTTATTTGATATGAATTCCTTTATAAATTCAGTTTATCTGCTCATCAGTATATGGTGCTTAAGGAGTTATCTTCACCAGTCACTACTCACTACTCACTACTACTATGGCAAAATGAAACGAGGGTGCTTAACTGTTTAGTGTTTTATTTAATAGCTTGCCCCTTAGCTGTAAGTCTCCCATGCAATGCAGCATATATGGCCAGTTGGCCACGGTTAATGTGTTCTTTTCAACATATAATTGTTAAGTTTAAAAACTCAGAAAATGAATGAATTTGAAATTAAAATTGAAAACTGCTCTAATATTTGCTTCCTGCAGTTTTATATCATAATGCCTAGAAAAATAAAATCAATATTGTCAATGATCAACGCCAAGATGAAGATGTACGTCCTTATATAGAGCAACTAATGAATGCCCAAAATTGTTGTCGAGCCTAAGCACATAATAGTCAAGCTAATGAATCGAGCAATTCAATTCGCACTGGTGTTGAGCCAAATGATGAATCAGGTGATATTATTATAATAAACAATTGTTTATATGTTTTAATTTGCTATAATTGAATCATGACATTTACATACTTTTATATTAGGTTCTTTGGAGACAAGGAATGTTCGTGGACCTACCTTATTAAAAGATATTTGGAATATGCCTAAAGGGAAGACAGTTGCTGTGAAATTCAATAGTCGTAACCAAGCCATAGGACAAGAGGGTCGAAAGCTTGCTAGCTTTCTAGGCATTGTAGCTAGAACTCCAGAACTAACACCGTTAAACATGAATGATTGGAGGTCTTTTGATAAAAATGAGAAGAATAAATTGGTGGAGTTTGTGAGGGTATGGAATAAATATTCTTATTCTAATTTTGATTTATTTTTATCATGCATGATATGATCTTGTAACTACTTGTTTTACTTTTGTAGCAAAAGTTTTCAATCCCTGCCTGTGGCGAAGAGTTTGTTAAAAAATCACTTGGCAAGAAATGGAAAGATTACAAATGTGATTTGAAAAATATATATGTGACAAAATATAAGACTAAAGATGCCTTGCTGAAAAATAGACCGAATCGTATACCAAGGGACCAATGGATTGGTCTTGTCTCTTATTGGGTTTCTGATAAAGCAAAGGTAACAATTATTTCTTTTTTGTATTTTATGGAATGCTTGCATTGTTTCTCTTTAGTTTTTATAAATAAATAAATTATATGATTCTATTTTTGTGTTACGATAATAGAGGCGTAGCCAAGCAAACAGAAGCAATAGAGCGAAGCAAAAAATGCCTCACACAGGAGGATCCAAAAGCATTCCAACCTTGATGGATGAAAAGGTATTGTAGCTCAATATTATACTATTCGTTATATGTGGGACTAATTTGTTTGTTATCAATTTAACTATGTTAGGCCATAAATGGGATAGAGCCTACACGAGCAGAAGTTTACATATTAACTCATACAAAACGTAAAGATGGTAGACCTCTGGATGAGGAGTCTGCAAAAACAGTGGTAAGATTTCTAAATTATATTGAAACAACTGCTACTCTAACTTTGGTGTTTGAGTGGCTTTGAATTGTAATGTTGATTATACTCAGGATATGATACAAGAAAAGTTGAATAGTGGTGAGACATCTAATCAACAATCTCATGGCAGTGTTGCTTGGGAAGGAGATGTGTATTCCCAAGTGTTGGGAGCCGATAAAAGTGGTTATAATCGTGGTTTAGGCCTTGGTCCAACTCCTTCTGTATTGTGGGGTAATAAATCTTCCCTAGGAAATATTACTGCAGTTATGACTGATGAGACAGCCCAAAGGTTAGAGAAAGAGATAAATGAGTTAAAGGAAAAACATGATGAAGAAATGAATTTGATGAAACAAAATCAAGCTAAGTTACTTTCAGAAGTATTTTTCTTGAGACAAGTTGTGGAAAAACTTATTCCTGGGGGGTCATTTGTGCCTCCAAACTTTAATGGAAGCTCATTTGGACAGGTTAGGTTTTCAAAGCTTTTAAATCTTTTTCTTAAAATTTGATGTTATAAACCATGTTTATTATCTTAAATTGTAATCTTTTATAGGTCCCTGATGCTAATAGTGGCCATGGATGAGAACCACAAGCACCACCGTGCTTTTATGGGATATGCCAGGAAGTAAAATAGTTAAGCAAAAAGATAATAGGTATATTTGATCTTTTCACTGATATTGGTAAGTTCTTACGCTTTGACTGAATATTGCGTGGTTTATGATTACGTTTCACATTTGTATCTTATTTTTTAGTAACTTGTATTGTTTTTGTTCTTGCAGGATTAAGTTCAATTGCTTCAATCCTACTCCATTATGTGTTTTTTTACTATTTTACATATTGATTCCATAAGTTTTTCAATGTCATTGAACATATAGTGTTCTTTTAGCGTTATACAGTTTGTATCCATAAACCTTTCAGTGATAATGAACAGAATGTAACGTGACTATGTGATTACACAAGTTATTGGACTCAAAATGACACTAGTTATTAGATTCAAATCCATTTCATGTTAAGTTAATAATAGTTGTTATTTTTTTTTTATGAATTTAATGGAATATATTTTGTTTTGATAAAATGAATTTTACTATAATTTATTTTGAACATTTGTATATCATGATTTAAGTGTTTTATGATTAAATATTGTTGTCGTTAAAACTTTTGTTAATCAAATCATACCCGCTTTGAGTGAGAAATAATCTTAATATTTCATGGTAATAGTAATTGTTGAAAAAAGTCAGTTAGAACTTTTAGCGGCAATAAAAAAGCTGGCAAATAAACTTGGAAGACTATTCTAAAATCATATTTAGTGGCTATTAAAATTGCTGCTAAAGGTCATGATAATTGTCGCTATAACTTTTGACTTTTAGCGGTAATTATTTGGGTTTTTACCAGCTTTTCCTACAATTGTCGGGAAAGCTTTTAGCGACACTGGATACACCGACTAATTAATAATTGCCGGTAAAGATTTTGATGGCTATTATTATTGCCGCTAATGGTTTTAATAATTGCCGCTAAAGATGCTTTTTGTTGTAGTGATCCTTGATCTTGCAGGTAAAGTTCATTTGAACCGTGCAATCTACTTTCATTACCGGCCACCACCTTTTAAATGGTCGCTCCAAATAAGAAAAGAAAATTGAGTAATTGCTCCAAATAATCTTAAAAATATCCAATCAATAATAACAATTCGAGCCTAGGCGCCGGCTTGCATATATAGGAGCAATTTCAATCTTATTTGACTGTTCTTGCTAGCTGTTCTACCTAATCAATTTAATTCCGGTATGTAATTACTAATTAGTACTTAAACCCATGAATGTCTTGAGGAACTCAAATAAGCTCCGATATAAATTCTAAACTCGGATTGGTACAACCAGTATAATTTTTATAAGTCAACAAAAAACTGAAGAAAGCCAACCAAGTCTATTTATATTATTGAAGCTTGTTACGATAAGGTTTAAAAGCAAATAATGTATGTGCATGAAAACTTGTTGACGACTTTGACAGTATTCTTGACTCTTGTTTAGGGAGAAAATACCCTCCATAATTATATTCCAATTATTTAAAAATTTGCAAGATCAATGTCAATCTGATTTCAAACTGCTTAAACAACCCGGAAGTCTAAGTGTGGTAATGTAATTGACCAAATGTAACTGGGATGGAGAGGGAAACCAACTATCTCTTGAGATGTGTTCATTTTTTTTACATTATGATTCTTATGAAGTTGATCACACTCGACAACTTGAAAAGAGAAATAAATGCGAAATAATAACACACAAAATTAAAAACGGAGTTTAGCTAATTATGTCTATGTCTCTGGGTTGCTGTTAATATTTTACTGGAAGGGAAATATACAAAGTGTTTACAAAACACTCACAACCTCTCACAACCTAATTACACCCTGAAACTAAAACTTTTTCTCTCTAAGCCTTTTCTGTCTCTATCTAGTTTTTCTCTCTTGTTTTAATTATATATATTTTTTTCATCTGATGCAGTCCTCTATTTAATGAGATGGAAATTCTTCTTGTACGCGTTTTTGCCAACAAACTCTTAGGATACCTTTCCTTGTTTTTCTCAACAACATTCATTCAATTCTATTTGTTATACAACCACCTCACTTAGACCAACAATCTCCCACTTGAAGACTGATTTCAATTTGTCTTCTCATATCGATCAATGCAGCAGCCCTCGTTGTCTCTTACTCTGGCAGGCCAACTGAAGTTGAACACAACTTCAGTTTGTCGATGGTTACGATCTTTGTTAACATATCTGCTGGATTCTTCCTTCCTTGGATCGTCATTAATATTAGCACCTCATCGTCAAGCAAAGACCTAATGAAGTGATAATGAAGATCAATGTGCTTTGTTCTAGAATGAAATGTTGAGTTCTTTGCCAAATGTATCGCACTCTGACTATCAGTATGCAAAACACTCTTCACCTAGATGAATCCCAGCTCTATTAAAAATCCTTGAAGCCATATCAATTCTTTATTGGCTTCCGTTACTGATACATATCCAGCCTCTATAATGGATAAAGCAACAATATTTTGTATCTGTTACATCCAACGAATAATTGTAGTTCCGACAGTGAATATGTCACCCGTGGTATATACTTCTTCGGTGATCGACTTTACCTTCAAAGTCTGCATCTACATAGCCTTGTACTTTTAATTATCCTTTACCAAAGTACAAACACTTCTTTATGGTGCCTCATAGATACCTCAAAATCCACTTAACTGCTTCCCAATGAGCTTTACCTGGATTTGACATAAACCTGCTAACACCTCCCACTGCATGACCAATATCTGGCCTCGTACAAACCATCACATACATTAAACTTCCAATGGCTGAAGCGTACAGAACCTTAGCCATGAATTCTCTTTCTTCCTCTGTCTGACAAGACTGGTTCTTAGATAGGCGAAAATTACAAGCCAAAGGTGTGCTTACCGGCTTGTGCATGAAGCCATCAAACTTTTTGTACCACTGTCTTGGGGCTTGTTTCAGGCCATACAAGCTCTTCTTCAATCTGCACACAATATTCTCCTTCCCTTTTTCTGAGAAACCCTTAGGTTGGTGCATGTAAATCTCTTCATAGAGCTCTTCACTGGCACCAATACTTAATGCAGACCTGATGGCATTGAGCTTTACAACTGGAGCAAAAATTTCAGTGTAGTCGACTCTTTCTTTCTGTTGGAATCCTTTGACAACTAGTCGGGCTTTGAATCTCTTGTAGCCATCATGCTCCTCCTTCACTCAATACACCTATTTATTGTGAAGTGCCTTTTTGCCCATGGGTAACTCGGCTAGTACCCATGTCTAATTGGAGATCAAAGACTTCATCTTGCCTTTCATGGCAAGCTCCCACTCTCTGGCATCTACGGTCTGACATACTTCCTCATAGTTTTCAGGCTCCCTTCCATCCGTTAACAACATATAGTTCATGTATCTCTTTTTAGGAACATAAGGCCGAGAAGACCTTCTCAATACATGAGTTAAGTAGGAGGTGTTGGTGTGTCAGATTGTTGCTCGATATTCTGTTCAGTTGATTCCTCTGGCTGAGGACTCTCAACTATATGACTTTGGGACATCGCCTAGCTTTGCATACATTGGCTCACTCTGTTTTGAGTCGCTGGTGTTTGTGTTATGCATGTCCTTGTACATCACTCTTCCATTGAAGATCACTTCTCTACTGTGGGTCATCTTTTTGTTTCCATTATCCCCAAAGGCGATAGCCAAACTCATCCTCGCCATAACAGATGAAAGTGCACTTCTGCGATTGGGGATCAAGTTTATTCCTTCCTTGATCACTAATATGCATATATGCTACACAACCGAAAACTCTAAGATGTGAGAGTTTCCCCTCTTTTCCGCTCCAAACCTCTTCTGGTATTTTGTGCACCAGTGGTATTGACTGACCTCAGTTGATGAAGTAAGTTGATGTGGTACTTGCTACTGCCCAGAATTGCTTTGGCAGGCCTGATTGCACATGCAAGCTGAAAGTGAAACAGGGAAACACAAGAAGGGGGTTGAATTGTGTTTCTTAACTGATTTTCGAAAACCTTTTTCAAGCAAACGTTTAAGACAGGCAAGATGAAAGAACACACCAAAACAATTACAAACATTTAAGATACTTTGTTTTCAATCCCCAAGTTAGTAATAAATAAAACTTAACAAGACAGGGATAGAGAGATTCACACAGAGATATATCCTGGTTCACTCTTTTAAATCAAAGAGCTACGTCTAGTCCCTTCCCTGAGAAGGTTTTTCCACTAAAACTCTTAGCACTTTTCACAAGTTGTTTCCAAGTCTCTCCACGACTACAAATCCAAGTACTCTGCACCTCTCCAAACTACAAGTATTCTTTTACAGATAAGCCTCTTCTGGCTTAACAAATCCTAAGACTTGAGAGGGGTTTTTCAAGCTTTTTGACAAACTCACTAGAGTGAGAGTATTACACGATACAGCTCTTAACAATCTGTTTGCAACTTTACAATGAAAGAATAAGAAGGTTTACAGATCAATTTCTAGAGAGTGAATGCTTTGAGGCTTTTTGTTTGCACAATGAATTCTCTCTTGAATATTTTCTTGCTCTTGTGTTCTCTGTCTAGCTTTGTCTGACCTTCTGATTTCAATGTAGTAGGAAACTTTTCCGTTTAGACACATTCAAATAACCGTTAGGCATAAATTCATTTGCCAGTTGTTCTCCGTTGAGTAATTGTCCTTTCAGAATGAGGATGCTTTTTGGTAGTAGCAGCTTGAATTGTAGCAGACTGATTTTGCTTTTATGGCTGATAAGCGTTTTGCTCTACGTGATTCTTTGCTCTACTTGGTTTGCTTTGTACGACGTTTTTACCTTCTTTTGTCTTATGTGAAAAAGATATTTCCTTAAAACCAATTAAGACTTTTGAAAGAAAGCCACGTCATCTGCAAAATAAGGTTAGTGGACGCACAAGTATATATAAAAATTTGGACGCACAATTTATATAGACAGTTGGACGCACAATCTGTATAAACAGTTGGACGCAAAAGCAGTGTAGACAATTGGACGCCCAATACGATATGATCATGTTTGTACGTAAACCTTTACCACTATAGTCGAAAAGAATATTTGGATGAACCATAAAGTTTCTTTGGACGAAGATATTGCATTGAGCTTTTTGTCCTTTAAGAGCTAGATGAAACTTTGGTTTTGGAGAACCGTCTGAAGTTAGAAACATAAAAAGGTCTTTTGACCTTATGGATTAGCATAAATTTGACTTCGAGTGAATTCAATAAACATATAATAATTTTGTTAATCATTAAAACTTTTAGGGGTCATTAGCCATTACTGTTTTGGTTCTAACAATCTCCCCCTTTTTTGTGATGACAAAGATTATTATGAAGTATGTTTTTGCAACAGTATTTCTTATGTCCTTATGAATAAAAGCTCCCCCCCTGAGATTATGCATTTACATATTGGACATAATTCAGAATATAAGGTTTATGAAAGCATAAAAAACAAGACATATACGAACATATTTCCAATCTTTCTCTTCAACAAAAGGAACAACCACACCAGTGTGCTTGATGAATTGTTCTCCATGAATGGTGTAAGCGATACCTTCTATCATCGAAGCAAACTCCAGGCTTGGCTTTTCCTCAAATTCTTCAAAAACGTTCTGAGACTTAGCCTGAGATTGTTCAAACAATCTCTCCAGAGTGGACAAATCAGAGGAGACACGAGGAAGATGGGCAACATTTTGAGTTTGATTCTTCCTTCTTTGTCGGCTTTGAAGAGCTTCCATGCGTTGAGTTTGAGCAGTAGTGGATTGAACTTGTTCAAAGACCAACACAGATTTGAGTTGCATTTTCGAGAGGTTTGCTTTTCCAAACACAGGACAACTTATGGTTTGATAGGAGATTCTTATGCTAGGATGAACTTTATTTAGCATGCGATAAATCCCGATTTTCGAAGATACGGGAGAGAAGGATTGCATAAGTGATGGTCTTAATAGAAACAACATCTATGCAATTTTCTTTGAACCGATCAAAGAGAAGAGAGGGAAGAATGATCTTCATACCATAAAGCAGATGAGTAAGAAGAAAAGAACGCACCTCAGAAACAGAGTCTTTAGACTTAGCTTTATGAAGAACAGCCTTGTTCAAGATTTGATTAAGAATCTTTGCTTCGTCTTTCATGATAGCAGCACGAAAGAGAGCATTGGGCTGAGCTTCGGGATTTCTGAGGAAGTTGAAGACATTGTCTTTTCCTCCAAACTTGTTATGCCAAGATTTGAAATAGGTGGCTCCGAGAGACAAACACCCAATAGCAGATGCTATACTCACTTTGGAGACATCAACCTTTTGTGTGCCCAAAACATACCCAGAAATGTGACTTTCCTTTTCCAGGTGAACGGTCTTCCAGAATTCAGTGAGAAGTCTTGGATATACTTCTGGATAGTTGATGAAGAAGTGATCCCATCCAGCTCCAATGATGTAGATTCTGACATCTGCTCCCAGTCTGGCTAGCAGATTCATGTCAATCTGGTGTTCAACGTTGATCTGGCAGTTGTTTAGAATATCGCGAGTTGGATGACCTAGAGGTGAAATGGTCTCTTGAGGAACGCTGCTTCCTTCTCCAGCTGAAAGAAGGTTTCTTCCCATGTTTCAGAAGAGAATAAAGATGAACAGTTGAGAGAAAAAGAAGGAGAGGAGTTTTCAAAGATGAGGACGATTGGTGAGGTTCAAGCTCACGGGTCGAGGTTAATATAGAGAGGAGTAAAATAACCGAAACGTCAGAGAAAGTAATCGTGGTTAAAGAACCATGATGACTAGCAGTTACAGAGGGGGGCAATTTAAGAGTGAAGTACCAGACTCACGCCGTTTGACGTGACTTGAGATTGCTGACTCAGCATAGAAATTGTGTGGAAGACAGATATTAATTTTAAAAGAAAAACATTTATGATAAAAGATAAATATCATAAAGTAATGACGTAAGCTGATAAAAAGCAGTAAATGGACACAACCATTTTATACGCAAGCTTTTCTTTGACACAAGCGTTTATTGGACGCAAGGTCATTCAACATAGAACATGTTAAGCTATTTTATTATGAAAGAAAATCTATCCTCTGCAAGAGGTTTTGTGAAGATATCTGCCCACTGATAGTCAATATCAACAAATTTTACATCAAACACACCTTTTTAAATGTAATCTCTGATAAAATGATGTTTGATTTCTATATGCTTAGCCCTAGAATGCAATATAAGATTTTTCCATAAATTAATTGCAACAGTATTATCACAATAAATTGGAATCTTACTTTCATGAATATTGTAGTCTTCCAGTTGGTGTTTAATCCATAAAAGATGTGAATAACAACTAGCTGCATAAATATATTCAGCTTCAGCAGTTGATAAAGCTATGGTACTTTGTCTTTTACTTGACCATGAGATGAGATTAGTTCCAAGATAATGACAGCCACCACTTGTACTTTTTCGTTCAATTCTATCTCTAGCATAGTCAACATCACAATATCCCATTAATCTGTACTCATTTGTTTTCTCATAAAAGAAACCCAGATTAGAAGTACCTTTTAGATATCTAAAAACTCTCTTGACAGCAGTTAAATGATTTTCACATGGATCAGCTTGAAAACGTGCACAAAGACATACACTAAACATTATATCTGGTCTGGACGTAGTGAGATATAAAAGAGATCCGATCATACCTCTGTAAACCTTTTGATCTACCTTTTTATCTTTGTTGTCTTTGGTCAGAATGGATGTTGGGTGCATAGGTGTACTCATTGGCTTGCTATCATCCATTTGAAATTTCTTTAGGAGATCTTTAGTGTACTTGGTCTGATGAATGTACACTTCCTTTGAGGTTTGTCTTACTTGCAGACCGAGAAAGAATTTGAGTTCTCTCATCATGCTCATTTCGAATTATTTTGTCATAATATCAGAAAATTCCTTACAAAGAGAATCATTAGTAGATCCAAAAATAATGTCATCAACATATATTTGGATTATTATAAAATTATCTTTATTAGTTTTCTTAAACAGAGTGGTATCTACCTTTCCCATACCAAAGCCATTTTCCATGAGGAAGGAGCTGAGTTTCTCATACCAAGCTCTAGGAGCTTGTTTGAGTCCATATACAGCTTTCTGAAGCTTATATACATACTTAAGATGGGAATGATCTTTAAACCCAGGGGGTTGCATTACGTAGACTTCTTCGTTAATTAACCCATTTAGAAAAGCACTTTTAACATCCATTTGATATAAGGTTATGTTATGATGAGCAGCAAAAGATAGTAAGCTATGCATAGCTTCAATTCTAGCAACAGGAGCGAAGGTTTCAGTGTAATCAATACCTTCTTCTTGAGAATAACCTTGTGCTACTAACCTTGCTTTGTTTCTCACAACCTTTCCACTTTCATCCATCTTATTTCTAAATACCCACTTTGTTCCAATTATGGATTTATCATTAGGTTCTTGAACTAAGGTCCAAATTTTGTTTCTCTCGAACTGATTGAGTTCTTCTTGCATAGCCAAGATCCATCCATTGTCCAAGAGAGCTTCCCACAGTTTTTGGTTCTAACTTAGAGATGAAAGCCGAATCAGCTTGATTTCTGAAGGTTGACCTTGTTTTTACTTTGTCACTGGGTTGACCTAGAATTTGATCTTCAGGATGGTAAACTTTGAATTGCCAAGTTTTCTGGCTATCACTCAACAAATGAGGGTTGTGATCAACAGCTTTGACTTCTTCGAGGATTTCCTTTCCATTGTTGGTTGGACGATTATCATTCAGATCAAGATCTGCAAGAGATTCGTCTCGCTCTGATAATATTTTATCAGGCTTCTTGTCATCAAATTTAACATGAATAGATTCTTTGACAATTAATGATCTACAATTATAAATTCTGAAAGCTTTGGATGTTTCAGAGTATCCTAAGAAAATATCATTATCAACTTTGGCATCAAATTTTTCTAGATTGTCTTTAGTGTTTGATATAAAGCAGGCACATCCAAAAGTATAAAAATATGATATGTTGGATTTTCGTCCTTTCCACAGTTCATATGGCGTCTTTTTCAGTATTGGTCTTATGTATACTCTATTTTGAATATAGCATGCTGTGTTAACAACCTCAGCCCAAAAGTTCTTAGAGACAGAGTTATCATTGAGTAATGTTCTTGCCATCTCTTGAAGAGACCTATTCTTTCTCTCAATGACCCCATTTTGTTGAGGTGTTCTAAGGGCAGAGAAATTGTGAAGAATACCATTTTGTTCACAGAATAGTTGGAAGTTTACATTCTCAAACTCTCCTCCATGATCACTTCGGATTGAATTGATGTATATACCTTTCTCATTCTGAATCCTTTTGTAGAATAGTGAGAATACTTCGAAAGACTCGTCTTTGTGAGCTAGGAATGTTACCCATGTCTATCTAGAATAATCATCAATAATGACAAGTCTATATTTCTTTCCACTTAGGGAGGCAGTCCTCGTTGGACCAAACAAATCTAAATGTAGCAATTCTAAAGGTCTGGATGTTGAAACAATATTCTTTGAATTAAAAGAATTTTTAACTTGTTTCCCCTTTTAACAGGCATCACAAAGAGCATCCGATTTATAGGTCATCTTTGGTAATCCTCTTACGAGGTTATGCAATTGTAGCTTTGAGATTAATCTCAAGCTTGCATGACCAAGTTTCTTGTGCCAAATCCATCGCTCATCATTCACGGACATTAGACATGGTACATTTTGATTAGAAAGGTCCTTCAAGTCAATTTTATATCCATTGTTTTGCCTCTTACCAGTAAATAGAGTGGTCCCATCAATATATTTGACTATACATTTATCTTTGTGGAAAGACACTACAAACCCGTTGTCACACAATTGACTTATGCTAAGCAGATTGTGTTTTAACCCTTCAACTAACAACACATTATTTATAGAGGGAGAGCTATTCTTACCAATCTTACCAATACCTATAATCTTTCCCTTTTGATTGACACTAAAAACAACTGATCCTTCAGACTTTGGCTTTAGGTCTAGGAACATAGACCGTTCTCCTGTTTTGTGTCATGAGCATCCACTGTACAGGTACCATGATTGGTGTTTTCTTTCTGCTGTCAAGCAAGTCTGCAACAGAGATTATTTTACTCTTAGGTACCCAGATAGACTTGGATCCTTTTTGGTTAGTTGCAGGTAACTTATAAGTTCTAGCTTTTCTTTTGTGTAAGCATCTAGACGCCCAGTGTCCATTTTTACCACAAATAGAACAATACATTACTCTTTGTGTCTCAGAAATTTTTGGATTTTATTTTTCATATCCAATGCCAGATTATCATAAGGAGATCTATATCTAAGAATTAAATTAAGCTTCTTAGATCCATCAGTGAATTTAGATAGACTACTAGTTAAGTAAGTAACTTGATGCTCATGTTTCTCAACTTCACAGGATGTACTAAACTTAAAGCTTGAGATTTCAGTTAGGCTGATTATCTCATCTTAGTTCTCCATTCTCAATTTTGACTTTGTCAAATTATTTATTGAGTTTGACAAATTTTCTATTAAGAGCTTTATATTCAGAATAAATAGTGCATGACTCATTTAATAGCTCTTCATATGCATCTTTAGAATAGTCAGATATTTACCTCATCTTCTTCTATTTCTGTCTCAGAGGAAATACTTGCCATGAAACACATATCTGCTGTTGGGGATGCAGGTGGAGATCTTTCCAGAATATCCATTAGGTTCATCATTCCCCAAGCAGTTGTCTCTTCAACCAGGGCTTCTCTTCTTGCTCCGTATACACTCCGAAACAGGAAAGCTCCTGCCTCACAATCAAG
Organism: Ammopiptanthus mongolicus; assembly: GCA_039655645.1. Classification (NCBI taxonomy): domain Eukaryota; kingdom Viridiplantae; phylum Streptophyta; class Magnoliopsida; order Fabales; family Fabaceae; genus Ammopiptanthus; species Ammopiptanthus mongolicus. Next base: position 72,072,986 of record CM077344.1, on the reverse strand, counting down.
AGAAACTCTTCTTCTTTCCTCTAAGGTGCAAAGATCTAGAGGTTTCATCGTGTATTCTCCATTGATGATGATGATGGGACAGAAGGTTTCGTCAGTGAGGGTTTTCCAGTGTTCTTCTAATCCTTGGGTTACTACAAAGGATCTGAAGTTTTCTTTCCAAGCTTCATATTCTAATTCTGATAATTGATAAATAGGTGGTCCTTCAAAACGAGCAGGTCGCCTTCTCATAAAAAAAGGGCATCTAGCATGTCAGGTACTCTTTTTGCAATATCATAATACATCACAATGTTGACAGTTCTTTCGTCCAAGGCACATGTAAGGGTGTAGACAGCCCTAGCATTGATTCTCACTCTTCTTTCTTCTTCTTCAGAACATTCAGCCCTTGGTTTAACTATGCATTCACCATTTATAACAGTAGTAAGACAAAAGTTATCATCGGTGTATGCTCTCCATAGGTCATCAACATTTTGTTCCAAGTTGAATCTCATGAATAGTTCTCTCCACATGGCACAGTCACCAGTTATATAGAACATAGGTGGTCTGTTTATAGAGAGACTACTGAATTCTCTTAATGACTCAGACTCAGGGTATGAGATGATTGAAGAGGTAGATTGTTCCTCTTCTTTAGAAGAATCTTCAGGGAGATGATTTTCAGACCAGAGACATAGGTTTGCCTCTTCTTCGTTTTCATTTTCTTCAGAGGAGTCAAGATCTTCCCATGTTGCCATGAGATTCTTGCTTTTCTTTTTGAAGAAATTTTTCTTATCTTTCGGGCACTCAGCCTTGTAATGACCTGGTTTCTTGCACTCATAGCATATCGTTGGATTTTTATCCTTGGTTTCACCATGGTCTTTGACGTTTTTCTTTGTAAATGGTCTTCTTCTCATGTTTTTCTTTTTCAGAATACATTCAAGTTTCTTTGATATGAGAGATAGCTCATCATCAGATTCTTCTTCTTCATCTTGATCATTTTCATCGCTGGAATCATTCGCTTTGTGATCTTTCTAGCTGTTGGATTTTTGACTTTTTAAGGCAATAGTCTTGCCTTTCTTTGTAGGATTGTCCTGGTTAAGCTCCTGCTCATGAACTTGAAGAGTTCCCACAAGATCATCTAAGGTCAAGGTTGACAAATCACTGGCTTCAGTGATTACAGTGATGAGTGGTCTCCATTCCTTATGTAAACTCCTGAGGATCTTCGTAACATTTTCTTTTCTAGTATAGACTTTTCCAGGAGACTTGAGATTGTTGATAATAGTTTGGAAACGACCTATCATATCAACGATGGTTTCTCCATTTTCCATTGTGAACATTTCATATTGACTCATAAGAATAATGATCTTTAAATCCTTTACTTTGGATGTTCCTTCATGAACATTGGATAGAGTATTCCAGATTTGTTTCGCTAATTCACATGCATGAATTTTTTGGAACTCGTCTGGACTAAGAGCACACATCAGTGCGTATCTAGCTTTGTAGTTCTACTCCATCCTTCTTCTCTCATCATCGGTCCACCGAGATTCATCTTTCTCAATGCCATCTGGGTTGTTGACGATGTGAGGATCATTCATGATTAATGGCCAGAGCACAGAGCTGGTACTTAAGATGAATCCTTTGAATCTTTCTTTCCAGTAGAGGTAGTGAGTGCCATTAAAAAATGGCAGTCTAGTCAAGGAGGTACCTTCAAGAACAGGTTGACTCCCACTAGGCATCCCTTGTCCTGCCATAGAGCTTTGGATCTTTTCCTCAAGCACGGCTAAATGCTCAACCCAGAGGCTGAGCTTTGATACCAACTGAAAGTGAAACAGGGAAACAAAAGAAGGGGGGTTGAATTGTGTTTCTTAACCGATTTTCGAAAACCTTTTTCAAGCAAACGTTTAAGACAGGCAAGATGAAAGAACACACCAAAATGATTACAAACGTTTAAGATACTTTGTTTTCAATCCCCAAGTTAGTAATAAATAAAACTTAACAAGATAGGGATAGAGAGATTCACACAGAGATATATCATGGTTCACTCTTTCAAATCAAAGAGCTATGTCCAGTCCCTTCCCTGAGAAGGTTTTTCCACTAAAATTCTTAGCACTGTTCACAAGTTGTTTCCAAGTCTCTCCATGACTACAAATCCAAGTATTCTACACCTCTCCAGGCTACAAGTATTCTTTTATAGACAAGCCTCTTCAGGCTAAACAATTCCTAAGACTTAGAGAGGAGTTTTTCGAGCTTTTTTACAAACTCACTAGAGTGAGAGTATTACACGATACAACTCTTAACAATCTGTTTGCAACTTTACAATGAAAGAATAAGAAGGTTTACAGATCAATTTCTAGAGAGTGAATGCTTTGAGGCTTTTTGTTTGTACAATGAATTCTCTCTTGAATATTTTTTTGCTCTTGTGTTCTCTATTTGCTTCTTCAGAAGAAGGTCTTCTTATAGCTTTGTCTGACCTTCTGGTTTCAAAATAGTAGGAAAATTTTTCGTTTAGACACATTCAAATAACCGTTAGGCATAAATTCATTTGCCAGTTGTTCTCCGTTGAGTAATTGTCCTTTCAGAATGAGGATGCTTTTTGGTAGTAGCAGCTTGAATTGTAGCAGACTGATTTTGCTTTTATGGCCGACAAGCTTTTTGCTCTACGTGATTCTTTGCTCTACGTGGTTTGCTTTGTACGATGTTTGTATCTTCTTTTGTCTTATGTGAAAAAGATATTTCCTTAAAACCAATTAAGACTTTTGAAAGAAAGCCACGTCATCTGCAAAATAAGGTTAGCGGACGCACAGGTATATATAAAAAGTTGGACACACAAGTAGTGTAGACAATTGGACGCATAATATAAATAGTTGGACGTACAATATGTATAAACAGTTGGACGCAAAAGCAGTGTAGACAATTGGACGCACAATACTATATGATCATGTCTGTACGTAAACCTTTACCACTATGGTCCAAAAGATTATTTGAACGAACCATAAAATTTCTTTTGATGAAGATATTGCAATTAGCTTTTTGTTCTTTAAGAGCTAGATGAAACTTTGGTTTTGGAGAACCGTCTGAAGTCAGAAACATAAAAAGGTCTTTTGACCTTATGGATTAGCATAAACTTGACTTCGAGTGAATTTAATAAACATATAATAATTTTGTTAATCATTAAAACTTTTAGGGGTCATTAGCCATAACTGTTTTGGTTCTAGCACAAGCTTCTGGCTCTTTCAGTCAACGTTCGGTTCATACGCTTAGCAACACCATTGCATTAAGGCGTACCCAACACAATCCTCTCCATTCTAATCTCGTGCTCATAGAAAAACTTTTTGAATTTGGTGTGTTCATATTCACCATCGTTTTCAGTTCTGAGCTTTTTGATCTATAACCCGGTTTTATGTTCAGCCATGGCTTTCCACGTCTTAAAATCCTCAAATATTCAAACTTATGTTTTAGAAAGTAGACCCATACCTTCCTAGAGTGATCATTGATAAAAGTCACAAAGTACTGTTTCCCACCAATAGATGAGACGGTCGTTGGTCCCCAAACATCAGAGTGAACAAGCTCGAGTCTTTCCTTCTTTGAGGTTTTTCTACTTGTCAGAAAGCTAACTCTTTTCTTCTTTCCAGGTATGCAATCCTTAGACATGTCAATTTTCACGGACTGAAGACCTGGTAATTCCATGCCTTTCTCACTCATATGGCCAAGTCTCTTGTGTCATAGATTTGGGTTTTCATTGTTTGCTGCAACTGCAATCAAATGAGGTGCCCCGACTGTCTTGTAAAGAGTAACACTCTTATTACCATGAGCAAATATTATTGCACCCTTTGAAATCTTCCAATTATCGCTGTGGAATTAGACTGTTGTGTAGCCGTCACTGGCCTACTGAGATTAAGTTCTTTCTCAAGTCGGGAATATGTTTGACATTCTTCAGTTCCCAAATAGACTTGTTCAACTTAATCTTCACAACACCTTTGCCAACAATATCACAAGATTATTGATTACCAAGGTAAACTTTCCCAAGATTTTTGGGGACATAATTCTCGAAGAATTCTCTCAGGGAAGTAGGATGAAAGGATGCTTCAGAATCTAGCACCCAAGATTCTTCCTTTCTCTCTAAAGATAATATTAACGCATCATCTCCTCCTGAGGTGGAAGTGAAATTTGCTTCTGCCTTCGCCTCTTGATTCTTCGGTGCACTCTTGCACTGATTTTTTTCGTGCCCGATCTTTCCACAATTCCAACACTCGATAGTCTTCAAGCTATAGGAACTATAATGATTTTTGGATTTGGACCACATGTCCTTCGATTTACTGCATCCATTTCCTCTGGTTGAACTCCTTCTTCTTGACTTTGTGTGAAAAACTGAAGAGGTTGAAGATTCACCCGACTCTCTCCGTAGGATCTCTTCACTGAGAACCAGATCATGAACATCGTTGAATTTCAACTTGTTGCTTCCCGATGAGCTACTCACATTCATCACATTAGCATTCCAACTTTCTCGTAGGGAAGACAAAAGTATCAATGCTCGTACTTCTTCAACAAATTCAATTCCAACTGAACTCAACTGGGTTGTGGCTGTATTGAGTTCATTGAGATGTTGCACTGCCATGTGCCTTCCATCGTTCGCAAATTAAACAATCACCTCATCAAATGAACTTTGTTTGAGGTCGACGACTTTTCATACACACTGGAAAGAGCCGCCATGCTGATATTTTCCTTTGCAATATTGAAAGCAACGTTGCAGGATAATGTCAATCGGATAATTTTGAGGGCTTGTCTATCGAGAAGAGTCTGGTCTTCATCCTTCAGTCTGAGTTATCCATAAGGCAACTTTTTCCAATATGTATGAAAAGTCATCGACCTCAAACAAAGTTTGTTTGATGAGGCGGTTGTTTAATTTGCGGATGACAGAAAACGCATTGGCAGCGCAACATTTCAATGAACTCAATACAGTCACAACCCAATTGAGTTCAGTTGGAATTGAATTTAATGAAGAAGTACGAGCATTGATACTTTTGTCTTCCCTACCAGAAAGTTGGAATGCTACTGTCACTACTGTGAGTAGCTCATTGGGAAGCAACATGTTGAAATTCAACGATGTTCATGATCTGGTTCTCAGTGAAGAGATCGATAGAGAGAGTTGGGTGAATCTTCAACCTCTTCAGTTTTTCATACTGAGTCAAGAAGAAGAAGGAGTTCAGCCAGAGGAAATGGACGCGGTAAATCAAAGAACATGAGGTCCAAATTCGAAAATCATCGTAGTTCCCATAACTCGAAGACTGTCGAGTGTTGGAATTGTGGAAAGATCGGGCACTACAAAAATCAGTGCAAGAGTGCATCGAAGAATCAATAGGCGAAGGTAGAGGCAAATGTCACTTTCACCTCAGGAGGAGATGATGTGTTAATATGCTTTTTAGAGAGCAAGGAAGAATCTTGGGCGTTAGATTCTGGAGCATCCTTTCATGCACTCCCAAAGAGAATTCTTCGAGATTTGTGTCCCCGGAAATCTTGGAAAAGTTTACCTTGGTAATGAACAATCTTATGATATTGTTGGCAAAGGTGCAGTGAAGATTAAGATGAACAACTTTGTTTGGGAACTGAAGAATGTCAAACATATTACTGACCTGAGAAAAAAACTTAATCTCAGTAGGTCAGTTGGCCAGTGACAGCTAAACAACAGTCTTCCACAACGATAATTGGAAGATTTCAAAGGGTGCAATCACAGCTGCTCGCGATAATAAGAGTGGCACTCTTTAAAAGACAGTTAGGGCACGTCATTTGATTGCAGTTGCAATAAACAATGAAAACCCCAATCTATGGCACCAGAGACTTGGCCATATGAGTGAGAAAGAGATGAAGATCATGCATTCAAAGGCAAATTACCAAGTTTTTAGTCAGTGGAAATTGACATGTGTGAAAACTACATACTTGGAAAGTAGAAAAAGTCAACTTTCAAACAAGTTGAAGAACCCCAAAGAAGAAAGACTCGAGCTTGTTCACTCTGATGTTTGGGGTCCAATGACTATCTCATCCATTGGTAGGAAACACTACTTCGTGCTTTTTATTGATGATCACTCCAGGAAGGTTTGGTCTGCTTTTTGAAACATAAGTCTGAAGTATTTGAGGCTGTTAAGATATGGAAAGCCATAGTAGAAAATGAGACAGGATTGAAGATCAAAAAGTTTAGAATCGACAGTGGTGGTGAATATGAAGACACCATATTCAAAAAGTTTGTTATGATCACGGGATTAGAATGGAGAGGACCGTGCCGGGTACGCCTCCACACAATGGTGTAGCTAAGCGTATGAACCAAATATTGACTGAAAGAGCCAAAAGCTTTCATGTGCAGTTAGGCCTATTGAAGCAGTTCTAAGTGTGAACACCCCATTTTGACTAGGTTCCTTTTGCTTTTCACTTAAATTTACCAAAAAATTGAAAAAATTAAAATCATAAAAAATATGTTGAATTTTGAGAAAAATCCAAAAAAGAGTGGAGTTTTATTTTATTTCTTCATAAAAGTCCAAAAATGATAAAAAAAAAAAAAATCACACAAATATTTTAATTTCTTGTTAATGCAATTTGTTTTGTAAATGAAGAAATAAAAATGTGGGAAATTTTGTGGTTTTAAGTTATGACCTGTGTTTATGATACTAATAAAGAAAAAGGAAGAAAAAGAGTCATTGGGCCAAAAATAAAAAAAAAAAAAACCAAGTCTCAACCCATACCCTTGCTCCAGTTCAGATCCATTTCCCTTCTCTTAACCCTGACCCGGATCCACATTTTTGCTTCTCCTCCTCACCTCCACTCCAGAAACCCTAGCCACCACCCTCTCCTCTCTTTGTGCCAATCTTGTTTTCTCATCCCAAATCAAATCTTTGCTTGAATCTTTCCTTCTTAGCCGCATCCCCTTACTAAATCTCCTCAATTCCAGAAATCTCGCACCACCAACCCTCATATTGGTCAAATCCCGTTCAATCACGCAAGGTAGGTGACTGTTCCTTCCATTTTCGTTTTGAATCAAGGGATCTAATTGAATTTTTTCAGCAGATTTTCAGGGGAAGGGAATCAAAGCATTTAAGAGGGAATGGCTCTATAAAAAAACGCAGAACACGCAGAAGAAGGGGGATACGAAAAAACAGAGAAAAGACACACAATGAACACACAGAGAGTGCAAATTGATAGGGGTGACTCAGTGGCATAAACAGGGACAGAGAACCAGGGGAGAGAGAGAAGAAACAAAAAAAAAAAGAGAGCAGCAAAAAAAGCATACACATAGAGTACAAAACAGAGGTGAAAAACAGGCACAGGGAGCGCGAAAGGAGAAGCAGAAAACGTAGACACGGTACTAACGAGGAAGGAGTGCGTACAAGGGACGAAACGAGGAGCTTTTAGTTTTCTTTTTCATCTCCCTGTGCTCGAGTCTTTCAAAGGAAGAAGAAAAGGCAGGGGCTGAGCCACCACACGTAGACCCCATCTTTGGTTCTGATCCCAGGTTGAGATTTGTTCTAAGTTAGGTACTGGATTTGTAAGATTAATAATGTGATGGAATTGTTTTTGTGATCTATTATGGTATTTCAATGAGTTTGGACATTTGTATATTTTTTGGTGCATTATTCTGATTTAATCACTTCCTGGTCTCACTTGTTTGTGTATGAACATAAACTGCTTGACAATATGCTGATACCGAATTTTGTCATTGATGAATAGATTGGCCTAGTTATATGTTCCTGTTTGCGGAATTGTTTAATGGTATTTCTCAGTGACTTAGCATATTTATATGTTTAAGTTTGCTAATATGGCTCCCTAATTTGGTGAATAATCATGTTGATAGTATTTGATTAATTGCTAATAGTTCAATGAATGTCCGGGTACTTTTGCAAATCTATTGTGTAACGTACTGGTGTGTGCATCATATTGTTTTGTAAAAAAAAACAAAAAAAAGAGAGACATAAAGAAACTGCATGTTTATTTTGGGGAAGCCATGTGCTTTATCTTTGGAGGCAATACAGGTTGCGTTTTTCACCTATATAGCAGAAAGGGGCATAAGTCTTCAAAATACCTTCATGGTTCTATCTCTCTAGTTTTTTTTTTTTATTGTGAATTTGGTTTGGAAATAATGAAAAGTTGTAATGCAATTATTGTCAGGGTCAGTGTGTTTCTTCCTTGTAAATAAGTTTCAAAGCTTTGCTAGAGATGTATTTGAATGTTGAAATTTGTTAAAAAATAAAATAATAGCTTAATGTAATTTGTATTATGTTGGGGTTGTTCTATGAGAAGTATCATGCTCAATCCCTTAGATTTGAGGTTGCTTTGTGAACCTATGTGGCATGTTCAACCTCATTCAAGACTTGTTATTATTAAAATTTTAAAATACGAAATCACTAAAAAAAACTAAAATAGATAACTAAATAATTTTCTCCTCGACCTTTTATTTTGTTTTTGTGAAGTTTGATTCATCGTTCTTTTTATATTCTCATAAAAAATTTTTTCGGTAAAATAAATATGTTAAAGTTCGTTAATTATTTGCACAATTAATTTTGGTAACCGTTTTTATGGGTGCATTAGGGGTGCTGTGGGGTTAAGTCCTTATCCTTCCCTATGCGCAGTCGGCTCCCGAATTTAGTTTTGGTTTCAAATGCTTTTTTAAAGGTTTTCCAATTTTTTCTAAAGTAAATAAAATTGGTGGCGACTCTACATGTCTTTAATAAGATCTCTTTTTTTCGCCATTTCCTTCGCGATTACGGTCGCGACACATGGCGACTCCACTGGGGATAGTTAGAGAGTCAAGCCCATTAAAATTAATTGTGCAAATTTTTAATGATTTTTAACTTATTTGTTTTACCCTCCTTTTTTTTGCTTGTTTTGTTTTTTCAAAAGAGAAAAAAGTAAAAAAAAAAATGAAAAAAAGAAAGATGAAAAATACCATGTTGTTTTTGTGTGTGAATTTATTTAGCCTTATTTTGTTTGGGTTTAATTTGTTAATTTATTTTTATTGTGTGCTTTATAAATGTTTTTTTTCCTACTTCAACCTTAGGGTAGATGACTTTTGATTCTTTTTAGCTTGCTATTTCAACCCTAGGGCAGGTGATCTTGATGTTGTTTCCTGTATATATGGGTAGCTTTGTTTTCCAGGTATGTTTTTTAGTTTTTAGGATTGTATGTACGCTCCCTCCACACATGTCACCGTCACTTACTGTACACACTTTTCAGCTCTATACCTGGGCTTGTGGAAAACCAAGGATTAGGCGGTGCCTCAGCATTGTCATTGAAAGGCCTTGTGCCCCTCTGATATTTGCTGATTCACCACTCAGATTGTTACTGGTATCATGGACTAGTCATCCTGTAAGGGTTTATCCCTACTTGTGGCTAGGATCATGAGCCGGGTCCCTGCCTTTCGAGACAGGGGCAATCTGGGGACCACGACCTTTAGAAGTCTAGACCTATCTTGAAGTCTGCACTAATAGATAAACTTAGTGGTTATCTCCCTTAGAGTCATGATCTTAAGACCTTTTTATAGGTTGTCCCTTTTAGGACAAATGGGAGCATACTCTTTTCTCTTCTCTCTTGATACTCTTTCCTTTTTTCTGCACGCTTATCTTCTATTTTGGATCTTACAAAAAGAAAAAAAGAAAAGAGAAAAAGGAGTAAATGGGATCCATAGGATTTCAGCGAAAAATTTCGCTTTGGGCCTAAAGGATCTACTGGATAGATCACAAGGAGGGCCATTCATTAGAGGATCATCCATATCCTGTGGGTTTTTGACCCTATAAGGACCCATTTCCGTGTTGCTCTGTTTTTTTGAATATGTTAGGTGAATTCTATTTGTGAAGAAAAGACTCCATTACCATTCGCGTAGCAAGAAATGGAAATGTATCTTTGAGAAGGGAGTTAATAATTCAAGCAGCTCGAAGATGAATATTAGAATTGACGTGAAGGTCAATGAGGTGGAAACATTGGTGAAAACAAGTGATGCAAACCATTGAGGGGCAAATGCTCCCTTTGATCTATCATCAACCACGCACAATCTAAGGGGGACATGCCCCTAGAGTTGAGCATGGGATGAAAATTTCTTACTATAAAGGTAGACTTTCCTTGATAAAAAGATTTCTTAAGTGAGAAGAAGACGGTCTTTCCCTTTATTTTATTTTATTTTATTTTATTTTATTTTATTTTATTTTTTCAATTTAAAAAGAAAAAAGAAAAAGAGAAAGAGGAGTAAGTTCATCCTTTTAATGTGGATAAATTGGACCATTGTGCTTTCAAAGAAAGTTGATGCGAATCAAACCTTGGTTCATAACACCAAAAATAGAGGTAGATGGATAAAGAGTTAAACGAACTTTGAGTCATGAGGTAGAGGAAATGAAGAAGCAGATGAGCAAGACAACAGAAGGGCAAACTAAGACAGAAGACAAGTTGAGGACTTGCAGACCCATCAGAAAAGTTTGAGTCAATGTTGGAAAAGCAAGAGGGGTCGTACAATCTTAACACAATTAATGCTCGAGCACAGTGCGAGGTGACACAATCTTATAGTTCTCCTATGTTAGCTAGGAAGGAAAAAGCTACAAATCATATGATTGGGTAAAGTCAGAAGATGTTGATGAGCTGTGATTGTCACACAAAGATTGTTTGATCGTATTGTTCCTGTGTTTGGCTTATTCTGAAGCTTGATGGTAATGGACTTGCATGGATTGTTTTTCTGTCCTCTATCTTCGAATAAAAGTTTGTGTCCTTTCATGGTTGCGATGAACATATATAGTCATCGGAAGAAGTTCCAAACCCCCTCTTCAAAAAAGAGAAGAAAAAAAAAAGAAAAAGAAAGAAAAAAGAAAAAATGAAAAGAAAAATAAATGGGAGCAAATAAATGTGCAGTTTTTACCATGTATTATTTTGTCTCAAGATTAATTCTTTATGTGAAATGTGTAGTCAAGATTTGAAATGAAGATTGGCCATTTTTCTCTATCCTTCTTTAAAAAAAAAAAAAATATCAATATCCCTTGTTACCGCTATTGGACCTTAGAAATTTTTTCAGCTAACCTTAGACCAGGATCACCCCTACACTAGAGGTTGGCACTAAGTAAAGGTTGATTGAACTAACAACACGTGAAGGAAAAGGAGGGAAATGTGAAAGAGATGCTAAAAAAAGAAAAGAAAAGAAAAGAAAAGAAAAGAAAAAGGAAAGGAAAAAAAAAGGAAAAAAGGATGATGAGAATGAAGGTGATACTAAACAAAAATGAAGAGAGAATGCCGACAATGCTAATGAAACAAAAAGGGAGAAGAAATGATCAAAAAAGAAAAAATAAAGCAAGCAATGTCCTTGATGATGCGAAAGCAATCTTAACTTTGTAAGAAAGCCAAAGATCCTGGGTCTTATTCACCTTTAAACACTTGTTTGAGCCTCTTACACCTTTCTTTTCTTAACCCCTAACCTTGGCCACGTTACAACATTTAAAAGTCCATTCTGATCAATGAGGGGTTACTTTTATTTTCATAATTCTTAATCTTGAGACAAGGACAAAGTAATTACACCTTTTTGAAGTATTTTGCTCCATGAAAAAAATAAAAAGAAAAAAATAAAAAGAAAAAGAAAAGCCCGTTATACCGAAAACCAGCAAGGGTGGTCTAAGCAAAAGTTAGGGCAAAAAAAAAAAAAAGAAAAAAAAAAAGAGAGGGGTTTACGCAGGGACAACCTTCTACATAGTTGAATCCAACCCTCTACTGGGGTAGATCTTTTGGTTGAATCTGGCCCTATACTGGGGCAAATATCTGTGTTGTTAATTCTGCCCGACACTGGGGTAAGTTTCCGCGATGTTCAAGCAAGCCCTACACTAGGGCAAATTTCTACGCTGTCTAATTCAGCCTTACATTGAGGTAAAATCCCGTGTTGTTCAATTTCACCCTACACTGGGGCAAAATTTCTCTGTTGCTCAATTTGCCCCACACTGGGGAAAATTTTCGTGGTGCTCAACCAGGGCAAATTTTCAAGTTCGAGTTGGCCTTACACTGGGGCAATTCCCCCTTTGTTCAACTCGGCCCTTCACTGGGGCAATTTTATTTTCACTCTCAAAGGGGCACACCAGTCAATAAGCCTTGATCCATTTGACTTCCCTGTTGTCCTGCCTTGTATGGCTATTTATTCATTGCAGTCAAGCCTTCCAAGTCCTCAAAGGAGCTCTTTTAATCAATCTCCTTCATGAGTCACTTGTCGATCCATGGATGTCCATAAGATAATGCTTTAAGATAAGAGAACATCAGTTCAACAATTTGTTTCAACAATCTAATGGCAATCTCCCCAAGAACTGTTCAAGCCACAAGAAGTTCAAAATCTCGAGTAAAGGTTGAAGATGACTTTCTCAAGATGTGATCAAGATTATGAGGTAGCTTCAATTTGAGGCTAGAGAAAATGAAGGGAAGGTGAAGACCAATGATTTTCAATGGCCACATTCCAAGGCAACAAGAACATGGTTTCATATAGACTCACGAGGTGTCCAAATACCGGTTTGATTGGTTGACTTTGTTAAGAAGCACCTGGTTCAATTTACCTGCAAAGGTTACTCTTTACACTCATAGTTTCTCTTTTGGTGAGTCGGTGTCAAGTTGGCCCGCCGTTGCAAATGATCAAAATCTAAGTTCTCTTTTGCGAGTCGGTACCGAGTTGGCCCGCCATTGCAAAGGGTCAAAATGTGATGAAAGTAAGAAATAAAAAAGAAAGAAATAAGAAATTGTGATTCCGAGTCAAGTTGACTCCCAAATTGATGAAGTTTTTTAGGCTCAAAGGCCAACTGCAAAAGTTTTGGGCTCAAGGCCTATTTCATAATTTTTTTTGGATTTACTTCATGAATTTTTGGCTCATGGCCTAATTCGTGTCTTTTGACTCAAGACCCATTTCATAAAGTTTTTTTTTGGCTCATGGCCTAGGACATAAAATTCTTTTTGGCTCAAGGCCTCTTACTAATGATTTTCGGCTCATAGCGAAAAGAATCTGCAAGCTTCAATTTATCTATAACATTTACTCTGCACGCTCTTAGTTTCCCATTTGCAAGTCGGTGTCGAGTTGGCCCGCCATTGCAAATGACAAAAATCTAAGTTTCCCACTTGTGAGTCGGTGTCCAGTTGGCCCATCAGTGCAAATGTTTCAAGAAAAATGTAAGAAAGAAATTAAATAAAAGAAAAGAAAGAAAAGAATTGTGGGTCTGAGTCAAATTGACTCCCAAGTTGAGAATTTGTTTTCAAAAATCACAGGTCTATGTCTAGTTAACTTGCAAATAATAGGAAGAAAAAAGTGTAATTTTGTTGACTTTTATGGCTCAAGGCCCATTGCTTTTTAAAGGCCCCATTTTCCAACTCATGGTTCACTTGTTCTGGCTCAAGGTCCATTGCATAAAATTCTTGGGTCATGGCCCAATTCATAAAACTCTTTGGCTCAAGGCTCTGTTTTTATGGCTCATGGCTCACTTGTTTTGGCTCAAGGTCCACTGCATAAAATTCTCAGGCCATACCCCAATTCATAAAGATTTTGGCTCACAGCCACTTGCATAATTCTCTTTGGCTTAAGGCCCATATCATAAAAGTTTGCTGGCTCAAGGCCAATTGAATAATTATTTTTGGCTCAAGGCCTATTGCATGAAGTTTTCCAGCTCATGGCTCAATTTATAAAGTTTTTTTTGGCTCAAGGCTAATCACATAACTCATTTTTCGAGCTAAGAGGCTCATAGTATTTATTTTTCGAGCTAGGAGGCTCAATGCATTCGAGCTAGGAGGCTCGCTGCATTCTTTTGGAGCTAGGAGGCCCATCACATTTTTTCTTTTCTGGAGCTAGGAGGCCCGTCGCATTTATGAATTTCTCCTTTAACTTTTGGGATCAGAGGCCCACAGTTATTTAATTTTCGAGCTCAGAGGCTCATTGTCATTTAATTTTTGGATCAGAGGCCCGCTGTCATTTAATTTTCGAGCTCAGAGGCTCATTGTCAGTTAATTTTTGGGATCAGAGGCCCACTGTCTTTTAATTTTCGAGCGCAGAGGCTCATCGTCATTTATTTTTTGGGATCAGAGGCCCACTGTCATTTAATTTTAGAGCTCAGAGGCTCATAGCAATTTATTTTTGGGATCAGAGGCCCATTGCACTTTTAATTTTCTATCATTTACTTTCGGGATCAGAGGACCATCGCAATTTAAATTCCTGCAATTTACCTTTTCGGGATCAGAGGCCCAATGTACTTTTTAAATTTCTATCTTTTATTTTCGGGATCAGAGGCCCATGGACTTTTAGTTTTCAGGATCAGAGACCCATCGCAATTTTAAATTCCTGCAATTTACCTTTTAGGATCAGACGCCCATCGCAATTTAAATTCCTGCAATTTTCCTTTTTGGGATCAGAGGCCCACTGCACTTTTTTAATTTTTATCATTTAATTTTCTGTCATTTATTTTCGGGATCAGAGGCCCATCGTAATTTTAAATTCCTGCAATTTACCTTTTGGGATCAAAGGCCCATCGCACTTTTAAATTTCCATCATTTAATTTTAGGGATTAGAGGCCCATCGCATTTTAAGTATCTGTCATTTGCTTTTGTGCCTACATCGTTTGCATTTAATCCTTTTGTATAGTGGCATGCATTCCCGAACAAAATGCGTGTTCTTTTTCTTTACTCGTCCCTTACTATGATCACATGAAGGGTCACCCTTCATGTCTTATAGGAAGCGACAAGTAAAGAGGGGCAACTATGAACACCCCATTTTGACCGGGTTCCTTTTGCTTTTCACTTGAATTTACCAAAAAATACCAAAAAATTGAAAAAATTAAAATCATAAAAAATATGTCGAATTTTAAGAAAAATCCAAAAAAGAGTGGAGTTTTATTTTATTTCTTCATAATAGTCCAAAAATGATAAAATAAAAAATCACAAAAATATTTTAATTTCTTGTTAATGCAATTTGTTTTGTAAATGAAGAAATAAAAATGTGGGACAATTTGTGGTTTTAAGTTATGACCTGTGTTTATGATACTAATAAAGAAAAAGGAAGAAAAAGAGTCATTGGGCAAAAATAAAAAAACAACCAAGTCTCAACCCATACCCTTGCTCCAGTTCAGATCCATTTCCCTTCTCTTAACCCTGACTCGGATCCACATTTTTGGTTCTCCTCCTCACCCCCACTCTAGAAACCCTAGCCACCGGTAACACCCCGAAAATCCTATATATGTTAATAATGAATTTTATTTGCTTAAATTAGGTTATTTATTTTATTGGGTGCGTTATCATAGTTTATACACTTTTATAAGGCAAATATTATGCTATTGTTATTATTATTATTTGTTTAGAAAAATATTATTTAAGTAATTTAAATAATATGATTGAAGGAAATTATTTTCCAAAGTTAATCTATTTGATTTTAGATTTGAAAATAAAATGGTTTGGATTTAATCAAAAATTTATTTTGGATTATTGATTTCCTAGGTTGATAAATTTAATCATCAATCTCTATCTTATTTCGAATTTTGAAAATTTAGATTTGTTTCTCTTTGCTTTTAGATTAAAGGGTCAAGATTTATTTCTTTTTTTGACTTAATCTCAACTACTCAATTTTTACCTATAACTACAAAAAAAAAAAAGGAAGAAAAGAAAAACCCAACCCCACCCCACCGCTGACTCTCTCTTTCTCCCTTTCTTTTTCTTTTTCTTTTCTTTTCTTTCTTCTTCTTTCTTTTCTTTCTTCCCTTTTCTTCTTCCTCCGAACGGCGCCTCTCCCTCTCTCTCTAAACTTTCTCTCCTTCTCTATTCATTTCCGGCCAACTCCGGCCACCCCTCACAAAACCAAAATCATAGAAATGTTCCTTATCTTCTCCTCTACAATTCTAACCAAACATTTTTCCAAACGGAGAAAGTTGACGACGGGGCCACCGCCACTGTTTGGGCATTTTCCAGCCACCGTCTGGCCACCTTTCACCAAACCAACCTTGTAACTTTACTCTCCTCACCTTCCTCTACATTTCTAGCTTAACATTTTTGCAAACGGACAACGTTGACGGCAGAGCCACCGTAGAACCGCCACTGTTTTGGGGTTTTCCGGCCACCGTTTGGCCTCCCTTTCCAGAAATGAACCAACCACGTGGAAGGCGCCATCTTCCTCCACGTTTTGGACTAAGCACCGCCACTGCCACCGCCGGAGCCGCCGTGCACCACCGCCGAGACCGCCGGAACTGCTCTTTCTTCCTCTTGGTCTTGGAGTTGTTGTGGAGTTAGGACGTCAATGCCACCTTCAGCCGCCTCTTGGATTTGATGCTTGGAGTTGCTCATCAAAGAGACTTCATTTAAGGTAAGGGGATAAACCTGAGGAACTCCATTTCCGACAGCTATGTGCTGCATCAGTGTTTGTATTGTATTTAAATACTCTGTATCTGATTGTTGGTTGATTGCTTGGTTTACTGCTGTTGATTTGAGTATGTATGATATAACTGTTGATATAGTTGAATACATACTATAATTGTTGAATAATTATATGGATGTATCGTGTGCCCTGCTGTGGGATTTAAGGCGTTAGAGGACCTAATTTTGATTAGGATCCGACATCGTGTAACTTAAAAACTTTAAAAAGCCTGAAATGCTAAGTTGAGGAAATAAATATGTTTTATTGTTTCGCAGTTTAATTTAAGAGAAAATACATGAATTATCTCTTTAGAAATAAAGTATTTTGAAATAAAATATAATGAATAGCTGCTTTTAAGGAAAATCAACTTAAATGAGCAAAGTTGTGAAAATGTGGGTTTTAATAACGAAAAACGATGTTTTTAAATTAAATAGGGCGTTAGAGACCTTTATTAGTCTTTAAAGTAATAAAGTTAACCGTTTGAGCAAAAGCGTTTTAATAAACGTGATTTTCAAAATTTATTGGTGTTATCCAAGGAAAAAGGTTTTTACAATTTTTAAGGTTTGTGTTTTACCGAAAAACAACGAAAGAAAAAGAAATAGTCTGTGGACTACGTTTTGTTTTATAGAAAACCGATCTCGATGACTTTGTGTAAGTATCGGAGATTTCGGTTTTTGATTTTCAAGTTTTCAAGAAAAGTGGTTTTAAAGCTTAGAAACTAGAAACCGAGACGTCGGGGTTCTAGGGTTCTGCAGAACACGTGGATCAAGGATCCGTGTTAGTTGTGGTCCTGTCGGCTTAGGGACAATCTTTGTGGTCCTGTAAGCTTGAGGATGTTTTTATGATCTTGAATCCAACGTCCTTGACTGGTGCATCGGTTAGGGATGTTTGGGATTTGAGTTGTTTTTGGACTAAATGTCCTGTTTTGAGAAAATGTTTTTGAGGCTTAAAGAGTCTACGACATTATGGTGGTTGTTAGCGTTGATGCTACAACGAGGAAATATTGATGCGACAAAGATCAATTATCGGAAACTAGATAGTTTCTCATGCATTTTGTGTGTTGGGCAGACGTGCCGTGAAATGGGGGACCTTGATAGGCAAGGAGAACCTGATATGACGTAATGTCATTATGTAACATTGTGCCTTGATGGACAATGATGTCATACGTGCTGTGTGTTCGTATTGTGCCCAGTGAAGAGGACAATATAGTATGACTTATACATCGTGAGTACCACTGACATGCGCGTCCATGTATTATTTCCTGGAAGGTTACGTGCTCACGTTTAGCCGAATGTTGATTCTGGCGTTTGTTATTGTATCCTGCGGGGCAATAACGTTGAGTCTGATCAACTCGTATTTATGGTGTTGGGATTTCCGGAAATCTAGTTTGAATATTAGTTGAGCTATATGGAAGTGTCATGCATACGTTTAGGGAATAACGTTGATTGTGGGGTACGAAACCCTTGTGCCTTTACTGTTGTTAGTACTTGATTTTACATGCTATATTATGTGATGTATGATGATTTGAATGAGTTATATTATATGAATCTGTTGTTTTGGATTGGGCATATAGTTGTCGTTTATGGATTCATATATTGGTTTCTCACCCTTGCCTGTACATGTTGGACACCCTGTGTGTTTTTGGATACATGTACAGATGTTTTATTAACAGTCTTCTAAATCACTCTGGGACCCTCTAGCTTGAGTGCTTGAGGTTGACGACGAAGAGGTGTAGTTTGTTGACGACGAGACCCAGTCTCATTGGTACGACTTATGTTAGACAGTAAGTTTTATTGTCCATAGAATTCTTTTGTCAGACCAGCTCTTAAGATTTATAAATGTGTAAGTTCAGTCGTCCGACTGTGACTATGAGTGTTGTGTATTGAGAGATTCGAAGTATGTATGCCTAATGGCAGAACTAGAATTATTGTCATATATGATGAGTTTCATTTTGTTTCCTTGGATTGTTAAAGCTATTCTTTTGGTATCAGATTTTCGCAATTACTATAGAGTTATTTTCGAAAAAGTCTTTTGTTAATAAGGGTAAATGGTTATTTTGGGTTACAAAAGTGACACCCGGAGGAGAGGGGTGTTACAAATGGTATCAGAGCTGGTCGATTTCTTTCAGGATCTAGGTTATGGATTCATTATGTTTTTGCTGTGTTTACTCTGTGTTTTGATTGGATAGAGGTCAGTAGGTGTAAGAACAGTCTATGATGACTTGCTCCTTTTGAAATCCGACCAATTGGATTGATTGGATCTGATGATCCAGATGTGTTCAGGCAGGTTCTCTGTATCGCGAGGCGAACAGGATTTCGCGTCGCGAGGCAGAGAAGGGGTGTTTTGCTTCTCAGGCATGTTCTCTGTATCGCGAGGCGAACAGGATTTCGCGTCGCGAGGTAGAGAAGTGGTGTTTTGCTTCTCAGGCAGGCTTCCTGGATCGCGAGGCGATATGATTTTCGCGTCGCGAGCCCGAGGAGCTGTTCTTTGCTCCTCAGGCAGACTCTCTGGGTCGCGTGGCGAGAATTGTCTCGCGTCGCGATGCCGAGAGTTGGGATGTTTCTACTCGGGCTTACCCTCTGTCTCGCGTCGCGAAGGTACGGTCGCCTGGCGAGTAACTGGTTTCTTGTTCTTCTTTTTATTTCCTTCTTGGAAATAATGTATGTGAGTTACTAAGTAAGGTTGGCTTTGAGACAGTTCCTTAGTCAGTTCTAGCAAATAGGCTTGAATATGACCGTTACGTTATGAGTCAAGGATGGTAGACTCTTAGCTAGCAAGTAAGGGAAAACTCCTTTATATGTGAAGGAAATTCGATTATTGGG
This sequence comes from Ammopiptanthus mongolicus, assembly GCA_039655645.1. Taxonomy (NCBI): domain Eukaryota; kingdom Viridiplantae; phylum Streptophyta; class Magnoliopsida; order Fabales; family Fabaceae; genus Ammopiptanthus; species Ammopiptanthus mongolicus. Next base: position 72,053,825 of record CM077344.1, on the reverse strand, counting down.
AAAGTTGCCAAGGAAAACAAGTGTACCTCAGACAAGTAGAGGAATACCAAATGTTTCGGAAGTAGATGCGTAGGTAGTTAGTAAGCGACCAAAGGGACGGCAAGATAACGACATGTTTACAAATAAAGTTGAGAGACTGGAATGGAATCCAGGTGGAGCAATGGAAGTGTAGTAAGGACTAAGGCTTGATGGTTTGAACAAAATGAAAATTTGTATAGCTGTGTTATGATGATTCGATGTAGAATTAATCATATTGTTTTAAGTTAGCCGATACCCCTGATGAGAGTCCTTGTGTTAAAGGATAGACGACCCTGTAATGTTGAAAGAGAGAAGACTTAGGAGCCCGATAATATTTCAGCGATGATGTCCCTCGAAGTATGGTATCGCGTGAATTTTCCTCTGTTAGTATTTTAAGAAATGATTGGAACCTCCACTGTTTATGGATTTGATGGATAAGACTTTTGTCTCCATTAGGATAGATTGAGGGTTATGCGTTGTGGGTAGATTAGTGATCTATGCTGATGATGGTAAGGGGTATGTATGATACCTAAGTATACTTTTCAGAGGTTACGACTGATCAGAGACTAAGTGGAAGAAAGAATGGAAGCAAGTCTTTAGCGACAGATTAGTAGTAGAGAGTAATTGACTAGCATGTGAAAAAGCTGATGATAAGTTTCTAAAGTTCGTTTTATTTATCCTAGAGAGTATGACCTTGTTGGATTGTTTCCCTGTCTAAACAATAGGTGACACACGTGTATGCGTGTTTTGTTGGATTCTAATCGGGTTGAAGCCTTGTAAGAACTCATGATCAGTAAATGGTAATTATATATATGTAGCACCTTGTTTATCCTTTTGATATTATGTCGGACATCTGAATGAGGTGCCTATCGTGTAAGACTTTCAGGAGAATTTTCTGAAAATGTTCCAAGGTTGTGTTGCGAAGGATGTGGAGTTTCGATTGATCTAGTTTCTAGGGTCAGTCAGACCTCCATCGTTTTGTGTAGAATGTTGCCTACAAATCTAACCAGGTTAGACTACATGAAATGGAGTATTCGTCCATTTCTTAATAAAATTGTTATCGTCGGAGAAGTTCTCGTTTACTCTAGGAGTCACGATGAACATGAGGAAACCCTGTGGCATGTATTGTGGACCCTACGTGAGAAAAGCTGTCGTGAAGTTGCTTAAGCGCGAGTTTGGACTCAATGGTAGTGAAAATTCTTAAAGCATGCGATCCCAAACGAGTATTTGTACTCACACTCCTACATAATCCTCAGTGTATTAGACATTTGAGTGAGTTGGGTTAATAGTATCCATTGGTCTGGATATTTTCATATCATTTCATTGAAAGCTTTGTTATGACTATTCATTTGGTTGTAACAAAAACGACTTCTTGATATATGACTATTCCTTGGGTTGTAACACAAACGACTTCTTGATATTGGAAGTTTCTTGATGTCTAATCACCTTTACCTTTGGTAAATGTGATCTAGTTTGATTCTTGGCCAGACTATTCATTTATTGATTCCCTAATCCGTTGGGAGATTCTTGTGAAAGAAGGAACTTTATTAGAGTCATGGTTGTAAATATGTATTAGCTATGCATTTTTACACTCATGAACCTACTGAAGAATCTTTTTACATACTGGATATTCCTGCATTCTTTTCATAGTGGTAAAGTTCTTCTATATACTTTCTTATGAGAGTGAGACCAAGAAAATTTTCCTGTTGGAAATTTCCTTCCTTAATCCTCATGGATCGAGTAGAGACCGAATTCAATGGATCACTTTCAACTCGAGTGGACGAGCAAGGAAAACGATTTGATCTTTGGAATGTTGGTTAGGAGTAAGTGTAGTAGCTACTGCGATAATTCCTTTAGTAGGATAAATAAGAAGTGATGAGAGTTTGGTTGGAGTATAGTTATGACTGATAAGATGTGAACCTTTAAGATCAATCTCAGTAAGTGAGACAATTATCATAAGTCAAGTATTGATCGGGACATAATAGTAGTTAGGAGGTCAAGGATAATTATCGATGTCTGTGGTTAAGATTGATTGTATGAGTTTGGAGAATTGTAGGAAAGTGTCCTTGGTAGTTTGGTAGTTTTACCTAAGCTGAAGATTTATAGAAAAGGGGAATTCTTGAGTGAAACTAAGTTGTTCGAGAAGTTTAAAATTTATGTACCTTATGTGAATTCTCTTGGTTGTAGTTGTAGTTGTATTAATAGGTGCAACCATGTTTTGTAAGGTTGAGATGCATGATCGTGATGTAAATTGAAGAGATGGACTACGTTCAAAAGAAAACTAAGACTAGGATTGGATATCTTGGATAGGAACTGATGGATGTGTTGTGATAGGAAGGTGTACCGTAATTTAAAATAAGTATGTGGAAGGAAGACTTCCTAAATGAATTAAAAGTAAAAGAGAAGTTGTTAAGTTTAATTATGCCTCTCACATTTGAGAGATTAAGGTAAAATATTGAGGAGAAGGAGTATGGATTGAGGAGAAGTGATTTGATTTAACGATAAATCGAACGGATAATAGGCATGAAGTTTGTTATTAAGTTACAAGTGTTATCTAAGGAAGAAGTACGTACGGGAAGTACATTGGGGAAACCTGAGGATGAAGAGATCTTGTCTAGTTGAGTCACGAAATTTCGAGGACGAAATTTTTTTTTTAGTGGGGTAGTATTGTAACACCCCGAAAATCCTATATATGTTAATAATGAATTTTATTTGCTTAAATTAGTTTATTTATTTTATTGGGTGCATTATCATAGTTTATACACTTTTATAAGGCAAATATTATGCTATTGTTATTATTATTATTTGTTTAGAAAAATATTATTTAAGTAATTTAAATAATATGATTAAAGGAAATTATTTTCCAAAGTTAATCTATTTGATTTTAGATTTGAAAATAAAATGGTTTGGATTTAATCAAAAATTTATTTTGGATTATTGATTTCCTAGGTTGATAAATTTAATCATCAATCTCAATCTTATTTCGAATTTTGAAAATTTAGATTTGTTTCTCTTTGATTTTAGATTAAAGGGTCAAGATTTATTTCTTTTTTTGACTTAATCTCAACTACTCAATTTTTACCTATAACTACAAAAAAAAAAAAGGAAGAAAAGAAAAACCCAACCCCACCCCACCGCTGACTCTCTCTTTCTCCCTTTCTTTTTCTTTTTCTTTTCTTTTCTTTCTTCTTCTTTCTTTTCTTTCTTCCCTTTTCTTCTTCCTCCGAACGGCGCCTCTCCCTCTCTCTCTAAACTCTCTCCTTCTCTCTTCATTTCCGGCCAACTCCGGCCACCCCTCACAAAACCAAAATCATAGAAATGTTCCTTATCTTCTCCTCTACAATTCTAACCAAACATTTTTCCAAACGGAGAAAGTTGACGACGGGGCCACCGCCACTGTTTGGGCGTTTTCCGGCCACCGTCCGGCCACCTTTCACCAAACCAACCTTGTAACTTTACTCTCCTCACCTTCCTCTACATTTCTAGCTTAACATTTTTGCAAACGGACAACGTTGACGGCAGAGCCACCGTAGAACCGCTACTGTTTTGGGGTTTTCCGGCCACCGTTTGGCCTCCCTTTCCAGAAATGAACCAACCACGTGGAAGGCGGCATCTTCCTCCACGTTTTGGACTAAGCACCGCCACTGCCACCGCCGGAGCCGCCGTACGCCGCCACCGTGCACCGCCGCCGGGACCGCCGGAGCTGTTCTTTCTTCCTCTTGGTCTTGGAGTTGTTGTGGAGTTGGGACGTCAATGCCACCTTCAGCCGCCTCTTGGATCTGATGCTTGGAGTTGCTCATCAAAGAGACTTCATTTAAGGTAAGGGGATAAACCTGAGGAACTCCATTTCCGACAGCTATGTGCTGCATCGGTGTTTGTATTGTATTTAAATACTCTGTATCTGATTGTTGGTTGATTGCTTGGTTTACTGCTGTTGATTTGAGTATGTATGATATAACTGTTGATATAGTTGAATACATGCTATAATTGTTGAATAATTATATGGATGTATCGTGTGCCCTGCTGTGGGATTTAAGGCGTTAGAGGACCTAATTTTGATTAGGATCCGACATCGTGTAACTTAAAAACTTTAAAAAGCCTGAAATGCTAAGTTGAGGAAATAAATATGTTTTATTGTTTCTCAGTTTAATTTAAGAGAAAATACATGAATTATCTCTTTAGAAATAAAGTATTTTGAAATAAAATATAATGAATAGCTGCTTTTAAGGAAAATCAACTTAAATGAGCAAAGTTGTGAAAATGTGGGTTTTAATAACGAAAAACGATGTTTTTAAATTAAATAGGGCGTTAGAGACCTTTATTAGTCTTTAAAGTAATAAAGTTAACCGTTTGAGCAAAAGCGTTTTAATAAACGTGATTTTCAAAATTTATTGGTGTTATCCAAGGAAAAAGGTTTTTACAAGCTTTGTTTTAAGGTTTGTGTTTTACCGAAAAACAACGAAAGAAAAAGAAATAGTCTGTGGACTACGTTTTGTTTTATAGAAAACCGATCTCGATGACTTTGTGTAAGTATCGGAGATTTCGGTTTTTGATTTTCAAGTTTTCAAGAAAAGTGGTTTTAAAGCTTAGAAACTAGAAACCGAGACGTCGGGGTTCTAGGGTTCTGCAGAACACGTGGATCAAGGATCCGTGTTAGTTGTGGTCCTGTCGGCTTAGGGACAATCTTTGTGGTCCTGTAAGCTTGAGGATGTTTTTATGATCTTGAATCCAACGTCCTTGACTGGTGCATCGGTTAGGGATGTTTGGGATTTGAGTTGTTTTTGGACTAAATGTCCTGTTTTGAGAAAATGTTTTTGAGGCTTAAAGAGTCTACGACATTATGGTGGTTGTTAGCGTTGATGCTACAACGAGGAAATATTGATGCGACAAAGATCAATTATCGGAAACTAGATAGTTTCTCATGCATTTTGTGTGTTGGGCAGACGTGCCGTGAAATAGGGGACCTTGATAGGCAAGGAGAACCTGATATGACGTAATGTCATTATGTAACATTGTGCCTTGATGGACAATGATGTCATACGTGCTGTGTGTTCGTATTGTGCCCAGTGAAGAGGACAATATAGTATGACTTATAAATCATGAGTACCACTGACATGCGCGTCCATGTATTATTTCCTGGAAGGTTACGTGCTCACGTTTGGCCGAATGTTGATTCTGGCGTTTGTTATTGTATCCTGCGGGGCAATAACGTTGAGTCTGATCAACTCATATTTATGGTGTTGGGATTTCCGGAAATCTAGTTTGAATATTAGTTGAGCTATATGGAAGTGTCATGCATATGTTTAGGGAATAACGTTGATTGTGGGGTACGAAACCCTTATGCCTTTACTGCTGTTAGTACTTGATTTTACATGCTATATTATGTGATGTATGATGATTTGAATGAGTTATATTATATGAATCTGTTGTTTTGGATTGGGCATATAGTTGTCGTTTATGGATTCATATATTGGTTTCTCACCCTTGCCTGTACATGTTGGACACCCTGTGTGTTTTTGGATATATGTACAGATGTTTTATTAACAGTCTTCTAAATCACTCTGGGACCCTCTAGCTTGAGTGCTTGAGGTTGACGACGAAGAGGTGTAGTTTGTTGACGACGAGACCCAGTCTCATTGGTACGACTTATGTTAGACAGTAAGTTTTATTGTCCATAGAATTCTTTTGTCAGACCAGCTCTTAAGATTTATAAATGTGTAAGTTCAGTCGTCCGACTGTGACTATGAGTGTTGTGTATTGAGAGATTCGAAGTATGTATGCCTAATGGCAGAACTAGAATTATTGTCAAATATGATGAGTTTCATTTTGTTTCCTTGGATTGTTAAAGCTTTTCTTTTGGTATCAGATTTTCGCAATTACTATAGAGTTATTTTCGAAAAAGTCTTTTGTTAATAAGGGTAAATGGTTATTTTGGGTTACAAAAGTGACACTCGAAGGAGAGGGGTGTTACACCACCACCCTCTCCTCTCTTCTCTTTGTGCCAATCTTGTTTTCTCATCACAAATCAAATCTTTGCTTGAATCTTTCCTTCTTAGCCGCATCCCCTTAATAAATCTCCTCAATTCCAGAAATCTCGCACCACCAACCCTCATATTTGTAACACCCCGATTTTCTTAATCTTTTAATTAATCAGTAATTAATTAATTGTATTTTATTTGAGGGTCTAGAAACTTTAATAAATTATTCTGAGGCCATAGTCACGCTCTACGCTATCGTAGGAAGCTATGGTTAAGTTTTGGGTCGAAAACTCAGACGGAGCCCGATCTGCGTTTTTCCTTGACAGTAGTGCTTTACTACTATCGAGACCTAATTTGGACCCGCTAACGAGACAGTTAGTCTTAGAATCACATTTCCTACACTTTCGAAAAAGTTCGTCCTGACGTTCGAAAATAAAAATAATATTATTATATTCAGGCCGATAATCGTTCTAGGAGACGATTCGAGTTGTCTTAGGGTTTTTCGGGAACCTTGAGCCAATGATTTTCATACCAAGGCTATGTTAAATCATTTGGGGGCTCCTACAAATGTCGTGAGGATTTTCAAATTATCGGGACGTGAATTGACCAAATTATCCTTGGTTAGTTTTTACTAATTACCTCTTTACCTTTCTTAACCCTTAAGTCTTCTTAAATATCAACAATTACCTCACCCACTCACCTTTTCTCCCCCTCATTCACGTGCCCCTGCTGCTGGCTGCTTCTCTCTTCTTCTTTCTTCTTCTTCTTCCTTCTCCTTCTTTCTTCTTCCTTCTTCTTCCTCCATTTTCAACCTCTTTTTCCTCAAGCTTCCTCAAGCTTTTTCAAGCAAGTTTGTGAAGCAAAGTTGCTCCTCTCATCCTCCTCTACAACCTAGAAGGTATAGATTTCATACTTGAGCTCTCAATATTTATTTTCTCCCTTTATTTTCATGAATTTCAATTTCTACATCTAAACTTCAAAAATCTCTAGAAAATTGTAGAAAAATCATTTTGAGACCAAACCAATTCCTATGAGCTAGCATCATTCCCTACTATCATAATCCAAGAGCTTGTGATGAAATAAAATCTCTAGCCTATTTATCTTTTAGGGTCCGAATGGGTGGGTTTTTGGGAAAAAAAAAATGGGTTTTGTTCTTTGTTCTTGATTCCTCATGTGTCATCCCTTAATCATGTAATCCAAGTGATTAGGAGGCCAAATCACACTCTCACCTATTTTTCATGGTGAGGTCCGAAACCCTACTTTGATTGTTTAAGGGGTTTTGGTTCAAATCTTTGATAATTGATCATTGATTATGCATTAGGTATGCTTAAGGGTCATTGATCCAAGAGTTGGTAGAATTTCAATATCACTAGCCTACTTAAGTAATTAAGGGCAGTAGCTAATCCTAGAGATTAGATAGATTATGGTTTACTTATTTTAATTTCTGGTTGTGTTTTGTTGTATAGACTCGGACAGGATTCGAACATCCGATAGCGCACCCGACTGACAGCTGCGGAGTCGTAGCCGGAGCTGCTCGAGGAAATCACTAAGGTGGGGAGAAAGAACTCATATCGTCGGGAAGGCAAGCTAGTATAGAATATATATATATATATATATATATATATATATATATATATATATATATATATATATATATATATATATATATATATATATATATATATATATATATATCTGTGTAGGGAAACCCTAAAACCCTACTAGAGGTTGAGCCCTGGAAAAGTGCCTGGACCCTGGGTGTAGGTACTTTTGGGCTATCCCCACTAAGTTGATGATATGACTATTGTAGTTTATTGAGGTTGATGTGTTGAATTGGTCATTTGATTATTTGTTGGTTTTATTTGTTGAACTGCCTACATGATGAATTATTGTTTGACTTTATAATGATAGCTGTGTACTGGTAGAATTACTGTTGTGATGATAATGTGATTTGATTGATTGAGTGTTGATGAGAGTATGGTGAGCATTGATGTTGTTCGGGTTGATATCGTTGTGGTCCCGACCGTGGAGCTGTGGCTCGTAGACGCAAGGCGTCGTGATGCTGATGCGATGTTGATGATGATGTGATGTTGATGTTGATGATTGATGTTGACGTTGATGCGATGCGATGTGTCGTGGTCGTGGACGAGTGTTAGGCGTGAGGTTCCGATATCAACCTGCGATGGATGTTTGTTGCATTTTCATAACATTTCATACCACAGCATTTGGTCCCAAAGGGGGATGTCCAATTGGGGACGTTACGTAAAATCCCGAGGCGGGATATGATGTGATGTGATGTGATGTGATCCCGACGGGGATGTCCAATTGGGGACGTGATGTATCGGCCGACATGCATATAGGGAAGACAGCATATACATAGGGATTAGTATCCCTCCCATAGGCTTATTCGAGAGAACGATGTTTGAGATGATTGTGATTGGTGACCTAAGAGATGGATGAGGTTGTGCTATATATGTTATCTGTGTTGTGTGATGTATATATATGTGCTGTACTGATGCCCCTCTCCCATATTGATGATATATGTTTCTTATCTCCCGCTATTTTTCTGTATGTGTTGCTCTTATTTTATGGGAAGACCCCGAGGAGGAACCAGTTGTTGAAGAGCTGGACGGCATTCCTTACGAGCCTGACGCTGGAGGACGTGCCGCAGACCCTAGCCTCGAGAGGTTGGGCAATGATCGTGATTAGTCGGAGAGCTATCTCTCGGCCTATCTTTCATACTTTTATTTTGGTTTGTAATCATATACTCGTATGTATTACTTCAGTTACTGTAGCCCTACTGATGGGGCAATGTTGTATGCGATATATTCCTTTATATTTTAAGCTGTGTACTCTGAAGCGTTGCGTGCCGTGTATTTGATTGCTTCCGCGCTCAATTTTCCGCTTCGCTTCGTTTTAATAAGGCGCGCTAACGTTTATTATGCGATTAAGATTAGTTAATATCTTAGGTTCTACTGATGGGACGGCGGGTCGTCTCATTTATTGGTATCAGAGCAGTTCGATTCTAATATCGGACTGTGAGGTTTAGGAAGTACACTAGTATTAACAGTTATATCCACATTGGGTACCAACTGTGTTAGAAAAAGGGTAGTGTGTCCGGTGCGCAAGATTATCAAGTGTGATAACTTCATTGTCCATAAAGAATATATATGTCGGTTGATTGATATGGTGGGTGGTTTCTGTCAGGTTCGCGAGGCGAGACTAGGTTTCGCGTCGCGAGACAGAATGACTGAACCATACTGATCAGGCTAGCCTTCCTGGTTCGCGAGGCGAGTAGATGTTCGCGTCGCGAGGCAGAGGGACTGTTCTTCACTGATCCATTTGGCCTTCTGGATCGCGTCGCGAGTAGGGGTTCGCGTCGCGAGGCCGAAAAGTTGCTCCTCACTGATCAGACTAGATCTCTGGAACGCGTCGCGAGTAGAGGTTCACGTCGCGAGGCCAAGTGGCTGTTCTTTGCTGACCTTCTGGATCGCGAGGCGATCATCGTTTCGCGTCGCGAATCCGAAGGGCTTTCTGGCTCGCGTGGCGAGCATAATGTCGCGGGGCGAGAGCCTTCTTCTCTTGCCTTTTCTCTTATTTTCTTCATTTTCTTACCTAACTAACAAACTAGATATGACTTATGAATTGAAACTAACGCTTCTTTTACCAGGAAAGAATGGCTAGAGGACGTGGTAGAGGAAGGGGAGCACTAGTTGGAACCGGGGGCCCCGACAGTAGTGGGGATACCTCGGGAGTTGGAGGTAGCGGAGATCAGAATGAAGCGATGAGGGCCATGAGGGATTTGGCCGCTGCAATGCTGCAACAAACACAGCAGAATGCCCAGTTCATGCAGCGACAGGAAGAGAGGGATGCTAGACAACAACAGAATCCGGTTGGATTAGGTGAAGTTGTAAACACTGGACTGAATGCTTTCATGAAGGGGAATCCTCCCCAATTCCATGGGGACTACAATCCGGAGGCTGCTGAGTTATGGCTGCAAGAAATCGAGAAAGTCTTTGTGGCTATCCAGTGCAGAGAGGATAGGAAGGTTACTTACGCTGCTTTCATGCTAGTCGGAGCAGCTGAAGCATGGTGGAAAAACAAACAGAGACTGCTAGAAGCTGGAGGAAGATTACTGACTTGGGAGGTATTTCGTGAGAGCTTCTTGGAGAAATATTTTCCAAGGAGTGTTCGTCAAGAGAAAGAAAAAGAATTCCTAAGCCTGAAGCAGGACCAGAAGTCAGTTGGAGAATACGCCATGAGGTTCGAGGCGCTGCTGAAATTCTCCCAATTTTACCAAGTGTACCCGGATGAAGACTGGGTGTGCCGAAGGTTCGAAGACGGACTAAGGTCTGAGCTGAAGAGAGCCATGCTGCCGTTAAGTATCCGATCATTTCCCGAGCTAGTGGAAAAATGTACCATACTAGAAGGACACGATCAAGAGCGAATTACACAAACTCCAGTAACAAGTGGTGGACCAACCAGGAGCTTTGGTCAGAAAGGCTGAGGAGGAAAGTTCCAACCAAGGGCGAAGCCTTACAGTCGCCCGAATCAGCAACCAGCAAACTATGGAAGAGGAAATGCCAGTCAAGGGCAACCAGGATTCTCTAAGTGCTTTCGATGTGGCGGGCCGCATCAAGTGAAAGATTGTGCTCAGGCACCGAATGTCACTTGCTTCCGTTGTGGCACGTGGGGCCACTATGCCAACGAATGTCGAACAAGGGACGTCGGTAAGGGCCAAGTTCAACAGCAAGCCGGGAGGGCTCAGAGTGTTGGGACTGGACAACAAATGGTGGGCCAGCAGAACAGGCCTCAGACAACGGGAAGAGTGTTCGCCGTGAGAGGGTCTGAAGCCTCTCAAAGTCCCGATCTGATACAAGGTAAGTGCCTAGTTGCGGGGGGGACTCTTATCTGTTTTATTTGATTCGGGGGCTACACATTCCTTTATTTCTTTAGCGTGTGTGGATCATTTGAATTTACCTATTTCATCTTTACCATATAACTTGACTGTTTCTACACCTACGGGTGATTCCCTGACAACTCTATTTGTCTGTTTAAAATGCCCAGTTGTGTTAGAAAACCGATCTTTTCTTGTGGACCTAGTCTGTCTGCCTATGCAGCAGATTGATATTATCTTAGGCATGGATTGGCTTTCGGCCAACCATGTAATACTGGACTGTTCAAATAAAACCCTCTGCTTTTCCAAGCAATCTGGATCATTGCCTGCCAGTGATGGTGTATCGGGAGGTGTACAATCAGGAGAGTGCATGGTGCTGTTTTCTTTGGAAGCCGAAGAGACTCCAAGTCTTGATGCTTTGCCAGTGGTGCGTGAGTTTCCGGATGTATTCCCGGATGATGTGCCAGGATTGCCACCCAAGAGAGAGGTGGAGTTTGCAATCGACCTTACACCCGGAGCCGGACCGATTTCGATAGCACCCTATCGAATGTCCTTAACAGAGTTGGCAGAGCTGAAGAAGCAATTGGACGACATGCTGCAAAAGCAGTTTATTAGACCGAGTGTTTCACCATGGGGAGCACCAGTGCTGTTCGTCAAGAAGAAGGACGGCAGTTCAAGGTTGTGTGTGGACTACAGACAACTCAACAAGGTGACGATCAAGAATAAATACCCATTGCCAAGGATTGACGATCTTATGGACCAATTAAGGGGAGCAACGGTATTTTCTAAGATTGATTTGAGATCCGGTTATCATCAAATAAGGGTGAAAGAAGATGATATACCAAAGACAGCTTTTAGGAGTCGGTACGGACACTACGAGTATCTAGTTATGCCTTTTGGTGTGACTAATGCTCCTGCAGTGTTCATGGACTACATGAATAAGATCTTCAGACCGTACCTCGATAAGTTTGTCGTTGTTTTTATCGATGACATCCTTATCTACTCCTTGGACAAGGAAGAACATAAAGGGCATTTGAGGATTGTACTTCAAGTTCTTAAGGACAGACAACTCTATGCCAAGTTGTCGAAGTGCGAGTTCTGGCTGGAGGAAGTACAATTCCTTGGACATGTGATCGACAAGGATGGTATCGCAGTAGATCCTGCAAAAGTAGAAGCTGTGGTCAAATGGGAAAGTCCTAAGACGGTAACCGAGATCCGAAGTTTTCTCGGACTAGCAGGATACTACAGAAGGTTCATCGAGGGATTTTCGAAGGTTGCGTTACCTCTGACGCAATTAACGAGGAAAGGAAAAGCGTACGAATGGACAGAAGAGTGTGAGACTAGTTTCCAAGAGCTGAAAGGGAGGCTAACTACATCTCCGGTACTAGTCTTGCCAAATCCATCAATGTCGTTCGATGTGTACTGTGACGCATCGTACCAAGGTTTGGGTTGTGTGCTTATGCAAGAAAGGAAAGTGGTAGCTTATGCGTCCAGACAGCTAAAAGTGCACGAACGGAATTACCCAACCCACGACCTAGAGTTGGCCGCAATAGTGTTTTCATTGAAGATTTGGAGACACTATCTTTATGGCGCTAAATTCAGCGTGTTTAGCGACCATAAAAGTTTAAAGTATTTGTTCGACCAAAAGGAGTTGAACATGCGGCAAAGGAGATGGATGGAATTCATAAAGGATTATGAATTTGATCTACAGTACCACCCAGGAAAGGCCAACGTGGTGGCAGACGCTTTGAGTCGGAAATCTTTGCATATGTCCGCTATGATGGTGAAAGAACTGGAACTGCTGGAACAGTTCAGGAATCTGAACCTGGACGTGGAGTTATCCAGAGATAAGATAAGTTTAGGAATGATCGCTATCACTAGTGATTTTCTGAACTTGATCTGGAAAAAGCAAGGAGAAGATCAGTACCTACAGGAAAAGAACCAGATGGTAGAAGAAGGAAGGCGACCATGTCTTTATGAGAGTCACTCCAAGAACTGGAATCGGCAGGGCAATCAAATCCAGAAAGCTTACACCTAGATTCATTGGACCATTTCAAATTCTTCGCCGAATTGGTCCAGTTGCCTACCAAATTGCCTTACCTCCCAACCTATCCAATATTCACAATGTATTCCATGTATCCCAACTCAGAAAATATCATCCCGATCCATCACACGTGATAGAGCCCGAATCAATCCAGGTAAGGGATAACTTAGAATACGAAGCATTGCCTGTACGGATTGAAGACATGAGGGTGAAGGAACTCCGCGGAAAGCAGATTCCCTTAGTCAAGGTCATATGGGATGCTACAACAGGAGATGCCACCTGGGAACGTGAAGAGGATATGCAGCAGCGGCATCCACATCTATTCTAAGGTACGTCGAATTTCGAGGACGAAATTCTTTTAAGGGGGGTAGTAATGTAACACCCCGATTTTCTTAATCTTTTAATTAATCAGTAATTAATTAATTGTATTTTATTTGAGGGTCTAGAAACTTTAATAAATTATTCCGAGGCCATAGTCACGCTCTACGCTATCGTAGGAAGCTATGGTTAAGTTTTGGGTCGAAAACTCAGACGGAGCCCGGTCTGCGTTTTTCCTTGACAGTAGCGCTTTACTACTATCGAGACATAATTTGGACCCGCTAACGGGACAGTTAGTCTTAGAATCACATTTCCTACACTTTCGAAAAAGTTCGTCCTGACGTTCGAAAATAAAAATAATATTATTATATTCAGGCCGATAATCGTTCTAGGAGACGATTCGAGTTGTCTTAGGGTTTTTTGGGAACCTTGAGCCAATGATTTTCATATCAGGGCTATGTTAAATCATTTGGGGACTCCTACAAATGTCGTGAGGATTTTCAAATTATCGGGACGTGAATTGACCAAATTACCCTTGGTTAGTTTTTACTAATTACCTCTTTACCTTTCTTAACCCTTAAGTCTTCTTAAATATCAACAATTACCTCACCCACTCACCTTTTCTCCCCCTCATTCACGTGCCCCTGCTGCTGGCTGCTTCTTTCTTCTTCTTTCTTCTTCTTCTTCCTTCTCCTCCTTTCTTCTTCCTTCTTCTTCCTCCATTTTCAACCTCTTTTTCCTCAAGCTTCCTCAAGCTTTTTCAAGCAAGTTTGTGAAGCAAAGTTGCTCCTCTCATCCTCCTCTACAACCTAGAAGGTATAGATTTCATACTTGAGCTCTCAATATTTATTTTCTCCCTTTATTTTCATGAATTTCAATTTCTAGATCTAAACTTCAAAAATCTCTAGAAAATTGTAGAAAAATCATTTTGAGACCAAACCAATTCCTATGAGCTAGCATCATTCCCTACTATCATAATCCAAGAGCTTGTGATGAAATAAAATCTCTAGCCTATTTATCTTTTAGGGTCCGAATGGGTGGGTTTTTGGAAAAAAAAAATGGGTTTTGTTCTTTGTTCTTGATTCCTCATGTGTCATCCCTTAATCATGTAATCCAAGTGACGAGGAGGCCAAATCACACTCTCACCTATTTTTCATGGTGAGGGCCGAAACCCTACTTTGATTGTTTAAGGGGTTTTGGTTCAAATCTTTGATAATTGATCATTGATTATGCATTAGGTATGCTTAAGGGTCATTGATCCAAGAGTTGGTAGAATTTCAATATCCCTAGCCTACTTAAGTAATTAAGGGCAGTAGCTAATCCTAGAGATTAGATAGATTATGGTTTCCTTATTTTAATTTCTGGTTGTGTTTTGTTGTATAGACTCGGACAGGATTCGAACATCCGATAGCGCACCCGACTGACAGCTGCGGAGTCGTAGCCGGAGCTGCTCGAGGAAATCACTAAGGTGGGGAGAAAGAACTCATATCGTCGGGAAGGCAAGCTAGTATAGAATATATATATCTGTGTAGGGAAACCCTAAAACCCTACTAGAGGTTGAGCCCTGGAAAAGTGCCTGGACCCTGGGTGTAGGTACTTTTGGGCTATCGCCACTAAGTTGATGATATGACTATTGTAGTTTATTGAGGTTGATGTGTTGAATTGGTCATTTGATTATTTGTTGGTTTTATTTGTTGAACTGCTTACATGATGAATTATTGTTTGACTTTATAATGATAGCTGTGTACTGGTAGAATTACTGTTGTGATGATAATGTGATTTGATTGATTGAGTGTTGATGAGAGTATGGTGAGCGTTGATGTTGTTCGGGTTGATATCGTTGTGGTCCCGACCGTGGAGCTGTGGCTCATAGACGCAAGGCGTCGTGATGCTGATGCTGATGCGATGTTGATGATGATGTGATGTTGATGTTGATGATTGATGTTGACGTTGATGCGATGCGATGTGTCGTGGTCGTGGACGAGTGTTTAGGCGTGAGGTTCCGATATCAACCTGCGATGGATGTTTGTTGCATTTTCATAACATTTCATACCACAGCATTTGGTCCCAAAGGGGGATGTCCAATTGGGGACGTTACGTAAAATCCCGAGGCGGGATATGATGTGATGTGATGTGATGTGATCCCGACGGGGATGTCCAATTGGGGACGTGATGTATCGGCCGACATGCATATAGGGAAAACAGCATATACATAGGGATTAGTATCCCTCCCATAGGCTTATTCGAGAGAACGATGTTTGAGATGATTGTGATTGGTGACCTAAGAGATGGATGAGGTTGTACTATATATGTTATCTGTGTTGTGTGATGTATATATATATGCTGTACTGATGCCCCTCTCCCATATTGATGATATATGTTTCTTATCTCCCGCTATTTTTCTGTATGTGTTGCTCTTATTTTATGGGAAGACCCCGAGGAGGAACCAGTTGTTGAAGAGCTAGATGGCATTCCTTACGAGCCTGACGCTGGAGGACGTGCCGCAGACCCTAGCCTCGAGAGGTTGGGCAATGATCGTGATTAGTCGGAGAGCTATCTCTCGGCCTATCTTTCATACTTTTATTTTGGTTTGTAATCATATACTCGTATGTATTACTTTAGTTACTGTAGCCCTACTGATGGGGCAATGTTGTATGCGATATATTCCTTTATATTTTAAGCTGTGTACTCTGAAGCGTTGCGTGCCGTGTATTTGATTGCTTCCGCGCTCAATTTTCCGCTTCGCTTCGTTTTAATAAGGCGCGCTAACGTTTATTATGCGATTAAGATTAGTTAATATCTTAGGTTCTACTGATGGGACGGCGGGTCGTCTCAATATTGGTCAAATCTCGTTCAATCACGCAAGGTAGGTGACTGTTCCTTCCATTTTCATTTTGAATCAAGGGATCTAATTGAATTTTTTCAGCAGATTTTCAGGGGAAGGAAATCAAAGCATTTAAGAGGGAATGGCTCTATAAAAAAACGCAGAACACGCAGAAGAAAGGGGATATGAAAAAACAGAGAAAAGACACACAATGAACACACAGAGAGTGCAAATTGATAGGGGTGACTTAGTGGCATAAACAGGGACAGAGAACCAGGGGAGAGAGAGAAGAAACAAAAAAAAAAAAAAAAGAGAGCAGCAAAAAAAAGCATACCCATAGAGTACAAAACAGAGGTGAAAAACAGGCACAGGGAGCGCGAAAGGAGAAGCAGAAAACGCAGATACGGTACTAACGAGGAAGGAGTGCGTACAAGGGACGAAATGAGGAGCTTTTAGTTTTCTTTTTCATCTCCCTGTGCTCGATTCTTTCGAAGGAAGAAGAAAAGGCAGGGGCTGAGCCACCACACGTAGACCCCATCCTTGGTTCTGATCCAGGTTGAGATTTGTTCTAAGTTAGGTACTGGATTTGTAAGATTACTAATGTGATGGAATTGTTTTTGTGATCTATTATGGTGTTTCAATGAGTTTGGACATTTGTATATTTTTTGGTGCATTATTCTGATTTAATCGCTTCCTGGTCTCACTTGTTTGTGTATGAACATAAACTGTTTGACAATATGCTGATACCAAATTTTGTCATTGATGAATAGATTGGCCTAGTTATATATATGTTCCTATTTGTGGAATTGTTTAATGGTATTTCCCAGTGACTTAGCATATTTATATGTTTAAGTTTGCTAATATGGCTCCCTAATTTGGTGAATAATCATGTTGATAGTATTTGATTAATTGCTACTAGTTCAATGAATGTCAGGGTACTTTTGCAAATCTGTTGTGTAAAGTACTGGTGTGTGCATCATATTGTTTTGTAAAAAAAAAAAAAAAAAAAAAAGAGACATAAAGAAACTGCATGTTTATTTTGGGGAAGCCATGTGCTTTATCTTTGGAGGCAATACAGGTTACGTTTTTCACCTATATAGTAGGAAGGGACATAAGTCTTCAAAATACCTTCATGGTTCTATCTCTCTAGTTTTTTTTTTTTTTTTATCGTGAGTTTGGTTTGGAAATAATGAAAAGTTGTAATGCAGTTATTGCCAGGCTTAGTGTGTTTCTTCCTTGTAAATAAGTTTCAAAGCTTTGCTAGAGATGTATTTGAATGTTGAAATTTGTTAAAAAATAAAATAATAGCTTAATGTAATTTGTATTATGTTGGGGTTGTTTTATGAGAAGTATCATGCTCAATCCCTTAGATTTGAGGTTGCTTTGTGAATCTATGTGGCATGTTCAACCTCATTCAGGACTTGTTATTATTAAAATTTTAAAATACGAAATCACTAAAAAAACTAAAATAGATAACTAAATATTTTTCTCCTCGACCTTTTATTTTGTTTTTGTGAAGTTTGATTCATCGTTCTTTTTATATTCTCATAAAATTTTTTTTGGGGTAAAATAAATATGTTAAAGTTCGTTAATTATTTGCACAATTAATTTGAGTAACCGTTTTTATGGGTGCATTAGGGGTGCTGTGGGGTTAAGTCCTCATCCTTCCCTATGCGCAGTCGGCTCCCGAATTTAGTTTTGGTTTCAAAAGCTTTTTTAAAGGTTTTCCAATTTTTCCTAAAGTAAATAAAATTGGTGGCGACTCTACATGTCTTTAATAATATCTCTTTTTTTCGCCGTTTCCTTTGCGATTACGGTCGCGACACTAAGCAGAAGCAGTTAACACAACAACTTACTTGATCAACAGAGGTCCATTGGTACCATTAGAGCACAAAATACCAAAAGAGGTTTGGAGTGGAAAAGAGGCAAAACTCTCACATCTTAGAGTTTTCGGCTGGGTAGCATATGTGCATACCAGTGATCAAGGAAGGAATAAAACGTGATCCTAAATCGAAGAAGTTCACTTTCATCGGTTATAGTGAGGATGAGTTTGGCTACCGCCTTTGGGATGATGATAACAAAAAGATAAACTGTAGTAAAGATGTGATCTTCAACGAAAGAATGTTGTACAAGGAATGACATAGCGCAGACACCAGTAACTCAAAATAGAGTGGGCCAGTGTATTCAGAAGTGGACGATGTCCTATAAGGTCCTTAGTTGAGAGTCCTTAATCAGAGGAATCAACTGAACAGAATAGCGAGTAGAAGTCTAACACACCAACTCCTCTTACTCCAGCTCTTGTATTGAGAAGGTCTTCTCGACCTCATGTGCCTAATAGGAGATATATGAACTATATGTTGTTAACTAATGGAGGGGAGACTGAAAACTATGAGGAAGCATGTTAGACTGTAGATGGCAGCAAGTGAGAGCTTGCCATGAAAGACAAGATGAAGTCTTTGATCTCCAATCAGACATGGGTACTAGCTGAGTTATCTATGGGAAAGAAGACACTTCACAATAAATGGGTGTATCAGGTGAAGGAGGAGCATGATGGTTGTAAGAGATATAAAGCTCGATTAGTTGTCAAAGGATTCCAACAGAAGGAAGGATTCGACTATATTGAATTTTTTGCTCTAGCTCTAGTTGTGAAGCTCAATACTATCAGGTCCGTCTTAAGTATTGTTGCCAGTGAAGAGCTCTATCTTGAGCAATTGGACGTGAAGGCCACATTTATTCATGGAGACTTAGATGAGGAGATTTACATTCACCAACCTGAAGGTTTCTTAGAGAAAAGGAAGGAGAATATGGTGTACAGATTGAAGAAGAGTTTGTATGGCCTGAAACAAGTCCTGAGACAGTGGTATAGGAAGTTTGGTGGCTTCATGCACAAGGAAGGTTTTCAAAAGTGCAATGTCGACCATTGTTGCTACTTCAAGAGATATAAGTCCAGTTATACCATTTTGCTACTTTAAGTCAATGATATGTTAGTAGCTTGTTTGGGTATGGATGAGATGAGAAACTTGAAGATAGAGTTGTCAAAAGAATTTGACATGAAGGATTTGGGTCCAGCAAAGAAGATCCTTGGAATGCAAATCACGAGAGCTAAGCAAAGAGGGATTTTTCATTTTGTAAAGATTCAACATGGGCGACGCCAAGCCGATAAGCGCATCTATGGCTAGTCATTTTCGCCTATCCAAGGACTAGTCCTCTCAGACAAAGGAAGAAAGAGAATTCACGGCTAAGGTTTCATACGCTTCAACCATTGGAACTTTGATGTACGCGATGGTTTGTATGATGCCAGATATTGGTCATGTAGTGGGAGTTGTTAGCAGGTTTATGTCAAATCCAAGTCAAGCTCACTGGAAAGCAGTCAAGTGGATTTTGAGGTATTTATGAGGCACTATAGAGATGTGTTTGTACTTTGGTAAAGGAGAATAAAAAGTACAAGGCTATGTAGATGCAGACTTTGGAAGTGAAGTTGATCATCGAAGAAGTACCACTAGTTACATATTCACTGTTGGAACTACAACTGTCAGTTGGACGTCACAGATACAAAAGATTGTTGCTTTATCCACTATAGAGGTTGGGTATGTTGCAGTAACAGAAGCCACTTAAGAACTGATATGGCTTCAAGGATTTTTAGCAGAGTTGGAATTCATCTAGGTGGAGTGTTTTGCATAGTGATAATCAGAGTGCAATACATCTGGCAAAGAACACAACATTTCATTCTAGAACAAAGCACATTGATCTTCATTATCACTTCATCAGGTCTCTGCTTAAGGGTGAGATGCCAATATTAAAGAAGATCCAAGGAAGTAAGAACCCAGCAGATATGTTGACAAAGGTCGTGGCCATCGACAAATTGAAGTTGTGTTCAACTTCAATTGACTTGCTAGAATAAGAGACAGAGAAGGTTGCTGCATTGATCGATGTGTGAAGATAGATTGAAATCAGTCTTCAAGTGGGAGATTGTTGGTTAAAATGAGGTAGCTGCACAACAATAGAATTGAATGAATAGTGTTGAGAAAAACAAGGAAAGATATCCTAAGAATTTGTTGGCAAAAACGCACACAGGAAGAATTTCCTTCTCTATAAATAGAGGCCTTCATCTGATGAAAAATATATAATTCCGACAACAAGAGAGAAAAACTAGATAGTTACAACAAGCAGCTCACCCGCTTAGTTAATTATTACCATGATATATATTAGATATATATTAGAAAAATATATAATTGGATAGACATTAATACTTTTCTGGTGTATCTTACCATGATATATATTAGATAGTTACAACAAGCAGCTCACTCGCTCAGTCAATTATTTTATTTATCATTTGTTTAGTTATTTTACTTATATCCTTTGATGTTTAAGGATTTTATAATTGTATGATTTTAAATAAAATAGTAGATAAGTTTCGAAAGTGTTAAATTGTAATAATTTATATTTTTATATTTAGATTTGTCTCGAATAATTATCATAAAAAATAAATTATATTTAGATAACAAAAGATTATTTAGGAGGAATACCTTTTCAATTCGCTTCACAAAAGGTCCTGCAGAACCATTAGCAAAAACGCTAATATAGTAGCTTTATCAAGAGCAGTCAATGGTACTTTGACATTGATAACTCCAACCTTATATAAGTATGTTTGATCCATTTTTGTTAAGAAAAAGGAACAGACGCTTTAATTCCTTTCAAAATATGCTCAGAAACCTATGAATCTGAAAGTAAAATTCAGTATAGCACCATGTTTTCATAAATGTGCAAACCTGCATGCCAACTAAACAAGAGAAAAGCAAACTGATGAAAGAAAAGCTTGCCAAAAAATTTTGCAAGTTATTTCCTTGAAAAACAAACTCGGAATTTTATTTTAACATACCATGTCTGCATGATGAATCACAACTACATCCTTACTTGTTTCAAAAGCTATACCCACCTCCCTAGAGCAGGTCAGTCTGATTTCATTCATCACCCCCCAAAAGAGAGGTAAGTGTAAGGATAACATAAGAGATTGGTGTAATTTCTAAATTTCGAAAATAAGACAGATGTGAGTGTAATTAAAGTAAATATGAGTGGAGGGCAACATAATTTACCTTTTTATTTATGATTAATTATGATATTATTATATTGATTTTATAAAATGTTTTTTAAGATGATATATAATATAATTTTTTTAACACCATTAAAAATGTAAAATTTCAAATTTCAAATTTTGCAATATATGGAATGTAAAATTCAAGCACGGTTAACCTGACATAGCTATGTGTTATTATTATTTTTTTGAAAGAAAGAGTTATGTTATTTGAACATCAAAATCTGGACACCGTGTGTTATGATCCAAAGTGGATCTATTGAATGTAGGATCGTTCTAGGAGAATTGATCCGAAATTGAAATGAAAATTCAAACTAAAAATTGGAGGGAAATCCAAACTTGTTCATTTTTTATCATCTTGAGGAAAATTGAGAGAACTAGCTCCACCTCAAGCCAAAGCTTGATCATCAAATCACAAGAATCATGGATCCACAATTTCTAAGCAACATAAAGCTAAAATGCGTAAATCCTAAGATAAGCCTAAGGCTTTAGGCGTGAGGCAACATGAATTCAAAAAGAACGGGAAAAGATGAAGGGGAAGGGAAATAGCAGAAAGCGCCACAACTCCATGGATTAGATGGAGTGGTAAGCTCAAGGAAGATCCGCCACAAGAGTAAGGAGCTCTTGATGAGAATCACAAGGTTCTACTCTAGAACCTTCAAGAGGAGACTCTCTCTCTCAACTCTCTCTAAATTCTCAATGTGAGAAAAATTCTAAACTTTCAATTATTATTCAAATGGCTTACATTTGGGTATTTATATGTTTCCCAAAATGATGAAGAGAAGCTAGCGCCTATTTCATGGAGTGTGGGCCTTGATGACTTCATCTTGGCCCAATTACAAGTCAAGGTCCAAAAAGTCAAAGTACAAAAAGTTAAAATCTTAATAAAAGTCAAACTACAAAAAGTCAAAGTTCTACTTTTATTACATATTTTCCTATTCTATTACAAAGTCCTAAAACTAGTGGAGAAATCTTCTTGGTAGCTCTCCATGATCATATCATCCCCTCCTTCTTGAAGAAATTCGTCCACGAATTTGAAGACTTTGAGTCCTACATCATAATACAAGAAATGAGTTTTATTTTAATGGAAGTTGAAAACAAACAAGTAGTATTGGAATTTGATACTCCCTTTGTCTCAACTTATCCACCGGGGTCAAAGATCACTTGTAAGAAAATGGCCCAAGTTGCCCAAGCAAAATGGGTTATGACCTCTTCAAAAGCCCCGTGAATGTTTTGCCATAAACCCTTCAAATGATTTTGAAAGCCATTGAAGCTTTTGGGTTTTCCTTTCGGTTTCATGTCATGAGAGTTGGGAACCTTTGGAATGATACTTAAGATGAGTTTTAATTTTTCCCTTTGGATGAGACCTTGAGGTTTTGGCCTTGGTTCCCCATTCTTAATGTGCATAAGAGGGTCTACACAAATATGCAAGGGAGAAGTATTAGTAGACAAACAATTATTTGTAAGTTTTTGGGTTTGGTCGACTAATAACTCTTCCTCAACCTTTTCTTTCAATATGAGTAAACTCTCTTTCTTTCTCTCTTCTTTTACCTCAACCTCATTCTTTATTTCTTTTTCCTTGGAGGCTTTTCTCTCTTGCTCTCTTTTGATTTTCATTTTCTTTCTATCCTCACACACTTCTTTTGTAGAAAGTGGTACAAGTTTAATGGGGCGGTTTTTATGTACAAAAGAGAACGTGTTAGTTTGGCCTTCATGAATTACTTTACGATCAAATTGCCATGGCCTTCCAAGTATAACATGACTCACCTCCATAGGAGCCACATCACACAGAACCTCATCATTATAATGACCAATGGAAAAATTTAACAAGACTTGTTGATCCACTACTAATTCACCATCATTATTTAGCCATTGTAGTTTATATGGGTGCGGATGAGGAATTTTTTTAAGACCAAGTTTGGTCACCAAGATGGTGCTAGCTACATTGGTGCAACTACCACCATCAATGATCAATGCACAAATTTTACCTTCTATCATGCATCTTGTTTGAAAAATGCTCTCTCTTTGGCTATCATCATTTTCATTAATATGCATTCCTAATAATCTTCTTACCACGAGTAAATCGCCCTCAATAGGTTTTATCTCACAATCTTTTTCACTCTCACTTGTAGAAGATTCACTAGTGTAAGATGATGATGATGCACCATTTTCAAGTTCTTTACCCCTAGAGACCATGGTTCTTTTGTTAGGGCATTGGGATGCTATGTGGCCTCTTCCAAGGCACTTAAAGCACTTTATATCCCTAGATCTAGGTGTATTAGAATGAGTAGGAGATGAAAGAGATTTAGAGTTAGAAGAATTGGGCCTTGTCCCATTTTTACCCATGTTGGTCACGGCTCCAATTGCATTGGAGGAGTCTCCCTCCTTCTTAGAATCTTTCCAACTTGTTGAGGAATAGTTAGAAAATGGCTTCTTGTAGGATCTCCTTCTCTTCAATTGTTGTTCAACTTTGATTGCTTGATGCACCAAATCTTCTAATTCAACATAATGATGCAATTCAACTATGTCCAAGATCTCTTGATTCAAACCATTTAGGAACCTTGCCATAGTTGCTTCTCTTTCTTCATTAATGTTTGCCCTAATCAATGCAACCTCCATTTTCTTAAAATATTCATCCACACTTTTGTTGCCTTGATTAAGCCTTTGAAGCTTGTTATGGAGCTCCCTATGATAGTGTGAAGAAACAAATCTCTTCCTCATAATGGCCTTCATTTCTCTCCAAGTAGATATTGGATCATCTCCATTCCTCCTTTTCTCCTTGATTAGTTGATCCCACCATATTAATGCATAGTCTACAAATTCTATGGATGCCACCTTAACCTTCTTCTCTTCACTATAAAGTTGGCATGCAAAAATTTGCTCTATTTTTGTTTCCCACTCTAAGTACAATTCGGGATCATTTTTACCTTGAAATGTAGGCACTTTTATTTTTACACCTTCAAGCCTATCATGTTGTCTCCTCACTCTATCCTCCCCATACTCTCCATGTCTCCTTCTATGCCTCCTTCTCCTTCGGTCATCCTCTTCATATTCATTGTCTTCATGTGATGAATTTGCATGAGAGGAACTTTCTTGCCTTGGACTTCTAGTTCTTGTGCCTCTTGAAGCTCTTTCAAGGCCTTCAAGTCTTTCATTAACCTCATCATTTTGCCTTTCTAGAAGCCTTTCCAAATGCCGTGTCATTCTTTGAAGTTTCATATCATAGGCCAAGGTTCTAGGGGAAGGTGGTGTACTACCTTCACCATCACCTCTAGTTTGTGACATGTTTACAATTTTTTTTTAACAATAAAACAAAGAAATAAAATGGACCTCACCACTCAACTAAGTGTTTCACTCTTGTACTGTTCACTCGTGTTTCACACAATTAGGCTTTTTAGCAAATGCACACTCTTGCCTTTTTCCGACTCTAAAGTCTCACTCAAAGGCTCTTGAAGTAGAAACAAGCAATTCCAAGATATAAAGCCAAATACACTTGCAAACAAATCAAACCAAGAGTAATAAACTCACAAGAATTTCAAAGAAAGAAAACTACAAGACAAAACTAAGAAGTTTAAAAGACAAACTAAAAATGCTCAACAAGAAATAGCACACTCAAATAGAATTGAAGAAGACAAGTAGAAGAAAAAAGTAAAAGAAACAAGAAGTTGAAAATGAACTTTTCTTAATGTGTTCTTGATTTTCGAAATTTTCTTGCTCAAGTAGGCTCAAACACAAAGTTTCAAGGCTGAATAGTGGCAAGTCTTTTTCTGCAAATAAAATTTTTTTTGAAACTTTTAGTATTTGCACTTTTGCCCCAATTTTTTTTAAATTTGCATTTTGGTCCTTTGGATTTTTCAGATTCGACTCTTTTTCCTTTTCTATAATTTCTGAACTATTTTTTTTTATAACAGCTTTTGACTTTTCGAAATTACACAAACAGCCCAAACTAAACAATTAATACAAATGTAAGATCAAAGAGCCTTCTAAAGTGCTTTTGCAAGAAGCAAATTGAATTTCAACAAACAAATTTTAAATTCACTATTTTGATGCTTAGATCTTTCATTCAAGTGGTTGATTAACAAGTTAACCAACACTTTTGAAATTCATCAAGATCTATCAAGCAATTATCCCAAGGATCTTAAGAAATATGAAGAACACTTATGAACATCAAGAAAATTCAAATTCAAGAGAATTAACAAAACTAACACAAATCTAAGTAGATCTCGAAAATTCCAACACAAATAACAACAAACTACACAAGTAGAACACAAAATCAAGATCAAAAGGATCTAGATCTAGAATTTTCAAATTTTGAAAATGGCGCCAAAATTTGAAAAGAAGCGCCAAATTTTTTTTTTTGAATTTTCAAGCTTCTAACTCTCCTAGAGGCTAGCTCTAGATACCAAATGTTATGATCCAAAGTGGATCTATTGAATGTAGGATCGTTCTAGGAGAATTGATCCGAAATTGAAATGAAAATTCAAACTAAAAATTGGAGGGAAATCCAAACTTGTTCATTTTTGATGATCTTGAGGAAAATTGAGAGAACTAGCTCCACCTCAAGCCAAAGCTTGATCATCAAATCACAAGAATCATGGATCCACAATTCCTAAGCAACATAAAGCTAAAATGCGTAAATCCTAAGATAAGCCTAAGGCTTTAGGCGTGAGGCAACATGAATTCAAAAAGAAAGGGAAAAGATGAAGGGGAAGGGAAATGGCAGAAAGCGCCACAACTCCATGGATTAGATGGAGTGATAAGCTCAAGGAAGATCCGCCACAAGAGTAAGGAGCTCTTGATGAGAATCACAAGGTTCTACTCTAGAACCTTCAAGAGGAGACTCTCTCTCTCAACTCTCTCTAAATTCTCAATGTGAGAAAAATTCTAAACTTTCAATTTTTATTCAAATGGCTTACATTTGGGTATTTATATGTTTCCCAAAATGATGAAGAGAAGCTAGCGCCTATTTCATGGAGTGTGGACCTTGATGACTTCATCTTGGCCCAATTACAAGTCAAGGTCCAAAAAGTCAAAGTACAAAAAGTCAAAATCTTAATAAAAGTCAAACTACAAAAAGTCAAGTTCTACTTTTATTATATATTTTCCTATTCTATTACAAAGTCCTAAAACTAGTGGAGAAATCTTCTTGGTAGCTCTCCATGATCATATCACCGTGATATCATATGTGTTAATTTTTATCTCTCATTTATTTTTTATCTTCTTAATTATATACGCATCTCAAAAATGGAGAAAATCTTTTATTCCTAATTCTCTATCCCAATCCTATACCACCAATAGGAAGTTGCCAAGTCAATTAAAATGTCATATCATCTTAAAACACTTATCTAGCTAAAACTTAACGCAGTTAACCTTCCCCTTTCTCCCTTAAATTTTTTTCAACCTTAATATTGGAATTGCAAAACACTCTTCTCATACATTGGGTTTTAATTTTTATGCTCCTGCCAGATTTGACTGCATTTATTCATTGCCGCTATTCTTCGATTCCAGAAGTTAGTTGCCGCGTTTTTATTGTTGCGCACTGCCCAGTGTTTATCTCTTACGAATAATCCCAAGTGTTGCCCAGTTTTGTATCATACAAAACTCCTGCTGAAGGTAATAATGAGGCCATTCTTGTTTTCATGCTTTCTTATTTTACTTTTCCTTTTTTTTTTTTTGGTAACATACTTTTTCTTCTTTTTTTACACCGAGTAACAATGCACGTACAATATGCAAACTCAGGTGCAGTCAAGTAGGATTAAATTGAGTCTTAATTTTTCCCAACTTTTCCTTCTATATACATTGTTTTTTAATTTTTCTAAAGTGAGTTTTATTTAAATTGAAGGTAATGAATAATAGAGAACCCATGACATAAGAACATCAATCACTCAAGAATGCTAACAGTGATACATTGGAGAAAAGCAAAATTGTTGATATACATGAGAGGGTTCCTAGTGAAATTATACCAAAACGTAGGTTGGAGTTTGAAACTGAAGATGTAGCCTATGCTTTTTATAATTTTTATGCTTACAGAGTGGGTTTTAGCTTGAGGATAAGTAAAGGACACAAAGGTACAGATGGTCAGATGATTGATAGAATATTTTATTGTTCATGTGAAGGTTATTGTGGGAAAGATAAACGAGTCGCTAATGTAAAGAACCCTCATGCTCAAACAAGATTTGGATGTTGGGCAAGAATGAAAGTAAGTCGTCGTTTAACTGAAAATTTTCGTGTTATTGAATTTATTGCTGAACATACACATGAAACTTCAAGTCCTAGTAAGAGTCATTTGTATAGATCGCAAATAAAAATAACTCCTCAAACAGTTGAGATTGATTTAGCTGAAAGCTCTGGAATTAGTCCATAGCCAAGTTGTGAATTAACGACTAGGAGAGTGGGTGGACGTGAACATCTTGGATTCATCCCATATGACCATCAAAATTATTTAAGCTCCATGCGAACAATTCAAATGAGGTCAGGAGATACAGGTGGTATGCTCGAATATTTACAACAAATGCAATTGGAATAATATTTTGCATAAGTATGATCTTAAAGATAATAGCTGGATGGAGCAAACATTTGCTTTGAAGGAAAAATGGGCTTTAGTTTACGGTCGAGTCAACTTTTGTGCTGATATGATAACCACACAACACAATGAGAGCATGAACAATTTA
Source organism: Ammopiptanthus mongolicus (assembly GCA_039655645.1). Lineage (NCBI taxonomy): Eukaryota > Viridiplantae > Streptophyta > Magnoliopsida > Fabales > Fabaceae > Ammopiptanthus > Ammopiptanthus mongolicus. Next base: position 72,025,983 of record CM077344.1, on the reverse strand, counting down.
ATTAAAAAATATGAGTTATCAACATGATTTGTTGAGATTTTTTCATCACTTTCAAAGATTGGTTGAGGATCGTCGCTATGAGGAGTTAAAGGCAGATTTTAAAGCAACTCAAAGAAATTTGACTTTGTCATTTAATGTGGAGATTGTAAGACATGCAACAACAATATATACTCCTGCAATATTCAAGATATTTCAGTCTGAGGTAGCAACATCGTATGATAGTAGTATGTAAATTACTTTTGAGATTGGAAATGTTACTGAATATAAAGTTATCCCTTACAAGAAACATTTTCAACATACTATCAAATATGACTCATGTAATGCATAAATGCAATGCTCCTTAAACATTGATTTTGATGGATGTAGTATTTACTTGGACTATATTTTTATTATCTATATTTTTTATTTATTAGACTAATGTATTTCTATATTGTCAAACTTGACGTAGGTAACAGTGTTGTAATGTGTAGCTGCAAGAAGTTTAAGTTTTTAGGAATTTTATGCTCACATGCACTAAAAGTTCTTTCATCAAGAAATATAATGAAGATTCCTGCAATCTATATACTGAAGAGATGGACAAAGAATGCCAAAATTGGAAGTGAGAGAACTACAGGTCATAATAGTATCCATGACGATCCAATGGTAGGGTTGGGAAATCGCTACAAGGACTTGTGTAGGACGCATGCAGAATTAGCAGCAAAAGGTTCGCAAACTTGAGAAGCATATAAATTAGTTATCAATGGTTTGAGTAAGATTATGGAAGATATAGATGCATGTCTTAGAGGTAGAGATAAGGAGATAAGCACAGGTGGCACTTCACCTATTAATACTAAACCGCGCTTGGCATCATTACCAACCTCTTGAATCGACGATCTTCGTCCTCTACCGACAAGAGCACCTGTGACGCGCCACCATCCACCACCGCCGCGGCTCCGAACACAGAGCATTTGTTCCTTGGATAAAAGAATAGAATCGACCCGTGTGTGTGGCTGGATGGGGGATCAAGAGGCCGCTAGTAACACATGAGTGGTTCTCATGACAGTCGTGGATTTCATCCTGCAAGGGAGAGAGGAGTTTGAGAGTGAGGAAGAGGGGAAAAGGGAAGGTTAACGAAGTTATTTTTTAGCTGGATAAATGTTAACAGTGATATGGCATTTTAATTGACTTGGCAATTTCTATTGGTGGTACAGGGTTGGGACAAAGAATTAGGGACAGAGGATTTTTATACCCCAGGTAGAACGTTCAGTTGATTTTTTTTTTTTTTTATATTTTTTATCCTAATCAAAATAATAAAAAATAGTTATAAGTGAAATTGGGCCACCAACATATGGTTGGTCCGAGTGGTAAGGGATTCAGACACCTTAAGCATAGGGGTGGCAAAACGGGCCAATCCGCCCTAACCCGCCGTTGGCTCGCCTAAAATGGGACGGGGCGGGTTGACCCGCTTCAACAAAATGAGTTAGACCTTCTAACCATCGTGTTTAGTTGTGGGTTGGTGGGTTACCCGTCAAAAGCAAAAAACTAGGAAAATAGGTTGATAAAAATAATAAAAAATTGAAAATAATTATAAAAGATAGGAAATTAGGCATAAAAAGCGAAAACGGGTTGGCGGGTCAACCCGCCCCACCTCAAACAATTAAAAAAATAAAAAAATAATTAAAAATATATATTTTTAGAATAGGCGGGATGTGACACCCTTCTACCCCGCATGTTATAAATGCATTAAATATAAATAATAATAAATTATATACAAATAAAAATTTAAAACATGCAACCTTTTACTAAAAAGATTCATGGGTAGATAAGGTACCACATGAACTAATTCTCAAACGCGGAAAAACATCAAATCAATACTTAAAATCATAAAAACAACCTCAACATTATATAAACCCAACCTTGATGTCACAATTCAAAGCTGATACAACTGTTCCGGAATATCCTCAGAATACAACAGAAAACTAAAGTAAATAAAACAACTATACTAAGAACCCTAACTATGAGGGGTGTGTAACACCCCGTTTTTTTTTTAAAAAGTTTTCTAAAAGCTTTCTATATTAATTAAACAGTATTTATGTGTTTGTATTTTATTAAAGGGTCTAGAGAGTGAAATAAAATAAACCGAGACCATAGTCAAGCTTTACGCTATCGTAGGAAGCTATGGTTAAATTTTAGTTGAAAACTCAGACGGAGCCCAGTCTGCGTTTTTACACTGACAGTATGATTTTACTGCTCAGACGACCTAATTTTTACTCGTGAACGAAACATTTCGATTTTAAATAAAATTGCGAACAATATTGGCAATTTTGAAAAATTTCAAAATAAATAAGTTCTTATGACTTTCTTGGGCGAAAATCCTAAATCGGGAAATCGACGGAATCGAGAACGAATGCACGGGGACAAAACTGGACACCAGAGGAGGGACACCAGTCACTTGAGCAGGGTGAGTCCAAGGGTGAGTCACCACCATGACTCACCGAGTCATCATTGCGTTTCTACAAAATATCTGAGATATTTATGGTGAGAAAAATACCGTTTTGCCCTTAGGAACTGATGGAATTACGTTCGTGTCATGTGACTCATCACCATCATCATTACCTCTCCAAAATATCTAGATATTTTGGTTACTTTAAGGTTGAAATGACTATTTCACCCTTGATCTTTTGTTGAAATGACAATTTTGTCCCTAAGCGAAATTACTCTTTTGTCCTTGAAATATTCAAAAGTTGGGCCATGGGCCAAAAGCCCACCAAGGGAGGCGGCTACTTAGCCTATAAATACCCCCTCCCTCCCTTTGTTTTCCTTCACATCTTTCTTCACCCAAAACTTGATCATCTTCTTCAAGATCAAGAAACCTCCATTGTTGTCTTCAAGTGCAAGCTTTCTTCTTCACTTTTCTTCAAGCTTCAAGAGGTAAAATCTCTTATACTTACTCTCTTTGATCCATAAGCTTCATTGTTCTTAACTTAGTTCTTTTTTTAAAGCCATGATCACATAAGTTTCAACTTTTAAATTCTAAATTAAAAAATCTCTAGAAAATCATAGAAAAATCCTTTTAATGTGAAATCAATTTCTATGATCTAGTTTTAACTTCAACTTTCATTGTCCAAGAGCATGTAATCAAAAGATGTTCCAAGCCCATTTATTTATGGAGGGGCCGAAACCCCTAGGGTGAAAAAGCTTGAGTTTTTGATTCAAGTTTTGAATAATGAGACTTGACCTAGTGTTAGGCATACTTAAGGATCATTCATCCAAGAGTTATAAATTTCTAGACACCTTTAGCTATTTTGAACCTTGATGGCTGGATCTAGGTCCTAGGAGATAAAGAGATGTACTTTTGTTAATATTAGACTTTGATTTGTTGTGAAGGATTAGATTGTGCTCGATCGCCGTAAAGCGTGCTAAAAGTGCCGGTTGCAGAGCTGTGTTCGGGAACTTGTGCTGGAAGGCGAGCGTGCATAGCTATTTCAGGTGGGGAGAAAGAACTTTATCGTCGGGAAGGCAAGCTTGTTGATTCTCCAAAATGTCTAATGTGCATTTACGATAGTTTTGATGAGATTAAAATAGTTATTCAATGATTTAATTGAACCCGTTTGTGGTTGTTAACTCGTCTACTCAGTATGCAGATTAAAACTTTAAGTGTCTATATGAACTGAGCTTTAGCGTGTTTCACCCATCTGGAACAAAGGAAAGTTCACCCGTTTGAAACTAAGGAAAAGTTCACTTGTTTGAACTAAAGAAAAGTTCACTCGTCTGAACTATGGAAAGTTCACTCGTCTGAACTAAGGGAAAGTTCACTCGTCTGAACTATTAATATTTCACCCGTCTAATGAAGTCTTCACCAGTATGTTGACCAATGTTGAAGAAATCCCTTCAACTCGTCTAATGAAGTAATCAACCGTCTGATCAAAGAAGACTCAACTGTCTGAAAGACTACGCAACTGACGTCATCTCTTTATTAAGAGTCAACCCGTCTAATGAAGTTACTCACCCATCTGGTGACTAACGTTGAAGAATATATTGGATGAAAGCTGTCTCGTCTCTGAAAAGGAATTTCAACAAAGTGCTTTACCTGAACACAACCGCATCTTACACTAAAAGGGAAAGTCTTCCCTCTGATGGCAAAAAGCAAGTATAAAGACATGCTACGACCAAAGGTGTATCAGAAGTCTTTATCATTCTTATGAGAGAGAACAAGCGGAGTTCTCAAAGCTTTAATGGCTGACCAGAACGACTCTTTGCATTGAATGAAGATCTGCAAAAGGCCAAGCTTTCAAATATTGTGTCTAACTGCTTAAAATCTTGAAGCCTATTTAATGAAGAAGACTTTGAAGATTCAGTAAAGAAAAGAGAAGAGAACAAACACAGCATGGAAAGAGCGATTACTCTGCGCATTTATATCTTCATTCTTTCATTATTTATTCTTCAATCATTTGAAGTTATTACGCAGTCTTTTAGAACTTCACATTTAATACACTCGTCTGAGTGCTTGTGAAAGACTTACAATTTGTAATTTACTTACAACTTCTCTCAAACAATACCCGTCTGAGCCTGGAGAGGCTAGGTGTGCAAAAAATACTCGTCTGAGCCTGGAGAGGCTAGGTGTGCAAACAATACTCGTCTGAGCCTGGAGAGGCTAGGTGTACAAACAATACTTGTCTGGAGCCTGAAGAGGCTAGGTGTGAAAATAATACTTGTCTGTCCTGTAACCTGATTCAGTTAGAGTGAGAAAACTTGGTGCTGCCAAGGACTGAACGTAGCCTCATTTGTTAAGGGGTGAACCAGGATAAAATCTGATTGTGATCTCTCCTTTCCCTTAACTCTTTAGTTTGATTATTCATCTTAATTATAATTTAACTAAAGGGGTTTTAATTGTGTTTATCAAACTATTTTCATCTTGCATGATTGTGTGTTTTCTGTGAAAACCTTCAAACGAGTCATTAGTCTGATTGACCTGTCTTAGTTTACTCGTCTAATCCTTCACCCGTCTGTGCTTGCGAAAAAGTTTCTTGATTCCGCATAAATTTGTCAAACACCATTCAACCCCCCTTCTAGTGTTTGCATCTGTCTATTTCAATTGCTATCAGAGCTCAGCCTCTTGGTTGAGCACCTAACAGTGTAGAGAAAAGATCCTGAAGAATAGACAATGACTTCCGGAGCAAGCTCAAGTGGGAACCCCCAACCTGAAGGAGGCTCCATGACCAGACTCCCTTTCTTCGATGGTTTAAATTAAAACTACTGGAAAGAAAGATTTTACTGGTTCATTTTGTCAACAAACTTTGATGTATGGGATGTCATCACTGATGGTCCTTACACTCCTTGAAATGATGATGGCTTAGACAAGCCAAAGGCTCAGTGGACACCTGCAGAAAAGACAAGATGAGATCTAAACCATAAAGCCAGATATGCTATAATCTGTGCTCTCAATCCAGAAGAGTTTGAAAAGGTATATGCTTGTGATTCTGCTAAAGAAATGTGGGTCTCCTTATCTGTCACGCATGAAGGAACTGCTAAGGTAAAATAATCTAAAATTTCCATTCTTGTTAGAAAATATGAATTATTCACCATGGATGAAGGTGAATCTGTTGCTCAAATGATTGGTAGATTCCAAACTATTACAAATGGTTTGAAATCTCTTGGTAAAATCTATAATGCTGAGAAAGTTGCTAAGATTCTCAGAAGCCTTCCAAGGCAGTGGAGACCTCTTGTCACTGCTATATCTCAAGCCAAGGATCTCACTTCCTTGACTATGGATGAACTTCTTGGCACACTCAATGTTCATGAGCAAGAGCTCAATGAAGATATGTCAATCAAAAAGAGCAAAGTCATTGCTCTAAAGGTTGATCTAAAGGCATCTAAAGCCTTAAAAGCTTCAAGGGCAGACGAGTCTGACTGTGACACAGACGAGTCTGATGGTGATGAAAAGTCATGACCAGAAAGATGAAAAAGCTCTGGAGAAAGAAGAAGTTCAGAAAGGAGAAGCCTTTCAGAAAATTCCCCAAAGAATCCAGATCAACAGACAAGAGTCTTGTTGTCTGCACATCAAACCTGAATGCCCTCTTTTAAAGAAAGCTCTCAAAAAGAAATTCTTCAGAAAGAAGAAGAAAGGAATGATGGCCACATGGAAAGATCTTGAATGTTCATCTTTTGAAGGAGAAGAGACAGAGGAGGAAGCTAATCTCTGTCTGATGACCAACACAGATTCAAAACCTGAAACTGAGGTACATTCTGAATTTGAAGAATTGCATGATGCTTATGAAGAGTTGGTAGAGGAATCCAAAGGCTTATCTAAGGACTTCAAATCCCTCAAGAGAGAGTATGTTAAGCTCCTTAGTGAGCATAAACAAAAATCTCAAGAGTGTAAGATGCTGGCCAAAGAGAATAGCCAGCTGAGGACTAAAAAGTCTGATGAAGCTTCGATCTCAAGTGAAATATCACATTCTCAAGAAGTTGTCACACTTTAACAGAAAGTGAAGGAGCTCACTTCTGATCTTGCTAGATTTGTTAATGGCAGAGATAATCTAACAAAACTGCTTTGATGTTAGAGACACCTTCTTAACAAAGAAGGCATTGGATATGATCATCAAGCTGATCATAAAGTATCAACAAAAACCTCAACTGTCTATGTTAAACCCACTCCAGTTAGAATTAGACCCGTCTGTAACTTCTGTGGAAAATCTGGACATGTTATGTCTAAGTGTCTTCACAAGAAGAAGAGGAAGTCTTCACAGATTCCTAGAATTAACAGAAAAGGACCCAGAAAAATATGGGTACCTAAAGATAAAATAATCTTGCAGATATCCTTAATAGGACAAAGCAGACGCCTCTGCTGGTACCTGGACAGTGGCTGCTCGTGACATATGACAGGAAAAAGGTCTATGTTCCAAGACCTCCAGTCTAAAAATGGTGGATATGTTGCCTTTGGAAGCAACCAAAAAGGAAGAGTAATTGGCGTTGGTACAATTGGTAGTAAACCTCCTCTTCCCTCAATCTCTAATGTGCTTATGGTTGAAGGACTAGGACACAATTTACTTAGCATATGTCAATTATGTGATAGTGGATTTGATGTCTCCTTCACTAAAAATGAATGCATAGTCAAAGACAAGGGTGGCAAGAGCCTCTTTTCAGCTAATAGACAGCAAAATCTTTATAAGATTGAGCTAACTGAACTTTCAAATCAAAGTGTAACCTGTCTGATGTCTAAAGAGGATGAAAGATGGTTATGGCATAAGAAACTAGGACATGCTAGTATGAAACTTATTTATAAATTGAAAAAGGATAACCTTGTTAGAGGATTGCTTGATATTAGTTTTAAGAAAGATGTTTTATGTGATGCATGTCAGAGAGGTAAACAAGTAAAATCAAGTTTCAAATCAAAAAACCTTGTATCAATCTCTAGACCTCTTCAGCTGTTACACATGGATCTGTTTAGACCCGTTTGTGTTGCCAGTTTAGCTGGAAGGAAATATGGATTTGTCATTGTTGATGACTATTCTAGATTTACATGGGTATTTTTCTTAACCCACAAGGATGAGTCCTTTAAGGCCTTCTCTGTATTCTGTAAGAAAATACAAAATGAGCAAAGTTTCTGTATTTCTACCCTTAGAAGTGATCATGGGGGAGAATTTGAAAATGAACAATTCAGATTGTTCTATGAAGAGAATGGAATCTCTCATAACTTCTTTGCACCAAGAACTCCACAATAAAATGGAGTGGTTGAGAGAAAGAACAGATCTCTGCAAGAGATGGCTAGGTCAATGCTCAATGAAAATAATCTCCCTAGGTACTTCTGGGCTGAAGCAGTAAACACTACATGTTATGTGCAAAATAGAATACTTATAAGGTCTATCTTAAAAAAGACTCCTTATGAACTATGGAAAGGTAGAAAACCCAACATATCATACTTCCATGCATTTGGATGTGAATGCTTTATCTTAAATACCAAGGATGAACTTGGACAGTTTGATTCCAAGGTAGACAAAGGTATCCTCATTGGATATTCTGAAATGTCTAAGGCATATAGAGTTTTTAACTCTAGAACCTCTGTTGTTGAGGAATCCATTCATGTAAAGTTCAATGATAATTTAAAGATTGATAGGGAACTATCAGATCTAGAAGATGATCTTGCAGGACTCGACCTTACCCAGCAGACGAGTCAACAGCCAAACGTATCTAAAACTGAGTCTGCTGAGGAATCTGTCAGACAAGTGGAGCAGACAAGTCATCAGTCAAGTCAACATCAGCATGATGATCTTAAAAGAGACTGGAAATTCAAAGTTCATCATCCTGAAGATCTTATCTTTGGAAGTCCCTCTGAAGGTGTTAGAACCAGATCTGTCTTAAGAGAGTCAAGCAATATGGCTTTTTTATCTGAAATTGAACCAAAGCATATTGAGGAAGCTCTTGAAGATGAAAGCTGGATTCTTGCCATGCAATAGGAACTTAATCAGTTCAAGAGGAATGATGTCTGGAAACTTGTCTCCAAACCAACAGACAAGTCTGTTATAGGAACAAGATGGGTTTTCAGAAACAAGCTAGATGAAGATGGCAAAGTCGTCAGAAGCAAAGCAAGGTTAGTAGCTCAGGGCTACAACAAACAAGAACGTATTGACTATACTGAGACTTTAGCACCTGTAGCTAGAATAGAAGCTATTCGTATACTCATGTCATATGCTATGTAACATCAAATCACTTTATTTCAAATGGATGTAAAAAGTGCTTTTTTAAATGGAATAATTGAAGAAGAAGTTTATGTCAAACAACCTCCTGGTTTTGAAGATAATGAAAAACCAGATCATGTTTTCAAACTTAATCGAGCTTTATATGGTTTAAAACAAGCGCCTAGAGCATGGTATGATAGACTTAGTTCTTTTCTTATGAATAATGGCTTTATAAGAGAAAAAGTTGATACACCTTTATTTAAGAAATGCTCAAAAGATAACTTCATAGTAGTTCAGATATATGCTGATGATATTATTTTTGGAGCTACTAATGAAAATTTGTGCAAAGAATTCTCTAAGCTGATGCAAGCAGAATTTGAAATGAGCATGATGGGAGAATTGAAGTTCTTCCTTGGACTACAAATCAAGTAGACAAGTGATGGTATTTACATCCATCAACAAATGTACGTTAAGGAAATTCTAAAGAAGTACAAAACGGATAGCTCAAAGGTCATGAAAACTCCCATGCAACCTAATGCTAATCTAAGCAAAGATGAGGAAGGTAAAAAGGTAGACCTAACTATCTACAGAGGTATGATTGGATCTCTTCTTATTTAACATCTAGCAGACCTGATATTCAGTTTAGTGTCTGTATGTGTGCTAGATTCCAATCTGATCCTAAAGAATCTCATCTTAAGGCTGTTAAAGTAATTTTTAGATATTTGCTTGGAACACTAATCTTGGTTTAATGTACTTAAGAACACAAGATTATAGATTAGTTGGTTTTTGTGATGCTGACTTTGCTGGAGATAGAATTGAAAGGAAAAGCACCAGTGGAGGATGTCACTTCATTGGAGCAAATTTAGTCTCTTGGTCAAGCAAAAGACAGACTGCAGAAGCAGAATATGTCACTGCTGCAAGTTGTTGCGCACAGCTTTTATGGGTAAAACATCAACTCGAAGATTACTCTATATTTGAGCATAATATACCTGTCTGGTGTGATAATTCAAGTGCTATTTGCTTAAGTGGAAACCCCATACAAAATTCTAAGGCTAAGCACATAGAAATCAAACATCACTTCATAAGAGATTATGTTCAAAAAGGTGTATTTGATGTTTAGTTTGTCAAAACTGAAAATCAATGGGCTGATATCTTTATAAAACCATTAGTTGAGGATAGGTTTAAGTATATAAGAGATAACTTGAATATACACTGCTTTGTTGAATAACCTGTCTAATGTGTTTTGCATTACCTGTCTGTGATTAACCGTCTGACTCTATGAGTCATACTCATATTTGAAATAATCTTTTTAAATGGTTATTATCCTTTAATGCCATTTCTTTATCTAAGGCAAAACGTGTACAAGGTAGTTTTTGTTGTTTTCGTTTAAAATTAAAACCATCTTTGGTCTTTAAAAAGGGAAAAACTTTTTTCTTTTAAAAGGTATTTCGTTCTTACGTTTTCAAATCTCTTTCTCTTCGCTTTTCAAACCGTCAAGAGGATGCATCTGCTCAGGGGGGAGCAGTTGAAGAAGTCTTTAGGCAAAACCAAAGGACAAACTTGATTTTAACTCCTTTTGTTCTTTTTAGTACCTTTTTGTAACTCTTTCTTAAATAAAAATTATCTTGTACACAGCTAATGATGGTTAAATAAAATCATGTACTCTGATTCTCTGTTTTTATCTTTTTGCTGATATCAAAAGGGGGAGAAAGCTAAATGAAAAATGTTTTAATGTTATAAGCTGATATGAACAAATGTTTATCCGTCTGATACGGAAATATGATAAATAACAATATCTTTTCTTTTCTCTCTGTTTTTATTGTTTTTGAACAAAAGGGGGAGAAAATAATGAGAAAATACTAAGATAAGACTAAGATAAAAAGATCAATGCTTATCTGTCTGAGTATGTTAAATAATGGGACAATGTTTAACCTATCTGATCATGTTACAATTGTCTGATACATATACATGTCTACTTTATGTGACTTTCTTAAGTTCATTAAATCATTTAACATGTTTTGTCATCATCAAAAAGGGGGAGATTGTTGAGTCTCCAAAATGTCTAATGTGCATTTACCATAGTTTTGATGAGATTAAAATAGTTATTCAATGATTTAATTGAACCCGTCTATGGTGGTTAACTCGTCTACTCAGTGTGCAGATTAAAACATTGAGTGTCTATATGAACGGAGCTTTAGCGTGTTTCACCCGTCTGGAACAAATGAAAGTTCACCCGTCTAAAACTAAGGAAAAGTTCACCCGTCTGAACTAAGGAAAGTTCACTCGTCTGAACTATGGAAAGTTCACTCGTCTGAACTAAGGGAAAGTTCACTCGTCTGAACTATTAAAAGTTCGCCCATCTAATGAAGTTTTCACCAGTCTGTTGACCAACATTGTAGAAAACCCTTCAACTCGTCTAATGAAGTAATCAACCGTCTGATCAAAGAAAGACTCACCTGTCTGAAAGACTACACAACTGACGTCATCTCTTTATTAAGAGTCAACCCGTCTAATGAAGTTACTCACCCATCTGATGACTAACATTGAAGAATATATTGGATGAAAGCTGTCTCATCTCTGGAAAGGAATTTCAACAAATTGCTTTACCTGAACACAACTGCATCTTACACTGAAAGGGAAAGTCTTCCCTCTGATGGCAAAAAGCAAGTATAAAGACCTGCTAAGACCAAAGGTGTATCAGAAGTCTTTATCATTCTGATAAGAGAGAACAAGCGAAGTTCGCAAAGCTTTAATGGCTGACCAGAATGACTCTTTGCATTGAATGAAGATCTGCAAAAGGCCAAGCTTTCAAATATTGTGTCTAACGGCTTTAAAATCTTGAAGCTTATTTAATGAAGAAGACTTTGAAGATTCAATAGAGAAAAGAGAAGAGAACGAACACAACATCCAAAGAGCAATTACTCTGCGCATTTATATCTTCATTCTTTAATTATTTATTCTTCAATCATTTGAAGTTATTACGCAGTCTTTTAGAACTTCACATTTAATACACTCATCTGAGTGCTTGTGAAAGACTTGCAAATTGTAATTTACTTTACAACTTCTCTCAAACAATACCCGTCTGAGCCTGGAGAGGCTAGGTGTGCAAACAATACTTGTCTGGAGCCTGAAAAGGCTAGGTGTGAAAATAATACTTGTCTGTCCTGTAACCTGATTCAGTTATAGTGAGAAAACTTGGTGCTGCCAAGGACTGGACGTAGCCTCATTTGTTAAGGGGTGAACCAGGATAAAACCTGCTTGTGATCTCTCTCTTTCCCTTAACTCTTTATTTTGATTATTTATCTTAATTATCATTTAACTAAAGAGGTTTTAATTGTGTTTATCAAACTATTTTCATCTAGCATGATTGTGTGTTTTCTGGGAAAACCTTCAGACGAGTCATTAGTCTGATTGACCTGTCTTAGTTTACTCGTCTATTCCTTACACCCGTCTGTGCTTGCAAAAAAGTTTCTTAATTCCGCATAAATTTGTCAAACACCATTCAACCCCCTTCTAGTGTTTGCATCTGTCTATTTCAAAGATATATATATATATATATATATATATATATATATATATATATATATATATATATATATATATATATATATATATATATATATATGAGTGTGTATGTGGTGGAATCCTTAAACCCTACTAGAGGTTGAGCCCTGGATAAAGTGCCTGAACCCTAGGAGTAGGAACTTTTGGGCTATCACCACTAAGTTGATAATATGGATGATGTGATTGATTGAGGTTGATGTGTTAATCTGTTTATTTGATTAACTGTTGGTTTATTGTGTTGAACTGTTTGTGTGATTTACTGTTATCCGGCTTTTTGATGATATCTAGACTGGAATGCTTTTCTGTTGCGATGTTTTATTGTGATTGGTTGGTTCAGTATTGATGAGGGTATGGTGAGTGTTGATGTTGTTCGGGTTGATATCGTTGTGGAGCCCGACCATGGAGCTGTGGCTCGTAAACGCATGGCATCGTGATGCTGATGTTAATGCTGATGTTGATGTTGATGATGATGTTGATGTTGATGTAGATGCGGTGCGTCGTGGTCGTGGTTGAGTGCGTAGGCCTGAGGTACCGGTATCAACCTGCAATGGATGTTTGTTGCATATCATATCATTTCATACCACAATATATTTGTCCCAAAGGGGGATGTCCAATTGGGGACGTGATGTTTTTAATCCCGAGGCGAGATGTCCAATGGGGGGCGTGATGTAATGTTTTCCCGACGAGGATGTCCAGCTGGGGACGTGATGTATCGGCCGACAAGCATATAGGGAAGTCAGCATATACATAGGGACTAGTATCCCTCTTATAGGCTTATCTGAGAGAATGACTTTTGAGATGGTTGTACTGTATGACTTAAGCGATGGGTGATGTTTTATTGTATATTTTATCTGTGTTGTGTGATGCGTGTATATATATTCTGTAATGATGCCCCTCTCCCATATTGATGATATATGTTTCTTATCTCCCGTTATTTTCTATATGTGGACTTTTATTTTATGGGAAGACCCCATGGAGGAACCACTTGTTGAGGAACTGGACGGCATTCCATATGAGTCTGATGCCGGTGGACAAGCCCAAGATCCTAACCTCGAGGGGTTGGGAAGTGATCGCGGTTAGCCAGAGAATGGTCTCTCGGCCTATTTTCCTACTTTTATTTTGGTTTGTATTAATATACTCTGTATGTATTACTTTAATATTGTAGCCCTACTGAGGGGCAAATGATGTATGTACGCATTTATTTATATTTTGAAAGTTGTGCACTCTGAAGCGATGCGTACCGTATATTTGTTTTTCTTCCGCGCTTAATTTTTCGCTTCGCTTCTTATTAATAAGGCGCTCTAACGATTATAATGCCATTAAAGTTAGTTAATATCTTAGGTTCTCTAATGGGATGGCGGGTCATCTCATTTATTGGTATCAGAGCTGTTCGATTCTAATATCGGACTGTGTGGTCTAGGTTGTGTACTAGTTTGTTAGTTGGATCCACATCGGATGCCAACTATAGTTAGAAGTAGGGTAGAGTGTTCGATATGCGAGTTATCTTATGTGATAACTGTTTCGTTCATTCAAGGAGTGGTGGGCCAATTCACAGTTCGAGAGGCTTCAGACTCCACAACAAGGCGGAAGATCTCTGGGTGCAGAAGTAAGACAGCAAGCAGCAAGTCAACCAAATAGGGCACATACTAGTGGAAGGATGTTTGCCATGAAAGGATCTAAAACTTCTCAATGCCCCGATCTGATACAAGGTAAGTGCCTAGTTGCGGGGTGTAACACCCCAATTTTCACTCTTTCTAAGACCAGTAAACTATATAAATGAGTTTATATTTTTATCTGGGTTTTAGAAAATGATTTTGGGAAAACTAAAATCATATTCATGCTCCTAATAATCGTAGGAGCCTATGGTTAAATTTTGGACAGAAAACTCAAACGGAGCCCGGTCTATGTTTTTCGGATGATAGTGTTTTTCTACTATCAAGACCTCTTTTTGACTAATGGTTAGGACCATTAGTCTTAAAATTTGATCCTCTACCTTTTTGCTAAATTGTGTCCTGACGTCCAAAAATATAAATAATATTTTATATTCAGACCGATAATCGATCGGGGAGACGTTTCGAGCTGTCTTAGGGTTTTTCGAGAACCTTGAACCGATAATTTTCATACTAGGGCTATGTTAAATTATTTGGGGACTCCTATCAGTGTCGTGAGGATTTTCAAAATGTCGGGATGTGAATTGACCAAATTGCCCTTGGTTAAGTTTTTACTAATTACTTTACCTTTTACCTTCACTTATCATTTCCCTATTTAAACACACTATTTCTTCACATTTTTCTCCCCATTTCTTCGAACCCCAGCAGCCCCTCTTCTTCCTCCTCACCATTTCTCCATTTTTGGAGCTTAGAAAAGCTTGATTTTGTGAAGCTTCTTCACTCATTTTTGAAGGAGATCATCATAGGAGGTAGCTAACTCTCTTTATTTCTCTCAATCTCTCTTTATTCTCCATTAATTTCCATGGTTAGATATGTTAGGGTTTTTTTAACCCCAAGCCTTCAAAATTCAATGAAAAATTGTAGAAAAATCGTTTTGATACCAAACCAATTTCTATGGCCTAGGTTCATGATATACTTGCATGATCTAAGAGATTAGAGCCAAGAAATCTCTCTAACTATATTTTTTAGGAAGAGGCCAAAACCCCCTATGTGTGCAGGGTAGGGTTTTTGGTTGGTTTTTGATGTTTTGAACTGATATCTAGGGTTATCACATTTAGTTAGGGTGTTATCCAAGAAATGAGAATTTTTGGAGCTCCCTAGCTATTTTTAGTTTAATAGGGCCAAACGCTAGGGGTGGTGCAGTAGGAGAAATCTTTGTTTTTTTTGAGTTAATGCCTTTATGGATTGTGTATATGTAGTGATCGGCAGCTAGCTGAGCGGGTGTCTACAACTTACTCATGGAACTACAAGAAGTAAGGGGATAAACCTGATGAGTCCAAATTCTGACAGTTATATGCTGCTTTGGGTGTTTGTAATGTAAATAAATGTTTATATCTGATTACTGGTTGATTGTTTTATTTGCTACTGTTGATTTGACTATGCATGATATAACTGCTGATATATGTGGATACATGTTATAATTGTTAAATAATTGTATGGATGTATCGTGTGCCCTGTTGTGGGATTTAAGGCGTTAAAGGACCTAATATTGATTAGGATCCGACATCATGTAACCTAAAAGTTTTAAAAGCTTGAGGCGTGGAATGGAGAAAAATAATAATGTTTTATTGTTTCGCAATTTAATTTAAGAGAAAATAAATAATTATCTTTTTTGAAATAAAATAATAATGAATAGCTGCTTTTAAGGAAAATCACCTTGAAAGGGTAAAGTTGTGAAAATGTGTTTTTAATAATGAAAAACAATGTTTTAAGATAAATAGTGTTTTTAGAAAACTTTGTTAGTTTAAATTAGTAAAGTTAACCGTTTGAGCAAAAGCATTCTGAGGAACGTGATTTTCAAGTTATTTGGTTTTATCCAAGAAAAAAGGTTTTTACAAACTGTATTTCAAGGTTTGTGTTTTACTAAAAAACGATGAAAAGAAAAGGAATGGTCTTTAGACCAAGTTTTGTGTTATGGGAAAATCGATCCCGAGGAGTTTGTGTAAGTGTCGGAGATTTGGGTTTTTGGTTTTTGAGTTTTCAAGAAAAGTGGTTTTAAAGCTTAGAAACTAGAAACCGAGACGTCGGGATTCTAGGGTTCTGCAGAAACACGTGGATCAAGGATCCATGTTAGTTGTGGTCCTGTCGGCTTAGGGACGATCTTTGTGGTCCTGTAAGCTTGAGGATGTTTTTGTGCTCTTGAATCCAAAATCCTAAACTGGTGCATCGGTTAGGGATGTTTGGGTTCAAGCTGTTTTGGACTAGATGCCCTATTTTGAGAAAAATGTTGTTAAAGCTTAAAGAGTCTAAGACATTATGGTGGTTGTTAGCGTTGATGCTACAACGAGGAAAGATTGTACGACAAAGATAAACCAACGAAAACTAAGTAGTTTTCTCATGCATTTGTGTGGGGCAGACGTGCCGTGAAATGGGGGACCTTGATGATAGGAAACCTGTGATGACTGCAAGTCATTATGTGTCATTGTACCTTGATGGGCAATGGACAAAATCCATATAATATGAAGCATTTGTACAGTGTGATATGGTAATGAAATCCATGTAGAGTGAAGCGCTATGCCCTGTGTGGATAGTGTGATATGGTACTGAAGTCCATGTAATGTGAAGCGTTATGCCTGGGCTGGACAACGTGACACGGTAAATAAATCCATGCAATGGAAAGCATTATGCCTGGATTGGATAACGTGGTGTGGTAATGAAATCCATATGAGGAAAAGCATTGTACCCTGTGTTGGTCGGTGTGATATGGTAAATATGGTGTGTCTTGATTGGCAATTAAGTATGATCAACTCATTCTTTTGGTGATGGGATTCCCAGAAATCTAGAATTGAGTATTTGTTGAGATATATGGAAATGTTCATGCGTACGTTTAGAGAATAACGTTGATTGTGGGGTACGAGTCCCTTGTATTTTTACTGTTAGTACATGGATATATATGTTGTACTATGTCATGCATGATGATGTTTGGTGAGATCTGCTGTTTGTGTTTGGGCGTGTAGTTGTCGTTTTTGGGTTCATATATTGTTTTCTCACCCTTGCCTGTACGTGTTGGACACCCTGTTGTGTTTTTGGATACACGTACACATATTCTGTTAGCAGTTCCTTAGACCGTTCTAACTTGAGAGCTGAAAGTCGACAATGAAGAGGTGTGGATTGGTGACAACGTGACCTTGTCCTTTTGGTACGACTGAAGTCGGGGTAGTGCACTTTGTTATCTGTAAACTTCTTTTGTCAGACCAGCTTAGGTTTATTTTGTGGTGGTTTCTTTTGGGTTAGTCTATTGTCGGCTTCAGATGGCCGTGGGGTAGACTGATAGATTTTAATAGATGATGTTTACTATATATATATATATATATATATATATATATATATATATATATATATATATATATATATATATATGTGTGGTATGGTAAGTATGTTAATGTTATTATGAGTATAGGTTCTTTAATATAATAAGAAGAAACAAATTTTATCACGATTTTCATGATAAGTAAGATATGAGTAAAGAAAATCTTTTCCGAAAGCGAACCAGCAAATCTTTTCCCTACTTTATAGTGTCGGGGTTACGAAAGTGACATCCGAGATGGAGGGGTGTTGCACGGGGGGACTTTTATCTGTTTTATTTGATTCAGAGGCTACACATTCCTTTATTTCATTGGCATGTATGGATCATTTGAGTTTACCTATTTTAACCTTACCATATGATTTGACTGTTTCTACACCTACGGGTAATTCCCTGACAACCCTATTTGTCTGTTTACAATGCCCGGTTGTTTTAGAGAACCGATATAGTCTTGTAGACCTAGTCTATCTTCCTATACAACAGATTGATGTTATCCTAGGCATGGACTGGCTTTCGGCCAACCATGTAGTACTGGATCATTGCCTGCTAGTGATGGTGTGTCTGGAGGTGTACAATCAAGAGAATGCATGGTGTTGTTTTCTTTGGAAGCCGAGGAGACTCCGAGTCTGGATGCTTTGCTGGTGGTGCGTGAGTTTCCAGATATTTTCCCGGATGATGTGCCAGGATTACCACACAAGAGGGAGGTAGAGTTCGCAATCGATCTTACACCCGGAGCCGGACCGATTTCGATAACACGCTATCGAATATCCCTAACAGAGTTGGCAGAGCTGAAGAAGCAACTGGACGACATGCTGCAGAAGCAGTTTATAAGACCAAGTGTTTCACCCTGGGGAGCACCTATACGGTTCGTCAAGAAGAAGGACGGCAGTTCAAGGTTGTGTGTGGACTACAAACAACTCAACAAGGTGATGATCAAGAATAAATACCCGTTGCCAAGGTTTGACGATCTTATGGACCAATTGAGGGGAGCAACAGTATTTTCTAAGATTGATCTGAGATCCGGTTATCATAAGATTGATCTGAGATCCGGTTATCATAAGATTGATCTGAGATCCGGTTATCATCAGATAAGGGTGAAGGAAGATGATATACCGAAGACGGCTTTCAGGAGTCGGTACGGGCACTACGCGTATCTAGTTATGCCTTTCGGTGTGACTAATGCTCCTGCAGTGTTCATGGACTATATGAATAGAATCTTCAGACCATACCTTGATAAGTTTGTCGTTGTTTTCATTGATGACATCCTTATCTACTCCTCAGACAAGGAAGAGCATCAAGAGCATTCAAGGGTTGTACTTCAAGTTCTTAAGGACAGACAACTATATGCTAAGTTGTCTAAGTGTGAATTCTAGTTGGAGGAGGTACAATTCCTTGGGCATGTGATCAATAAGGATGGTATAGCAGTAGATCCTGCAAAAGTAGAAGTTGTGGTTAAGTGGGAAAGCCCTAAAATGGTAATCGAGATCAAAAGCTTTCTCGGGCTAGCAGGATACTACAGGAGGTTTATCGAGGGATTCTCGAAGGTGACGTTACCTCTGACGCAGTTAACAAGGAAAGGGAAAGCGTATGAATGGACAGAAGAGTGTGAGGCTAGTTTCCAAGAGCTGAAAGGAAGGCTAACAACATCTCTAGTGATAGTCTTGCCAGATCCATCGATATCGTTCGTTGTGTACTGTGACGCATCGTATCAAGGTTTGGGTTGTGTGCTCATGCAAGAGAGAAAAGTGGTAGCCTATGCTTCCAGACAGCTGAAAGTGCATGAACGGAATTACCCAACCCATGACCTAGAATTGGCCGCAATAGTGCTTTCATTGAAGATATGGAGACACTATCTGTATGGCGCTAAATTTAGTGGGTTTAGCAACCATAAAAGTTTAAAGTATTTGCTGGACCAAAAGGAGTTGAACATGAGGCAGAGGAGGTTGATGGAATTCATAAAGGATTATGAATTCGATCTACAATACCACCCAGGAAAGGCCAACGTGGTGGCAGATGCATTAAGTCGGAAATCTTTGCATATGTCCGCTATGATGGTGAAAGAACTGGAACTGCTGGAACAGTTCAGGAATCTGAATCTAGACGTGGGGTTATCCAGAGATAAGATAAGTTTAGGAATGGTCACTATCACTAGCGACTTTCTGAACTTGATCTGGAAGAAGCAAAGAGAAAATCAGTACCTATAGGAAAGGAACCAAATGGCAGAAGAAGGAAAGACTTCAGAGTTCAAGAAATGTGCTGACGGAATCCTGAAGTTTGGAGACAGGATATGTGTGCCTAAGGATAGCGAAGTTAGGAACATGATCTTGGAAGAGGCACACAAGAGTAAGCTAAGTTTTCATCACGGATCTACAAAGATGTACCAGGACCTAAAGGGAATGTTTTGGTTAGCTAAGATAAAGAAGAAAGTAGCAGAATATGTCCAATCCTGTCTGGTGTGTCAAAAGGTAAAGATTGAACACCAGAAACCAACAGGGTTATTGCAATCACTGGACGTCCCAGAATGGAAATGGGATAGCATTGCAATGGATTTTGTTTCCGGACTACCGTGGACACAATGGAGGTGCGATGCAATTTGGGTAATCGTTGACAGGCTTACGAAATGTGCTCATTTCCTGCCGTTCAACCAAAGGTATTCTTTGGAAAGATTAACCCAGATTTACATCAAGGAAGTGGTGAGATTGCACGGGGTACCTTCAAGTATAATTTTGGACAGGGACCCGAGATTTACTTCTAGATTTTGCCAGAGTTTAAATAGTGCGTTAGGAACTAAGCAAAGGATGAGTTCAGCCTATCATCCGCAGACAAACGGTCAGTCTGAAAGGACGATTCAATCGTTGGAGGATCTTTTAAGAGCATGTGTTTTTGGAAAACACAGGAAGTTGGGACGAATTCCTTCCACTGATTGAATTCACATACAACAATAGTTTCCACTCGAGCATTGGTATGGCGCCATACGAGGCACTGTATGGACGAAAGTGCAAAACACCACTCTGTTGGTATGAAACCGGGGAGAATCAGTTGATAGGCCCAGAGATGGTGCAGGGAACGACAGAGCAAGTTAATAAAATTAGGGAAAGGATGAAAGTCGCACAGGATCGGCAATAGAGCTACAGTGACAAGAGGAGGAGACCTTTAGAGTTCCAGGAAGGCGATCATGTCTTTATGAGAGTCACTCCAAGAACTGAAATCGGCAGGGCAATCAAATCCAGAAAGCTTACACCTAGATTCATTGGACCATTTCAAATTCTTCGCCGAATTGGTCCAGTTGCCTACCAAATTGCTTTGCCTCCCAACCTATCCAATATTCATAATGTATTCTATGTATCCCAACTCAGAAAATACCATCCCGATCCATCACAGGTGATAGAGCCTGAATCAATCCAGATAAGAAAGAACTTGGAATATGAAGCGCTGCCTGTACGAATCGAGGACAAGAGAGTGAAAGAACTCCACGAGAAGCAGATTCCCTTAGTTAAGGTCATATGGGATGCTGCAACAGAAGATGCTACTAGGAACGTGAAGAGGATATGTAGCAGCGATATCCACATTTATTCTAAGGTACGTCGAATTTCGAGGACGAAATTCTTTTTAAAAGGGATAGTAATGTAACACCCCGTTTTTTTTTTTAAAAGCTTTCTATATTAATTAAAGAGTATTTATGTGTTTGTATTTTATTAGAGGGTCTAGAGAGAAAAATAAAATAAACCGAGACCATAGTCAAGCTCTACGCTATCGTAGGAAGCTATGGTTAAATTTTGGTCGAAAACTCAGACGGAGCTCGGTCTGCGTTTTTACACTGACAATATGATTTTACTGCTCAGATGACCTAATTTTGACTCGTGAAAGAAACAATTATGTTTTAAATAAAATTGCGAACAATATCGGTGATTTTGAAAATTTTCAAAATAAATATGTTCTCACGACTATCTTGGGCGAAAACCCTAAATCGGGAAATCGACGGGATCGAGAACGGATGCGCGGGGACAAAACCGAACACCAAAGGAGGGACACAAGTCACCTAAGCAAGGTGAGTCAGAGGGTGAGTCACCACCACGACTCACCGTGTCATCATTGCGTTTCTACAAAATATCTGAGATATTTAGGGCCAGAAAAGACCGTTTTGCCCTTAGGAACTAATGGAATTACGTTCGTGCCATGTGACTCATCACCATCATCATTATCTCTCCAAAATATCTAGATATTTGGTTACATTAATGGTGAAATGACTATTTTGCCCTTGGTCTTTTGTTGAAATGACAATTTTGTCCCTAAGCGAAATTACCCTTTTGTCCCTGGAATATCCAAAAGTTGGGCCATGGGTCAAAAAGCCCACCAAGGGGGCGGCTACTTAGCCTATAAATACACCATCCCTCCCTTTGTTTTCTTTCACATCTTTCTTCACACAAAACTTGATCATCTTCTTCAAGATCAAGAAACCTCCATTGTTGTCTTCAAGTGCAAGCTTTATTCTTCACTTTTCTTTAAGCTTCAAGAGATAAATCTTTGATCCATAAGCTTCATTGTTCTTCACTTAGTTCTTGTTTTAAAGCCATGATCACATAAGTTTCAACTTCTAAATTCTAAATTCTAAATTCGCTAGAAAATCATAGAAATCCTTTTAATGTGAAATCAATTTCTATGATCTAGTTTTAACTTCATCTTTCATTGTCCAAGAGCAAGTAATCAAAAGATGTTCCTAGCTCATTTATTTATGGAGGGGCCGAAACCCCTAGGGTGAGAAAGCTTGAGTTTTTTATTCAAGTTTTGAATAATGAGACTTGACCTAGTGTTAGGCATACTTGAGGATCATTCATCCAAGAGTTAGATATTTTTAGACACCTCTAGCTATTTTGAACCTTGATGGCTGGATCTAGGTCCTAGGAGATAAAGAGATGGACTTTTGTTAATATTAGACTTTGGTTTGTTGTGAAGGATTAGATTGTGCTCGATCGCCATAAAGCATGCTAAAAGTGCCGGTTGCAAAGTTGTGTTCGGGAACTTGTGCGGGAAGGCGAGCGTGCGTAGCTATTTCAGGTGGGGAGAAAGAACTTTATCGTCGGGAGGCAAGCTTGGTATAGAATATATATATATATATATATTTGTGTGTGTGTGTAGGGGAACCCTTAAACCCTACGAGATACCCTAGGTGTAGGTACTTTTGGGCTATCACCACTAAGTTGATAATATGGATGATGTGATTGATTGAGATTGATGTGTTGATCTTTTTATTTGATTATCTGTTGGTTTATTGTGTTGAACTGCTTGTGTGATTTACTATTATCCGGCTTTGTGATGATATCTATACTGAAATGCTTTTCTGTTGCGATGTTTTACTGTGATTGGTTGGTTGAGTATTGATGAGGGTATGATGAGTGTTGATGTTGTTCGGGTTAATACCGTCGTGGTCCCGACCATGGAGTTGTGGCTAGTAGACGCATGTTATCATGATGCTGATGTTAATGTTGATGTTGATGTGGATGCGGTGCGTCGTGGTCGTGGGCGAGTGCGTAGGCGTGAGGTACCAGTATCAACCTGCGATGAATGTTTTTTGCATATCATATCATTTCATACCACAGCATATTTGTCCCAAAGGGGGATGTCCAATTGGGGACGTGATGTGATGTTATCCCGACGGGGATGTCCAATTTGGGACGTGATGTATCGGCCAACATGCATATAGGGAAGTCAGCATATACATAGGGACCAGTATCCCTCTTATAGGCTTATCTAAGGGAATGACTTTTGAGATGGTTGTATTGTATGACTTAAGTGATGGGTGATGTTGTGTTGTATATTTTATCTGTGTTGTGTGATGCGTGTATATATATGTTGTACTGATGCCCCTCTCTCATATTGATGATATATGTTTCTTATCTCCCGTTATTTTCTATATGTGCACTTTTATTTTATGGGAAGACCCCATGGAGGAACCACTTGCTGAGGAACTGGACGACATTCCGTATGAGCCTGATGCTGGTGGACGAGCCCAGGATCCTAACCTCGAGGGGTTGGGAAGTGATCGCGGTTAGTCAGAGAATGGTCTGTCAGCCTATTTTCCTACTTTTATTTTGGTTTGTATTAATATACTCTATATGTATTACTTTAATATTGTAGCCCTACTGACGGGTAAAATAATGTATGTACGCATTTATTTATATTTTGAAAGCTGTGCACTCTAAAGCGTTGCGTGCCGTATTTTTGTTTTGCTTCCACGCTTAATTTTCCGCTTCGCTTCATATTAATAAGACGCGCTAACGATTATAATGCGAATATGGTTAGTTAATATCGTAGGTTCTCCAATGGGACGGCGGGTCGCCTCATGGTGGCTCCTCAGAGTCACTACTCTCAGGGCTGCTCATCATCCTCTGCATAAACCAAATATGCCAAACAAGAAAAACAAAGAAAGGGGAGTAAGGAAAAATGTAAACACAATGGCATGAAGATAGAAATAAGATGATCATACATCATGGCATAGCAACAGTCATAAGCATACACTTACATACATAAACATCATCTCAACATAATCAATCAACTAGTATGCTATATGATGCAATGCAACACTACTCCACTACTCCATCAATGCACGTGGATCCAACTAACTCAGGAAGAACAACTTTGGAGTTACATATCCACATTGGCCACTAAAGGCACCAACGCCGGTAGTTCACCAAACCATGGGTGAACCCCTTGGATAGCCAACGCATCAAACCATGGATGCCTCATCACGGGTGGCCACGGTTCACCAAACCTTGGGTGAACCAACCGTGGATGGCCAGATCGCCGTACTCTAGGACGACCTCCCCTATGTTGAGCTTTCCCCAACTAACATCTCAAATGCGATGCATTAATACAACAACAACAACAAACAAGGGGCAATCGCCACCTCCGCTTGGGCCACTAAGGCACCCAAGAATATCATCCTCATCATTAGGCCACTAAAGGCACCCAATATGACATCATAACGATGGACCACTAAAGCCATCCAATCATATCAACATTGACAACATTGGACAACTAAAGGCATCGAATTATATCATCGTGCGGTAACCCCGAGGGCACCGACTTAACCAACTCATCATCTTAATTATTATATAATTAAGTTATCTATTTTCATCATTTTTTTGGTGTATTATTCTATCATCATTGGAAATATTGGGGTTAAAACCCCTATTAACCGTAAGCATCAGATTCAGACTAAAGGGGTGGCACGGGCGTGCTAAACCCCGACACGGGCGTGCTGCCACCTACATGTAGCACGGGCGTGCTACATATATGGCACGGGCGTGCTGCACAAGAGCACAATCATGCTCACTATTACGTAGGCCGTTCACATCTGCACGGGCGTGCTCTTATGCTGCACTGCCGTGCTCAAAGCGCAGCCATTTCCCAGAATTCAACTGGGAGCACAAGCGTGCTCCCTGTTCAGCACGCCCATGCTGATTGCGCGACAATGCTGTTCTGGGCAGCGTAGAACAGGTTAAATAATTAACCAAAAAAATCCCTAACAATCTCAAAAATCATCCCTAGGTTCATGTCTAAATCATTAACATAAAAACTCACCCTTTATTAATTCATGTCTTATGAATATTTTTTGGAAACAACAGTCCCTTTATTATTTAACCAATTAAAATCCTAATTAACAAATTTTAGGGATATAGCAGCAGGTTCATCATCAACAACAATTCAACAACAATTATGATATAAACATACCACAAATAGCAACATAACAACAATGCATATAATATTGGCATATAGCAACAACAATTATAGCAACAGACATGTTAACAAACAGCATACAATTAACCACGGGGTCATGGGAACCCCTCATCTCACACTACCCCCACTGCCTAGTGATTATATTATCCTTCTCCCCATACTTGGTTTGAAGGTTGCTGCAACGGTAGCCCCAAATAACAATCCGGTCATGTCCTCCTAAGCGGCTCAGTCCCAAAGAAAGCCTTGGTCAACTAAAACATTAAGCAAATCAGTTTCTAATCCAAAACCATGAAAAGAAACTAAGAAAAGAGGAGAACGTTACCTACGCAATTGGCACAGGCATACCAAAGGCTAACCAAAGGTCTCCAAAACTCCAAGAACGCACCAAGATCGATGAAGATACGAAACGGGTAGTTTTAGCTGTACTAGGGTAGTAGCAGCCGCCAAATGAGGGTTAAAATCACTAACCCTCGGTTTCTGTGCGATTATATAATCTGCGCACATGGCACGGCCGTGCTCCCCTTTGGCATGGCCGTGCTGAACTCAACATCAGCGAGACGCGGTTCGCACGACTGCATTGGCGTGCTGAATAACGGCATGGGCGTGCCGAACTTAGCGTCAGCGAGAAGCGGTTCGCACAATGGCACGACCGTGCTGCCTAATGGCGCGGTCGTGCTTGTGACTCAGGGAGTCATAAGACACGCTAAAACAGCACGGGCGTGCTGAAAATCAACATGGACATGCTGGAAATTAGCACGGGCGTGGCAATGTTCCAGAAAGGGACTTTTAAGCCAAAAATCCCACTTAGCCCTTAACCAAAAATTATAATTTAATCAACAAACTTAAATATTCAAACAAACTTATATATGAAATTAATTTAATGAAAAGCAAGGTGTTACAATTCCACCCCCTTATAAAAAATTTTGTCCTCGAAATTTCTACATACCTTGATTAAAATGGTGTAGGTACGCTTCCATCATCTTACTCTCCAACTCCTAAGTAGCACTTTCCTCAGTAGCCCCGCTCCAAATAACTTTGACTAAAGGAATCTCCTTGCCTCTTAGCTGCTTCACCCTACTATCCTCGACTCGAAGGGGTAGTCCCTCAAAGGTCAAGTTCTCCTTCAACTGTATCTCATCTGGTACTATCACGTGACTAGGGTCATGGACATACTTTCTGAGTTGGGACACATGAAAGACACTGTGAAGGTTGGCAAGAACGGTGGTAAAGCTATCTGGTAGGCGACCTCGCTAACTCTCTTTAAGATTTGGTAGGGACCAATGAATCTAAGAGTAAGTTTCTTTGCTTTCATCACTCTACCAACCCCAGTTGTCGGGGTATCTCAAGAACACATGATCACCTTCCTGGAATTCAAGCGCCTTCCTCCTTTTGTCAGGTAGCTCTTTTGCCTACTTTGTGCCACTCTCATCTTTTCCTGAATCATCCTTATCTTTTCTATTGTCTCCTATACTATCTCAAGTCCTAACACCACATTATCACTAGGTTCATTCCAACACAAGGGTGTCCTACATCTCCTCCCATACAGAGCCTCATAAGGTGTCATCCCAATACTGGAATGGAAGCTGTTGTTGTAGGTGAACTCTATCAGGGGCAAAAACTTTTCCCAACTGCCTGACTACTCTAACACACAAGCTCTCAGCAAATCCTCTAATGACTGGATGGTCCTCTCAAACTGCCCATCAGTCTATGGGTGATACGCTGAACTTAGCCTAAGCTTTGTCCCTAAAGCATTCTGCAAACTATCCCAAAACCTAGAGGTAAACCTCGGGTCTCTATCTGATACTTTGCTAGAGGGCACACCATGAAGCCTAACTATCTCTCTGATGTATAGCCTAGCCAACTTCTCTAAAGGATACTCCATATTCATCGGAATGAAATGGGCAGACTTAGTCAATCTATCCACAACAACCCATATAGCCTCAAAACCAGCTGAAGTCCTAGGGAGTCCAGACACAAAATTCATAGAGATGTTATCCGACTTCTAGTCTGGGATGCTCAAAGGGTGCAAGTTACCTAAAGGCTTTTGGTGTTCTATCTTGGCTTTCTGACACACTAAGCACGCATACACAAACTCAGCCACTTCCTTTTTCATCCTAGGCCACCAAAACAATCGCTTAAAATCCTGGTACATATTTGTGGCACCTGGATGCACACTCAACCCACTCTTATGTCCTTCCTCAAGGATCAACTTCCTAAGCTCAGGAACATCTGGTACACACACTCTATCCTCAAACCTCAAGATTCCACCACTTCCATC
Source organism: Ammopiptanthus mongolicus (assembly GCA_039655645.1). Lineage (NCBI taxonomy): Eukaryota > Viridiplantae > Streptophyta > Magnoliopsida > Fabales > Fabaceae > Ammopiptanthus > Ammopiptanthus mongolicus. The sequence continues at coordinate 71,998,773 of CM077344.1, read as the reverse complement.
TCTAAAACTAAGGTTTCTACCCTGAGCAAGCAATTCCCACTGGTCTAACAGAAACTTATCTGGCATCTGACCCTCTCTAATCATATCCATCAAACTGTTGGTAACCTTCAAGGTTCCAAGTCTAATACTCTTGGGAATAACTGCACAAGCCAAACTAAGGTCTCTAAACTCCTCAATCAGATCCATCTCCCTAACCATCAAAGCGGAGACATGCAAGACTTTCCTACTAAGGGCATCTGCCACTACATCGGCCTTTCCTGGGTGGTAGGTCAACTCGAAATCGTAATCCTCAAGAAATTCCATCCACCTACGCTGCCTCATATTTAATTCCTCCTGGTCAAAAAGATATTTCAGACTCTTATGATCACTAAAGACCTCAAACCTCGCTCCATAAAGATAATGCTTCCAAATCTTCAAGGCAAAAACCACAACTCCTACTGGAGTGACCCAATATGAGACGCTGCATAATAGTAATGTAAGTGTCATAAACGATTCTCATGATGACCATAGTGAAGTAGTCCTTCGACTTGAAGTCGTTACGATTCCTAACATATGTAGTTGTATGCTTTAATATTATTAAACGTTGTCTGTAACAGGATAACTATAAAGATAGTTATTGGGTCTGCAATGAAACATGTTGAGGAATGTGAGTGATGTAGATAGGATTCGTCCCTCCTACATAACAGGAGTAATGTCTATAGGCCTCTTGATGGTATGTGACGTAGAAATGCATGGCCATGCTAAGGTGGGACAATATGAGATTTTGGGCCCACATGATCATACGTCAATTACTAGATCAAGAAATAAATAATTGGACTTAACAAGGATGACACATTTATGCCTTGTGTTCAATTAAAACATTGAGACGAAAGGACGTTGACTTCACATTATATATGGTTACAACAAGGTTTTAATTGTATCACCAATATTCTAATTAATTGGGTAGCAATGATGTATTGCTAGATGCCGCTCATTGTTTATAATATTAATTGATTATTAATATAATTAATACTAATTAATATTATTGCCAATTAATTGAGAACCTATAGGGTCACACGCATAGAGCAAATGTTCAGAGAATTAATTTAATTGATTAATTAAATATGATTTAATTAATCATTAAATGGGATTAATTTAATTGATTGATTAAATATGATTTGATTAATAATTAAATGGGATTGATTTAACTGATTGATTAAATATGATTTGATTGATAATTAAATGAGGATAAATTTAATTGATTAATTAAATATGATTCAATTAATAATTAAACATTGGGCCTGTAGCGTACAGTGGCCCAAGTGCGTTAGGTTAAGTGAATGACAGCTATTAGTAAGCTGTGCACGTCACTTAAGCAACCCACAACACAGAACACTCATAACGGCCATTGTACACCCTTGACAGCACGCCCTCTTTTCTCTCTCTGTGTATCGTGCCTCTCCCAATCCTGATAGCTAGCACTACGCTATCTCTGGCGTTGGTTTGCTCGCGTGGACTGAGTAGAGGTATTGCTACTTTGCAATACTGGTGATAGAAAAGCCTTTTCTTATGGTGGTTATGGCTGGACAGTTATCGTAATATCGCGATTCGAGATTCGGTAACCGTTAGATCGGACTAATTTTTGGACACCAGGTTCGTGACATGTGGCTCTACATCTTCACCGTTCAACTTTGAGATACAAGGTCTGGAGCGAAAGTTATGAGCATCGCAAGTATCAGCGTTTTTGGCTAGCCGGTGTTGTTGGCGCGCTTACAGTGTTCACGGTAAAGGTACGCTTAAAGAGGTAAACACAATATCCTTGTGATTCAAGTGCAATACGTGGTCTTTTAGTAAAGGGGTTTTTCCGCTCAAGAGGTTTTTGAAAATTGTTTTTGAAAATTATCCCTCTTGAGGCCCCAACACACCTAATCCTTGCTTAGAAGCATCACAGTAAACTACGACGAAAGGCTCATAAGGGTCTAGCAAAACTAACATTGGTGCTGATGTCAACCTATCCTTAAGAGTTTGGAAACTCTCTTCACACTTAGAGTCCCACACAAACAACTGTCCCTTCTTGGTGAGACGGGTCAAGGGTAAAGCTATCTTAGAGAATCCTTCTATAAACCACCGATAATATCCAGCTAACCCCAAGAAACTCCTAATCTCAGTCACTGACTTCGGCGCTTACCACTGGAGCACCGACTCAACCTTAGCTGGGTCAACTGCTATGCCACCTTTAGAGATGACATGTCCTAAGAAGCTCACTTCCTCTAACCAGAACTCACACTTAGACAACTTAGCATACAATTGCTTTTCCTTAAGGGTCTGCAAAAATAACCCTCAAGTGCTCCTCATGTTCCTCCTTGGTCTTGGAGTACACTAAAATGTCATCTATGAACACCACCACAAACTTATCCAAGTAAGGGTGAAAGGTCTTGTTCGTGTAATCCATGAACACAGCAAGAGCATTGGTCACACCAAAGGGCATAACCAAGTACTCATAGTGACCATATCGCGTCCTAAATGCTGTCTTCGGGATGTCCTCAGACTTAACCCAAATCTGATGGTACCCTAACCTCAAATCTATCTTAGAAAAGACGCAAGCGCTTATCAACTGGTCCATGAGATCATCAATCCTAGAGAGAGGATACCGTTTCTTAATGGTCACCTTGTTAAGTTGCCGATAGACGACACACAACCTCAAACTGCCATATTTCTTCTTCACCAACAACACAGGTGCTTCCCAAGGAGACACACTAGGCCTAATAAACTGCTTCTTCATCAGGTCCTTTATCTGTTCTGTCAACTTGACTAGCTCTAGAAGAGACATTCTATAAGGGGCTATGGATATTGGCCCGGTGCCAGGCACTAAATCTATGCAGAACTCAACATCTCTCTCTGGGGGTAAGTTATAAACATCCCTCGGAAACACTTCAAGAAAATCCCGCACAACAAGCACACTTCCAACATTAGGAGGGCTCTCTAATTCCAGGAAAGCTAACATCATGTACACATGGGCTTCGTCTTTCATCGAAGCTTTCACTTGGTTGGCAGAAAGAAAGGTCGGATTCTTAACCTCCGTACGAGTGCCAAAGACTAAGGGCTTATCAAAGCAGTTCAAAAGAACATGGTTGGAAGATAATCAGTCCATGCCAAGAATAACATCAAGGCCTTTCAAAGGTAGACATACAAGATCAACAACAAAAGCTCTTAACTTAAAGCATCATTGTCTATACAAGTATAGACAATACAAACAAGATAACACAAACAAGAGCACACAACAGACTCATACCACGGCCTGATAGGCCAGACCGGCTCTGATATCAATAAATGTGACACCCTTCTACCCCGCATGTTATAAATACATTAAATATAAATAATAATAAATTATATACAAATAAAAATTTAAAACATGCAACCTTTTATTAAAAAGATTCATGGGTAGAAAAGGTACCATATGAACTAGTTCTCAAATGCAGAAAAACATCAAATCAATACTTAAAATCATAAAGACAACCTCAACATAATATAAACCCAACCCCGATGTCACAATTCAGAGCTGGTACAATCGTTCCGGAATATCCTCGGAATACAACAGAAAACTAAAGTAAATAAAACAACTACTAAGAACCCTAACTATCAGTGGTGGCTCCTCAGAGTCACTCCTCTCCGGGCTGCTTGTCATCCTCTACATAAACCAAATATGCAAAACAAGAAAAACAAAGAAAGGGGAGTAAGAAAACATGTAAACACAACGGCATGAAGATAGAAATAAGATGATCATACATCATGGCATAACAACAGTCATAACCATACACTTACATACATAAACAACATCTCAACATAATCAATCAACTAGCATGCTATATGATGCAATGCAACACTACTCCACTATTCCATCAATGCATGTGGATCCAACTAACTCAGGAAGAACAACTTTGGAGTTACATATCCACATTGGCCACTAAAGGCACCAACGTTGGCAGTTCACCAAACCATGGGTGAACCCCTTGGATAGCCAACGCATCAAACCATGGATGCCTCATCACGGGGGGCCACGGTTCACCAAACCTTGGGTGAACCAACCGTGGATGGCCAGATCGCCGTACTCTAGGACGACCTCCCCTATGTTGAACTTCCCCCAACTAACATCTCGAATGTGATGCATTAACACAACAACAACAAACAACGGGCAACCGCCACCTCCGCTTGGGCCACTAAAGGCACCCAAGAATATCATCCTCATCATTGGGCCACTAAAGGCACCCAATATGACATCATAACGTTGGACCACTAAAGCCATCCAATCATAATAACATTGACAACATTGGACCACTAAAGGCATCCAATTATATCATCGTGCGGTAACCCCGAGGGCACCGACTTAACCAACTCATCGTCTTAATTATTATATAATTAAGTTATCTATCTTTATCATTTGTTTGGTGTATTATTCTATCATCATTGGAAATATTGGGGTTAAAACCCCTATTAACCGTAAGCCTCAGATTCTGACCCGAGAGGTGGCACGGGCGTGCTAGACCCCGGCACGGGCGTGCTAGACCCCGGCACGGGCGTGCTGCCACTTACGTGTAGCACGGGTGTGCTGCACGAGAGCAAAGGCGTGCTCACTATTACGCAGGCCGTGCACATTTGCACGGGCGTGCTCTAATGCTGCACGGCCATTCTCAAAGCGTAGCCATTTCCCAGAATTCAACTACGGGCAAGGGCGTGCTCCCTATTCAGCACGACCGTGCTGATCACGCGATAGTGCTGTTCTGGTCAGCGAAGAACAGGTTAAATAATTAATCCAAAAAACCCCTAACACTCTCATAAATCATCCCTAGGTTCATGACTAAACCATTAACATAAAAACTCACCCTTTATTAATTCATGTCTTATGAATATTTTTGGGGAACAGTAATCCCTTTATTATTTAACCAATTAAAATCCTAATTAATAAATTTTAGGGATATAGCAGTAGGTTCATCATCAACAACAATTCTACAACAATTATGATATAAACATACCACAAATAGCAACATAACAACAATGCATATAATATTGACATATAGCAACAACAATTACAGCAACAGACATGTTAACATACAGCATACAATTAATCACGGGGTCATGGGAACCCCCCATCTTACACTACCCCCACTGCCTATTGATTATACTATCTTTCTCCCCATACCTGGTTTGAAGGTTGCAGCAACGGTAGCCCCAAATAACAATTCGGTCACGTCTTCCTAGGCGGCTCAATCCCAAACAAAGCCTTGGTCAACTAAAACATAACCAAAACAGTTTCTAATCCAAAAAAATGAAAAGAAATTAAGAAAAGAGGAGAACGTTACCTACACAATTGGTATAGACGTACCAAAGGCTTACCAAAGGTCTCCAAAACTCCAAGAACGCACCAAGATCGATGGAGATAGGAAACGGGTAGTTCTGGCCGCACTAGGGTAGTAGCAGCCGCCAAATGAGGGTTAAAATCGCTAACCCTTGGTTTCTGTGCGATTATGTAATCTGTGCACATGGCACAGCCGTGCTGAACTCGGCGTCAGCGAGGCGCGGTTCGCACGACTGCACGGGCGTGCTGAATAACGGCATGGGTGTGTCGAACTTAACGTCAGCGAAATGCGGTTCGCACAACAGCACGGTCGTGCTGCCTAATGGCACGATTGTGCTTGCGACTCAGCTGGTCACAAGACATGCTAAAACAGCACGGGCGTGCTGGAAATCAGCACTGACATGCCAATGTTCCAGAAAGGGACTTTTAAGCCAAAAATCCCACTTGGCCCTTTACCAACAATTATAATTTAATCAACAAACTTAAATATTCAAACAAAATTATATATAAAATTAATTTAACGAATAGCAGGATGTTACACGGGATGGGGGGCCAACCCGCCCCGCCCCGCCTCTGACCCGCCTTCTTGGTGGGTTAAGCGGGACGAATTAAACCCATTTTGCCACCCCTACTTAAGCAAGTGGTCAGGGATTTGAATCCTAACTCTTGTGTATGGAGAAAACCTGGTATGAAGGTTTTATTTTCCTATTACAATTACCATGGTCATTTTTACATACTCAAAAGAAATTGACTCAAAAGACTACAAGAGTGTGTCACAGAGACACCAACTAAATCAGTAAAAGGCAGATGGTGTGTCTCTTGGGGGAGTGTCCCAAACTCTATGCCTAGGTCACGAGCTAACTCATGCTAATTAACCCATGCTAAAAAGTACATAGTTTCAACAACTTAACTCATGAAGATAGTTATATCAACTATATGTCACTGCATCTACTCAGGTATAATTGATTTCTCGGGTTTGATTTGTGTTCTCATTTCTCAAATTTGTAAGGTCTCGTGTAATTGGGGAAAAAACTATATACCTAAATAGTCAATCTTGGATAGCGGCGAAAAATCGCTAAAGCGAGATAGCGGATAGCTGGATGACCATTGTAGCGAAAATTAGGAAAACAATATAAGTAATTTATATTATATACACACAAATGCTAAAAAAAAAAAAAAAACTCAAAATTAAAGATATATTCATAATAAATAATAAAAATACATTGTCACTAAATATTAGATACTTTGATAAATATTTTTGATAAAACAAATGAAAGAATAATATTAAGAAGAGTTATGATAAAAAATTATGTTATTTTATAATTATTAGTTTAGTTTAATTTTATATTAGATATTCTATAAATATATAAAATAAAGTATGGAAAGCAATTTTCAACAAAGTCAGTACAACCCATTTGCAGAAACACATCATTTGTAGAAACGTAACGTTCGGAAGTAAGTAAATTAAAAAACCATTTGATAATGTTTGGAGAAATGCACCTTCCCTATTATACATCAGTTGGAAAGAACTGAAAAGAACTGGAGAATCAACAGTCGGAAACGCGGTCATCGAAAGCAAGAGAACGAGTAAATACTCAATCTGGTCCCTAAAATTGTAGGGTCGTATCAACTTAGTCTCCCACATTATCAATATTCCAAAATGATCCCTGGAATTGCAGAAAGTTAATCAGATTCGTCCCTCTGTTGGTATTTGCATGGACTATAATGACATTAAGTTGGTAATGTCAAGGATGCATTTGAAACTAAGTGAATAATGTTAGGGATGCATTTGCTAACAGATCCAAATGGAGGGACGAACCTGATTAACATTTTGCAATTCTAAGGATCATTTTGAAATATTGATAATGTGGGGGACTAAGTTGATACGACCCTACAATTTTAGGGACCAGATTAGGTATTTACTCGCAAAAGAATGTCAAAAATGCAGTCGCTGAAAACCTCTCTTCGGTTTGGGTCAAACGGAGCGAGGAAATGGATCAGTAGTTCACCAGAGTATTCTTCGAAAAAAGAGAAGAAAGAGGTGGGGAATGACCTAAAACGAAGAGGGTAGGGGAAATTTATGTAAAATCCGGAAAATATAGGAAGGAACGGCTAAAAAAAGGGTAAAATCGAGCTTTCAGCCTATTTTCCAATTCGCGATTCTAGCTTGATCTGTAGCCGGTTTGGCAGTTAGTTAAAAACGCACCACGCCTGCTATTCGCGTAACGTCAAGGTGCTACGCCGCTTCGCTACTACGCTAATCGCCATTAGGTATGACAATTTGTACCTGTGTGTGGGAATCCTCGCAGGGACTGCCCCGAATGGAGCCCTATGGGCGAGGAATTTTTCCCCACGGGGACAAGGGAGAAAATCCTCTCGAAGGCACTTTAGGGATGGAGACGAGAAACATGTTCCCCGTCCCATGGAGGTCCCTACACTAAAAAGATTGGTAAAATATCTTTATAAATGTGTGTGTGTGTGTGTGTGTGTGTGTGTGTGTGTGTGTGTTATAGATATATTTTATTAATTTTAAATGTATATTATTTTATTAAATAAATAAAATATTAAAAATATATGTGTACTATTTAATGTTGAACTTATTCATAAAAAAAAAAAAAAAAATTAATGTTGAACTTGTTGCAATGTCTTGCAGAATGCTTTAACTTTAAATATTTATGAATTTTTAGTGTTTTTATATTTTATTGAATTTTAGTTAATTACATTTTTTTTATGAACTTTCAGGGTCCCTGAAGTCCTCGCAGGGATACGTGGGAAACGAGGACGAGGAAAAATGGGGGATGGGGAGCAGGGGAGTACTCCCCGCCCCCGCCTTGTCCCGTTGCCATCCCTAATCGCCACGATAGCGCCACTATCGATAACATAGTTATATGATCCAAACAAAAACCACAGTCAAGCATGAACCTCTCTATTGCATCAAGCCACTAATATTGACTTTAAATTACCTAGCCATTAGTTGCCTAGCCTAGCCATTAATTTTGACAACTACAAGTTGTATTCCCATTGTATTTCCATTGTATGAAGGCCTCTAGGATTAGTATAAATAGGGTCATTCTCTCATTGTATTTACATCTTTGAATTGAAGTAAGTTTGAGTATTGAGAGTTTCTCTCCAGGCTCCTGTGCCATTTGGTACCAGAGCTCAGGATTCAGTGTGATTGTGAGTGAAGGGAGTTGCTGGAATTAATCTTGGAGAAGAGGAGTTTTGAGCAAAGGTTGAGCAAAGGAGGTCGAGAGTTCGAAACGTCCGTTTCTAGTCCGAATTCACCAAATCTGACACTGCTATTGAATTCGGGAGGTCGAAAAACCTTGGGCTGGAGTTTTTCACTTCCGCCAGATCCGCCAAGTGCCGCCGTCGGAAACGTTACCGGACCACCACGCGCCCCTGTCTGATAACACGCGCCGCCTCTGGAAGACAGAGGTTGAAGACAACCACGTCAGCGTGCCACATCATCTGCCGCATCAGATCTGACCCGCCCAGTCAGCGACAAGTCAACCACTCAGCTTCTGACACATGTCACTGTGCCACGTCAGCAACCCAGTCAGCACAAAGTTCCAGAAAATTCGAATAAGGCCTTGTACTTTTGGTAAATTTTGGCCCCCAAACTTTTTCAAATTTCAAATATATCCCTATATTTTTGGTAAATTTCATATTGACCTTAAACTTTTCCAAATTGCAAATTAGCACGCAACTTTTAAAAATTGCAAATTTGGCCAAAAACTTTGTGAAGTGCCGAATTAATTAGGAAAATTCTTAGTATAATTTGTGGTTGCAGCATTGTCTGATCCGCCACATCAGAAAGGAATTATTCTTGTTATTGGCAAGAAAATTGTGGAATTATGAAAATTGCATGTCTAGGAAAGTTCTCGCTACGAAAGACCTGGTATTTAAGTGTGTCTAGTGGCGACCCGCCTCTCTTTCCTGGGAACTTACCTGGTGCACTCTTTGCAAAACTACGTTTTCTATTGCGATCGCCCGATACTTAACAAGTTTCAACCCACACACAAAAAAATGCCTCCAAGAAGACAACATTTGTGTGAAATCGAGATGGAAGAATTAAGGAGACAAATCCAACGGCTACAAGAAACTGTCAATGCACAGCAGGCCCTGTTGGAAGCCCAACACATACAATCAGACAATGACAATTCTAGCAGTGATTCATCCTCACTTAGAAGTCGTCGTCCACATAGACAACCGTTCAGAAATGACGACCTCAAAGTAGAAATTCCAAACTTTGAAGGGAAGCTCCAACCAAATGAGTTTGTTGATTGGCTTCAGACTATTGAGAGAGTATTTGAGTATAAGAGTATTCCAGAAGAAAATAAAGTAAATGTCATGACCCGAATTTTGTAGTCATGACCGGCCAAAAGGGGAAAGAAGGACTTTGCCCCTTCACAACCTATCAAGCAGATTAAATTCGTCTCATCTAAAGTCAAGAGAATCATGATCCTTAATACATCATATTAATAATTAGATTCATCAGAGTTATATAAAACAAACCCAAAGGATTACATAGTCCTGAATATCCAAAAGAATACTAAAGGCGTTTGCAACCCTTAACAAAACCGGGTGCAAACACTCAAAAACCAAGAGATGTCTCCACATAACATACAAGACTCCAAAGAAGCATTCTAGGCGTGAGAAGGTCCAGGTTGATCATTACTTGTGCCTACAACCAATAAAGCCATGGGGTGAGTATTAAACTTAGTGAGGTCCACACACACACGCAAAGGCATACAAATAGGCATTTCAATATCATAATGATTATAATTCAAGGGATAACATATAAATCCAACAATAAAGGTACTTGTGGAATGGAACAATAACATCATCAAGTTGCATCACATAAGGAACCTAAGCCAAAGCATAACTGCCGTAGGTTGAACCTTTGGGTCTCACTTGGAGTTGTTCACTAAGGCCCCCCGCCTCGACGGTTTTAATTTCTACACCAGAGATACTGCCCCCTCCGGCCATCAGACTCACTCCTCAACTCCGGGGTTGTTCACTAAGGTCCCCAACCTCGACGATTTTTATTTATATTCCGGAGATTCCGCCCCCTCCGATTGGATACCCAAAGTTTCACAAGCCAATCCATTCCACCAAGTACAATTCACAAAGTCTTATCACATAATCCAACCTCAATCATGAAGGGAGCCGATAAAATCACAGAACATTCTCATTATAATCCAACACATCTTTATACTTTATTTCCTCATTATGAATATATATATATATATATATATATATATATATATATATATATATATATATATATATATATATATATATATATATATATATATCAGGTTGCATATAATAATAATAGTATAATACATATATATCATTGCATCTATATATATAAATTAATAAATTATTGTATATACATATCACGGGTTGCTATATAGATATATAGGTATACTTAATTTAATAGATGCCAAAAGTTCACTGTTCTTAAAAATAAAATAAAATAAAATAAAAAAACAAATAGCACTTAAGGGGTAGAGAGCAACTGATGACATTTTGTTTTTATGCAAATAGAAGTGTCTTCAATTTGGAGACACATATTCACATCTACGGGCTTTCATGGGCATAAATGGATGTAGATAAATAATCAAAAATAAAATCATACCCATGAGTTTAAAGGAGAAATTGGGCAATTTTTATTTTGAAGAGTTGCAGCCATTAACATATAAATGAACACAACATTGTTATAAGGAGAAACATAAAAACAAAATAGAAGTCAAACCAAAGGCTATCAGAGAGATAGCACGGCAAGAAACAAAAAAATGGAGTCTATTGCACACAAAATAAGAAAATGAAATGGCTCTCGTATACCATTTGCGATTCACAAAAAAAAAAAAAAAAAAAAAAAAAAAAAAAAAAAGGAAGAACTAACCACAACAGTAAAATAATATTACTGACTCGGTCATTCAAAGAAAACAAGTCCCTCACCTTGCTTGCAGAATGGAGAATAAAGGAAGAAAGGGGGCACCACAAGCTCCTCTTTGCCTCATCTCTAAGCTCAAGCCCTCCCACTCACTATTTCCTCTAGGTTTTCAGAAAATGATAAGAATGAGAGGGGAAGGGAAAGTGAGTTTATAATTTAAAACCAGCACTAGAACAAAATATCCTAGGGCTAAGGGCATAATAGAAAGTCCAAACTAAACATCAATTTATTAATTAAACCAACAAAATTTACTAATGGCATGTTAATTTATGAATTACCCTATGTCATGAATCATTTATTTGATTATTTAAAGAACATCCAATAGCATTTTTACATTATATGCTCTTTATTAATTATAAAAAAATTGAACTAAAAAAAATATTTTGTAACCTTTATACAAAAAATAAAAAAATTTAAACTTAAGGGGCATAACATCATGTAAACATTATAATTAAATTTTTAAGATTACCAGGTATTACAGTAAAGATCGTTGCTGTGAAGCTAAAGAAGCACGCTTCAATATGGTGGGAGAATCTTAAGATGCGTGAACGTGAAGGGAAAAGCAAGATCATGACGTGGGATAAGATGCGGCGAAAACTAACCCGAAAGTTCTTACCTTCTCATTATTATTAAGAAAGTTTTATTCAACTGCAGAATCTTCGTCAGAAGAACTTGTCTATGGAAGAATACACTAGAGAATTTGAGAAGTTGATGATGAAGTGTGACATTCATGAAAGGGAATAGCAGACAATAGCTCGTTACCTTGGTGGATTAAACACTAATATTGCCCATCCCGTTCAGCTCCAACAATACTGGTCATTAGACGATATTATCCATCTGGCCTTACGAGTGGAGAAACAGTTACCTAAAAAGTCTTCTTATAGAACTTTTTCCTCCACCGAAAATTCTCCTTATTCCCGAAAAACACCAATCGATCAGCCCAATACCTCAAGCAAACCTCCATCAAAGACCACTACAGAGAACAAACCTAGAGCTCCCAAATGTTTCAAATGTCAAGGTTTAGGGCATAGAGCTTCAAATTGTCCAACTCGAAGAACCATCACTACCATCAAAGGAGAAGGAGGAGGAGGAGGAGGAGGAGGAGGAGAAGAAGAAGAAGAAGAAGAAGAAGAAGAAGAAGAAGGAGGAGGAGGAGGAGGAGCAGAAGCAGAAGGAGGAGTAGAAGAAGAGGAAGAAAAGGAAGAAGAAGAAGAAGGAGGAGGAGGAGGAGGAGGAAGAAGAAGGAGGAGGAGGAGAAGAAGAAGAAGAATGATGAAGAGCTTATAGTTGCTGATCATGGTGAATCCTTGGTGATTAGACGAAGCCTACACACAATGTCAACAAAAGAAGAGCCTTGGCTAAGGCATAGTATTTTCCACACCCGTTGCACCACTGCAGGGAAGGTTTGTGATGTTATTATAGACAATGGAAGCTATGAAAATGTGGTGTCTAACTACATGATGGAGAATTGGAGCTGCAAACACAAAATCATTCATATCCATACAAGTTATAATGGCTCAACAAAGGTAGTGAAGTGAAGGTTACTAAACGCTGCCTTGTGACCTTTTACATTGGTCAAAGTTATCAAGGTAAGGTATGGTGTGATCTGGTTCCTATGGATGCATGTCACCTTCTCCTTGGAAGACCCTGGCAATATGATCGTCGTGCCTTATATGATGGTTATGCCAACACCTACTCCTTTGTCAAAGATGAAGTTAAGGTCAAGTTAACTCCCTTGCCACCAAGTGAACTTGATGTAAGTAAGAAGGAACCTAGGCCATTAGTGTCTTTAGTCACAAAGGAACATTTCGAAGTGAATGCAGAGGAAGTCCAGACCATGAGTTTTGTTCTACTGTTCGAAGCAAATGAATAAATTGTTCTTCCAGTAGAAATTGAGTAACTGCTCGCTGAATTCCCAGATATTGTACCAAAAGAAGTTCCACCCAAACTGCCACCAATGCGAGACATCCAACACGCTATTGACTTCATTCCTGGAGCGGTCATTCCCAACAGACCAACTTACAAAAAGAGTCCACAGGAGCATGCTGAAATCCAACGTCAAGTTGAAGATATGTTAAAGAAAAGGTTAATATAGGAAAGTGTTAGCCCATGTGTTGTTCCTGCAATTTTAGTACCCAAGAAGGATGGAAGTTGGAGAATGTGTGTTGATAGTCGAATTGTCAACAAGATTACCATCAAGTATCGATTCCCGATAACCAGACTCGATGATTTGCTAGATCAGTTGTATGGAACCACCATCTTTTCCAAGATTGATCTTCATAGTGGATACCATCAGATCAAGCTTAGGCCAGGAGAAGAATGGAAGACTGCCTTTAAAACCAGAGATGGCCTATATGAGTGGACTGTGATGCCCTTTGGGTTATCCAACGCTCCTATTACAATCATGCGCCTAATGAATCAGGTACTTCTACCCGTCATTGGTAGATTTGTAGTTGTCTACTTTGACGATATCTTGATCTACAGCAAAGGTGAAGACGAACACTTAGAGCACCTTCGACAAGTGCTACAGACTCTTCATGAACAAAAACTCTATGCCAATCTGAAGAAATGCTCTTTCTTAACCAATGAAGTTACTTTTCTTGGTTACATCATCACTACTGAAGGCATTCGAGTTAATCCCAGCAAGGTCGAAGCTATCAACAGTTGGCCTACTCCAAAGTCAATCCATGATGTGAGAAGATTCCATGGATTAGCTTCATTTTATAGAAGGTTCATCAAGAATTTTAGCTCTGTTGCTGCTCCACTCACAGATTGTGTAAAGGGAGACAAGTTCCAATGGACTGAGCAAGCACAGAAAAGTTTTGAAGAGCTGAAGAAACATTTGACTGAAGCACCTATGCTAGCCCTTCACAACTTTGACCAAGTGTTTGAACTCAGCTGTGACGCTTCCAACATTGGAATTGGTGCTGTTTTAATTCAAGAAGGCCATCCTATAGCCTTCTTCAGTGAAAATCTCAACAATGGTAAACTTAGATACTTTACTTATGACAAGGAGTTTTATGCCATTGTTCATGCGCTGCAACATTGGAGTCATCACTTGTTGAATAAAGAATTTATTCTCTATTTCGACTATGAAGCCCTGAAGCACTTGAACTCTCAATAGAAGATTAGTCGCAGACATGCCGCTTGGAGTGAGTTCCTACAGCCTTATCCATTCTTACTTAAGCATAAGGCGATAAGGCGGGAGTTCAAAATGTTGTTGCAGATGCTCTCAGTAGGCATCATACCCTACTTTCCAATCTACGGATGGAAGTCATTGGCTCTGAGACTATCAAGGAGCTATATCAAGATGATCCTGGCTTTCAACAGTTTTGGAATGCCACTGAAGTACAATCCCCCCAAGAGTATTACAGGCATGAGGGATTTTTGTTCAAAGGAAAGGCTTTATGTATTCCTCAATGCTGGCTACGGGAAGCCATTGCTTGGGAAGCCCAAGATGGAGGATTAGCATGTCATTTTGGACGAGATAAAACTATGGCTTTAGTGAAAGAGAATTTCTATTGGCCAAGACTTGAAAGAGATGTTAACAGACATATTCAAAAATGCAAAATCTGCCACTTGACGAAGACCAAAAGCCAAAACATAGGGTTATATATGCCACTTCCCTTTTCGGAAGCACTTTGGGAAGATGTTAGCATGGATTTCGTCCTTGGACTACCTCGGACTTAGCGACAAAAGGATTCCATAAAGGTAGTTGTGGACAGATCTTCAAAAATGGCCCACTTTATTCCATGCCAGAAGACCAATGATGTTGTTCAAGTTGCAGACCTGTATTTCAAAGAAATTGCTCTTTTTCATGGGATTCCGAAAGCTATCACTTCTGATCGAGATGTCAAGTTCTTCAGCCACTTTTGGAGAACCCTATGGAAGAAGATGGGTACTAAGCTTCAGTTTAGCAGTGCCAGTCATTTACAGACAGATGGTCAAACCGAAGCAGTCAACAGGATTTTGGGAAATCTACTTCGAAGCTTTGTCGGTAAAAATATGAAATAGTGGGATCTATCCTTGCACGGTAAAAATATGAGGTGGTATATGGCACTCATTCGCATAATCCGTTAGACTTAACCCCTTCATCTGATAGACTACAATATAGTGGAGATGCAAAACGTAGGACAAAAGAAATCAAAAGGTTGCATGAACAAGTTCGAGAAAGGATCACGAAACAAAATTCGATATATAAAGCTTAGCGTAACAAGCACCGAAGACAATAAATTTTTAAAGTAGGAGATTTGGTATGGATACATCTACGAAAGGAACGATTTCCAAATCAACCAAATGCCAAGTTGTCCCCTACAGCTGATGGTCCTTTCAAAATCGTGCAGAAAATCAACGACAATGCTTACAAGGTCGAGCTACCCAGGAACTTGTGGTGTCTCTGCAACCTTCAACGTCACTACTCTTTCACCATACTTGGAAAACTTAACTCGACTTAACTCGAGGGTGAGTTCTATCCAACCCGGAGAGGATGATCCAGACAAAAACCATAGCCGTGCATGAACCTCTCTATTGCATCAAGCCACTAATATTGACTTTAAATTACCTAGCCATTCGGTACCTAGCCTAGCCATTAATTTTGACAATTGCAAGTTGTATTCCCATTGTATTTCCATTGTACGAAGGCCTCTAGGATTAGTATAAATAGGGCCATTCTCTCATTGTATTTGCATCTTTGAATTGAAGTGAGTTTGAGTATTGAGAGTTTCTCTCGAGGCTTCTGTGCCACTACATACCATCAACAATATCATAAAACTAGGACCAGTACAATAACTCCAAAACAGAAAGCTAGGAAACAATATTTGGTATGTTAACCATATGCATGTAACAAGTTACAACAAGCTGAGACTAATTTGCTGCCGGAAATTCTAATTTCAATTGGTCCTTGATAAATTTCTTAAAGCTATCCTCTGTGCTTCCTCCATAGGGCACAACCTTTAATGTAGAACAGAGAACAAAAACTTTAAATGGATATAATTGCTTAAGAATCTCCGGGTCCCTATCATAATCCTGCCAAGTCAAAAGTTTAGTTAAGGGGGTTATGAATCCAGATTACAAACATATTTATGTAATTCAATACATACAGAACAACACAAATATGAGGAATATGTCTACTCACTTTTTCAGTTACAACAACAATTGGCCTGGAACCAAACTTGCCCTCTAGTTCTCCTAGTCTGGCTCTGATCATCTCAATATCCTAGATTAATTGAAAAAATGAGATTAGCTTCATAGTCAATTTAACACTAAACCAAATGAGAAAATTCAAAATTAACAAATTAACAACTAAATAAAAGTAGGCAGCACTCAAAATGATCCTCATGCAGTTTTCTCATATACCATTATTCATTTAACAGCAAGTGGCAAAAAGGATGTATGACAGGTTTAAATGTTACTTCCAATAACATAGTATGTAATGTCAACAAATTATTTCTTCCAAATTCAGAAGAGATAAATGTACCTTGGCATGGAATATGTGATGATCACTGAAATATACTCGATCAACATAAAGTGCTCCCATCTGCATCAAGTAATCTGGACTTCAGAGATAATAAATACAGACAGGCGTAAGGGAAAAAAGAGAAAATCCACTTTAAAGGCTATACAACATTATAGCTAGATAGCAAAGGGGTTGGTGTGTGTCACTCATCATGTCTGGAACATCCATTTACCATTACCAGACTTAAAATTGGATAGACATTGATCCTTTTCTGGTATATATTACCAATTTACCATGATATATATTAGACATTAGACACTTACAACAAGCAGCTCACCCACTTAGTTAATTATTTTATTTATCATTTGTTTGGTTATTTTACTTATATCCTTTGATGTTTAAGGATTTTATAATTGTATGATTGGTAGAAAAGTTTCAAAAGTGTTAACTTGTAATAATTTATATTTTCGTACTTTTGATTTGTCACCAATAATTAAAATAAAAAATAAATTATATTTAGATAACAAAAGCTTATTTAGGAGGAATACCTTTTCAATTCGCTTCACAAAAGGTCCTGGAGAAGCAATAGCGGAAACGCATAATATAGTAGCTTTATGCAGAGCAGTCAATGGTATTTTGGCATTTATAGCTCCCACCTCAAATAAGTATGTTGGATCCATTTTTGTTAAGAAAATAGGAACAACCACTTTAATTCCTCGGACCATTGACACAATATCCTTGAGAATATGCTCAGAAGCCTGCGAATCTCCCAAGAGTAAAATTTTCAGTATAACACCATGTTTTCATAAATATGCAAACTTACATGACACCTAAACGAGAAACACAAACTGGTGAAAGAAAAGCTTGCCAAAAAAATTTGCAAATTATTTACTTGAAAAATAAACTGTGAATATTATTTTAACATACCAAGTCTGCATGATGGATTACAACTACATCAGCTCGTCTAAGTGCAGTCAAGGGTTCCCTTAAAGGTCCAAGTGGCAAAAGTTGAAGGTTACCCCAAAGAGTTAATCCGTTAACCATTACAATGTCCAGATCACGCCACAAGCTCCAATGCTACCTTACATATAAATGATACAATTTAGAGCAAATGTCATGTCAATGAAAAATGATCTTAATTTCAAGCATATATGTCACTAACCGCCAAACAGTTGCTAACTAAATAATAATGAAGATAAACTAATGTAGCAGATCTCAATTGGGGCACCGGTTCTTTTGAAGATCATTGTTGAGAATAAAATCATGAAATAGTAGATCAACAAATAAATTGGGGGGGGGGGGGGGGAAGAGCTGTATTACCTGCATAGCATCATCAAGAACTACAACCCCAATTTTTTCTGAATCAAGAGAATCTTGTTTCTCATACCATGAACTCTTTCGAGTATCAATGTAGCCATTTTTTTGGATAAAATGACTTGCAATAGCAGCCCGATTTGCGCCAACACCAAACTTTGTCAATGTCCCAAGTAAATGCCTCCGAAGCATGTTGACTTCCTCGCCACCTCCATAACCCTGCTAGAACAAGAAATATTTGAATCAAGCTAGGCAACTTACTGATTAAACTATGAAATGAACAGACATTGACTATTATAGTTTGCATTTTGACATGAAGGGTCAATAATATCTTCAATAACTTATGGAATGTGGTGAAAATCAAGGAAAACAGCCATAAACATGGACCATCATATTAGTACATAAGTAATTCCTATTGTTACTCAAAAGTACACTTTAGCCATTGTATCACACTAATCATATGAAAAGGCAAGTGATAAATGCAGATCACTGTGAATTAGGAAGCACCCATACTTCCAAATATTTGCCATACTTGTGTGGGATAATACCTGCAATGATACCATACCGGTTACTCCTCACACTATTAGATATTGTTAGCTTCCATCCTGTGACTTTCATTTTCTTTGTTTTTGAACTTTTGTGCCAATACAAGCTGGATATCATAGGAATTTAAAAAACTATTTTCTCCACTCCCCCCGAAATCCTTAATCATGATGTGGCCTAAACTTAGGTTCAGTTCCTTGTATCCTTGTTATCAAATTCTAGTAAAATATGCATACTTTGTGCAATTTTATGAATCAAAAATCAATTTTTCACATGTCAAAACATTGTATGCGTAGGCGTACTTTGTATGAATGAAAAATCAATTTTCCATATGCCACAAAAATTACACATCCTGTATGTAAGTACAGAATAGCAAAAATATACAAGAGAGCGGACCTAAGTTTTGTCCTATTTTTTATTGACCAAATTCCCCTAAGGTTTGACCTAATTACACTCGGCAGCACTTAAGGGACCAAAAAATATAGTTTAGCTTTTTTTTAAAATGTTTTTTAAGATGTTATATAATTTTTGAATACCAAATGTAAAATTAAAAATTTCAAATTTCGCAATATATGGAATGTAAAATTCAAGCACGGTTAACCTGACACAGCTATAAAATATAACTGGGAAAAGAATGAAGGTAAGGAGAATACCCTGGAAAGAATGAGAGGTCTAACTCCAGAATGAGCTAACCAGAGAGCGACGAACTCGACCATAGGTGTCTTCCCATTGCCTCCCCAGGTCAAATTACCCACGCTGATCACAGGAATTGGCAAACTAAACTTGTACACACAAATTAACCAAAAATAAAATAAAAAAGATATTCTCCCAACAGAGCACATTGAAGGTGAAAGAATAAAAAAAAGAAAGAAGGAGGAGTCAGTTAGTTAGTTACCGGTGAATTTGAAAGAAGCGGTTTTGGTAAAGGTAGTGGCGAAGTGAGAGCGCGAGTTTGTAGAGTGAAGAAGAAACGAAAAGGAAAGGGAGAAGACAGCGGTGAAGTGGTGAGAGCTTTGCCTTGTGAGCGTAAGCTATATCGTTCACCACTATTCTCAATTTCTCCATCATCAACATTTTTTCATCTTCCTCTTCTCCTTATTCCAGGCTTGGTAAAACTACTTGTCGGGTTCTCTACATGGGCGAGCCTGATGATAACCCAGCTCAAATGGGATGGCCCACTTTATTATTTTTTTATCCAAAATTTACTCCAAAATCATGCTAAAATAAAATAAATAAAATAACTAAATGAGTAATCTTAAAAAAAAAAAAAAATTGGAAGAAAGTAACCTACAATAACCTTAAAAAAAAAAAAAAATTATCTAATATTATGTTATCTTTTACACACCAACATCTATTATCTATTCTATTACTTTACTAGGGTGTTTACCTATGTCATGTACGGGGCATTTTGTTCCGCTAATATATTGATAGTTAATAAGAATAATTGATATTGATATTGATAATATACAGAAGGAAGAGTGTTGTAGAAGCTATTGCCTGATAGGATGACACATGTGATATGTGTATATATGTCATAAAAATAGAATTTGGTTGAATAGTCCATTCATGACAAATGTTTGCAACTTTGAGTTATCTCTGTTAATAAAGCATAATATTTGAATGCAAGATAAATTATGACTATATATCCGAACATTGTAGACATAGATAAAGTCAGACCAAATGATAGTGATCTTTGCTATCATTGATAGAAGATACATTTTTGGTGCTCAAAATGATAGTGAGTGTGTCTCCTCCGTACTCCGAGAACGCACCCTCTATTGCATTCGAGCTCATATGCGATTCTCCGTTCAAGCTTGATCTTTGATTCTGAATCTGTGGCCACCTTGTTGTTCGCCTTATTCAGTGGTGTTGATCTCTTTTACCTTGCGATTCTCCATTCAAGCTTTGATCTCCGTTAAGCTCAAAAGCCAAGTTGTTGGTGGCGTTTAGTGTTGAGTAGTGACTGACATAAATGAAGAAAAGTAGAGACATGGAAGGAAGAATAGGAGAGACGGTCAGACGGAGAAGAAGGAAGAAACTGAAAAATGGTTGTTTTTTAATAAAATACTGATATGTTAGGGTTCTGAATTTGCATAGATGACGGGTCATTTTGCTGTGGTTATAGTGGTTAATCCCATTTATTGTCATATGAAATATGGGCATTTTACTATGTATGGAAGCAAGCATGCATAACCCCATATATGGCCCAACCCGAGCCAACCCGTTTTTTATCAGGTTGGTTCGATTCGGGTCTATCAAAATAATTATGTAAACCCGACCCAATCCAATCCGTGAAAAACTGATCGGTTCGGGTAACGGGTTTAGTCAAATCCGACCCAACTCGACCCATGTATATCCCTAGTCAAAAACTTATTGTTGGTACATGATAATAGGAAATAAGAATCTCCAAGAAGAGAAAATTAGAATAATAACAGAGGAATTAGAGAAAATGAGATTTTTCTCTCGAAGACATTAAATTCATTTAGCATAATCAATTTAATGTCTTTCTAATGTAAACGCTTATTTTGATCCTCTATTTTATGTAATTAATTTAGTCTTTGAAGAGCTTTTTTTTATATATAATTTTAAATTTGAGGTCAATAAATTACAACAATAAAAGATCAATCTAATGTTTAAAAAAAAAAAAAAAAGATTAATCTTATTCCAAAAATACCATAATATAAGATCTAGCATTTTTTATTGATCTTGTTTTGAGTATCATACTTATATAAAAATATATATATTTTTTATATTGATGATCTTTAATATAATTTTTAATACTTATAGTAAAATTATTAGAATTTATTCGGTATGCACTGTCCGTATAAAAATTATATACATTGTCGATCAATCATACATCACTACATTATTAAAAATGTTCAACACTTGTTATAACTTTGTCAAAAGTCACACCTATGATAATTTGGAATAGATTTATTGTCTAAAAATCTATACACTACACCATAACAAAATTAAACTCGATTTAATATTCAATAAATACTTATCAATGTGGTTGTTGGATGAAATAAAATGATAAGAACCAATATATATAAACATGACAAAATTCTCGCAAAGATTATCCTCTTCAGCATTTTTTGTCATTAGACTAACATAATAAATACTTGATAATAGAATGAACAAATTTGGATGCAACTCAATCAAGAAGATCCAACCACAATCGTCATATGTAAATTAGAGCTAGTTTTGCTCCTCTAAGTTGTGACCCCCACGTACTTGCCAAAAGCCCTCTTTACTTCCTCTATCTCTCCCTGTTTCTTTCTCCTTTAGCTCTCTTACATCTCTCCATTCTAAACAATGGTTGCAGCTAAAGTAACGCCTGACAAAAGCTGCACTGCAAATAAACATGTTAATGAGATAAAACAGTTTTCATCCATGCAACTTAAAAAATCATCCAAACTGATATGGATAGTAAGTAGAAACTGTATATGTAAAATTGACTGAAGGGCATTTTGGTGATCAATAAACTTTTCGTATGCCCGCACTGCAAATACCCCACTTCATCAGCAACCACATATTTATCCTTCAAATCAAGTAAATTTATCTAAATCAGATATTAAACAGTGGTTAAAAATTCGATGCAATTCTATAAAAACCTTAGGTGTTGTTTTTCAATGAGAATAATACAGATGTAATAACTATTATATTTTCATTGATGAATTATTATATATGTATTCTTCTCATTGAAGTACAACACCTAAACTACCTATGGAACTCCAGCTCTAATTTTTTTTCGTGAAATAATGAAATACAGACTGTGCAAATTTTTAAATAACTCCAATTGTTAAGAAAATACAATTATATTTTTAGATGTTTTTTTATTTCAATGCATAAATTAATCATTGGAGGTCAATATTCATATGCTATCAAATTAACAATTCAACTAAAAAAACAAATAGATTTCAAAGAAAAAAGAAGCTACCTTTAATATTCCTTTGTAGTGAGAGGACATGAGTACATGTAATTCGTTATGAACCCGAAGTAGATTTAACTTACAAAATCAAACTTCTCCTTAAGTCATACAAAGATTCCCATTCAAGCACAAGAATATTTATGATTTCATTAAGATGCAAATCCAGAGAAGCAATACCTTTGTTTGATGACAATATAAAGTTTTGCATGTTATGATCCTTTACCCGAAAACAAAATCCCAACTTTATCAAATCCAAAGCATTTTGCTTCTTCAATTTCAACTATTATAATATATATCTTTAAATATAAAAGAAGAGTAGTGACTAGGGCAGTTTTGTAAAATCACTGATGTTAATGATTTTTTTTTTTAAAAATAACTGAGACAAAAAACGCACAAAGAAGGTTTTTGCCTCTGCCTGTGCCTCTTCCTCTTCGTTTTCTTCTATTGGAAACATAGATAAAATGATCAGAGCATTTTAAATCACATTGTATGGAGAAGCTTCTTTCTTCTTCCCTTTGCCTTCCATAAAACTGCTTCATTTTTTTGTTTCTGATTTTAGTTTTTGTACTTGGGTGAGGATAGAGAGAAAGAGAAGAGGGGGCGAGAGAAGGAGAGGTTGATGCTGCAGTGGCGGATGGCCATGCGAAATGCGGCGGGCAGCATATCCGCGAGTCTTCACTGCAGTGGGCGGAGGACAGTCGCGTTTTGCGGCTGACAGCGACGAGAGAAGTTTTGTTGATGGGAAAAGTTTTCGTTGAAGCCCAAAATCTACGCGTGCTCGAAGGTTAGTTCTATTTGTTCAACCAAATTCAATTGTTAATCTTCGATTCACCAACCTTAATTGAAAAAACTAATCCTAGACAATGTCATTGTGTATTCGAATATAGGATGGGTGAATTGAAGGATACTGAAACATACGAGGAGGAGCTCATCGACTATGAAGAAGAAGATGAAAAAAGCCCACAATTCTTCCAAACCCGTTGTTGCATCCGACAATAAGTTAGTTCCTTTTCTCTTCTTTCTTATCCACTTTTTTTTAAAAAAATTCAATGAAAATTTGTTGCGCTTCTTTGAATTATTGGTTTTGTTCAATAGAAGGTGTATGAGTGGGTGAAGACGGTGGTGTGTTTGCCCCTTTGGGTGTGCCTGGCGATGCTGTTTGGGATGTGCTTGCTGTTGAAACACAAACACACACTAGAGAGAATATTGAGAGGAAGAAGAAAATACACTTGAAGGAAAAATTTTATTCACATCACTTGTACGCTACTCATCACAACACTAAGTCTATTTATAATGTACACTGTAATAGCTATTCTTCTCTAACAAACTAACTACCATTTAACCACTTCACTAACTAACTCTATCAATACTAACTAATATACCTAATATGAATTATTTCCAACACACCCCCTTAATTCAGATTAGCTAAAAAACGCATTTTCCAAGATCCCATTGTCTACAAGATGTAGATTTTGTCTTCTTCACTATTTTGGGTTGTGACCCAATTTTCAAAGAATCATGATAAATGGGTCTTGCACAACTAGCAACTTTTTTAAAAAATTGGGCCAAACACACCTCAACTTTTCTGATACTCAACTGCCTCTCTTTGTAGAATTGGTTCTGGCCCATTAGGTCAAGTGGTGAACTCCCCCTGCCATTCTCCTTCCTCTTCACTGCCGTCACCCATTCCTCATTAGTATCTCTGCCAACTAAGTTACGATGAGCATTCTTCTCTTTCACAAGAATGACCCATGGCAACTGGTAGCTTTCTCCTTTTTCAGCTTCTTGAAAATAGCATATCTTCCGGACATTCAGCCATGGTGACTCTGTGTAGATCATCCCACCAGCCACCGCACCTTGAACTTTTAAGCTTTGATCCAGAGAATCAGTTCCTGTACCTTGAGATACAGTAGGACCCAATGGCTTAACTTCATCAGCATCACGCACTGGCAAGATGCCAACTAATCTTTTTCTTGCACGCTTTTCTCCGCCGGGTTCCATGTGGTCGGAGAGTGGGGCGATGGTTTGGTCAACGGGGAAACCATCAGCAAATATGCCTTTGGCATTTAAATGAACATCATCCCAGCTTGTTGCATCCTATTCATCTTCTTTCACTCCATCTTCTTCAACAGCTTCAAAAAGTTCAAACTTGTCCTCCGACTCCACTTCTTCAACCTTTTCTGGTTCCTCTACCAGATCCAAACCCTCTGATGGAAGCTCAACCACCTTCAACCCAGAAACCTTCATCCTCTCTCCTTCCATCAAAGAAGCACCTATAACACCCCAATTTTTGTTTATATATGTATCAATGTGTTTATATATGCTTTCATATGTTGATCCGTATCCTTAGTTCCGTGTTGGATGTTTAAGCATATGTTTTGGGTAGTTTAGCCTTTAGAAAGTGTCAAGAAACCTGTTTTACGGTTTTGGACGTATCTTGAGTTCTAGATGTCCAATTGAGGCGATCTTGGATGGGTTGGAAAGCTTAGAGAATTATCTACAGGTCAAAGTAGCCATAATCAATTATTATAATCGATTATGAGTTCCAGGACAACCATAATTGATTATTGGTTACCCATAATCAATTATGGGTATTCGATTATTACTGCGTTTTTCTGCATAAACAAGTTTTGGACCCTTAATTGGGCCCGTTTCGTCTCAACTCCTTTTTAAACCCTTTTAGCACGACCTAAACCCTATTATTCGCTATCTTAGACTTACAAAAACGGCCTCTCTTCATCTCTCATGAAATTCCTTTGATCTCTTTCTTAAACCACCAAAGAGAAATCCTTGTTTTGGTTGATCTTCATCAAGAACACTTCTTGAACGTATGAATCCTGTTCTTACTGGGTAGATCGTGATCAAGCGCTGGACCGTAAGGAGGAAATCAAGAGCGAATCCTTTTTTCTCTTACCCTTAGGCTATGCGTTTCGTCATACAAGGTATGGGGGGAAAAGATGGTCATATCATATCCGAATGGGAGAATAGGATTGAGATGATTGGGGATTCCCATGATCCCCTTGTGCCTTGAGTGATTTGTTGATACCATTATTGAAGCAATGGCTTAGATGATTGTGTGCTATGAATATAGTATTGAATCAATTATATGATTGGGATATCATGAAGACGTGTATGTATTGCTATAATGATGTTATAAATATGTATGTGTTACTATAAGTGGTACAGTGTTGTTAATGTTATTATGATAATGTTTTGATCATGAATTACATAATTATTGGTTTGAGATTATAATATGTGAATATTGAGTTATAGTTAAGGATGAATGTATGTGAACTATGATTGTGACTATATTGAAATGTGATGTATTGTTTATGTGTGAGACTCGGCTCTAAGAGCCTGTGATGGGTACTCATTTGTGGATGTTGTGTGTGAGACCCAGCTCTAAGGAGCCCGTGATGGGTACTCATTTGTGATTGCTTGTATGACGCCCAGCGCTGCAAGGCCCGAGATAGGACTCAGCTTTGAATGGCCCGTTTATGGACCCAGCCATGGAATGGCCCGAGATGGGATCCAGCCGCTAAGAGCCCGTGGATGAGACCCAGCCCCTAGAGAGCCTGTTTGTGGATACTCAAATATGTGTGTTATATGAGTCCGAGGGGACATTGTTGCTTATGATTGTAATGCGACATGTTTACAAAATATAATGAAATGATACGTTAAATGTTATGAAATGATTTGACTTGAATTACGAAGATGATTATGTCATATTTGTGGGTGTGTAGTATTTATATGTTTATGTATGTATACGTTTATATGTATATTTGTGTGTATGCACTCGCCTTAATTTCCATTTTACTTCCATAACATATGTATATGAGTATGTCTTCTCACCCCTTTGTATTTGTGTCTCTTCTTGTATAATATACGATTTGTACAGACGATTCTCAAGTGATTGAGGAGTAACGCATTGGAGCTTACGTGGAGTTGTGGATGCTCTAGTAGGAGTTGTTTTCATTTTGATGTTGTTCTTTAGGCTTTGAATTATGTTATTTATTTCTTTATGGGTTTTTATTTAGCTCTGATCCATGTGACATCGGGCTAGGGGATTATCTTGTTTAAACTATTTATTATTTATGCGAAACTTATAAACGTTTTATGACAATATGTTTACTTTAATTGGATTTGAAGTTGAGTTTATGAATGGTGATAGTCTTAACTATTGCGAAAATGTTTATTAATGGTAGAACTCGTATATTTATTCCGCAAAGAATCTTTTCGCAAATCAATATTTATATAATAAATCTATGTTGGGGTTAAGGGTGTCACAACACCACTGTTTGATTTTACTGAATCGGCCATAGCAACGGGAATGATTTCTTCTTCTTTCTCTTTCTTATCTTGATATGATCCAGATCCGGACCGCCTTGAAGTTTCAGACAAAGAAATGGATATTGACGTCACACTCAAGATTTAGGTGAGAAGATGAGTGATAAGTCATGTGTTTGATCGCCACAAGTTGCCTTGATAAGATCAAATGTAGTTCTTTTACCCAAGAACCCAAAGGAAGCTCTCACAATAGAGAAAACTCTTCAAATTTCATTAATCTTTCAAAATTGATTTGTGTAGTACATGAGTTCCTTATTTATATGCTAACCTTGAAATACAAGAAATAAATTCACACTACCATGTAGAAAGTAAGCATAAACATGATAATAAAATCCCACTAGTCACTATAATGACTTAGAGCACTACTAGGAAGCATTTAGTGAGGCTAGGAGAATACAAAAGGTTATCAGAAATTTCAGCCTAAAAAATAGTATGAAAATTAAAAATAAAATGATAAAAATTGGACTTAATTATTTCTAATAAGCCCACTAATAATAGTCCATTAATCAGCCCATGAATGCTTCTTGTCATGTGAATTGGGCTTTTCAATGTGTTGTCTTCAAGATGGACTCAAAGCATCTTCATCAAATTGAAGGAAAGTAACCCATTGGTGTCCTTCAAGCGGGTTTTTGTTATTAGAACAAAGGAAACTTGAACCGAATCCGAATATACTTCTTTCCACATGCTCAAGCCATCCATGTTCCTATCATTTCCCTCCTCTTGAAAGGGATTAGTCCTCAAATCCAAACCTGCATCAAAAGTTAGTGGATTATCTAATAACATCTTTCTTTTATGCTTTCCATCTTTTGCTTGAAAATTGACTCTTCCATCCCTTTATCTCTCAAAACTCTCATTGTTCAAGATATATCCCTCATTGTTCTCTTTTTCCTCTGCTTTTCTCTCATGGTTTTCATTTTCGTCTTCTTCTATCTCATCACTCTCCCTTTTCTCTGCCTTCCTCTCATGACTTTCCTTTTTCTCTACTTCTCTTTCATCACTCTCCCTTTCCTCTTCCTTTCTCTCATGGGTTTTCTTTTTCTTTACTTCTCCCTCTTTCTTTTCCTCATTCATCGAACCCTCTTCTTTTATTTTTTTTCACGCGTTCTTTTCTCACTCTCTCCTTTCAAGTACATTTGATCTTCACACACTTGTTTTGGTGACAATGGTCCAAGAGTAATTTTGCGATTATTAAATATAAATGAGTACTTATTGTTGTAGACATCATATCTCGCTTGTCGTTCAACCTTCCAAGGACGCCCAAGTAACAAGTAGCAGGTTTCTATAGGCACCACATCACATAACACCTCATCTTCATATCTCCCAATCAGGAACGAAACTCGTACTTGTTTGTTCACCATCACCTCACCAATATCACTAAACTCCGAGAAGCACCAAAGCTTATACAGTTGTGGATGCTTTAAAATAGGAATTCCTAACTTTTGCACCATGGTGGTACTAGCTAGGTTAATGTAATTCCTTCTATCAATGACCAAGCTACATATCTTGTCCTTCACATAGCATCTAGAATAGAAAAGATCCTCCCTTTGCTTGGCATCATTTTTCTTCACTTCTTCCTTGAAGGAATGTATCGTCTTGCTAAATATATTCTCCATTAGTGACTTCATAAAGAACCCACTAAGAGAAATTCAAACTTTGCATACAACCCCAAAGAAAGATGAATAAAATTTGGAATTCTTCAAAAAAAAAAATTTCATATTTTTTTTTGCACTTTTTTTTTTTATAGAACAGAAAAGAATAAAGGAAGATAGCACCTAAATTTCAAGGAGCCTAAGCTCTGATTACCAAATGATATGATCCAGATCCAGACCGCCTTGAAGTTTCAGGCAAAGGAATGGATATTAACGCCACACTCAAGATTTAGGTGAGAAGGTGAGTGATAAGTCGTGTGTTTGATCGCCACAAGTTGCCTTGATAAGATCAGATTTAGTTCTTTTACCCAAGAACCCAAGGGAAGCTCTCATAATAGAGAAAATTCTTCAAATTTCATTAATCTTCCAAAACTGATTTGTGTAGTACATGAGTTCCCTATTTATATGCTAACCTTGGAATACAAGAAATAAATTCCCACTACCACGCATTTACATAGAAAGTAAGCATAAACATGATAATAAATTCCCACTAGCCACTATAATGACTTAGAGCACTACTTGGAAGCATTTATTAAGACTAGGAGAATACAAAAGGTCATCAAAAAATTCAGCCTAAAAAATAGTACGAAAATTAAAAACAAAATGATAAAAATTGGACTTAATTATTATTCAATAAGCCCACTAATAATAGTCCACTAATCAGCCCATGAATAATTCTTGTCATGTGAATTGGGTTTTCCAATGTGTTGTCTTCAAGATGGACTCAAAGCATCTTCATCAAATTGAAGGAAAGTAACCCACTGTTGTCCTTCAAGCGGGTTTTTGTTACTAGATCAAAGGAAACTTGAACTAGATCCGAATATGCTTCTTTCCACATGCTCAAGGCATCCATGTTCCTATCATATCTGGTTCTGGTTCTAGCGCTTGGTTCACTATCACTGCTTTTTCTTTTCCACTGGCTTGGGTTTCTCTTCCTCTTGGGGTTTTTTCTCCTCCTCTGCCGGAGGTTTTGGTATCGGAGAATGAAGCTCAATCTTCTTTACCTTCTTTATTTTCTCTGAACCCATCTTTTTCTTGTAACTTTCAACACCGCCATAAGACTTCTACAAAAGTTCCCATGCTTCTTTTGCAGTTTTGGCAGATGAGATCTTCTCAAAGTGAGCAAAATCCACACATTGCTTGATGAGAAAGAGAGCTTTGGAGTCTCTCTTGTTGGCTGCACTATCAATATCATCAAGAACACCATCATCCAATAATAAATTAATATTATAAACAATGAGCGGCATCTAGTAATACATCATTGCTACCCAATTAATTAGCGTAACATCCTCATTTTCATCACCTGAATTAATGTATGGATGTATATGTACTTTGTTGGTTAAGTAATTTATGCTTGGAAGTATGCTTAGAAGGCATGTTAAAAGATAGGTTTGAATTGGCTAAGAAAATCATGAAGAATAAGTGATCCAGAGCAGTACGCTCAAGCGTGGACTAAGGGAACGCTCAAGCGTGCTAACGCCTAAACGTGGAGAAAGGTGGACGCTCAAGCATGGACACTCTGACCAGTTGATTGGCAGTGATGGGACATAAAGTGACACATGTCGGTTACGCGTCGCAGCTGACACGTGAGGAAACGTCAACGCTCAAGTGTTGAGAAGGACAACGCTCAAGCGTTGGAATGCTAAAGCATGGAGAATCCCAACGCTAAAGCATGGATAGTGGGATCTTTCCCTATACATACTTCTTCAATTTCACTGAGTGAAGAGTTTTTACTCTTCACCTGCATACAGAGAACTCGAGATAGAGAGACAGAGGTGAGGTTGAAGGTGGTGGCCTAAGTTGTGATCCGTTCGTCGATCCGATTGCAGTTCCGTTGGTGTTTTCGTGATCAGCTCGACTTCTACTTCAATTCTACCGGTTTACTTCTTTGATCTGTCAAGGGTAAGCTGAGATTCTGTATCTATCTTGTAGGTATACAATGTTCTCTTATGGTTTAAGCTTCTATTCACGGTTATAGCTTCGTATTAAGGTTAATGCTATAGTCTACGTGTTGTTTCCGTGATTAGGGCAAAGTTTGAGGATGCGATGGTGCTCGTAGGTGAAGGAGGAGTCGCGGCTGAGTCTTGGTGGTTGTGGCAACCACGTGTTGGTGGCGGTGGTGGTGCACTCGTGGTAGTCGTTGGCGTGTTCGTGGTGCTCGTGAGATCAAGGGTCAGGGCTGTCCATGGATGCGAGAGTGTATTGGAACGAATTACCAGGTGAGAAGGAAGAAACCTCAAATATCTGGGAATCATAGTGTATAACTGTTAACATGTGTAGGGATGCTCAAACCCTACTAGTGGTTGAGTAACCGCCAATACCTAACTCACGTTAGGGACTACTGGATTATAGTACCAATGCAGTTTTAGGCATTGTGGGTTTATTGCCGTTAGGTCAATCTGTGATATCTGTTGATTGAGGATGTGTGCTTATCCGTGGTATTTGATAACATGATTAAATGATGTCGCACATGATAATATGCTTAATTGCTATTTTGGTATGCCTGTAATGATGATATGCTGCTAGGCTATGACATGTTGATATGATTGTGATTAATATGTTCTTGATTAACTGTGGGGACGGTTGGTGTAATGTTAGAAGGATAGAGTGGTTGGTGTTCGAGGTGAACACTTCGGGGCGACCAAGATGGCTGAACTCACAGTTGGAGGGATGCAGGTGCTTTCTCACAGTTGGAGAACTTCTCGAGCCTTCTCACAGTTGGAGGGGCTCAAGGAGGCAGTGCTCCTCGCAGTTGGAGGAACCACTGTTGCATTGTCTTGGAAACTCAGGAGGTGGTTACCTGAACGTCCGACTCGATGTCCTAATAGTTTGAGGAGCCATTCTTACCTGGTGAATATCCACCCTCGCAGTTGGTGATTGGATTGTCATTCCTCATAGTTGGAGGTTGACTGTTGTATTCCCATGGTAAGAGTGCGCGTTGTAGAATTGGCCAATCATATAGACTTAGTTATGCATGCAGAGTAAGTGGTGATCCCTAGTTGTGATAACCTAAAGGTTGACTGCTATGGTAATCTCGAGAGATGGATGTGCTTGCTGGTTGTGTTTGCTTTTGTGCATGTTGATGTATTATATATTACGTGATCTCCCTTTACATGATATTGTAGCGTTTCTTGCCTCCTGTGCATGCTTCCCCATGTTTCCATGTTTGTCGTTATTCGGGCCATGATCCGAAGGCGGAGGTGCTGGTTGATTGTCGGAGATGCTGCAGCGAGTGAAGCTAAGTAGAGGTGGGACCCCATCATGAACACCAAGTTTGACGTCAATGCTTCTCGAGTAGAGAGAGACCTCGGAGGTATCATTGAGTCTCTTGTGAGCTTGTACCACGGCCAGTGGGGCGTCTGTTTTTGTTGTTGTTTTATGCCATGGCTTCCAGGCTGAACTCTGATATGTAAGGTCGGACTGTAATAACTGTTTATCTGCTTAAGTTTCAATTAAGCTTTATCTGTATGTTAATGGTATCAGACCTAGGAAGGTTAAGTTTTGGGAGCGTCACAATTAGAATATTGGTGATACAATTAAAACCTTATTTGTAACCATATATAATGTGCAGTCAACGTCTTTTCGTCTCAATGTTTTAATTGAACACAAGGCATAAATGTGTTATCCTTATTAAGTTCGATTATTTATTTCTTGATCTAGTAATTGACGTACGATCATGTGGGCCCAATATCTCATATTGTTCACTTTAGAATGGTCATGCATTTCTACATCGCATACCATCAGGAGGCCTATAGACATTACCCCTGTTATTTAGGAGGGATGAATCCTATCTACATCACTCACATTCCTCAACATTTTCCATTGTAGGCCCAATAACTATCTTTATAGTTGTCCTGTTACAGACAACATTTAATAGTATTAAAGCATACAACTACATATGTTAGGAATCGTAGCGACTTCAAGTCGAAGGACTACTTCACTATGGTCATCATGAGAATCGCTCATGACACTTACATAACTATTATGCAGCGTCTCATAGCGGGTCGCTCCAGTACAAATATTCCACTAATATTTATACTAATGTGAAAACTTGATATCTTATATCTATGACTCGTGAGATGTTGTCACAGTACACTCACATAATAGTCTCAATGTATTATTATTGTCTTTATTAATAATAATACTTGACTATGGATATTTAAGAATAGTATTCTATAACTTAATGGCATCTCACGGTCAAGTCATATTTGACATTCTATTAAATGAACTACCTATTCTAAGGACTTTATTAGGCTATAAATGTGATCATCAAATATAACATAATAAATAAATGCCTTATACATATATCAAATATATGATCAAAATCATGATACAAATGATTACCTATTCAAAATAGATTGGCCACTAGGGCTTACTCCAACAATCTTCCACTAGCACTAGAGCCAATCGGGCATCAATATAACACCCATTGGTCTAGTGTGAGTGTCATGTTACCACTGAGCAAGAGACTCCAATAGTAGATTGTTCAGTGTTGTTATTCTACACATCGTCACATCTCCTCTATCGATCATCTATCGAATGAGATGGAAGCAGCTAAGCATATGTTCGGATCACTGGTGAGATCATGTTTCCTTAGCTTACGCGATTACTCCATCATCATCGTAATGAGAACAATGGAGTTCACAAAGTTAAGAACTACGATTAGTTCAAAAATGAACTTCCTGATTCAAACGGCCTCTAAATTTGTATTTAAGGAAACTATATACTCGGCCCCTATCATAAAATTAGCAACTGTCTCAAGCTTGAAACCTTTTCAAGCTCACAGTGCCACCATTAAGGCAAAACACAAAATCAGACTACGATCTAAAGTTACCTTTAACAGTTTGGAAGCTAGTATCGGTGTAATCTCTTACAACGAGCTCTTCCTCACCATCACAGATCAATAGTGAATCCTTAGTGCTTCTCAAGTACCTCAGGATATTTTTGGCTGTGGTCCAATGTCCTTCACTGGGATTGGATTGGTACATTCTCATCATGCTCGAAGCATACGAGACATCTGTTCGAGTACATATCATGGCATGCATAACAGATTCAATTACCGAAGCATATAGAATCTTATTCATGCGTTCCCTCTATATCTGATGTAACAGGGATTGTCCCTTGGACAGGTATACGCCACGTGTCATAGGCAAGATACCTTTTTTCGAATCATGCACATTTAACGCGCCCAAGAACTTTGTCAATTTATGTACCTTTGACTAAGGCTTAACAATTTCAGCGATCTATCTCCATAGATCCTGATTCCTAATACGTAGGACGTTTCGCCTAAGTCCTTCATTGAAAAATAATTCCTTAACCATGTTTTCACATTCTATGGTGTAGGAATATTGTTTCCATAAGTGGTACGTCATACACATACAATACGAAGAAAGAAAAAAAAAATTATGCTCCCACTAACCTTCTTGTACACACAAGGTCCATCCTCGTTCTTGGTGATTCAAATTTGTCTTATAGTTTACATCAAAACGAAGATTCCAACTTCTGAAAGTTTGCTTTAATCCATAAATAGATGTTTGCAACTTACAAAACCTTTCCAGCATTCTCTGAATAGACAAAACTCTCAAGTTGTATCATGTACACATCCTCAAGAAGATTCCTGTCAAGGAATGTTATTTTGATATTCATTTGCTAGATCTCATAGTTAAACTATGAAGCAATAGCAAGTGGGATCTGAATCAATGCAACTGGACAAAAGGTCTCAGTATAGTCATACTATGAATTTGCTTGAAACCCTTAGCAATCAGTCGCGCCTTGAAGGTATTCACCTTCCCATCCATATTAGTCTTCTTGTTGAAGACTCACTTGCACCTTATGGGTTTTACCCCCTTTTAGGTGACTCAACCAAGGTCCATACCTGGTTGGTGTACATGGATTCTACTTTGGATCCTATGGCTCCTAGCCACTTCTCAGAATCTAGGCCAACGACGGCCTCCTGGTAGGTCACAAGCTCATCATGATCCATGAGCGGTTCATCACCTTCTTGAGTTAGGATTATTCCATATATCTCAGGTTGATGACGCATCCTGTTTGACCTATGCGAGTCTTGTGTTACTTGAATTAGTGGTTGGACCATAACATCTTGTGGAACCGGTTCTTGTTCCATTGTAGGCGAGTCAGTACTCTGTGGTGCTTGGATTTATCCACGTTCTACATTCCTCCCACTGTCTCCTTTGGAGATGTGTTCCTTTTCAAGGAACACTCCAGTCTTAGCGACAAACATTTTGTCCTCGGAGGTGTTGTAGAAATAGCGTCCGTTTGTTTCCTTACGACACGCCACAAAGATACATTTGTCAGACTTGGGTCAAAGTTTATCTGAGACTAGATGCTTCAATAAACTTGCCACCTCAAATCTTAATGAAAGACATACTTGGTCGCATATCAATCCATATCTCATATGGTGTCTTTCAGCTATCTTAGATGCAACACGGTTAGGTGTGAAAGCTATTGTATGTAAAGCATATCCCCTGAAAGAGTCAGAGAAGTCTGATTGACTCATCATAGATCGTACCTTATCCAACAAGATGCGATTTCTCCTCTCGGACACACCATTCCATTATGGTGTTCCAGGAGGAGTGAGTTGAGATATAATCTCACAATCCTTCAGATAGTCATCAAATAGTTGGCTTAAGTACTTATCACCACGATCTGATCGCATGATCTTAATACTTTTCCAAAATTAGTTCTCCACTTCGTTCTTGAATTCTTTGAACATTTCAAAGATTTCTGACTTGTGTCATACATAAATCCATCTTTACTGAAGCTATCAATAAACGAGATGAAGTATGGAAACTTGTCTTCTAGCAAATTTGTTTAGAGGCCCTCATACATTATAATGTATCATGCCAAAATATTACCAGTCATTCCACCTTACTAGTGAGTGGAGCTTAGTCATATTTCCAAACAAGTAAGATTCGCAGACCTCAAATAATTCATAATTAGATGAGTCCAAGAGTCCATATAAGTGGAGCTTGGAAATGTGTTTCTTACTTTTATGGTCTAAAGATATTGCTAAAGACATAGAGGGTCCAAATCACTTGGTCTGACCCTATTCACATTTATGTTATAGATGGGCATATCGAGATCAAGGACACAAAGTCCATATCTCATAAGAATACAAGCATAGAAGACATCAGTTGAATAAATGGAACAACAATTGTCCATTTATTGCAACTTAAAATTCTTTCTTGTTTATACAAGATATAGAAATGAGTTTCTATTATCAACTGGAATAAAATAACAGTTATTTACTTCCATTAATGCCCATAAGGCAAATTCAAACTCTTGTAGTTAATGTAGCAACTTTTGCTCATTTCCACTCATAGAGTAGACCTTTACCTAATGGTAAATTCAAACTCCTATAGTCAATGTAGCAACTTTTGCTTCATTTCCACTCATATGGTAAACCTTTACCTTTTAGTCAATGTCCTACTCTTTTTTATCCTTCACATTAATGTGAGATCCATATGCGGTATCCAATACCCATAATGTTGGAGTAGATATGTTGACCTTTATAACAAATATGCTTGAACAGGAAGTCATACTTCCTTTCTTGTCTGTATACTCTTTTTGGTACCTCTTATGTCTTGCTAGCTCTTGTTAGAGTATCATAAGGTGCATGATCATATTATACGCCTTTATCATTGCAACCATGAGATATCGTACACCAATGGCATCGACTTGATGCTTATTTTAAGCATCCCTTTCGATCCTTATGACTTTAGCAACAACTTGCTTGGGAATTAGTTGCTCAAGAACATACAGTTCTTTTCTCGTATTTGAGGACAATCCTCAAAATTTGTACCAATCCAGAAAATTAATTCTAGATAAATCATCCTTCTTAAGGATGTAGCGCAACGATAAAATACTAGTTGTGTTTGTAGCCATGATTATATACTACAGAAACATACAAAATATAAGTATCATGATTAAAACATATTTAATAGGTCTTTTATTAAATATGCTCCCATTATTATGGACTCATAACGGCTACTGTACAACCTTGACAGGCGCGCAACGTCATAAATAGCGTAGTGCTAGCTATCAGGATTAA
This sequence comes from Ammopiptanthus mongolicus, assembly GCA_039655645.1. NCBI lineage: Eukaryota > Viridiplantae > Streptophyta > Magnoliopsida > Fabales > Fabaceae > Ammopiptanthus > Ammopiptanthus mongolicus. The sequence continues at coordinate 71,962,166 of CM077344.1, read as the reverse complement.
GAAAGGCACGACACACAGAGAGAGAAAATAGGGCGCGCCTGTCAAGGTTGTACTGCGGCCGTTATAAGTGTTCTGTGTTGTGTGTACCTTATGTGACGTACACAACTCACTTAACCTAACCCAATTGGTTTACTGTACGCTATAGGCCCAATGTTTAATTATTAATTAAATTATATTTAATTAATCAATTAAACTGATCCCATTTTAATTATTAATTAAATCATATTTAATTAATCAATTAAATTAATTCTCTGAACATTTGCTTTATGCGTGTGACCCTATAGGTTCTCAATTAATTGGCAATAATATTAATTATTATTAATCATATTAATAATCAATTAGTATTATAAACAATGAGCGGCATCTAGCAATACATCATTGCTACCCAATTAATTAGAATATTAGTGATACAATTAAAACCTTATTTGTAACCATATATAATGTGCAGTTAACGTCCTTTCGTCTCAATGTCTTAATTGAACACAAGGCATAAATGTGTCATCCTTGTTAAGTTCAATTATTTATTTCTTGATCTAGTAATTGACGTACGATCATGCGGGCCCAATATCTCATATTGTCCACCTTAGCATGGCCATGTATTTCTACGTCACATACCATCAGGAGGCCTATAGACATAATCCCTGTTATTTAGGAGAGACGAATCCTATCTACATCACTCACATTCCTCAACATGTTTCATTGGAGGCCCAATAACTATCTTTATAGTTGTCTTGTTACAGACAACATTTAATAGTATTAAAGCATACAAATAAATATGTTAAGAATCGTAGCGACTTCAAGGCGAATGACTACTTCATTATGATCACCATGAGAATCGCTTATGACACTTACATAACTATTATGCAACGTTCTCATAGCGGGTCACTCCAGTATAAATATTCCACTAATATTTATATTTGTGTGGAGACTTGATATCTTATATCTATGAGCCGTGAGATGTGGTCATCAGTAATCTGATATAATAGTCTCAATGTATTATTATTGTCCTTATTAATAATAATACTTGACTATGGATATTTAATAATATTGTTCTATAACATAATGGCATCTCACGATTAAGTCATACTTGACGTTCTATTAAATGAACGACCTATTCTAAGGACGTTATTATGCCTTATACATATATCAAATATATGATCTAAATCATGATACAAATGATTATCTATTCAAAATAGATTGGCCACTAGGGCTTACCCCAACAACCACTACCAATCATCTGTAGCATACCAAAAATTTATTGATAAAAGAAGGAAATAGGACAAAATCATGGGGGGACATAGACTAAACCCATGAGGAAAAGAGCTACTTAAACCTAAAATTAGGAAGACCCCATCTATTACAAAAGAAGTCTAACCTAATAAAAGAAGGGATCAAATCCCACCAAGTATAGCATTTTGAGATTACCCCAAAATTAGCTAACTTATCCGCACAATGATTGCCTTTTCTAAAAACATGAGAAATTCTAAAGTCAAAATTGGAGGCAATCAAAATAGAATTTTTCCAACTATTCCTAACTTTCCCAGGGACAATATTAGGAGTAGAAAAAGCTTGAACCACTAAAGAAGAGTCACATTTCATCCAAAGCTTACTCCACCCTTTCTCAGCAACTACATGAATGGCTAATATTGCAGCATATAATTCGGCAGTTAAAGAATCCAAAGTATCATAATATTCAGAAAAACAACCCAGGACAACTCCACTCATGTCTCGAAAAATTGCATCTCCACCAGCATGATCGGGGGATCCTTTGAAAACACCATCAATATTTACTTTGATCCAACCACAAATTGGAGGAATCCAATCAACACGAATGATTTCAGGGGCTTTAGGAACATGTACATCAATCCCAAAAGCTCTAAGAATTTTAGATTTCTCAATAGAAGAAAACATAGTGTTTTTAGAAAGGTTCCCAGTAAGAGAGGTCGAAGCCTTAATTAGGCTAATAGCAGCCCTCATAGAAATTCTTTTGTCATCAAACTTCATCTTATTTCTTGAAAACCAAATCAACCAGATGATGTTGATGATAGCTGCAGAGATAACATCCTTTAGCTGGGTGCTCCACGGCTTACTGCAAATAGAAAGGATAGAAAGAATAGAAGTAGCATCCACTTGCATATTAAGGATGGAACTGAACCAATGCCAAAGCTGATGAGCATATACACAAGCAAAAAATAGATGGTCTGAGGTTTCTACATCAGAGTAGCATAAACTGCATCTAGAAACTATAGTACACTCTCTCTTCTGCAACTGATCATCAGTAGGCAAACTGTTCTTTAGCAATCTCAAGTGACAAAAGACTTAGAAGGAGGAATAAGGCTGGCCCGATTTAACTTTGACCATGGACAAAGAGACTGAGCAGGAGGTCTAATAAACAGAAAAGCATCTTTTAAAGACAAGTCACCAGCAGAGGATTCATGCCAAACAAGTTTATCAGAAGCAAGAAAAGCAGGAATCACTAATTAATTGAGATAATTCCAGCTTGAGAATTCAATGACTGCAATTGGTTGATTTTTCTTATTTGATTTTTCAATGCATTTTTGTAATTGGGATATTAGTTTTCCTATTTTCATCTACTATATTTTGGTAACTTCCTACTTTTTTAATTCATATTTGTTATAGTTATTGAGTTCTTCATAATAGTTGATTTGGTAACGATGATTTGCTTAGAGGATATATGTTTTAATTCAACTCAATGGAAAATAAATCATTAACAATGTTTTGACCTAGGAATTAGCTTTACATGCATTCGAGAACAACATATAGAATGAAAAATCAATACCATAGTGAGACTAGATCTCCAGATGTTAGAGATAAAGTTAGTTAGTGGTTGGTTATAAGTTGATTGCTTTCTTACATTGTATATAAGTCACATTGTTGGTGTAATGTATCACTTTTTCTCATTTGAATCAATACAGAATTTCATATTAATTCTCTCATTTTTCTCTTTTCCATTTGGGCTTGGCCATTTTTCTAACACCACAAATACAATTAGTATGAAAAATCTTTCTCCCTATTTGATTAACTCGAAAACAGAGCAACATACAATAGAGTGAGATCAGAAGTAAGAGACAAGTTCACAGCGAGTTCATCACACAGTAGGAGGATGCAAAGACGTACAACAGCTTCAATGGCGTTGAGCGAAGGAACTTCTGCGACGACGTGGAGTCAAGGAAATTCTACTACAACGTGGAGTCAGGAGGCGGCGATGAAAACAACTTGGAGCCATTAGTTCTTTGCACAAAGGGAGGAACCGAGAACTACTTATGTGTTTGGTTTTGCGTTTTGCCCTAACACCCATCTAGGACCTTCCCAACAGAAAATCAAAGACACCATACGTTACCTTTTCAAAATAGGAACCAAGAACTTATTAATTCTAACTTTTGAAATTAGGGTTTAAATTTTATTTAATTTTTAAAATAAAAAAAAGTATGTAAATATTAAAATATTATAATATATCATAAATTATATTCATATTAAATGAACCGATGTGACAGGTCTAATAAGCCATTTTTAATGTCCTAGTACCGTCTTTTTAGTTATATGTGTTTTTTAAAAGATGAAACTCTTCTGAAGTGGACTTTAAGTGTAACGTGAAAAAGTAATGATGTATCCATCATTATTTTGTTAAAGTGGGTTGAGATCTCAATACACTTTAAACGATTAAAGGTAAATATCAATGTTTTAAAAATCGTATCGGTCATTGTACCGGTGAATGCATTGGTTTACAATTCATTGGTCTAGGCATGGTCGAACCGGTTTTAGTTAAATATATATTTTTAATTTTATATAATATATTCAATAATAAAACAATAAACTAACATACTAATAAAATAGTTTACTTTCATAATCAAATAATATAAAAACATATTTAAGTTCAATCAACAATAAACTTAAGATTCATAAGTTCATAATGTTTGCAAGGAAGTTCACATTAAACAAGTCCAACCATAACTCAATACTTATGTTCAAGTGTTCAACAATAAACAACAATATCTATTACTAATATCTAGAATTATAAAATAAAGTAACAAACAACAATCATGCCAAAAACATTCAAGTCACGTTGTAATGTTTAATGAAATCTCCAAAACAGAGACATAAAATAATGCGTGTAATTATTAATTAAACATTCCAATATCTCCAAAACAATGTTAATAGAAAGAATTGTAATGCTAATAGTCAAAGACTTATAGACACTTAGACATTGTTTCACGTTTTTAAAAAACGAATTTTTGGCCAAACTGTTGGACCACCGGTATTCACCGGTTTGGCTGGTTTTGCCCTAGTTCTCTAATGATTTTCATTACAAACAGTTTTATGGGACATCCGAACCGGTGTTAAGACCGGTTCACTGAATGAACTTGTCAGTTCGGTCCGGTTCTGACAACCACGGTAAATAGGGGCGGACCCATGTAGAAGAGAATGGGGCAACCGCCTCCACAAAGTAAAAAATCTCTATTAGATGTTAAATAATTTTTTTTGCACCCATTAAAAAATAAATGTTGCCCCCACAAATAAGTTGTCGAATGATTTTTTATCACATACATAGAGAGATATTTTTTATTGAAAATGAAAAAATCATACAATAATTTCAAAATATGAATTATAAAGACACGTAGAAAACAACTATAATTTATAGAAGTTGAAGTTTTGGCTATTCCCTATTTGTATGTAACCTGGGATTTGGTGATAGTTAGAGCATCTCCAATTGGTAATATTTAAGCAACCCACTTTGGGTTGCTTATTTCTCATTAAGTGAGCTCCATTATGCCATATCATGTTTAAGCAATTCACCATACTTTTACTTCAATAGTACCCATTTAAGCACCCCTTAAGCAACTCATATTTTTTATATTTTTTTATTTACACTTAATTTTTATTTAATTTCAAATAACAACTCGTTCTTGAGATTTGAGCAAAAATTATTTTTTATTCATAAGCAACCCATCATTGGAGTTCCTTATATAAGCAATCATGTCTTATTTTAAGCAACCCACAGTGTCACATAAATCAACTCCAATGGAAAAAAAAAAAGAAGAGAAGCAATGACTCCTTATTTGCCACATAGATTTAAGAACTCCATAAGCAACCCCCATTAGAAATGATCTTAGGATTGCTTTTATAATTTCTAATTTTTTGCTTAATGATAATGTTGTTATTATTTTATCGCTTATATATTTATATATATTTTTTATAAATAGTTATAGTATATGGTTTTGCTCCCCCGACTCAATTTTTGGATCCATACAATTTTTGGATCCATACCTGATGGTCAATATAGGTTACTTTTTCATTTTCCAAACAAACTTATTTGAGAAAGGTTAGCAACACAATTTCTAACACTCTTTTTCTAACATACTCTCTCTTATTGGTTGAAATCCATGTGGATCCTACATAATTCAAGTGGGACCCACATGAATTAGTGATATTCATTTAAATTTTAACCAATAAAAAAGAGTGTGTTAGAAAGAGAGTGTTAAAGAGTGTTGGTAATACTCCTCAACTTATTTTAGAAGTAGCTGATCCTTTATAAACAGCCTTAGCCTATTATTATTTTTTTGTTAAATGTAATAAGTCAGATTAAACCTTTTGGACCATAAGTCTGTCATGGCGACCACGTCTATTCTTATCCCAACTTCTAGTTCAAATGTTTTTTTTTTATCAACACTTGAAGTTCAACATAAATAAATATAAATAAATAAATAATTAAAATAGGGAAGAACATGAGATTTCCATGCCCACAAGTGATACAGGTAACAGCTTGCAATAAGAAGGTGAAAATGATGAAAGGGATATGCAAGAACTTCCGGGCAGCGGGCAGCACAACCCAAGGCACCGTTTTTTACACTCATAAAAAAAAAACAAAAAAAGTAATTAATTAATTATTTATTTATTACCCCAATCACCACCACCCGAGCCTTAGGTTCGTATTTTCGGAGCTCAGGTTCGGATCACAAACTGAACCGAGCCTCCCGAAAGAAGCCAAAGCTGCGCCCTTCGAGAAAACAAAGCAGCAAAGCAAAGCAAGAGAGAGAAAATAGCGCGTCGCCTAGAGAGAGAAAGCAAAGGATTTTTAGAGAGGGAAAATAGATTGCAATGGGTCAGATCGTGCGGAGGAAGAAGAAAGGACGACCATCGAAGGCAGATCAGGCTCGTCACACCATCGAGTTTTCGGCAATTGCGGACCCCGATCTCCGGCGAAGCTTCCACCGCCGTATTGTGAGGTACAACGTCATCGACTATGACGAATACATTCTCGATGACGATGACGAGGTCGAGAGGAGGGGCGAGAAGAAGAAGCTCAAGCTGGTGATGAAGCTCAACCAGGGTGGCAACGAAGACGAGAAAGAAGAATCGTCGAGAAGTCGCACTTGCGCTGAGTCGCGTGTGGATCACACGCTGGAAGAAGAAGCTAACGGTGATGAAATTGAAGGGGAGGAGAACGAGGATGTAGGAGACGAAGATGTAAGTGGGGTGTGTGTGAAAATGAAAATGGATCTTCTACATTAAACGAAACACATGTTCACATTCACTAGATATGCACGGCTGAATGAATCACTAAAAAGTAAAAATATTTGAAGAAGTGCACAATTATAAGGGTATGTTTGTTTTAAATTGTGATAGAATTGATTATGAATAATTGATTTTAAAAGAATTGATTTTAAAAAAAATTGAGTTTAAAATAATTGATTTATGTTTGGTAATGACATTTTAAAAGTGGGTTCATAAGAATTAATTGCGTTTGGATGATAAAAGTAGAATCATGTTTGATGAGTAAATATAAAGAATTTTGTGGGTCCCACACCCAGAATTGATTTTATTCAACCCAAAAGCTAGGAATTCTTGCTTCCATCAGAATCAATTCTACCCACCCCAGAATCAATTCTATCCACCACGATTTTCTACCCAAACACAAGAAGAGTAACTTTCACTTCTAGTGACCTTGTTTTTGCTCCCAGAATTGATTCTGGTCTCTCCAGAATCTAAACCAAACGGACACTTAATGTGTGAATGAGTTCAAATTTCACTCGTGGGATCGAGTTATGGATCCTGCACAAATATGGATTATATACAAACGCAGAGCGTGTAATATCATTGAGATTCTCTCTCTTCTTCTCTATCTGTTTTCTTTCTCTAGGTTTCATTGTCTCTGTGTCGGGATTTACACTTTGTTGGGTTTAGGAAGGAAAGTGAGAAGAAAGAAAGTGAGAGGAAAAAAGTGGAAGGAGAGAAAAAGAGTAGAAAATGAGATTTACTGTTACCGCACCATGTCTGGTTTACCCTACAGTTGAAGCCATAGAAAAAAATCTTTGGATCAATTAATTATGATCTAGCAGGCAAAAAAATATGGTTGATGCCTTGTACATTGTTAAACGGATGAAATTCAATTGCCTCGATATTTAGTCCATTTGGTGGCTTCTTATGTATCTGAATTGGTGGTAGAGCATCACTTCTTAATGCTGCTATTATTTTGTACATGAGATTTAAATGTTACCAATGGAAAAATACTGCTTCTGGTTTCACCAGCAAACAAATTATAGTTAAATGCATGTCCATCCTTCTAAATTAAGTCATGCAAACATGTCTTCTTTGTTTCTTGTACTTCATTTCTGAATTGACAATAACTACCTTGAAAGGTGTTTGTGGGTCGGTTTTGAGTCAAAAAGCCATCCGATTCAAGAGTTAAAACATCATGCAGTTTGGTTCGGTTTGGATTGTTTTCTTAAAAAAAAATCTAAACCAATCTGATCCGATTAAATGCGGTTTGGATTAGTTTGATCGATTCAATTTTTACCGTCATATATATCCTTACATATTAAATTGAATAAAACAGTAAACAAATATATGTGGTGTGAAGTGTGAACTGAACCTTTACATACAAATACGATATGAACTTATACATTACACACTAAACAACATAATGAAAAAAGATCCTTTCACAAACATTCTGATCTGTTTCATTTACATTCAAATTGCAATGAGGTCATTAATCAAAAAAAAATTACAGTTAAAGTCTATAAGTTCAATACGTACTTCAACATGAGAAGATCAAATGAGAACACCTAGAGTCCTGAACAGTAAACACCAATATATAACCACTTGTTTGAATAAGATCATTTGTGTGTAAAGAAGTGGTTCAGTTTTCGAAAATTCATCCAAAAACCAAACTGAACCGATCGTTTTTCATAAAAATCATCATAAAAATCCAAAAAAAATCGATTTTGTACTGTTTTTGATTTTTTTGTGGATTGGTTTAGATATGAACACCGCTATTCCTACTTCATATATCTATAAGTCATGATTATGATTTTCAGACGAGATTTAAGTGACGGATAGTTAGACCATCACCAATGATTATGCTGTTTCACAATCAAAAGAACGAACCACAATAGTTAGAATATGTGGATTGATGAGTCTCCTTTCTAAATTTTTAATTTTACTACTAAAATCAGACACGTTTCAATTCTCAGCACCAAACAAGTCATAAAACAAACATATCCTCTTCGAGTTTCAAATATCCTACAGTTTGTATTTACAGATTTTCTTCCAAATAATTTTAGCAAAATATATTATTGACCGATATTAATTCGCCATATAGCACCTAAAAAGTTTCTCTCGTTTCTTCTCCCTGAAACATAAGTCAATTATTTTATTTACCAATCTCATCTATACACAAACATGGGGATGTAGGTATAGGAAGAGAAAAAATGCATATTTCCCTTTTCACCTTTTCCCATAGGCTAAGATTAATTGACAAATTGTACCAATTACATAGAACTAAACAACGGCTACGTACATGGTGGTTCCAAGGCTTCAAGGCCCCTGAAGGCAGCTACCTAAAACAACCTTAGACAACACCCTTTGGACATATAAACTTGGGAAGCCTTCTTTCACTTTTTGCTTTGCAACATTCTCTTGGATTTAGGTCCTTTTCCTTTGTGTTTCTTTTTCTTCCGATCCGTCATGTAACAAGCATCGCCTTCACAAATAACTATAAGCCCTTTGGATGGTGAGGATTCATAGAAGCAACAAAAGATCTTCGAAAATGACAAAGCCTTGAAAGTTTCTATCTCCATTATGGAGAAGAAACATTCATGCTTTGATTTCGCTTGCTTGTAGCTATCCTCTGGTTGATTATTACAAAAGCCACATTAAAAGACATTTGTAGTAGGGGGCCAAGTGGCATCTACAAAATAATGGTCAACAATAGTGCAATCTAATTAACACATTTTGCTTTGAACTTATGAGAAACAAAATTAGTTGCCAACAAAACGTGTCGGACTCTCATGGTTACATGGAGCCTAGAATTGAGGTAACTCTTTAGAAACTTTGTGATCCAAATTGATAGTGTCAAGACCACAGGATCCTAAAATTATTGGCGGGTTCTGATATACTTAAAAAATCATTGAGTAGCGATGTTCATAATTTTTTGAGGAAATTGTATTCCATCCCCTTTGAAGTTTTGCTAAAAGATACTCTATCCCAAACTTACTAAAAAAATACGTTCCACTCTCGTTGACCTGTTTGACTGATAACTAAATTAATAGATTCTAACGGAATATTCCATTTAACTTTTCTAGATCTGAAATAACTAGATAGGGTGGTTTTTTTATGCTACAGAAAATAAAGACAAAAAAAGCAAGAAAGAAAAACTAGAAACTCCTAACGCAGGTACATTACACCCAGCGCATCTCTCAGGATAAGCGAACCCATTGAATGAGGAGCTTCATGCCACACCATATATCCATTGCACTTTCTAGCTCCATGCTTAGCGAAGAAGTCCGCACAAGCATTAGCTTTACGATAAATGTGCAGGAACTTGATAGATCAAGAGCGTTGAATCAAAGTCTTGATCTCCAGCAATGTTGCAGCATAAGTCAAAAATCAACTCCCCATTCAGCAGCAATGTGACCTCCAAAGAATCAGATCCACAAATGATATTCCTGAAACCCTGATCCCAAGCTAGGATAAGGCCATTCTTCACCACTAGAAGTTGAACAAGCAGAACCTCTCCTAGCCCTTCATGACTAGAAAAACCAGTAGTCCACTCTCCTTCAGCATCATGAATAATACCTCCTATGCCCATACTTGATGTAGCCTCTACCACACTTCCATCAACATTTAGTTTAATGAACTCGGTTGGTGGAGGAATCCATCTAACTAACAAACTTCCCTGTGAACACATCTTCTTGCTCGAGTCTAAGAAAATAGAGAATTCATCAAAGAAAGTCTTAATCTTCCAAATGACAGCCTGTACATCCCAAATCTCATCACCAAAAGTCATGTTATTATTTATTCATCCAGCATCAAATCCACGAAAGAGACGCTAGAAATAAGCTAGACATGTCAGTAAGGGCCATTTCACGAACCCAAAGAGCCACATCATTCTGACTCAGAACGTAGGCTTAGAACAACTGCCTATCCGCTTAGGCATTTGTTTAGTTAATGCGGGAAGGGACAAAAATCATAGTATATATGTGCAGTCTACTCCATAATTACCGTGAACCCGCTTAAATATATTTTTTCATTTAATGTATTATATATATATATATATATATATATATATATATATATATATATGTATATATTTGTCTTCATTTAATTGAGTTAAGATAAAAAAAATTGCTTTTATTATTTTATAATGAATTTTTTTAGTTATGAACTCATATTGATAAAAACAAATATAAAAAATATATATATCATTCATATAATAATTATTTATATAGATTAATATTATAAAATATTAAATTTTATACAATATTTGTGATATTATTTTAATTAATTTTATTAGACTGCTAAACTGTTGCACAAAGTTATGATTTTGATGTAAAAATTTGTTTTTTTATGTATGTTTCTTTTTGTAAGTTTTACATTTTATTTTTAATTACCTCATACCTACCAATATTTGTAATTATCTATCTATTTGCTGGAATCATTAATGAACTCAGTTGGTGAGGAAATCCATCTAACTAACAAATTCCCCTATGAACACATCTTGCTCGGGTCTAAGAAAGTAGAGAATTCATAAAAAAAAGTCTTATTAATCTTCCAAATAACAGCCTGCACATCCCAAATCTCATTACCAAAAGTCATATTATTCCTCCAGCATCAAATCCACCAAAGAACCGCTAGAAATAAGCTAGACATGTCACTAAGGGCCATTTCACGAACCCAAAGAGCCACATCATTCTGACTCTAGAACGTAGGCTTAGAACATCAACCTAACCGCTTAGGCATTTGTTTAGTTAATGGGGGTAGGGACAAAATCATAGTATATATCTGCTCCATAATTATCGTGAAACCGCTTAAATATATTTTTTCATTTAATGTATTATATATATTACTATTATTTATTTTAATTGACCTAAGATAAATTTTTTTTTTAATTTTATAATGATTTTTTAGTTATGAACTTATATTGATAAAAATATATATATATATATATATATATATATATATATATATATATATATATATATATCATTCATATAATAATTATTTATATAGAATAATAATTATAACATATTAAATTTTATCCGATATTTGTGATATTCTTTTAATTAATTTATTAGAGTGTTAAACTGTTGAACAAAGTTATGATTTTGATGTAAAAACTTGTTTTTTTATGTATGTTTCTTTTTGTAATATTTACATTTTATTTTTAATTACCTCGTATCTGCCAATATTTGTAATTATCTATCTATTTGCTGGAATCATTAATGAACAAAAAGGATAAGCCCTGCGTAGAACTACTGGCCCGCCCCTATGCTGTTGACAACTTGACAATCCCAAATCAAGGAAGCATTCGTAGTTTCATGGCAAATTCTAGGGTGGATAAGCTCCACAAATCTCTTACGGTGAGAGACTAATAACGAGACCATATTTGTAAAAAGAAATATTTGCTTTTCACTCCTTCCCCTGCCCTTTCACTCCTTTCCCTCCTCTGCAACCCCCACCGCCCTACTATCTTACACCCCTTTCTCCTCTTCCACCCTGCCCCCAGCGACCACACCAGTCCACCATAGATCCGCCTCGCTCCACCACGTCCAGCAGCAACACTGCCAGCTACCTTTCTGTCGTTCAATCGTGTCATGCAAACCACCATACCAGTCCGCTCCACACCTGCCTCACCTCGTCGACCATTGTACAGCGAAGCACCATTGTCCATCACTGTCCAGCACCACCGTGGGGGCTGAGGCGGTTGGTGTCTTGACAAATCGGGCAAGATCTAATGATGGTTGAAGTTGAAAATAAATCTATAATTGTTTTTTTCTCTCAAGAAGAAAAAAGAGTAAAGACCCAAATTGGTTCTCGACAAAAAAATCATGATGACATTTTGGTCCCTGAGAAATGGAAAATACTAATTTGGTCCTCAAAAATATAAAATTCGGGTCAAAATAGTCTGTGACGGGGACTAAAATGTTCCTAAAAATGACCAATTTGACTCGCATTTTACATTCTTGAGGACCAAATTGATATTTTCATTTCTTAGCGACCAAAATGTCATCGTGTTTTTTTGTGAATGACCAATTTGGGCCTTTACTCAAGAAAAAATCTATGACAGGTTGGCATCTCTCGTACATCTTTCCTTTTGTTATTTGAGGACCTGTTGATTGGTTATGTCATTTGCATGTTTATAATGCTGAAAATGCTTTTAGTTCTGTGATTATCTATCTTTTTGCTGGAATCATTAATGGACAATGAGAATAAGCGCTGCAAAGAACTACGGGCCTGCTTTTGACAACTTAACACTCCCAAAACATGGAAGCATTCATAGTTTCATGGCAAATTCTAAGGGGGCAAGCTCCACAATTCTCTCACAGTGAGAGACCAATACAGAGACCATATTTGCAAAATGAAATATTTGTTTTTCACTCCTTCCCCTACCCATTCACTTCTCTCTCTCCTCCGCAACCCCCACCGCCCTACTCTGTCACTCCCCTATCTCCTCCTCCACCCCCATCCCCAATGGCCACACCAGTCCACCATAGATCCGTCTTGCTCCATCCCATCCAGCAGCCACACTGTCATCCACCTCTCCACCGTTCAGTCGCATCATGCAAACCACCACATTGGTCCACTGCACACCCGCCCCACCTCATCAACCTTTATACAGCGAAGCACCATCATCCAGCACTGTCCAACACCACTGTGGGGGCTGAGGCGACTGATGTCTTGACAAATCTTGCAAGATTTTAATGATGATTGAAGTTGAGAATAAATCTATAATTGTTTTTCCCTCAAAAAGAAAAAATCTATGATAGGTTGGCATCTCTCCTACATATTTCCTTTTGTTATTTGAGGTCCTTTTGATTGGTTATGTCATTTTCATTTTTATAATGCTAAAATGCTTTTAGTTCCTTTCCTCTATGTGCTTATAACCTTGATTTTTCTTATCTTCACGAGATGAAGTATTCAAGTGGGGGTATAAATTATTTGGGTTGATGTGCGAGTTCTTTTTCATGTTTGGAGGGAATTTGAATAAAGAAGGATGAGGTTTCAGGGCAAGTGTTGTTGGTCAACACAACAGTATGTTGTAATGGTTACTATGAACCGCGAGACATAGCTTATTTCTAATTTACGATAAATATAACTAATTCTTGGAGTCACAACGATATATTGGATAGAGTTTGTAGGAGATTGGAGAGAGGGGTGGGAATGGTGGAGGAGAGAGGAGGCGGCAGAAGAGAGAGAAAATGATGTGAGAAAGAAAATAGAGAAAAGGGGTAAAAAAATAAATTACTTTTTGCAAATAATTAAGGGCTTATTTAGGTCTCTCACTGTCTCCTACCTTAGAAGTGAAGGAACCTGTTTGAAACACAAGAAGGGGGGTTGAATTGTGTTTCTTACGTTTTTAAAACTTTTCGCAAGCAGATATATATTTTCACAAAGGTTTAGACTATAAAGCAGCTATGGACGCATAGAACGTTTCCAAAACCAGTTGGACGCTTACCTAAAAAGAACAAGCGCAATAAGAAAGCAATTCAATCCCAAGGAGTTAGTTTAAGAAACAAATTAAGGCAAGAGCAAGGGAAAGAAAAGGACACAAAGATGTTATCTTGGTTCACTCTTCACCAAAGAGATACGTCCAGTCCTCTCTACTTGAGAGCTTTCTCCACTATAACAAAAAAAACCTTTTGTTACAAGTATTCAACACCTCTTCAGGCAAGTATTCTACACCTCTTCAGGCAAGTATTCTACACATCTTCAGGCACACTAAGTATTCTTTTACAGACAAGCCTCTCCAGGCTCAAGTATTATTTCTACACAGGCGCCTCTTCAGGCTCAACCAACTAGGTTTTGAAAAAGATTTGTTCTACTAACTCACTAAGTGTGAGAGTTTGAACCTAAAGCTTAGAACTCTTAAACAATACTCTACGCAGAGAGTGAACTGAAAGTTAAGAACAGAGTAAGCTTTGTAAACTTTGATTTTTCTCTTGAGCTTGTTTTCTAGTATGCTTGAATAATGTTCAAGATCGATTCAGTTGTGTGTTCCTCTTCGTCTTTGTAACTTTGCATCTTCAAAGGAGGAGGTATTTATAGCCTTCTGGCTTTGATCAACTTCAGTCTTCAACGATTGGAAAAGAATCCGTTCTGATCAAGCATTGAATGCGTTGGATCGCTGAGTCTGATAACTTGTTGAGGCTTCTGATAAGCAAAGTATACTATCAGGCTTGATAGCTAAAAGAAGTGCTGACACATTTTTCTTGTACTCGAAAGTTGCCTTTTGTCTTTCCTTTTGGAGGAAGTCAAATCCTTTTCTGACAAGGACAGACTGGCTTCAGCTTTCGATGGTACGAAGATAACAAAGAATGTTTGTCCAAAAGAAATTAGCTTTTACACATAGAATAATAAATTCAAATGCTTTACATATGTGTTCACGCTAAAACTATAAAGAGCTTTGGACTTAGCAAGCAAAACAAATATATGAAAGAGTCTTTGGACTCAAATACTTTGTTTAAGATATTATCGTCCAGACGGAGCGAGAAACTATGACTTTGGTCGTATAACAAGTCTTTGGACTTAAATTTTCCTGCACATTTAAGATAAAGTGTTAGTCCATAGCTAGTCTTTGTTCTCTAAAATTAGTCCTTTGTTAACATCAAAACCTAAGGTATTAGTGGACCATAACCGCTTTAGTTCCAACAATCTGCCCCTTTTTGATGATGACAAAACATACTAATTTGATTGAACAAAGTTTCCTAAAGAGCTAAGAAACTCCCCCTAAGAAAAAGACTAGAAGCAGATAAAGCATTTAAGGATGAAAATTATAGTCCAATAAGAACAGATATAAGACTGAAGTAAGTCATATGAATGCAAGCAACAAGCAGGTAGATAAAAAAAACATCAGCAATCAAATTTAAATCCCTTTCTTCTCCTTTTTGTCATCAGACAAAAGAGAGAGTAAAACATCATAGTCAGTGTAAAGAAATAAAAGACTAAGACAGAAAATAAAATAAAGTTTTAAGAGGGAGGAGGAGGAGGTTTTGGAAGAAAATTCTGAAACATGGTTGCAATATGTTGGAGCAGCACTGCATTGTTTGCCTCTATAGATCTCTGGACGAACTCTTGGAATTCTTGAGGAACAGCAGAAACTGAACTTTCAGCAGTGGCCTGTGCCTCAGGATTTCTCTGATCAGGAATGACACTCAAGGCCTGAGATGGGGAAGGATCAACAGGATGAACCACGGAGAGAGGAATAGGTTGAGACTGAGAGCGATTTTTCTCTAAGTCTGCAACGTGCTCAATATTCTCTTTTGGTTGAGGAACGACGTAGACAACTTCTATGTTTTGAGAAGCTTCCAAAGATGCTTGAGCAAGATTAGCCTGAGATTCCTCAACAATTGGTTCAATCCAGGGAGCATCGTCCTCTTCAATAATGTCAATGGGATACAGAGGAATCCCAAAGATGTCATCACCCAAAATCATGAATGTGACATCTGAGATCTTGTACTTCCCATAGACTGTGGGGGTATTTGATTTTTCCTCTTCAGATAAACCAGACGAAGATGCTTCAGCTATGCACTTCCAAATGTGGCTTTCTCATACAATTTTGGCATCATTGTCTCCATTCTACCACACAAGTTGCTTCATACAGTGAGGAAGTACACTGGCATCATCTTTGGGTCTTCTCCAGAACATAGGATCAAAAGAGGTGGGAGTTGGTATCAATGCCTTCTTCAAGCATTTCTGACCATCCTTATTCTTGTTCATGTCCAGTATGGGAATTCTTGGACAGATTCTTGGAGGAACAACGCCAACAATTGCATTTTCATTCAGCTTCCAAAATCGTTTAGGAAGATTGTGTAGAATCTTCACTTGTCTAGGCATCTCACATTCCTTCCTTATGGCATAGTATGGAATGAGATCCCTAACGTCTAAGTACTCCTTCCATTCAGATAGATGTTTGGGAATAAACTTGAAATCACAATCCAGAATGAAATTTTTTAGACCATGGGTTCTGTACCTTTTCTGCTCAGTTGAATCCCATTTTAACTTCTGCTCATTGGGAGGAATGATGCGACGATCCACATGATAGTAGCACCATTGAAACTTTTTGTCCATTATGAGGTTTGGATAGATTTTTCTTGAAGGGAACCTCTTATGGCTAAGATCAGTGAGAAGGGGTCGAAGAGATGTATAGCATTGACTGGGAAGAGGGTTGTACGAAGTGTAGGGGTGAGGTGTGTAGCTAGGAGAGGGAGGTAGGGTTGTTGGTTCATAGTCATATTCTGGATAGGGATAGTGTGGGCGAGTGGGTATTGTTGTGGTGATACTATCATCAAAATCAAGAGCTAGGACAGGCCAAACAAAGCACATGTCAGTGTAGGATAATGGTTTGTTGTTTCTTATGAAGGGTGTGGGATCAATGTAAGGGAAGGTTTGTCTTTTGTAGCGAGGATTGGGGTAAGGTGCACCATAAGGTTTAAAAGGATAATTTGCTCATGGTGTGAACCGGTCTTGAGGTTTAGAAGGTGAGGGTGATGAAGGTATTTGCGTTTGGGTTAGAAAATGGGGGATGAAAGATCAGTTACTTCAGGTGTAATAACTGAACGAGTTTGAGGTTCAGTATTACCTTGAGTCCCGGATTGAGTGGGCATTGTTTTTCTCAGAGGTGGCTTGGACCGAGGTTCATCAGCCTTCCTTTTGATTACCTTGCCAATAGGTAGGTTAACATCATCTTCTTCTTCAACAGTCTGAAGAATCAATTTTATTTTTCTTTTCGTTTGAATCGAAGGAGCAGAGGGACGAATAGAACTTTGCTCAGCCGTTGGATGGTCAATATGTTCAATTGAGACAAACTGATCAGAGGTTTCTTTAGCAAGTTGCGTCTGATTCTTTTGGGCACCTTTTTGCTTCCTTTCCTTCTTGGACTTTTCAAAACAATCCAAATCCATTTTCATCAAGCTCTGTTTTCCATAGACAGGTTGATTCAAGCGTTCAATCCCATGTACACCAAAGTACTTGAACTTCTATTCAGGTCTGAGAGTGAGCATGTTTTCATGAACCTGGTGTTACTCGAAGATTTTTGAGAGCAGAGCTGCATAGGGTATAGCAGTGTTGTTGCCAGACCCTTGGATATTTGACTTGAAGTTTGAGAACAGCAGTTGAGACAGATTCACTGGTCTCTCTAGCAAAAGATGCACCAAGCAGAACTGATGTAACTTAGATACAGAGTCCTTTGAACCAGCTTTGTGGATGATGGACTTGTTGAGAATTTGATGCAAAACCCTAGCCTGATCAGTCATTCTCAAGGCTATAAGCTTGTCAGACAAGTTTTTCAATAGACATCCTTTGATGGCTTCAGTTCCTCCTATGGCTTCTTCCCAATCATCCTCAGTCGTCATTCCGCTTTGAGGACACCCAGTGGCATTAGAGATGGTGGCCTCAGAAACGATGACTTCTGTGTCGAGAACGGTGTTCTTGATTTCTCTAGCAGAAATGGTTGGGTTCTTCCAAAACTCTCTGATCAAGACAGGATAAATAACAGGAGATCCCTCAAAGAAACTTAACCACCCAGTTGCTTGAATGAAGGGAGCAATATCAACTCCATTCTCAGCAAAGAAAGCAAGGTCAAATTTGGATTCGACCATGATTTCAGCATTGTCTACATTGAGGGCCTTGCCTTTTCCACTTGTTGCAGCAGATGAAGAAGCAACCACTGTTTCAGAAAGAGAGTTTTTGCAAGAGAGGTTTTTTTTTCAGAAAAAGAGAGAGAGGTTGAAGATATTTTATAGGCCAAAGACCGTTCGTATTTTCAAAATAAATTTAAAAGAAAAGAGAAAAGAAAGAGGTGAGGCGACGTGCATTAAATGACTGACGCACGTTCCAGACTTTGAAACCATAAAAAGCGGTTTTGCAATTATGAAAAACGGAACTGACTCAGTTAAATGAGAAATAAATTTGCCTTCGACAAAGATTTAGTTCAATTAATGCAATAAACGAACTAATCAACATAGATATTGGACTCACATGTATTGGACTAAAGCAAATATTGGATGCATGCATTGGACTCATAATTAATCAATGAAATGCATGTTCAAATATTTTCTTATTAATGTGAATCTATCTCCAGCTAAAGGTTTGGTGAAGATATCTGCCCATTGATTGTCAGTATCAACAAATTGAATATCACACATTTATAGACAACTTTATAGCAGCGGTGTTATCACACATTATTGGAATATTACTTACAAATACGTTGTAGTCTTCCAACTGATGTTTAATCCAAAGAAGTTGTGAGCAGCAACTTGCAGTAGCAATATACTCAGCTTCAGCAGTAGATAAGGCAATTGTGCTTTGCCTTTTGCTTGACCATGAAACTAGATTGGCTCCAACGAAGTGACAACCTCCGCTGGTGCTTTTTCTTTTTATTCTGTCTCCAGCATAGTCAGCATCACGGAATTCAACTAATCTGTATTCATCAAATTTCATATACAACAGACCCGGATTATAAAGATTCTCTTAACTGCTGAGAGATGAGACTTTTTTGGATCAGATTGAAATCGAGCACATAAGCAAACAATAAACATGATATCAGGTCTGGATGCAGTTAGATATAAGAGGGAACCAATCATACCTCTATATACCTCTGGGTCTACCTTTTTATCTTTGTCATCCTTGTTTAGTACAGAAGTTGGATGCATCGGGGTATTCATTGTTTTGCAATCATCCAACTTGAAGCGTTTCAGAAGCTCCTTTGTGTACTTCGTCTGATGAATGTACACTTCGTCCGATGTTTGCTTAACTTGAAGTCCGAGGAAGAATTTTAGTTCTCCCATCATACTCATTTCAAATTCTTTCTGCATTAGCTCATAAAACTCTTGACAAAGAGATTCATCAATTGCACCAAATATTATATCATTAACGTAAATTTGTGCAACAATAAAATTCTTTTTACTTGATTTTCTAAAAAGAGTTGTGTCCACTTTTCCTCTTGAGAAACCATTCTCCATTAGGAATGTACTGAGTCTCTCATACCAAGCTCTAACAGCTTGTTTGAGTCCGTATAAAGCCTTCTTAAGCTTATATACATGCTCAGGGTGGTTTTGATCTTCAAAACCAGGTGGTTGTACAACTAAACTTCTTCATTAATGAAACCATTCAAGAAAGCACTTTTTACGTCCATTTGATAAAGCATGATGTTATGATCTGCAGCATATGAAAGTAATATGTGTATGGCCTCTAGTCTAGCTACTAGAGCGAAAGTTTCAGTATAATCAATACCTTCCTCTTGAGAGTAGCCTTGAGCAACTAACCTTGCTTTATTTCTTACTACTTTGCCATCTTCGTCCAGCTTTTTTCGATAGACCCACTTGGTTCCAATGACTGAGTTATCCTTTGGCAAGGAGACCAGCGCTCAAACGTCACTACGTTGAAACTGGTTAAGTTCCTCTTGCATAGAGAGGATCCAACATTCATCCATTAGGGCTTCGTTCACTGACTTTGGCTCCAATTCAAAGATGAGGGTTGAGTCAGCTTGTTCTCTGAAGGTTGACCTTATCTGGACTCTATCATTTGGTTTGCCAATGATTTGACCCTCAGGGTGATAAGACCTGAATTGCCATGAACGAGGAGTGTTAGCAACTTGCTGAGACATCGATGTGTCCTGAGTTGTGTCTGATACTCCATCTTCTTTAAGTGTTGGACGATCTTCTATATCATTCAAATTCATATCTGCAAAAGAGTCATCTAGCTCTGATAATCTCTTATCAGGCTGTTTGTCATCAAACTTAACATGGATGGATTCTTCAATAACTAAAGTCCTAGAGTTATAGACCCTAAAGGCTTTGGACGTTTCAGAGTATCCTAACAATATTCCATTATCTACTTTGGCATCTAACTTACCAAGTTGAACCTTAGTATTTAAAATTAAACATTGACATTCGAAAGGGTGAAAATAAGAAATGTTGGGTTTTCATCCTTTCCACAGTTCGTAAGGCGTCTTATTCAAGATAGGCCTTATGTATATTCTGTTTTGAATGTAGCAGGCAGTATTTACAGTTTCAGCCCAGAAGTGTTTGTGAACAGAATTATCACTGAGCATAGCTCTAGCTATCTCTTGAAGAGATCGGTTCTTTCTCTCAACAACACCATTTTGTTGTGGTGTTCTAGGGGCAGAGATATTGTGATGAATACCACTTTCATCACAAAACCTTTGGAAAACCTCATTGTCAAATTCGCCTCCGTGGTCACTTCTGATTGAGCTTATACATATGCCTTTTTCATTCTGAACTCGCTTACAGAATATAGTAAAGACCTTGATAGACTCATCCTTGTGAGCAAGGAACTTAACCCATGTCCATCTAGTGTAGTCATCTACTATAACAAGCCCATATTTCTTACCACTAATAGAAGCAGTCCTTGTTGGACCAAACAAATCCAGATGCAATAGCTCTAGTGGCCTTGAAGTACTAACAATGTTCTTGGACTTAAAAGAGTTCTTAACTTGTTTTCCTTTTTGGCACGCATCACAGAGAGCGTCCGATCTATACACAATCTTTGGTAGAACTCTTAGGAGGTTATGCTTGTTTAGTCTTGAGATTAATTTGAGACTTGTATTGTGACACCCTAATTTGGCATCACATGGTGACCCAAAAACAACATAAAACATGAATTAACAGTTTGCTAGTTACTTTCGGAAAACAGTTTTCTTTACTTTGATCTTACTTACTCCGAAAATCGTGATAAAATTTTTTCTTCTTACAACAAGAAATAACATGTACACAAGAGAAATCATCAACACTACTCGTATATATATATATATGTTAACCATGTACATAAAGAAACTTTGGACAACATGTCCGTTTTAAAAAAAATTAGACAGAAAAGTAAAATTCTATCAATCCAAAAAACTAGATAGCGAAAATCTGGAAATCATATCTCTAAAACCATGGCCATCAGTAGCCGATAACAGACTACCCAAAAATCACTACCTCAAAAGAAACCTTAAGCTGGTCCATATCTAGTGAAAACCGTTGGATAGTCCCCCAAAGGGGGTTCCAACGTCTACATCAGAAAAGAGGTCAGGGGAGGGAAAGGAGCCAAGGGCGGCTGCTGCTGTAAAGGCTGGGCAGCAAGGATCTCACGCTGTAGAGACCCCTGATCCACCGGGTACTGCAAGATCATCCAGATCGGTGGCAAAGGGATCTAGATCGTCTCTACTGTATGTGTCCTCTCCTGAGGTCCCATCTCCATGTTCCCGCGTAGGGTACAGATAGGCCCAGTGTATGCTGCGTTGCTAGCTCCCGGATGAATGACCCACGCAGTGGGGTCTTCTCGGTGCTCAAATACTATGGAGCGAACCCCCGAATGGGCTAAGCTCTCTTGTTTCGGTCCCCTCTGTATACAAATAATATATATATATATATATATATATATATATATATATATATATATATATATATATATATATATATATGCAAAAAGAAAACAACATAGCCAAGAAATACATTAAGGGTGAGAAACCAATATATGAACTCAAAATATGACAACTACATACATCATGTACAAACAGTAGGTTCATATATATGTATCAAACACCACTTTTAAGCATGATAAACATATCACAGAATATCATAACAATAAAGATAAAGCACAAGGGTCTCGTGCCCAACAGTCATCGTCGTTTTTAAAATGTATGCATGGCACTTCCACATGTATCATCTAATATTTGATTCTTAATTTTCGGAAATCTCACCTTTCAAAAGAGCGGATCAGGCTCGAAATACATTGACTCTCAGGCAACAATGCCTAGCACCATTGTGCTATACACAAGTACATGAATCCTATGGCATTACGCGATTCTCACATGGGGTTCACATCAGAGGTACTCAACAAATCGTAATCAGCTCATACTATATTGTCCAACTCAAGGCACAATACGTTCCCAGAACACGTATGACACTATTGTCCATCAAGGCACAATGATGCACAATGACTTACAGTCATCCCAGGGTTCCCCGCCATCAAGGTCCCCTCTCTTTAGATGGCACATTTGCCAGAAAAATAAATGCAAGAGAAAACCTTTGTTTTCGTACGTTTTTATGTTTCGTATAATTATTTTCTCGTTGAAGCTCAAAGCTATCAACCACCACAACTTTTAGACTCTTAAGTCTTTTCAACATTAATCAAAAGGGACACACAATCCGATTAATCAAACAGCACAACCCTCAACCGATGCACCAGTCTCGGATTTTGGATTCTAGAGCACACAAAATGTCCATAAGTTTACAAGACCACTTCACTAACACGAATCCTCGATCCACATGTTCTGCAGAACACTAGAACCCCGATGTCTCGATTTCTAGGTTCACATCCAAATTAACTTTTCTCTTTTTGAAATACACAAAAACAAAACCCACATCTCCAAAGTTTACACACAAAGTCATCGGTATCGATTTTCCATAAAAGCAAAACTCTTGGTCAAAAACCACTTTTCTTTTGAAGTACTTTGGTAAACCATCAAAACTTTGAAATATGGTTCGTGAAAACTCTTTTGCTTTGATAAAACAGTTTGTTTCTAAAATTGGATCACTTGAAAATACTTTTAATCGAAATACCTCGTTTTTATCGTTTTAAAACCTATTGGTGATTTCTAAAAGCTCTTTTCATTTTAAAACTTACTTTTCTTAAAACTCAAATTATTTTCCCATTTCTTTTCATATGTCTTCTCATTTCTCAATAAAGCATGTTTCATTTTCTTACTCCCAAAAAGATGTCGAAATGCGTTGTTTTCAAATTCTTTAAAAAAATTTAACCTTTTATCTGCTTAACTTTATGTCTCAAGCTTTTTGAAGCTTTTACCTATATTTAGTTTGAACACTAACCAATGTTAGGTCCTTAGCACAGCATCAACCATCATTGCAGTCAACATATCATATTCAACATAATCAAACATAATTAGGCATAATCAAGCATAATTAAGCATAAAGTAAAACATTCCACAATTAACGACAATACATCACAACTTTACAATTACACATAACATACAGTACGCAGCCGTCGGAAATCAAGTTCCTCAGGTAATCTCCCCTTATCTCTCAAGGTAATCCTTCAAATAAAAGTCGTCCGATTGATCCGCAAATCTCCCGATTAATCGCCTGAACATTCAACACCAACTACATTCACACAATCAATTCAAACTTCAACAATCGCAAAAATAAAATTCCTTATCTCTTAGAATCTAGGTTCGTCCATCAAGGCTTAAAAATAGCTAGGGATGTCTAAAAAAATCTAACTCTTGGATGAATGATCCTTAGGTATACCTAACACTAAATCAAGTCTCTTTACTCAAAAACTTGAAGCAAAAACCCATGATTCCTTATGATCTAGGGTTCGGCCACTCCATAAAAAATAAGGCTAGACATGTTATTTGATTACATGCTCTTGGATAGTGATAGAGGATGATGATACTAGGTCGTAGAAATTTATTTCACATTAAAAGGATTTTTCTATGATTTTCTATAGATTTATGAAGTTTGAACTTAGAAATTGAAACTCATGGAATCATGACTTGAAAACAAGAAATAAGAGAAGGATCATGAAGTTTATGGATCAAAGGGAGTAATCATACCTCTTGGAGGATGAAAATGAGCCAGGTTTCAACACTTTTCTTCACCAAAATGTTAAGTTTCACTTGAAGGAAAATGAGAGAAAGTTAAGGAGGAAGATGAAGTTGTGAGAAGAAATGGATGAAGCCTTCATGAAGGGGTTAGGCGTGGGAGAGAAAAGGGAGGGCAAGAAGGTCCAAAAAATTTCACTTAAAGGACAAAATGGACATTTCCTTTAGGGACAAAAGTGGAATTAACATAAAAGGTCAAGGGCATTTTGGTCTTTTCTCAGTGTGAACTCGTTCAGATACTTTAGAACGTCATGATGACATGGTGAGTCACTGACACGCTTTCCTAGGTGATGTGACCTGATGTGACTTCAAGTTTATTCGTTAGCGGGTCCCGATAAATTTGTATTTAGCCCCGTTAATTACGCGATTTAAGATTTCGCCCGTATAACTTATATTAATTCACTTTTTAGTGCGTAAAACCAATTTTACCAAAGTTGTTGGAAATTCGATTCTAAACCTAACTGTTTCGTTCACGAGTCAAAATTGGTCTTCTGATCAGTAAAATCTTAGTGTAAATGAAAACGCAGACCGGCTTCCGTCTAAATTTTTAACCCAAAATTTAACCGTAACTTCCTACGATAGCGTAGAGTAGGAATATGTCTTAGTTTATTTAAATTCATTTTGTAGAACCTCCAATAAAATATAAACTTATTTATCTCACTAACCGATCCTAGAAAGCATGAAAAATCGGAGTGTTACATGCATGACAAAGTCTTTTGTGCCATATCCATTTCTCATCTTCAACAGACACTAGGCATGATACACTTTGATTTGAGAGTTCCCCAAGTTAATCTTATACAGATTTTTTTGCCTCTTGGTAGTGAATAAGATGGACCTATCAGGGTTCTTGACTATACACTCATCTTTATTGAAGGAAACGTCAGACCCGCTATCACATAATTGACTTATGCTAAGCAAGTTGTTTTTTAATCCTTCAACTAACAGAACATTATCAATAGAGGGAAATGGATGTTTACCAATCTTACCGATTCCAACTATCTTTCCTTTCTGGTTGCGTCTAAAGGTGACCCATCCACCAGTCTTTTCACGTAGGTTTTGGAACATAGACTTTTCTCTCGGTGACGTGAGCATCCACTGTCCAAGTACCAGGATCGGGGTCTTCTGTGTTGCTAAGCAGGTCTGCAACAAGGATTATCATATTCTTAGGTACCTAGATAGACTTGGGTCCTTTTTGGTTAGTATGTGGTCTTCGTCCATGCATAGCATTTTTCTTTTTGTGTATGCATTTCGAAAAGGTGTGACCACTTTTCCCACATAAGTTGCAATAAATATTGGATGCATGCTGTTTGGCTTCTTTTTGATTTTTATGAAATTTTGAGACCTTATGATAATGATTGGGGCTTGATATTTTGCGAGAAGCTTCTTGTTTCTCAGAGTCATAGCCTAAGCCAGACTTATCGTGAGGTGATCTTGAATACCTCAATATCAAGTTTAGAGCTTTGATATGCTTTTGGTTAGGTCAGATACCTCTTGTTTGAGTCTGGTTACCTCTTGAGGTTCACAGGACTCAGAGGTAAGCTTATCAGTTAGACTGATATTCTCAGCTTTCAGCTTATTGTTTTCTTCAATGAGCTGCTTATTTTGCTTGCTGGTATCTTCCAGTTCTTTGTTTATTTTTGAAAACTTTCTTTTAAGCATGATATATTGATGATGTAGTAAGGAGGAATCGTTAAGCAGTTCATCATATGCTTCTTGAAGAAAGTCGGAAATAGATACCTCATCTTCCTCTGATTCAACGTCTAATGAAGTGTTTGCCATCAAGCAGAAGTCTGAAGCAAGAGAACTCCTTGGTCTGAACAACTGCTCTACTTTGTCCAGCTTCTCCTTAGCGGTGTGGAACTGCAAGACCATCTCCAGTATCTAGAGCATTGATGAGGCAGCAGTTGGAACGAGCATTTTGCGAGTACTGTCTCATATCCTCATTCATCCAGTCAATTTCAAGCTTGGACGTTGTTGAGCCATCCTCAAGAGTGAATGTTGGACGATGATCTCTATCAGTGAATACATTCCACAACTCAAAGTCTTGAGCTTGGACATATATTTGAAAAATAGATCTCCAGTAAGGATAGTCCATTCCATTGAAAATGGGTGGAACATTCCATCCTCTTTCAGAGGTAGCTTTCTGAGTTCTTTCTTCGGGAACAACAAGTTGTTCATCATCCGAAGAGTCTTCGTTTTGGGCATTGGACCAAAGACAGAGGTTAGCTTTCTCATTTGCTTCTTCTTCCTCCTCAGAAGAATCGAGATCTTCCCAAGTTGTAATGAAGTTCTTTTTCTTCTTTTTAAAGAAATTCTTCTTGTCCATCAACATAGGATAGTTATCCTTGAAGTGGCTAGGCTTGTTACATTCGAAACAGACTAGCTGATTTTTGTTTTTGGACTCAGCATGGTCCTTGAAGTTTTCTTTTGGAATGACCTTCTTTTCAGCCCAATTTTCTTTCTCCATATGTTTTGGATTTTTCTGAAGATGAAAGATAACTCATCATCATATGATATTTCATTATCAGATTGATCAGCATCATCGCTAGACTCATCAGATTTTAGAGCTTTTGAGCTATTGGACTTTTCAGCTTTTAGGGCAACCCCTTTGTTTTTCTTTCCAGGATTATCAAGATGAAGCTCCTGTTCGTGAACTTGCAGAGTTCCCACCAGATCATCCAGGGTCAAAGTAGAAAGATCTTTGGCCTGGGTGGTTGCAGTAAAAAGTAGTCTCCATTGCTTAGGCAAGCTCCTTTGTAGTGTGAACTTTCCAAAGGGACTCAAGGTTGTTGATGATCGTTTGAAAACGACCCATCATGTCCAAGATGGACTCTCCTTCGACCATGGTGAACATCTCATACTGGCCAACCAGCATGATAATTTTTGAATTTTTTACCTTGGTGGTCCCCTCATGGAGATTTGATATGGTGTCCCAGATTTGCTTTTCTGATTCACATGCATGAATTGAGACAACCCCTTCCTCGGAGGTTCCATTGGTGACCCCACTTATAATTATTACCGTTACAGCGTAGCGTGATAGTAAAAAATTGCGGAAATATTTAAAACATTAAATATACTGATACCATAATAATATATACAGACATAAGGGCACTGGCTCCTTTAGTAGAGCCTACAACAACTGATACCAAATATAAAAGATTTCAGAGTACGCGGCAAATAAAAAACTAAAAGCATAGCAGCGAAAATAAAAATACAGATGACTCAGTCTCCCAGAGATGGTCGTCCTCTGC
The DNA here is from genome assembly GCA_039655645.1 of Ammopiptanthus mongolicus. Taxonomy (NCBI): domain Eukaryota; kingdom Viridiplantae; phylum Streptophyta; class Magnoliopsida; order Fabales; family Fabaceae; genus Ammopiptanthus; species Ammopiptanthus mongolicus. The sequence goes on along the minus strand of CM077344.1, from coordinate 71,934,770 downwards.
ATAGAGCAGCTCAAGGTCCCCCAGCATTGGGATCCGAGGCTTTCCCGCCAGCATCAGGTTCAACCGGGATGCCATTAATCTTCTCTGGAAATTCCTCGTCCGGGTCATCTCGTACAGTCGAGCATAAAGAAAATACGACATAGAAAATATAGGGGATAAGAAACAGTAATATGTCATAACTGGGGAAAACAGCTATATAAAATAATGTATATAGATAGCAATACTCAGAATCACAACAGTGACAATCATACAACTCCCGAATAATTTTCTCTTAACTACTGTCTCTCACACTCATGCAACTAACGACTATATGGACGCGATCACGACGCGACATCCCCAACAGATCAAGGTGTCTCAGCCATCACTATGCCATCCCCCATAAGGCAGGGTTCGGTCAAAAGCACGCAAGCTCAGCTCGTCTCATAGGTACGACAAATTCCCCCGCCCGCAGGCCAAGTCGAAATATTGGCCTGTCAACAACGCAACTTACGGTAACGAGATATTCCCCCACCCGCAGGCTAGGTCGGAACATTCGCCCGTCCGTTAACAACTCAACTTTCGGTAATGACATATCCCCCCGCCCGCAGGCTAGGTCGAGACATTTTTCCGTCCGTCTACAATTCGACTAATGGGTACGATCATCTCCTCGCAAGTAAGATCGGAATCACCCAGATGCCAACATAGTTATGAACAACAACTATGCAACAAGAATCTCACCGACTCATCTCAGGATCAACACTTAGTGCCTCAACCACGACTTATAAACAACCACAACCAACTTCCTTCCGGCTTAACCGGGTATCGGCTTTATATCACAACATCAACAGATCAACTGTATCTCTAAGTTGACCACTATGACATATATATATACATATTCTCGACTTTCTCACCACACATTCATCTCCCAACTTATCAAAAATCACTGCCTAGCTCTACTCAGACATCAGCAGTCATAACAATGCATAAATCATGACCAACAACAGATTCAACAGTAAAATCAACTTACAGATAAATAATATTTAATCAATCATAAGCATATAGTAAGCCTAACATACATCACATATATCATATTAAATATCAATCACAGAGCATACACCCTCAATATGCAGTAAAATCAACTTAACGGTCAAACGACCTCTAGTAAGGTTTGGGTCGCCCTACGCATATCAATATATATTATTTTAAAGCTTGCCTCCCCGACGATATTGTGGTTATTTCCCCCACCTTAGTGATTGTCCCGAGGTATTCCAAATGTGGCTCTGTAACTTTCAATCGGGTGCGCGGTCGGAAGTTCGAGTCCCGTCAGATTCTATATAGCAAAACACAACCAGAAATTAAAACAGTTAAATCATAAACTCCCTAATCCTTAGGATTAGCTACTGCCCCTATTTAATTAATTAGGCTAGGGATGTTGAAATTCTACCAATTCTTGGATCAATGATCCTTAAGCATAACTAAGACATAATCTACGATCAATTATCAAAGATTTAAACAAAAACCCCTTAAACCAACAAAATAGGGTTTCGGCCATCACCATGAAAAATAGGTGAGAGTTTGATTTGTCTTCCTAATCACTTGGATTACATGATTAAGGAATGAAATAGGTGAAATCAAGAATCATTTCACACAAATTGAAGAAAAACCCATTTCCCCCAAATTCCTACATACATTCGGCCCCTAAAAGATAAATAGCCTAGACGGCTTATTTGGTTTCAAGCTCTTGCGTTATGATAGTAGGGGATGATATTAGATCATAGAAATTGGTTTGGCATTAAAAGGATTTTCTATAATTTTCTAGAGATTTTTGAAGTTTGAACCATAAACTTGAACTATGAATTTTCCATGAAGATTGAGAGCTCAAGGATGAAATATATACCTCTTAGGTGATAGAGGTGGATGAGAGGAGCAACTTTGCTTCACAAATTTGGTTGAAAATCCTTGAGGAAGTTGAAGAAAAACGGAGGTGAAGTTGAAGGAAAAATGGTGGGAAAATGGAAGAAAGGAAGAAAGAAAGGAAGAAGAAGAAGAAGAAGAAGAAGAAGAAGAAGAAGAAGAAGAAGAAGAAGAAGAAGAAGAAGAAGAAGGAGAGAGAGAGAGAGAGAAGTCAGCGAAATTATGAGGCGAGAGAGTGATTGGATGACAACTTTTTAGATATTTTTGGGATGTAAACGTCCTTTAGGAAAAAGATCAGGGGCATTTTGGTCTTTTCGTGTTCAGATATTTTCTAACTTCATAAATATCTGGATATTTTCTGGAAAAGCCATGATGACAGTAGTGAGTCACGGGCATGCGTTCCTAGGCGATGTGACTTCAAGTTTATCCGTTTTTGCCTCCGTTATTTACGCGATTTATTATATCGCCCCAGAAAGTCGTGAGAACTTTTATATTTTGAATTTTTTTCAAAATCGCCGATATCGTTCGCAATTTTATTTAAAACCTAGTTGTTTCGTTCACGAGTCAAAATTAGGTCTTCTGAGCAGTAAAATAATACTGCAGTGTAAAATGCAGACCAGGCTCCGTCTAAGTTTTCGACCAAAATTTAACCATAGCTTCCTACGATAGCGTAAAGCGTGACTATGGCCTCGGAATAATTTATTTCATTTTCTAGACCCTCCAATAAAATACAATTACCTAAATACTGATTAATTAGAAAGAATAAGAAAATCGGGGTGTTACATTACTACCCCCTTAAAAAGAATTTCGTCCCGAAATTCGTCGTACCTTTTTAAAATAGGCTCAGATATTGTTGTTGCATGTCTTCTTCGCGTTCCCAGGTAGCATCTCCAGTAACTTCATCCCATATGATCTTGACCAACGGAATGTTTTTACCCCGGAGTTCCTTTATCCTTCCATCCGCGATCCTTACAGGTAGAGCCTCATACTCAAGGTTATCTCTCAATTGTATTGACTCTGGTTCTAAGATGTATGATGGATCAGCATAGTATTTTCTCAACTGAGAAACATGAAAGACGTCATGAAGATTGGATTGGTTTGGGGGTAAAGCGATGTGATAGGCTACAGGACCAATTCGGCAAAGAATTTGAAATGGTCCAATGAACCTAGGAGTAAGCTTTCTAGATTTTATTGCTCTGCCGATTCTAGTTCTCGGAGTCACTCTCAGAAAAGCATGGTCTCCTTCTTGGAATTCTAACGGTCTTCTCCTCTTATCTCTGTAACTCTTCTGTCTATCCTGTGCGATCTTCATCTCTTCCCTTATCCTCTTGATTTGTTCCGTCATTTATTGTACTACCTCTGGTCCTAGTACTTGACTTTCTCTCGTCTCATACCAACACAATGGTGTTCTACACTTCCTGCCATACAACGCTTCGTAAGGTGCCATTCCAATGCTCGAATGAAAATCCAATGCTCGAATGAAAACTATTGTTATTAGGTGAACTCGATCAATGGTAAGAACTGCTCCTAACTTCCTGTGTGTTCCAAAACACAAGCTCTTAAGAGGTCTTCCAATGACTGAATTGTTCGTTCAGACTGACCATCCGTCTGAGGATGATAAGCAGAACTCAATCTTAACTTCGTTCCCAAAGCCTCATGTAACTGCTTCCAGAATCTAGACGTAAATCTAGGATCTCTGTCGGAAATAATACTAGAAGGCACTCTATGCAACTTTACTACTTCCTTGATGTAGATTTGGGTCAACTTCTCCAGCGTATAACTTTCACCGATAGGTAGGAAGTGAGCACACTTCGTTAACCTATCAACGATCACCCAAATTTCATCATGCCTCTTGTTAGTCCTTGGCAGACCAACCACGAAATCCATAGATATACCATTTCATTTCCATTCTGGGATATCTAAAGATTGTAGCAGTCCCGCTGGCTTTTGATGTTCTATCTTCGCCTTCTGACACACCAAGCAAGCCAACACATACTCAGCTACTTCCTTCTTCATTCCGGGCCACCAAAATATTTTCTTTAAATCTTGGTATCTCCTGGATGAAAACTCAACCTACTCTTGTGCGCTTCCTCTAAGATCATTCTCCTTAGCTCTATATCCATTGGCACACAAATTTTATCTCCATACCTCAAGACTCCATCTTGATTCACCCTAAACTCAGAAGTTCTGCCTTCCGTTACTTGTTCCTTTACTTTCTGAAGATACTGATCAACCTCCTGCTTCTCCTTGATCGTCTTCAAAAAGTCGCTCGTTATTGTGACCATTCCTAGGTGTATTTCATCCCTAGATAATTCCATACCTAGATTCAGATCTCTAAACTGTTCGATAAGTTCTAGCTCTTTCACCATCATAGCAGATGTGTGTAAGGATTTTCTACTTAACACATCTGCTACCACATTTTCTCTTCCTGGATGGTATTGTAGATCGAATTCATAATCCTTTATGAATTTCATCCATCTCCTTTGCCTCATATTTAACTTTTTCTGATCAAATAGATACCTTAAACTCTTATGGTCACTGCACACTATAAACTTAGCTCCATATAAATAGTGTCTCTATATCTTTAAAGCAAACACTATAGCTGCTAGCTCCAAATCATGAGTCGGATAATTCCTCTCATGAATTCTTAGCTGTCGCAAAGCATATGCTACCACTCTCCGATCTTGCATTAAGACACAACCCAATCCTTGGTATGACGCATCGCAGTATACGTCAAAATGTCCTGAAGAATCCGGTAACGTCAATACTGGTGACATAGTCAACCTCTTTTTCAGCTCCTGAAAACTTTTCTCACATTCATCCGTCCATTCAAAGGATATTCCCTTCCTAGTTAGCTACGTAATTGGCAACGCGATCTTCGAGAATCCTTCAATGAACCTTTGGTAATATCCAGCTAAGCCCAGAAAACTCCATATTTCATTCACCGACTTAGGGCTTTCCAATTGTACCACAGCTTCAACCATTGCTGGATCTACTGCTATCCCATCACGATTAATCATATGACCTAAGAATTGCACTTCTTCTAACCAGAATTCACACTTGGACAACTTTGCATAAAGTTGTCTGTCCTTTAACACTTGAAGTACGATCCTAAGATGTTCCTGATGTTCTTTCCGATTAAGGGAATAAATAAGAATGTCGTCGATAAACACAACAACAAAATTATCCAAGAACGGTTAGAAAATCCGGTTCATGTAATCCATGAACACTACTAGAGCGTTAGTTACACCAAAGGGCATAACCAGATACTCGTAATGTCCATACCGGCTCCTAAACGCCGTCTTTGGTATATCCTCCCTTTTGACTCGAATCTGGTGATAACCAGATCTTAAGTCAATCTTTGAAAATCCTACTGCTCCTTTCAACTGGTCCATTAAATCGTCAATCCTAGGCAACGGATACTTATTTTTAATTATCGCCTTGTTCAGCTGTCGATAATCCACGTACAGCCTTGAACTTCCGTCATTTTTCTTGACGAATAGCACCGGCGCTCCCCAAGGTGAAACACTCGGTCTTATAAACTCCTTATCCAACATGTCATCCAATTGCTTTTTCAGCTCCACTAACTCCGTGGAGCCATTCGATAAGGTGCTATCGAAATCGGTCCAGTTCCCAATATAAGATCTATAGCGAACTCTATTTCTCTCTCCAGTGGTAAACCCGGAACGTCATGAGGGAAAATTTCCGGAAACTCCCGCACTATAAGCAACGAATCCAGCGTAGGAGATTCCTTAGCTTCCACAGAGAGAAGCAACACGTGTTTCTGAGATTTACTACCTAGCTTACTATCCTTGGCAGGCATTAATCTAGATTGCTCAGGAAAATATAAGGTCTTTTTAGAACAGTCTAACACTACATGGTTAGCCGAAAGTCAATCCATGCCGAAAATTATATCAAGTTGATGCATAGGTAAGCAAATGAGATCAACAGAAAAAGTTCGATTCTCAATGACAATGAGACAATTTAAACAAACAGTTATGGTTGTCAAAGAATTACGGGTAGGAGTAGAAACATTTAAGTCATGGGGAAGTAAAGAGACAGGCAGCTTTAAATGATCCACACACTCTTGGGATATGAAGGAATGAGTAGCTCCCGAGTCAAACAATAAAGATAAGAGTTTACCTGACACTAGGCATATACCTTGTATAAGATCAGGGAATTGAGAGGATTCAGCTCCTCGTATGGTAAATACCCTTCCGGTGGCTTGTGGTCTTGCTGCTTGTTGTCCGGTTCGTTGAGTCCTGGTCACTGGGCCCTGCCCGCCTGTGTTGTACCTTGCTCCTTGTGTACATTCTGGCGCTATGTGACCTACTTGGCCACATCGGAAACACTAACGAATCTCCTTTATCGGACAATCCCGAATTGAATGTGACCCTCCACACCTAAAGCAACCACTTGGTTGGAGTTGTCCTTCAATCTGTCTTGGTTTCTGACGGTCATAAGGCCTTCGTCCCGTCTAGAATCTTCCCTTTCCGCCTCGACCCCTCTGGTCAAACCTCCAAGTAGGTCCTCCAGTTCTGCCTTGCTGCAGCTCTCTCTTTTTATGGATGTTCTCAATGACTAAACATCTCTCCAGCATTTCAAGCAGTCGCGTGATGTTCAGTGGTGCAATCACCGTTTGCAATTCGTATTTCAGGCCGTCCTCAAAGCGCCTGCAAACCCATTCTTCATCGGGGAATCTCTGATAAAATTCAGAAAATTTGAGCAGTGCTTCGAATCTTGCAAAGTACTCCCCAACAGATATGGTCCCTTGCTTCAGACCCATAAACTCTTTCTCTTTTTCTCTTCTCATTATCCTGGGGAAATACTTCTCCAGAAAGCACTCCCGAAACAGTCCCTAGTTGATGAGTCTGTCTTCAGCTTCAAGCATCCTCTGCTTGCCTTTCCACCACAATTCTGCACCTCCTATCAGCATGAAGGATGCATATGTTACTTTTCTGTCCTCACGGCAGTGCATCGCCGCAAAGATTTTCTCCAGCTCTTGTATCCAGAGTTCAACTCCCTCTAGGTTGAAGTCGCCATTGAAATGCGGCGGCTTCCCTTTCAGAAAAGTATTCAGCCCGGTGTCTTCCCTCACGACTTCACCTTGCTGATTTTGTCTCTGTTGTTGCTGCATGGCCAACTGTAGTAGTTGAGCGTTCTGCTGCGTTTGATGCAGCATTGCCGTTGCCAGTTCCCTAACTGTCCTTCGGGTTTCAGTTGATTCTATCCCATCCACAGCGTGGGAACTTGCTTCATAACCGATTCCGAGTTCAGCGGCACTCGTTGTTGCCCTTCCTCCACGTCCTCTAGGTCGTCCGCAAACCATTCCTTCCTGGCAAGGAAAAATATTAGCTTCGATTCATAAGACACGTGATAAGTCTGCAGCCTATCTGATTTTTTTCTTTTTTCTTTTTTTTTTCCAACAAGAAAAGGCTAGAAAAGAAGAAAACAAGGGAAAAGATACCCGCCTCGCGACACGATGCTCGCCACGCAAGCCAGAGGGTCAGATCGAGCAGTAAAATACAGTCCTTCGGCCTCACGACGCGAAACTATTCTCGCGACGCAAGCCAGAAGGTCTGTCCGAGAAGTAAAATACAGCCTTTCGGCCTCGCCTCAGGAAACATTTCTCGCATCGCGAGCCAGAAGGTCTGTCCGAGAAATAAAATACAGCCTTTCGGTTTCGCCTCGCAAGACAGAAGGCCAGTCATATATATCATATGTCTTAAAGCAGTTATCATAGTCGATAACTTGTACATCGGACGCTCTACCCAACTTCTAAGCATAGTCAATACCCAATGCGGGTTCAACTAGACACGGCCAGAAATTACAACTTAACCCAAGCAGTCCGTGATTAAGAATCAAACTGCTCTGATACCACAAAATGAGACAACCCCTTCCTCGGAGGTCCCATTGGTGACCCCACTTATAATTATTAGCGTTACAACGTAGCGTGATAGTAAAAAATTGCGAAAATATTTAAAACATTAAATATACTGATACCATAATAATATATACAGACATAAGGGTATTGGCTCCTTCAGTAGAGCCTACAACAACTGATACCAAATATAAAAGATTTCAGAGTATGCGGCAAATAAAAAACTAAAAGCATAGCAGCGAAAATAAAAATACAGACGACTCAGTCTCCCAAAGATGGTCGTCCTCTGCATAGAGCAGCTCAAGGTCCCCCAGCATTGGGATCCGAGGCTCTCCCGCCAGCATCAAGTTCAGCCGAGATGCTATCAATCTCTTTTTGAAATTCCTCGTCCGGGTCTTCTCGTATAGTCGAGAATAAAGAAAATACGACATAGAAAATATAGGGGATAAGAAACAATAATATGTCACAACTGGGAAAAACAGCTGTATAAAATAATGTATATAGATAGCAACACTCAGAATCACAACAGTGACAATCATACAACTCCCGAATAATTTTCTCTTAGCTACTGTCTCTCACACTCATGCAAATAATGACTATATGGATGCGATCAGGACGCGACATCCCCAACAGATCAAGGTGTCTCAGCCATCACTATGCCACGCCCCATAAGGCAGGGTTTGGTCAAAAGCCCGCAGGCTTAACTCGTTTCATGGGTACGACATATTCCCCTACTCGCAGGCTAGGTCGGAATATTTGCCCGTCAACAACGCAACTTACAGTAACGACATATTCCCCCGCCCGCAGGCTAGGTCAGAACATTCGCCCGTCCGTTAACAACTCAACTTTCGGTAATGACATATCCCCACGCCCGCAGGCTAGGCCGAGACATTCGTCCGTCTGTCTAAAATTCGACTAATGGGTACGATCATCTCCCCGCAGGTAAGATCGGAATCGCCCCTACGCCAAACTAATCGATACGATCATATCTCCGCAGGTAAGATCGGAATCGCCCCTACGCCAAACTAATCGGTACGATAATCTCCCCGCAGGTAAGATCGGAATCGCCCGGATGCCAACACAGTGATGAACAAAACCTATGCAACATGAATCTCACCGACTCATCTCAGGATCAACACTTAGTGCCTCAACCACGACTTATAAACAACCACAACCAACTTCCCTCCGGCTTAACCGGGTATCGACTTTATATCACAACATCAACAGATCAACTGTATCTCTAAGTAGACCACTATGACATATATATATATATATATATATATATATATATATATATATATATATATATATATATATATATATATATTTCTCACCACACATTCATCTCCCAACTTATCAAAAATCACTGCCTAACTCTACTCAGACATCAGCAGTCACAACAGTGCATAAATCACGACCAACAACAGATTCAACAGTAAAATCAACTTACAGATAAATAATATTTAATCAATCATAAGCATACAGTAAGCCTAACATATATCACATATATCATATTAAATATCAATCACAGAGCATACATCCTCAATATGCAGTAAAATCAACCTAACGGTCAAACGACCTCTAATAGGGTTTGGGTCTGTTGGAACCAAAGTGGTCATGGTCCAGATAATCCCTTAAGTTTTGATGTTAACAAAGAGCTAATTTAAGATGAACAAATATTTGTTATGGACTAATGTTTTATATTAAGTGTGCAGGACAAATCTAAATTGAGTCTAAAGACTTTGTCTCGTCCAACATAGTCCAAAGACGTTATCTCGTCTGACATAGTCCAAAGACGTTATCTCGTCCAACATAGTCCAAAGACTTTATCTCGTCCAACACCTATTCTTGGTTTACGACTGGACGATAACTTATAGAACCATTGAGTCCAAAGACTCTTTTGGTTACCTTCTGTAATAGCTAGTCCAATAAATGTCTTTTAAATTTCAAGCGCGAATATCTTTGTAAAAGCATTTGAAATTATTATTCCATGTAAAAGGCTTATACCAGTGGGACAAAACGTTCTCTGTAAGATTCGTACAAAAGAAAAGCATAAGCCAGAATGTCTCTGTCACTTAAAGAACTTCTTGTTTTGGATAAACAAAAGGCAACTTTCGTTCTACTCAGAGGATATGTCAGCACCACTTTTAGCTATCACCCTGATAGTCTATTCTGCTGATCAGAAACTTCAGAAGCTATGAGACTCAACGGATCAAATGCATTCAATGCTCATCAGAACGGATCCTTTTCCATCCGTTGAAGACTGAAGACTGCTCAAAGAAAAGAGGCTATATATACCCCCATCTTTTGAAAGTGCAAAAAAAAAAAGGAAGGATATACAATAGAGAAGCACGAAAAGAAAAAGAAACGTTGAACGAAACTGAACTTGAGCAAAAATAAAAGTGAAGCAACACATAGCATTTCAAAATCCTTCAAGAGATAAAAGAGAAAATCTCAAGCTTGCAAAGCTAGAAAAGCTACTCTGATTCTAACCTTCATATTACTCTCTGTGTAGAGCTATTTTCAAGAGTCTAAGCTTTAGTTTCGAATTCTCACATTTAGTGAGTTAATAGAACAATCTTTTTCAAAACCATAGTTTGGTTGAGCCTGAAGAGGCTTGTCTGTAAAAGAATACTTAGAGAACTTGAAGAGGTTGAGAATACTGCCTGAAGAGGTGTTGAATACTTTGTAGCAAAAGGTTTTTGTTATAGTGGATAAAGCTCTCAAGTAGAGAGGACTGGACGTAGCTCTTTGGTGAAGAGTGAACCAGGATAATATCTTTGTGTTCTTTTCTCTCCCTTACCCTTACTTTAGTTTACTATCTAACTAACTAACCGGGATTGAATTGCCTTTTCCTACGCTGCTTTTCTATCTTAGTCAAACTAAGTTAGCATCCAACTTGGTGTTTGGAAGAGCTCTCTTTGCTTTTAATCGTTTTAGCATCCAACCTTGCGAAAACTATTATCTGCTTACGAAAAGAATTTAAAATCGTCTAAAACACAATTCAACCCCCTTATTGTGTTTCAAATAAGCTCCTTCAATTGATATCAGAGCTCAGCCCCTGGGTTGAGCACTTTGCCGTGTAGAGGAAAAGATCCTACTGCAGATATGTCTGGACCAGGTATGCCAAGCGGGAGTCAACCTGTTATGGAAGGTACATCCATGACAAGACCGCCGTTCTTCAATGGTACTCACTACCTGTACTGGAATGAGAGATTCAAAGGTTTCATCCTCAGTACAAACTCAGTCCTCTGGACCAGAATCACAAAAGGTCCTAACGTTTGTCTCAACTCTGACGGGACAGACAAAGCAGAGGACGACTGGACAGATGCTGAGCGGGCTAAAATGGAACTGAATCATAAAGCAAGATATGCATTAATGTGTGCCCTCAGTCCTGACGAATTTCAGAAGATTCACGCATGTGAATCAGCCAAACAAATATGGGACACCTTGTCTAATCTCCATGAAGGGACAACCAAGGTGAAGGACTCTAAAATCATCATGCTGGTTGGCCAGTATGAAATGTTCACCATGGCTGAAGGAGAGTCCATCCTAGACATGATGGGTCGCTTTCAGACGATCATCAACAATCTGAAATCCCTTGGAAAGGTCTACACTACCAAGGAGAATGTCACCAAGATTCTTAGGAGTTTGCCTAAGAAATGGAGACCTCTTGTCACTGCAATCACCCAGGCCAAAGATCTCTCCACTTTGACTCTGGATGATCTTGTCGGGACGCTTCAAGTTCACGAGCAGGAGCTTGATCTTGACAATCCAGGAAAGAAGAACAAAGGGATTGCCCTGAAAGCTCATAGGTCCAACAACTCAAAAGCCTTAAAAGCTAATGAGTCCAGTGATGAAGCTGATCAGTCTGATGATGATGTATCAGACGATGACGAGCTATCCTTTATCTCCAGAAAGATTCAGAATATGTGGAGAAAGAAAAATGGAATGAAGAGAAGGCCATTCCAAAAGAAAAGCTTCAAGGATCATGCTGAACCCAAGAATAAAAGTCAGCTGGTCTGTTTTGAATGTAACAAACCAGGACACTTCAAAGCTGATTGTCCTACGCTAAAGGACAAAAAGAAGTTCTTCAAAAAGAAGAAAAAGAACTTCATGGCAACTTGGGAGGACTTGAACTCTTCTGAAGAAGAAGAAGAAGAAACAAATGAAGAGGCTAATCTATGCCTATGGTCCAACAAGCAAGATGAAGACTGTTCGGACGATGAACAATTTGTTGTTCCCGGAGAAAGAAGTCAGGAGTCTACCTCTGGAAGAGGAAGGAATGTGAATGTTCCACCCATCTTCAAGGGAACAGACTATACTTATTGGAAATCAATGTTCCAATTATACGTCCAAGCTCAAAATTATGAGCTGTGGGACATCTTCACAAACGGAGATTATCGTCCAACGATTACCCATGAGGACGGTTCAACATCGTCCAAACATGAAACAGACTGGACGAGTGATGATATCAGACGATGTTCTCAGAATGCCTATGCCAACTAGTGTCTTGTCAACGCCCTTGATCGTCCAAGATTGGACATGGTCTCGCAACTCCAAACAGCTAAGGAGAAGCTGGACGCTCTGGAGCATCTGTTCAGACCAAGGAGCTCGTCTACCTCAAATCTCTGCCTAATGGCCAAAAGCTCTTCGGACGCTGAATCAGAAGATGACGAGGTATCCGTTTCTGACTCTCTTCAAGAAGCATATGATGAACTGCTAAATGATTCTTCTATATTGCATCATCAATACATCGTGCTTAAGAAATAATTGTCAAAAGTAAATAAGGAGTTGGAAGAGTCCAACAAACTAAATAAGCAGCTTGTTGAAGAGAATAATAAGCTTAAAGCTGAGAATGTCAGTCTAACTGACAAACTCACCTCTGAGTCCAGTGAACCTCATGAGGTAACTAGACTAAAACAAGAGGTATCTGATCTCACCAAAAGCGTAACTAAGCTTGTTGGAGGATCAGAGAAGCTAGACCTGATATTGAGGTACACTAGATCACCTCATGATAAGTCTGGCCTAGGCTATGACTCTGAGAAACAAACTGCGTCTCAGAAAATATCAGGGTCCAACAAAAATCACAAGGCTTTTCATTCCTATGGAAAGCAAAAAGAAAATAAATTGCATGCATCCAGAACTTACTGTAAGATTTGTGGAAAGAGTGGTCACACTTCTTCAAAATGCATTTACAAAAATAAAAACAAAATGCATGGACGAAGACCACCAACTAACCCAAAAGGACCCAAGTCTATCTGGGTACCTAAGAATATGATAATACCTGTTGCAGATCTGCTTAGCAACACAAAAAAGACCCCAGTCCTGGTACTTGGACAGTGGTTGCTCACGTCACATGACGGGAGAAAGGTGTATGTTCCAAGAAATCCGTGAGAAGTCTAGTGGATGGGTCACCTTTGGAGGCAACCAGAAGGGTAAGATAGTAGGAATAGGTAAGATTGGTAAGCATCCTCTTCCCTCTATTGATAATGTTCTTCTGGTTGAAGGATTAAAACACAACTTGCTTAGTATAAGTCAATTATATGATAGTGGGTCTGTTGTTTCCTTCAATAAAGGTGAATGTATGGTCAAGAACCCTGATGGGTCCATCTTATTCACTGCCAAAAGGCAAAATAATCTGTACAAGATTAATTTGGGGGAACTTTCAACTCAAAGTGTATCATGTCTAGTGTCTGTTGAAGATGAGCGATGGATCTGGCACAAAAGACTTGGTCATGCTAGTATGAGATTAATCTCTAAACTAAACAAGCATAACCTTGTAAGAGGCTTACCAAAGATTGTGTTTAGATCAGATGCTCTCTGTGACGCTTGTCAAAAAGGAAAACAAGTTAAGAACTCGTTTGAGTCCAAAAACATTGTTAGTACTTCTAGACCACTGGAATTGTTGCATATTGATTTGTTTGGTCCAACAAGGACGGCCTCTGTCAGTGGTAAGAAATATGGACTTGTCATACTAGATGACTATACTAGATGGACATGGGTTAAGTTCCTTGCTCACAAGGATGAGTCTATCAAGGTCTTTTCTATATTCTGTAAGCGAGTTCAGAATGAAAAAGGCGTATTCATCAGCTCGATCAGAAGTGATAATGGTGGCGAATTTGAAAATGAGCTCTTTCAAAGGTTCTGTGATGAAAGTGGTATTCATCACAATTTCTCTGCTCCTAGAACTCCACAACAAAACGGTGTTGTTGAGAGGAAGAACCGATCTCTTCAAGAGATGGCTAGGGCAATGCTCAGTGATAATTCTGTCCCTAAGCACTTCTGGGCTGAAGCTGTAAATACTGCCTGCTATATTCAAAACAGAATATACATAAGACCAATCTTGAATAAGACTCCTTATGAATTGTGGAAAGGACGCAAACCCAACATCTCTTATTTCCACCCCTTTGGATGTCAATGTTTTATTTTAAATACTAAGGATCAACTACGAAAGTTTGATGCCAAAGTAGATAATGGAATATTGTTAGGATTCTCTGAAACGTCTAAAGCTTTTAGAGTCTATAACTCTAGAACGTTGATTGTTGAAGAATCCATTCATGTTAAATTTGATGACAAACAGCCTGATAAGAGATTATCAGAGCTAGATGATTCTTTTGCAGATATGAATCTGAATGATTCAGATGCTCGTCCAACAACCAACAAAGACGAGGCATCAAACGCTACGATGGACGCATCATCGTCTCAGCAAGCTGTAAATACCCCTCGTTCATGGCAATTCAGAACTTATCATCCCGAGGATCAAATCATTGGCAAACCTAATGATAGCGTCCGGACAAGGTCAACTTTCAGAGAGCAAGCTGACTCAGCCTTCATATCTGAGATGGAACCAAAGTCTGTGGACGAAGCCTTATTGGACGAGTGCTGGATCCTCGCTATGCAAGAAGAGCTCAACCAGTTTCAACGTAGTGACGTTTGGACGCTGGTCTCCTTGCCTAAGGATAAGTCTATAATTGGAACCAAGTGGGTCTATCGCAACAAGCTGGACGAGGATGGCAAGGTGGTAAGGAATAAAGCAAGGCTAGTTGCCCAAGGCTACTCACAAGAGGAAGGTATTGATTATACTGAAACCTTTGCTCCAGTAGCTAGATTAGAAGCTATACGCATCTTACTTTCATATGCTGCACATCATAACATCATGCTTTACCAAATGGATGTAAAAAGTGCTTTCCTAAATGGTGTAATTAATGAAGAAGTATATGCTCTCCAACCACCCGGTTTTGAAGATCAGAACCGTCCTGAGCATGTATATAAGCTTAAGAAAGCTTTATATGGACTCAAGCAAGCTCCTAGAGCTTGGTATGAGAGACTCAGCTCTTTCCTAACGGAGAATGGCTTCTCGAGAGGAAAAGTGGACACAACTCTTTTTAGAAAAGTAAATAAAAAGGAATTTATTGTTGCTCAAATTTACGTTGATGATATAATATTTGGTGCAACTGATGAATCTCTTTGCCAAGAGTTTTCGGAATTAATGCAAAGGGAGTTTGAAATGAGCATGATGGGAGAACTAAAATTCTTCCTCGGACTTCAAGTAAAGCAAACATCAGACGGAGTGTACATTCATCAGACGAAGTACACAAAGGAGCTTCTAAAACGCTTCAAGTTGGACGATTGTAAACCTATGAATACACCAATGCATCCAACATCCGTGCTAAACAAAGATGATAAAGATAAAAAGGTAGACCAAAAGGTATATAGAGGTATGATTGGTTCCCTCTTATATCTAACTGCGTCCAGACCTGATATCATGTATAGTGTTTGCTTATGTGCTCGCTTTCAATCTGATCCAAGAGAGTCTCATCTCTCAGCAGTAAAAAGAATCTTTAGATACCTAAAAGGTTCTACTAATCTGGGTCTTTTGTATAAGAAAATTGATGAATACAGATTAGTTGGATTCTGTGATGCTGACTATGCTGGAGAAAGAATAGAAAGGAAAAGCACAAGTGGAGGGTGTCACTTCATTGGTGCTAATCTTGTCTCATGGTCAAGCAAAAGGCAAAGCACAATTGCTCTATCAACTGCTGAAGCTGAGTACATTGCTGCAGCCAGTTGCTGTTCACAACTGCTTTGGATCAAGCATCAGTTGGAAGACTACAACGTGTTTGTAAGCAACATCCCTATCATGTGTGATAACACTGCTGCTATTAATTTGTCAAAGAACCCCATACTGCATTCTAGAGCAAAGCATATAGAAATAAAACATCATTTTATTAGGGACTATGTGCAAAAAGGAACAATAGATATTCAATTTGTTGATACTGACCATCAATGGGCAGATATCTTCACTAAACCATTAGCCGAGGATAGGTTTATATTTATAAGAAAATATCTGAACATGCATTTCATTGATTGACTGAAAGTCCAATGCATGCGTCCAATATTTGCATTACGTCCAATATATGCTCGTCCAGTGTACTTTCTGAATGCTCGTCTAATGCATTAATGAAACTCAATCTTTGTCGAATGAAATATTATCCTTCATTCCCTTAACTGAGTCAGTTCTTTGTCTTTTTTATTTGCCAAAAATGCTTTTTACGGTTTCAAAGTCTGAACGTGTGTCAGACATTTAATGCACGTCGTTTCGCTCTCTCTCTCTCTCTTTGAAAATACGAAAGGCTTTCGCTCTCTCTTCTTCTTCTTTTTAAAACCTAAGTTTTGATAAAAATCAAACCTTTACAAAAAGCTTTAACCTTTCTCCTTGCATCTTCGAAAAGGAAAACCCTTTCTGAAAAAACCTTTTTCTTCAAACATCCTCTCTGAAACTATGGCAACCTCTTCTGCTGCTGGCTCCAAGGGTAAAGGAAAAACCTTTAATACTCAGACTGCTGATGTCATGGTCGAGTACAAGTTTAACCTACAATTCCTGGCTGATAATGGGATTGATATCTTCTCTAACATCCATGCCGCTGGATGGTCAAGCTACTTTGAAGGTTCTCCGGTAATCTACCCTGCTCTAGTTAGGGAGTTCTGGACAAACCCCATTGTCTCTGCAAGAGAGATTCGCAACAAGGTGCTTGATACTGAAGTAATAGTATCTGAAGCAACTATCTCTAATGCAACTGGGTGCGCTCAATCAGGCATAACTGTTGAAGATGACTGGGAAGAAGAGATTGGTGATGCTTCCACCATCAGAGATTGTTTGTTGAAAAACTCTGGTGACAAGCTCATAGCCTCAAAAATGACTGACAAGGCTAGGGTTCTTCACCAAATCTTGAACAAGGCTATCCTTCATAAAGTTGGGTCAAAGGATAATGTTTCAAAGGCTCATCAATTTTGCCTAGTTCATCTGATTCTTGAAAGGCAAATAAACCTTCCCCACCTCCTCTTTTCCTTCTTCAAATATGCCATTGAAGGCTCTGGGAAGAACACTGCACTCATCTATGGCGCTCTTCTCTCCAAAATATTTGAGAAGCACATGGTCTACGACGACCTAAAGAACTTGGCTCCAGAAAGAAAGTTCAAATACTACGGAGTTCATGTGATTGAACGGGTGCATCAGCCTGAGTTTAGCAAGCAAAGTTTGGTAATGATGCAGTTGGATTGCTTTAAAAAGTCCAAACTTGAGGAAAAGCAAAAAGGAGCTCAGACGCAAGGCTCAGAAGAAGCGTCTGAACAATGTGTCTCTGCTGGACGCTCTGCTGAACGAGCTCGTCCAATAGCTAAGACTTCTTCGTCTCGTCCAAAGCTCATCGTCCAACCTTCAAGAAAAAGGAAGCTGGTTCTAGCTCCCATTGATGAAGATGAAGAGGACAATCTACCCATCTCCAGGGTAGTTAAAGGACCAAGATTGGAAACTTCGTCTGCTGCACCTCTAGCCAAACCTTTGTCAACAAGGGCAAGGTCATCTCGAGCAAAGACGAAAGGTAATACTGAACCTATCTCCAGTTCAGTTATTATTTCTCCTGTCATCCAATCGTCCGAGATAGAAGACTTAACCTTTGAACCTTCCCTACCACTCTCACCCACTAACCTACCACAAACCCAAACTCTAGCTTCCCCAAATGAACCCGAAGACTGGTTCACACCCTGGGGAGATCATCCCTTCCAACCCTATGGTGCCCCCTACCCCAGACGGATCTTTCCCTTAAGCAAATATAGACGCCTCCTTGGAGTAGACTACAACAACAAATGCTCAATTTGGGCTGAAGTCAAACACAAATTTCCTGTTCTATTCCTTAAACACTCACCCCCCACTACTGAACCTCACCCCAAAAGCCCCTTTCCATTACCCGAGTATGATTTTGAACAACCCTCCACATCATCCACCTCACCCCCTAAACTTGCCTACCAACCCATCCCATACACTTCACCTAAACCTCTGCCCTCTGAAACATACAATGCCCATGGACCATTGGTTACCTACCTTGAGAAGAAGACTTTTCCTCTAAGGAAAATCTTTCCCAACCTCATCAAGGACAAGGCATTCAAATGGTGCCACTACAATATAAAGAGGCATGTTGTTCTTCGCCATGAAGCCAAGAGAGGTTACAAGACGGAGTATGAAAGAAGGGCAAGGACGTTTGGCTTAAGTAACTTCATCCTTGATCCCGACCTTTCTTTCATTCCAAGCTATCCATCAACCTAGAAGGAGTATTCTGATGTCCGGGACTTTCTTCCTTACTATGTTGTGCGGAAGGAGTGTGACATGACTCGCGAAGCTAAGATTCATCACAACCTTCCAAAGAGATTTTGGTCAAAGTCTTCTCGCACTAGCGTAGGAGTTGTTCCTCCTCGAGCTTGCCCAAGGCTCCCTATCCTAGATCCCAACAAGGATAAGGACCTTCGCAAAAGGCTTGAGTCATGGACGCTGCCTTACAGAAATGCTTTTGATCCCCTGTTTTGGACAAAATATCGAGATGACTCTGGGGCTCTCGAAAGTATTTGGAAGAAAGACCCTCGATTCAGATTTGACCCAGATGCTAGGATCTATTGGGAAAATCACATTTGGAGATGCTCCCAAGAAGCATCATCATCTGGATTATCAGTTGAGGAGAAAGCATCTGGATTATCAGTTGAGGAGAAAGCAGAGATTCGCGTCTACCCGAGGCAATATCGAATCCGTGAAGCAAACTTCATGATCATAGACGATATCTTTGGGATACCTCTTTATCCTAGAGATGTTCTGCCTATGCCTCCTATCAGATGGAGTGAAAACAAGTATGATGATGCTGATATCATACTTGAAGTGCTGCGTCCACCCGAACCTATCATTGTTCCTCTTGTTCCTCCTACTCTTCCTCCTAAGCCGGTCATTCCTGAAGAGACTGGGGACACCGAAATCATCTGTGTGGAACCCTCCTCTTAAACTCATGATAATGAAGTGGAACAAGTTGCAGACTCAGCTCAGTCCAAGTCTCAACCGGTCCCTCTCTCAATGGTCCATCCAAATGCTCCATCTCCTTCACAGGCTCTGAGTGTAGTTCCTGATCAAAGAGGTGTGGACGCAACCCGGGCCACTGCTGAGAGCTCCGCCTCCGTTATTCCTCCTGAGTTTCAAGAGTTCGTCCAACGGACCATCGAAGCCAACAATGCGGTGCTCCTTCAGCAGATTGCGGCCATGTTCAAAGATTTCATTCCCAAACCTCCTCCCTCTTCTTAAAATTTATTTTTGTTTTCTTTGTTTTTCAAAACAACTGACTATGATGTGTTTCTCACTCTTTTGTCTGATGACAAAAAGGGGGAGAAGATGGATTTTGATTGATTATTGATTGATTAATTATTTAAAGTTAAATTTGTTGATTGAATCTTTAAATGATACATGTGCTCATATCTATGCTTTAAATGATTAAATGCTTTAAATGATTAGGATGTTTGTCTTAGGGGGAGCCCTTCAGCTCTCTAGGACTCTTTGTTCAATCAAAATTAGCATGTTTTGTCATCATCAAAAAGGGGGAGATTGTTGGAACCAAAGTGGTCATGGTCCAGATAATCCCTTAAGTTTTGATGTTAACAAAGAGCTAATTTAAGATGAACAAAGATTTGTTATGGACTAATGTTTTATATTAAGTGTGCAGGACAAATCTAAATTGAGTCTAAAGACTTTGTCTCGTCCAACATAGTCTAAAGACGTTATCTCGTCTGACATAGTCCAAAGACGTTATCTCGTCCAACATAGTCCAAAGACTTTATCTCGTCCAACACCTATTCTTGGTTTACGACTGAACGATAACTTATAGAACCATTGAGTCCAAAGACTCTTTTGGTTACCTTCTGTAATAGCTAGTCCAATAAATGTCTTTTAAATTTCAAGCGCGAATATCTTTGTAAAAGCATTTGAAATTATTATTCCATGTAAAAGGCTTATACCAGTGGGACAAAACATTCTCTGTAAGATTCGTACAAAAGAAAAGCATAAGCCAGAATGTCTCTGTCACTTAAAGAAGTTGACCTTCTTGTTTTGGATAAACAAAAGGCAACTTTCGTTCTACTCAGAGGATATGTCAGCACCACTTTTAGCTATCACCCTGATAGTCTATTCTGCTGATCAGAAACTTCAGAAGATATGAGACTCAACGGATCAAATGCATTCAATGCTCATCAGAACGGATCCTTTTCCATCCGTTGAAGACTGAAGACTGCTCAAAGAAAAGAGGCTTTATATACCCCCATCTTTTGAAAGTGCAAAAAAAAAAAGGAAGGATATACAATAGAGAAGCACGAAAAGAAAAAGAAACGTTGAACGAAACTGAACTTGAGCAAAAATACAAGTGAAGCAACACATAGCATTTCAAAATCCTTCAAGAGATAAAAGAGAAAATCTCAAGCTTGCAAAGCTAGAAAAGCTACTCTGATTCTAACCTTCATATTACTCTCTGTGTAGAGCTATTTTCAAGAGTCTAAGCTTTAGTTTCGAATTCTCACATTTAGTGAGTTAGTAGAGCAATCTTTTTCAAAACCATAGTTTGGTTGAGCCTGAAGAGGCTTGTCTGTAAAAGAATACTTAGAGAACCTGAAGAGGTTGAGAATACTGCCTGAAGAGGTGTTGAATACTTTGTAACAAAAGGTTTTGTTATAGTGGATAAAGCTCTCAAGTAGAGAGGACTGGACGTAGCTCTTTGGTGAAGAGTGAACCAGGATAACATCTTTGTGTTCTTTTCTCTCCCTTACTCTTATTTTAGATTATTATCTAATTAACTAACTGGGATTGAATTGTCTTTCTTTACGCTGTCAAACTAAGTTAGCGTCCAACGTGGTGTTTGGAAGAGCTCTCTTTGCTTTCAATCGTTTTAGCGTCCAATCTTAAGAAAAACATTATCTGCTTACGAAAAGAATTTAAAATTCTCTAAAACACAATTCAACCCCCCTTCTTGTGTTTCAAACAGGTTCCTTCAGGGTCACCCTATGCATATTAATATATATATTATTTTAAAGCTTGCCTCGCCGAAGATATTGTGGTTCTTTCCCCAACCTTAGTCATGTTCCCAAGGTATTCCGAATGCGGCTCTGCAACTTTCAATCGGGTGCGCGGTCAGAAGTTCGAGTCTTGTCCGATTCTATATAGAAAAACACAACCAGAAATTAAAATAGTTAAATCATAAACTCCCTAATCCTTAGGATTAGCTACTGCCCTATTTAATTAATTAGGCTAGGGATGTTGAAATTCTATCAACTCTTGGATCAATGATCCTTAAGCATATCTAAGACATAATCCATGATCAATTATCAAAGATTTGAACCAAAACCCCTTCAATCAACAAAGTACGGTTTCGGCCATCACCATGAAAAATAGGTGAGAGTTTGATTTGGCTTCATAATCACTTGGATTACATGATTAAGGAATGAAATAGGTGAAATCAGGAATTATTTCACACAAATTAAAGAAAAACCCATTCCCCCAAATTCCTACATACATTCAGCCCCTAAAATATAAATAGGCTAGAGCGCTTATTTGATTTCAAGCTCTTGGGTTATGATATTAGGGGATGATACTAGATCATAGAAATTGGTTTGGCATTAAAAGGATTTTTCTATAATTTTCTAGAGATTTTTGAAGTTTGAAGCATAAACTTGAACTATGAACTTTCAATGAAGAAAAATGAAAATTGAGAGCTCGAGGATGAAATCTATACCTCTTAGGTGATAGAGGAGGATGAGAGGAGCAACTTTGTTTCACAAATTTGGTTGAAAATTCTTGAGGAAGTTGAAGAAAAATGGAGGTGAAGTTGAAGGAAAAATGGTGGAAAAATGGAAGAAAGGAAGAAAGAAAGGAAGAAGAAGAGAGAGAGAGAGAGAGAGAGAGAGAGAGAGAGAGAGAGAGAGAAAGAAGTCAGCGAAATTATGAGGAGAGAGAGTGAGTGGATGACAACTTTTTAGATATTTTAGGGACGTAAACGTCCTTTAGGAAAAATAAGTTAGAGTTTGATTTGGCTTCATAATCAGTTGGATTACATGATTAAGGAATGAAATAGGTGAAATCAAGAATCATTTCACACAAATTGAAGAAAAACCTATTTCCCCCAAATTCATACATACATTCGGCCCCTAAAAGATAAATAGGCTAGATGGCTTATTTGATTTCAAGCTCTTGGGTTATGATATTAGGGGATGATACTAGATCATAGAAATTGGTTTGACATTAAAAAGATTTTTCTATAATTTTCTAGAGATTTTTGAAGTTTGAAGCATAAACTTGAACAATGAACTTTCAATGAAAAAAAATGAAGATTGAGAGCTCAAGGATGAAATCTATACCTCTTAGGTGATAGAGGAGGATGAGAGGAGCAACTTTGCTTCATAAATTTGGTTGAAAATCCTTGAGGAAGTTGAAGAAAAATGGAGGTGAAGTTGAAGGAAAAATGGTGGGAAAATGGAAGAAAGGAAGAAAGAAAGGAAGAAGAAGAAGGAGAGAGAGAGAGAGAGAGAGAAAGAAGTCAGCGAAATTATGAGGAGAGAGAGTGAGTGGATGACAACTTTTTAGATATTTTAGGGACGTAAACGTCCTTTAGGAAAAAGACCAGGGGCATTTTGGTTTTTTCACGTTCAGATATTTTCTAATTTCATAAATATCTAGATATTTTTTGGAAAAGCCATGACGACAATAGTGAGTCACGGGCATGCGTTCCCAGGCGATGTGACTTCAGGTTCATCCGTTTTTGGCTCCGTTACTTACGCGATTTATTATATCGCCCCAGAAAGTCGTGAGAATTTTTATATTTTGAATTTTTTTCAAAATCGTCGATATCGTTCGCAATTTTATTTAAAACCTAATTATTTCGTTCACGAATCAAAATTAGGTCATCTGAGTAGTAAAATAATACTGTCAGTGTAAAACGCAAACCGGGCTCTGTCTGAGTTTTCGACCAAAATTTAACCATAGCTTTCTACGATAGCGTAGAGCGTGACTATGGCCTCGGAATAATTTATTTCATTTTCTAGACCCTCCAATAAAATATAATTACCTAAATGCTGATTAACTAGAAAGAATAAGAAAATCGAGATGTTACATGAATCTTCTGAAATTCATCAGGACTAAGAGCACACATTAAAGCATATATGGCTTTATGATTTTGTTCCATCCTAGCTCTTTCGGCATCAGTCCAGTTTTCTTCAGCTTTTTCCGTCCCATCAGAGTTGAGACAAACATTTGGACCATTCATGATTCTTGCCCAGAGAATAGAGTTTGTACTTAAGATAAAGCCTTTGAATCTCTCCTTCCAGTACAGGTAGTGGATTTCGTTGAAGAACGGAGGTCTGGTCATGGAAGTGCTTTTTATAACAGGTTGACTCCCGCTATGCCTTGTCCTGCCAAATCTGCAGTAGGATCTTTTCCTCTACACGGCTAAGTGCTCAACCCAGAACCTGGCTCTGATACTAATTGAAGGAACCTGTTTGAAACACAAGAAGGGGGTTGAATGGTGTTTCTTACGTTTTTAAAAATTTTTGCAAGCAGATATATATTTTCACAAAGGTTTAGACTATAAAGCAGTGACGGATGCAGAGAGCGTTTCCAAAACCAATTGGATACTTACGTAAAAAGAACAAGCGCGATAAGAAAGCAGTTCAATCCCAAGGAGTTAGTTTAAGAAACAAATTAAGGCAAGAGCAAGGGAAAGAAAAGAACACGAAGATGTTTTCCTGGTTCACTCTTCACCAAAGAGATACGTCCAGTCCTCTCTACTTGAGAGCTTTCTCCACTATAACAAAAAACCTTTTGTTACAAGTATTCAGCACCTCTTCAGGCAAGTATTCTACATCTCTTCAAGCACACTAAGTATTCTTTTATAGACAAGTCTCTTCAGGCTCAAGTATTCTTTCTACACAAGCCTCTTCAGGTTCAACCAACTAGGTTTTGAAAAATATTTGTTCTACTAACTCACTAAATGTGAAAGTTTGAACCTAAAGCTTAGAACTCTTAAACAATACTCTACACAGAGAGTGATCTGAAAGTTAAGAACAGAGTAAGCTTTATAAACTTTGATTTTTCTCTTGAGCTTGTTTTCTTGTATGCTTGAATAATGTTCAAGATCGATTCAGTTGTGTGTTCCTCTTCGTCTTTGTAACTTTGCATCTTCAAAGGAGGAGGTATTTATAGCCTTCTGGCTTGGATCAACTTCAGTCTTCAATGGTTGGAAAAGAATCCGTTCTGATCAAGCATTGAATGCGTTGGACCGTTGAGTCTGATAACTTGTTGAGGCTTCTTATCAGCAAAGTAGACTATCAGGCTTGATAGCTAAAAGAAGCGCTGACACCTTTTCCTTGTACCCAAAAGTTGCCTTTTGTCTTTCCTTTTGGAGGAAGTCAAATCCTTTTGGGACAGAGACAGACTGACTTCAGCTTTCGATGGTACGAAGATAACAAAGAATGTTTGTCCAAAAGATATTAGCTTTTACACATAGAATAATAAATTCAAATGCTTTACATATGTGTTCACGCTAAAACTATAAATAGCTTTGGACTTAAGAAGCAAAACAAATATATGAAAGAGTCTTTGGACTCAGATACTTTGTTTAAGATATTATCGTCCAGACGGAGCGAGAAACTATGACTTTGGTCGTATAACAAGTCTTTGGACTTAACAAGTCTTTGGACTTAAATTTTCCTGCACACTTAAGATAAATTGTTAGTCCATAGCTAGTCTTTGTTCTCTAAAATTAGTCATTTGTTAACATCAAAACCTAAGGGATTAGTGGACCATAACCGCTTTGGTTCCAACAAGAAGCAACCTAGTTTCTTACCCATCTATGAATTTGAATGTACTCAATTAGGGCGTGTTCGGATAAAAAAATTAATTAAAAAGCGCTTATGCAATAAACTATTTACAAATAACCTAAAACAACTTATTTTCATAAGCTTATTTGGAATGCTTATTGAAATAAGCTATAAAGAATTTACAGAAATTTCATAAACTATTTTCATAAGTTATTTGTATAAGTTTATTTTCATATGCTCAAATAAACTCTTCATAAACTCTTCCAAAAGCACTCTTAGTCATCGAGTGAGTTAATAATTAGTTCCGTTAAAGTAGTAATAAATGTTGGGTTTAAAGTGTTACACCGTCTGTGAAAGGATTAGTTTTTTTATTTTTTTTAAAGTATCATATCATCCGGTAGGTGAAAGACTAATCTGTTGTGAAACGGTCAGACATCTAATTGAGAATCTATCCAACGATGTTTTTTCCATACACATGAATCAAGACATCGAACTCAGGACTACATATTTAGGGGGTGACAACATCAGTTGTCCGATGTGTCACAACCATGTATCATGGATTCTGATTGATCAATTGATTTAAATATTCAATAATTAATAATGATGAATGATGAGATATGATGTTTCTTGACCAATCAGATTCCATGACACATGGTTGTGACAAACTTTATGGGACAATAGGTGCTATCCCACTTAGGAACTAAAGTCCTTTCCACATGAACCAATACAAATTGATATGTAAGGTTCTCTAACTTTAAGGTTGAGGATTGATCCTCTAATAATTTGGATCATTGATTAATTTATTGAAAAAGCTAAAAATTATTAAATGAATAAATCAACGAGTGTTTAACATCCGGAGATTTGATCCTCTACAAAAGAGTGAAAAACTTTAGACTTTACGATTTAACATCGAAGAGTATGCCGATATCATGTGAAATTAAAAAAAAAGTTACTATTATTTTGGCAGTTGTATACATTAATTAACTAACTATTTATGAATACAAGGACTAACTAGGCATGAAATTAGAACTTTTATAGCAGGCATATACCCCAAACAAGTTATTTTTAACGAAACATTAACCAGTTCTACAACCAATTTTTGTCAGATCAGTAATATTCTGGCCAGCGAATGCTTGTTGAACTATATGCATACAAGTAGAGATGTGGAGCCAAAAATTCGTTCTCCAATCTTCTTTTAGGATTTACTATATGTATAGAACCAATTGTAACTCACATAAAATCAAACATCAGCAATAGGTCTTGGTTCTAAAACTTGGAATAAGGCTTAAAGGCTCTTAATAATGGCAATATCTTTCGTTAAAATCAGCTTTGCTATATCGTGCTCTTGGATCTTTTTGCTAGGTACTTCTTCCGATCTATGAGAATACAAACATCGCCATCGCATACAAACTCTTTGGATTCGGAGGATTCAGAGAAGCAGCAGAATATGTTTGAGAAATACAATGCCATGGAAAGATCAAGCTTGAAGCCCCAAGATATATAGAAAACAAAGGTGGCTTCCTTAATTTGCATACCATGCTGGTAGATTATATAGAAGACATAATGATATATGAATACATATTTTCTATAATGTAGTGGGGGGCAGGTAGCATAAGAAAATATAAAAATAAAAATAATGGTCAAATTAGATTGCGCAATCTGTCGGTGTCAGCGATCAAAACACGTCTTGCTTTGTTGACAACTTGTCAGGGAGAAGAATAGTTGCCACGAAACATGTTGGACTGGCACTGTAGCTGAAGCCAAAAATGGAGGCAGCTCCCAAGAAGTATATGAACCATCAACCTTACGGCTACATATATGGCTAGTAATGTAGCTACCGACAAGATTTTAAATTACGGTAGTGATTATGTTGTATTATCGCAATGATAGATGATTACAAAAAAATGTAATTAATACAGTCGCAATTATAATTACATTTCGATTTCAAACACTTTCAAAATCAAAATGTTGTGACACTCGTGATCGCGAACCTTTATTTAAAACCTTCGCTATGGGCAACATTTACCGTCAACGGTCCACCGGTGCATTGTGTTATTATTTGAGGTTTCACTTAATTATATTTACATCATTTTCTTATTAAAATTATCACATTTTTCTTTAAATTTGTGCTGAATTTACACTTATTTACGAAGTTAATTAAACATTAATATTACATTTACACCTGTTCAATAAAACCGACATAAAGTTTAATTATCAGTACTCTCATTCATCACCTAATTAATACCTCTCAGAAAAGTTGGGGGTGATTGTTGAATTTTGTTGTAGATTTTATTGACATCCCTTGATATTTTTTCATATTAGACATAATCATACAGATGAAAACAGCTGGTAAAACATAAACAAAGTCTGACATGTGTTCCAATCTCAAGATCTGAATCTGAAATATTAGTCTGATATAGGTCAATTTTTAAAGCATGACCTGACCTACTTCAAAGCCTAGTCTGGTCTGTAAGACTATTTAAAAGCCTACTTTTCAATAAGACATTTAAATATGTCTCCACCTATAAATAGGTCACATGCCTTCACTTGTAAAACGATTTGTAAGTCTCTAATGATAAAAAAGTCGGTAGACCTATACCGATAAATAGGTCAGTAGACCTTCACAAATAAATATGCAAGTAAACCTCTACATTTAAATGGGCCAATAGATTTTTACTTTCAAATATTATAAATAATATAGTATTATATATATTAAATTGTATTATACATATATACATATGTGTGTGTTAAATAGGTCGGCCTAATAGGCCTAATAGGCTTTTTTTAAACCCTTACCCTGACTTCTTTAGCTATAAGAGCTTTTTAAAAAGTATTGTTCTGACATTTTTGTTAAATAAGCTATGTCAGACTAGACCTTAAATAGGTTAGGTCATAGGCCCCTCATGAATGGTCTGACCTATTTCCACACTTATTACTAGGTAATGTCAAGGGTAAGTATAATAAAAATATAAACCTTAAAGGAGACTGATGTTATTTTTGAAACAAGAGGGGTGACAAGCATTTTTATTACTACTTAATCTCATTTAGTTTGGTTTTAAGTGAAAAAAAGTTAATTTTCTAGTTTTTTTTTGTGTTAAATGCAAGTGAAAGTTAATCTCCACAAAAATTATTCTCCACAAACTTCAAACCAGGGTTAAGTGATAAAAAAATTATTTCTGCAATGCAAAGAGCAAGTACATCCACTTGTGTTATATATGTTTTAAGTGACTTACCAATTAATACTTAACTTTTTAATAAATCCCTAACTTATAACAGACTTAGATAATTAATTTTGTATGTGCTTGAATCATGTAAATCAAAATTTAAGACTCGTAAAGATAATTCTAATATCAAATTAAAAAATTTAAGCTCTAATAAAGGTTTGAAATCGCGGAATGCATCAGTCATTGCGGTCGCGACAAAACGGTAATGGGAGCGACCGAAGCCCCATCAGACCGTTATCAAGATATGACTCAGAATCACGAAAAAAAAAAAAAACACAATGGAGCGGTGTTGCGACCGTTACGGACGAGATGACGCTGTTTCAACAGCAACCGTAATGGGAGTCATCGTCGCCACTCGCATTAAGATTCATCGCCGTCCCTCGCATCCGGAGTCGCTGGCCGTTGCTCACATTAGTAGCCGTTGCCACTCAAACCAGCATCGCTGCCACTGCAACTCGCACCAGAACTCGTCGACGCCGCCACTCATACCAGATCTATCATAGGATCAATCGCTGTTGTCACACCATAACTGAGGTTGGTTCTCTAGTTATCCTTCTTCACCGCCTTCGTGTAGATCTGTAGATCTAGAATGACTGAGTGAGATTAAGCAGTTGAGGAGCCTCCTTCTCCACCGGTTCTCCTTTTACTTGATTATTTGAAGAAACAAAAATGCAAGTTTGGCTATTGGTCTCAAGTAGATGGAATCGAGAGATATAGAGAGTAGAGAAGGAAGTCAACTAGATGTTTTAATTTAGTTTTTTTTATCAAATTTGTGTTTCTGTCAGAATCTGATAAGGTTTTTTTTATTAAAAAAAAAACTTCATCAAATTTTAGTATAAATTGGATTAATTGATCTTATTAATAAAAATTTAAAAAAACAAATTTGTAATCTGTTTCTAACCCCTATTTTGTTGGTATTTTTTGTTGCATTGTGCTATTTTTAATTTGACACAAGTTAAAGTAATATTGTTAATGAAATTTATCACCTTAATATTTGATGTGTTAGAATATCTAAAAAGGTATCATGGTATCATTATTAATATCTTGGATAGCTGCTAATTTATTTATATTTGAACATGGTTTAATTAATTTCTTACTTTGGATATCTCATAATAATGAAAAAAAAAAATATAAACTATAAGTTATTATTAATTATACAATAAAATAAAGGCTTAATTGCACTTTTGGTCCCCAAGGTATCACGATTGTTTGATTTTGGTCCCCCGGGTTTTAATTGCGCCAATTGGGTCCTCCAAGTATCACGATTGTGCAATTTTGGTCCCCCACATTTCAATTGCGCCACTTGGGTCCCCCACGTATCATGATTGTGCAATTTTGGTCTCCAAGTATCGCGATTGTGCAATTTTGGTCCTTCAAGTATCACGATTGTGCAACTTTTAACATCAATAGCCTACGAAGCACATGTGCGACTGATTTGATACTTAATAAGACTAGCTTGACAGGTTGCACGTCATTCTTATGTGATACTTAATAATGTGCATTTGACCATTAAATTATGTAAGATGTCAATAATGTCTTATAAGAATATCCCGTAAACTGTCAACTTAACTTCACTAAGTGTCAAATCAGTCCCACGTGTCCTACGTAGGCTACTAACGTTAAAAATACACTATTGTGATACTTGGGGGATCAAAATTGAACAATCGTTATACCTAGGGGACCTAATTCGCGCAAATGAAAACTGGGGGACCAAAATTACACAATTGTGATATTTTGGGGGATCCAATTGGCCCAATTAAAATCTGGGGGACCAAAATCGAACAATCGTGATATCTGAGAGACCAAAAGTGCAATTAAGCCTAAAATAAATAATTTTGGTGTAATTTGTGCAAAGTTGTGAATAATTCACACCGCAGCGATCACAATCCCCATCGCAACATCTACAATACTTGCCATCGCGAAAACCGTAACACGACCGCAACCGCGATTTAAAACCTTGCTCTTTAACTATGGAAAGATGAAGAATAACTTCTATCTGTAATGATGACAACATGCATTACACAAATAATAACAATAAATACAAAAGTGTATGGACCAAAGTGAACTACATTTCATGAACCATTTCTATATAACACTCATCAGCCTGTTGATAACAGAACCATGAGCTTTCTATTCAAATCAGTGATATCTCTAAAACCTGGGAGACCTTTTAATTTGCAGAAAGACGACGAAATGAAATCCTAAGGCTTTGCTTTCGCTTATTGCTGGAAGCAGATGATTTTTTCCCTGCAGGTTTTTCCTTCGGATTTCTCAGAACACAAACACTGCCATCGCATATGTATCCTTTGGATTCTGATGAGGACTCAGAGAAGCACCCAAAGATGTTTGATAGATACAAAGCCATTGGAATATGAGATGTATGAAATTCTCAAGCATTTGCATTGCTCTGTATATATACATATAAGAGTGGTCGTTGGGGGCACCAGGTATATGAGCAAAATCTTTGGTCAATGTTAGGTAGCTCGCAAAAAATGAAAGATTTGAGTTTCCAGGTTACAACTTACAAGTTTCGTTAATGTGTGTCATTAATTGGTCAAATGGTTTATTATTTTATATCAAAACGTGTTAGACTGGTTATTTGTGTTGCTTCCTTTTCTTTGAGTTCACTATTTTCCATCTTTTCATATATTAATAGAAATTTATAATAATATTTTTCAAATAAGTTTTCCTAATCACTTGGTTGATGAAGAGTGCAAGTAACATCCTTTCTAACTTTCTTTTTTCAACACATTCTCTAATATTAGTTGAAATTCATGTCAGTTCCACTAAATCATATAGGTCATACTTGAATTTTGTAGGACCACATGAATTTTAACCAATAGAAAAAAATTTATTGAAAAAAGAGTGTTAAATACTATGTTGCTAGCATTTCTCTTTGGTTGATATATTAGTCCGGGTGGTTCTTATATAAGATGTTAAATAAATCTACTGAAAATATAATCATAAAACCAACATATGGTTGGTTTGAGTGGTAAGGGATTCGGACACCTTAAACAAGTGGTAGGGGTTCGAATCTTAACGTAAGATAATGGATATTTCGTACCTATATGTTATGGTTATCAATATATATATATATATATATATATATATATATATATATATATATATATATATATATATATATATAACCATAGAATCACATAATCATACATATTGTAATATTAAAAATATTAAATTAATTTAAATAATTATAAAATTACCGAGAATATTACGAAGTGTTTTAGAATTTCTACCACGATAGGAAGTAGCTTTTGTGTAGTGACATAATTTTACCTACGTATAACTTTTTTGTATTTACAGAATTATTTTCATACAATAATTAAGGAAAAAAATACACAAATTCAAATTCTAGAAAAAGTCATAATTCGAATAGAGATTGAAAAGAATATTAACAAATAATGTCTATTTAGTATAGGGTCAAAACATATGGGTTGACTATTGAGAACACCAGTTATGTAATATCAACATCAAATCATAAAGCAAAGCGGTTAGTCACATCTCTTTTTGATATTTCCTTCCAATTACAGAAATGCTAACAACATTCCATACTTTCTTTTTAATATATTTTTTTATTAATTGAAATTTATATGATTTTAATAAAATTTAAGTGGGATTCATATGAATTAGTGGAACCCACATGAATTTCAAACAATTGAAGAGAATATATTAAAAAAAAAAGTATTAAAAAATGTATTATTAGCACTCATCTTCAAACTATTCAGATATTTATTAAAATAGGGATTACTTCAGCGGCACCATATCCTTACAATATAATAATAAGAATAATAATATTAATAAAAATCAATTATAAATAAAATAATATTATAATAATGGGATTAACCGAAGAAATTGATATAAAATACAAACACTTAGGAATTCTATTAGAAGAAATTAATAGAAATATAATTCTATTAATAGAAAATACAAATAAAATTGCAAATCATACTTACAACAGAATACAAAAAGGTTAAAGTGAAATACCTAATCTAAAAGAAACATTGAATAATATAAGTAAAGGAAATTATGAAAATGAAAATATTAGAAAATTAAAGAAATTCTTCAACAATTAGAAAAACTTTTAAATGATTTGCGTATCAAACTCGAAGTGCCATGCTATTATTACTTAATATTCATAGGGCGAAGGCATAGTCTTTTTAGTTGAGGAAAGAAAGAATCATTGGCGCCAAGCGTGAGGGAATGCTAGACGTTTGGTAATTTCTCCTCCTGCCAAAATATAGGATCCCATTAAAGCAGCTAATCGAAAATAATAAATGTATAACAAAAAGAGAATTAGAAAAGTTACTAGCAAAGCCAAAAGAACTAGAAGGAATAATAATAAAACAAGAACATAATCTTGAACCCTCGAAATTATTAGCACCAGTAACCTCATGGAGAGGATAAAAGATGAATATATGAAAACAATAAAGAAATCAAATGATACAGAAGAAATTCAACAATTATTAGAACAATTAAAAATAGTCGAAGAAGAAAATAATCAAATACAAAAAATAGAACAAATTGAAACGACTAAGGAAAATAAAGAAAATGAGGAAGTAGTGCTAAATTATAGTTCTTCTTCAGAATCCGAATTAAATTATGATGAAATTCATATAGAAAAAGGAGAAACAAGTAATACAAAACCCAAAATAAAATGAGAAGAATATTGAAACCCTCACGGAGAATCTTGGGATAAATATGAACAAGAAACAATGTATAATAAATGATATGCAAGAAAAAAATAATAGATGGACAAAAATCTAAGAAAATTGAAACCTCACTATATGAATCAATAAGAACGGGGAATATACTAAATATTAATTGCGCAAGAAATAAAGAAGAAGTACTTATGCAATGGACTAACGAGATAACATTATTAATTGCAACAGATAAAAAATTTAGTGGTTTAAATCTAATGGATGTAAAAAAAATTCTAATTTATAAAACAGCAGGAAATGTATAAAAAATTTTAATGGAAATAAAAGATGAAAGTTGGCAACAATATACAAGATTCGTAAAAAAAATAATCAAGAATTTACTAGATTAATTATAAGCTTAATTTATCAAGAATTCATAGGATATAATATTCTAGAACATAGTGTAGAAACAGAAACAAATAGGTTTTTACACGAGAAAGCTAAAGCACACCTGAATAGACTCCAAATATGTAATATGTGTGAAGTAGAAAGTTTTATTTGTGAATACCAAAAATATTATTATCAACTAAATATGGAGACAAAAGAGACATATAAATAAATTTTTATAGATAAGTTACCATATCCACTTAATTCCAAAATTAAAACTATTTAGCAGTTGAAACCAAATGAAACTGCTAATACACTCGGAGGAATTATTCAAATTTTCTACCAAGAACTAAGGGATCAATGTTTAAATAGAAAAACGTTATGACAACTAAATAAAGGAAGAAATGCAATTTGTTGTGATATACCAGAACTTGAACAACCACAAAATTATGGATGTAATAAGCCAACAAAAATTAGAAGGTATTATATGAAAAAACCTAGACTAAGAAAGACTTATCCAAAAAAAAAAGCATATAAAAATACTAAGAAAAAATATTTTAGAAGAAGACAAACACCTAGAAAATATTGTCCGAAAGGAAAAAAGAAATGTGTATCTTGGATATGTAATATTGAAGGCCATTATGTGAATGAATGTCCTCAAAAGAAAGATATATAAAAATTTTAAGGAAAAATCAAAAATAATAAAAAAGGTATATAAAATATATAACTTAGAACCACTAGAAGAAGAAATAAGTGACACTGACGAAAGTATATATGAATATTCAGAAAATGAATTTTCTTCAGAAGAAACAGAATCCGAATAGTACTTATATCAAAATTACAATAGAAAAGAGTAATAGAGAAATCGAAGCCTATATAGATACCGGAGTAAGTATTTGTCTTGCACAAATGGGAAAGATTAGAAAAATCATTAAATATACAAAATAGCAGATGGATCAATACATCCTCTGCATTGGGCGTCAAAAAGAATAACTTTAAAAATTCAAAATAAAACTATTTATAGTACTTACAATTTACCAGCAAGAAACTGGTCTAGATATGATAATAGGAAATAATTTATTACGATTATATTCTCCTCTTTGCCAATACTTAGAATATATCTCTTTAAAGACACCATATATTAGGGGGAAACAAGTAAAAGAAATAAGTGAAATTCCAATTATTCATTTTTCCGAATGTTTTTATTCTAAAAGACAATCAGAGTTTAGCAAGTTGAACCGTGGTGGATTAGTTATGACAATATGTAGAAAATTTCGTTATGCATTAATCAATTTAGAACCAGGAAGAAGAATTCCAGCTTATATAGAAGAACTTCTAGACAAAGTATGAAGTGAAAATCCTTTAGACCCAAAAATTAATAATAAAAATACTGAACTAATAGAACTAAAATTAAAAGATCCGACTAAAGAAGTAAAGTGCAAACCTATGATTTATACAAAACAAGATAGAGATGAATTTGCGGAAGATATTAAACAAATGTGCGACAAAGGACTAATAAGACCGTCAAAAAGTTAGCATTCTGCACCAGCATTTTATGTAGAAAATCATAATGAAATAAAAAGAGGAAAAAGAAAAATGATAATAAATTGTAAGCAGATGAATGATGCAATGGAAGAAAACGCATATTTTCTTCCAAGAACAGATTTAATTATTGAAAGAGTAAGAAATATGAATTGGTCTTAATTGGCTCATATTCTCAACTACTTGAGTTGTAGCTCGTTTTCAAATGGCACGTCTGCCGTTTCATGTATGTACATAGAAAGTTCTGTTTTCTTTTTCGTTCATTCTTTCTTTTGTCCAGGCATATAGCTCACGACTCGTTTTAAAGGACATTAAGCCCGTTCATTCAAAATACAGGACACGAAGTCCAAGTGCTCAATCCACAAAACACTAGTCCGACGTCTCGGTCACTAGGTTTGCATTCATCTCAAATATTCATCGTTTTTCTTTTGGTCTTATTTTCACAAAACAACTTTGGAAAACAAAACACAGTTTCATTTCCTTAAACTAAGACATTTTTTTTCAAAGAAAACAATTTCCGGAAAAAAACTCTTTTTCGTAAACAAAACTGTTTTCTAAAGGTTCCACATCTTTTTAAAACATTTTTTTTTAAAACAAAACACACTTTGCAATAACTTTCCTCAAACAAATTTTTTCTTTTCAAAAGGACCTAACTTTTCAAAAGAAGGTTACTTTTCTTGATAAAGCTACACGTTTCCCAAAAATACCTTTTTGATTTCAAAATCCGGTTTTCAAAACTTTGATTTCGATTTTCAAGTATTTTAATTTTCTTTCTCGAGTCATAGCCAGTCCTATGCTCTTAACCAGTCCAGGATATATATATATATATATATATATATATATATATATATATATATATATATATATCAAATCAGTCCAATATCACAACAAAATTTCATCCAAGGCATCAATGCCACAAATCATATTTAAGTACTCAAATACAAACATCATTAAGTACATAAATTTCATATTTCATTCAAGACACATCTTCAAATCATCAATCAAACAACAACATCACATATAACAATCACACATCATGAGACTACCAAACTTAATATGAAATACCTCCCTTTACCTTTCTAAGTTTCTCAATCAAATTCCCGAACGATTCTCGGCTCCGGTTTCGGTTTCGTCCGCATCGCCTATTGAATGATGAAGAATGGTCAAGAATCAAACTTTTCTCTCAAAGATTCAAGCTTTTTCCTCTAAGTGAAAATGGAAGATTTTTCAAGGAAGAAGATGAAGTGTTAAGGAGAAGTGAAGAAGCCTCTCATATGCTGGTTTGGGGCGTGGGAAATGGGGCTGAATGAGCCAAAAGTTGGGTCACTTAAGGGCATTTTGGTCATTTCCTTCAAGGTTAAAAGGTAATAATGAAAAAGATTAGGGATATTTTGGTCATTTCACGTCCAGATATTTTCAAACCTCATGATGACTCTGACAGGCTTTCCCATGTGATGTGACTTGATGTGATATCAAGATTATCCGTTAGCGAATCCCGATAAGTCCATATGCAACTCCGTTCTTCACTCGATTGAAGATTTCGCTCGAACAAAGATCAGGAAGTGATTTTTTTCAAATTTAACGAAAATGTAGGAAATTACATGCTAAGACTTGCTGTCTCGCTCACGGGTCAAACTGAGGTCCCCTGAGCAGTAAAATCTTATTGTCAGTGTAAAAACGCAGACCGGGCTCTGTTTGAGTTTTCAGCTCAAAATTTAATCGTAGCTTCGTACAATAGTGTTGAGCATGAATATGGTCTCGGTTTATTTTATTTCATTTTATAAATCCTCGAATAAAATGTAAACTTAATTATTCCACTTATTGATATATAAAAGCAGTGAAAAAATCGGGGTGTTACAGGCAACATCATGTCCGCACATCGGACAACAAGTTGGTTCATTCCGGTAATCCGTTCCGCTCGTCGTGACCCATAAGAGTGCATCACCGCTCAACTGTCCCTGACAAAGAGGGTTAACTAGGCCTCCTCGGAAGATCCACCGGCAACTGGAAAGACTCAGGGTCCAGTCGGGTTAGTAGGACGTGCCCAAGACCGCGACGACATGATAGGCGCTACCATACCGGTCTCACGTGGGTACACCTGTGTCCAATATATCCCCAATATCACGCAGACCTACCCTTCCGTTTGCCGCACCCGCACTCGGTGCACCAACCTCGTATGCCTCACAGCATACGGCTCGCCACTTGGCATCAAATGCATATGCTATGCATGTCATCCATCTATCCTGAGCTGATATCGCAACACATGCAAACTTGATCCTAGCAACATGAGCTCCAAGCTCCAAAGGTTATAGGAGCTCCAAGCTCCACGGTAACCATACGAGCTCTAAGCTCCCATCATAACCTTATGAGTTCCAAGCTCCACTATACCTCAACTCTAAATTATTAGCTCAAACGACCACCATTGGGTCAAAGCCCTAATCATGCTAAACCTCCGAATCTCATACATACATGCATTTTCCGATATAATGCAACAGTTCATCATTTATTAATATGCTCCATAAAGCAAACATACCAACATGCCATTATCCTCAACACATCATAAATAACAGGTACGCATATATCAACACATCTCACATGTTATCATGCATCACAAATTTGCTAACCTAGGGTATCAAATATAACGGTGATAGCCCAAAGTCTAAACCTAGGGTTTAGGTACTTTGTCAAGGCTCGATCTCACGTAGGGTTTAGGGTTCCCCCCACACACAAAACATACAATACAGCTATATGGACTACTCTTGCCTCCCCGATGTGTGTAACTCTTTCTCCCCACCTGGTAGTGAAAGTGGTGATAATCACGAACACAACGAGCACTCCTTGCTCCTTTCCTAGCCTCACAGCCATAGCCTACCTACTCCAACGGGTTCCGCACGCAACTTCCAAACTTGCCCTAATCACGGAAATAACACGCAAACTATAGCATTAACCCTAATACGAAATTAAAACCATGAAAAGACGCTTAAACCAAAAGAGAACATTGTATAGATACAATGTAGGTAGATACGGAAGCTCGGCTTACCCTCGTCGAATCACAAAGGCAAACCGGTAGAATTGGAGTAGAAGTCACGTTGATCACGAAAACACGACCGGAACTGAAATCGGACGAACGAACGGATCACAACTTGAAATCAAAGCTTGGAACCTCAACTCTGGTCTCGGTCTCGAGCTCTCTCTGTATATATGAAGAGTGAAAACTCTTCTCATGGTGAAAATGAAGGACTATATATAGGAAAAGATTCTACTGTCCATGCTTTAGCGTTGGAATTCTCCACGCTTTAGCGTTCCAACGCTTGAGCGTTGACGTTTCCTCACCGCCCATCACGTGCCAGCCGCAACGCGTAACAGACACGTGTCACTTTATGTCCCATCACTGCCAGTCATTGGTCATAGGGTCCATGCTAGAGCGTCCAAAGCTCTCCACGCT
The DNA here is from genome assembly GCA_039655645.1 of Ammopiptanthus mongolicus. Classification (NCBI taxonomy): domain Eukaryota; kingdom Viridiplantae; phylum Streptophyta; class Magnoliopsida; order Fabales; family Fabaceae; genus Ammopiptanthus; species Ammopiptanthus mongolicus. Next base: position 71,896,574 of record CM077344.1, on the reverse strand, counting down.
GGAGCGTTAGCACGTTTGAGCGTTACACTGGTCCACGCTTGAGCGTTCTGCTCCCGATCCTTTGTCCATTCCTGCTCTTAACATATTCTCTAAACACACTTTCAAGCCATGATAATAATTATCAATAAACATATACATACTCAATCTAGGCCATCTTTCTCAATTAAGGTTTTCAAAAACTGGGATGTTACACCATTCGAAGCTTTGTATGGAAGGAAATGTCGAATTCCTCTATGCTGGTATGAAATGAGAGAAAGTCAAGTACTAGGGCCAAACATGTTTCTGCAGACAACGGAACTAGTGAAGATGATCCGGGAAAAGATGAAGGCAGCTCAGGGCCGGTAGAAGAGTTACAGTGGCAAGAAGAGGAGGGCTCTAGAGTTCCAAGAGGGTGACCACGTCTTTCTGAGAGTTACATCTAGAACAGGTATTGGCAGAGCTATCAAGTCTAGAAAGCTTACTCCAAGGTTTATTGAGCCATTTCAAATTCTTCGTCGAATTGGTCCAGTAGCCTATCATGTTGCCTTACCTCCAAATCTGTCCAACCTTCACGATGTCTTCCATATATCACAACTCCGAAAGTACTATCCTGATCCCTCTCATGTCATCGAACCTGAGTCTATACAATTAAGAGAAAACCTAGAGTATGAAGCCTTACTAGTGAGAATCGCGGATCTAAGAGTTAAGGAACTCTGTGGTAAACACATTCCCCTAGTGAAGGTAGTTTGGGATGAAGCTATAGGTGATGCAACTGGGGAAAGGGAAGCTAATATGCAAGAGCAATACCCTCATGTCTTCTAAGATATGCTAAATTTCGGGACGAAATTTCTTTTAAGGGGGTGGTAATGTAACACCCCATTTTTTTATTAGTCTATGGGAAATTAATTAAGCATGCTTAAGGGCTTAATTAGGTTCCTTATGTATTGAGGAAACCATGGTTCAAATTTGGAACAATTTGGCCTTGGAACGAGTCCGAAAAGTGGAAAAACGTGAAAAAACAGGCCAAATCAGCATCCAACGTTTAAACGTGGAGAAACCCCGCGCTCAAACGTTGACCGTTGACGTCAGAGCGTGGGTACTTTCACGTTAGAGCATGGAAGAGGGGACGCGTGGGGGTGCAGTTGTCAACGCGCATCAGACGCGTGGCAGAGACGTGGCAATCAGCGCTCCACGCTCGAGCGTGGAAAAAGTCCCACCAGCACCAGCATGTCAAAGCGTGCTCAACTGGACAGCTTAGGTAAAATTTTTCACTTTCTTTCATTTTGCACGAAAATCATAATTTTCCCAGCCTAGCGAGAGTCTAGAGAGATGGCAAAGAATCTTGAGAGAGAAAGTGGAGATAGGGTGAGATCGAGGTATCGGATCGTGATTCCAACTGCAACATTGTGATCAGGGCTTCGAGTACTACGAGTTCCACGGATTGGTTTCTCGATTTCTCGAAGGTAAGATCGAATCTCTAACACGTCGACCTTCTTGTTCTTCGTGTTCTTCGAGCTTCTCCCTTGAATCTTCTTGGTTTTGGTATTGCCCTAGGGTTATTAACAATGTTGTTTATACGTTGTTTCCGTGATTAGGGAAAAGTTCGAGAGAACACATGAGGACGGGTTCTTGGAGCTTGAGGCTACGAGGAAACAGCCCCTATCTTGGTGAGTTTTCTCCTTCAATTTCGTGGCTTCTTCCTTTGGTTCATTGATTCGGACTCTAGAATTGTTTGTTGTTGTTTTCGTGATCATTTCTGAGTTTCTAGATGTTTCCGGACCCCGTGTGTGTGCTCGGAGCATTGTTGGCCTAATGTGCATGTTGGGGGTGTCTTTGGTAGTGTTAAGGAGCTATGCGTTGGATTCGTTGAAAGGTGTGCGAGGTTGTCGGTTGTAGAGATGCAACTGAGAGTTGCACTGAAATACGTGCAAGCTGTTCAGGTGGGGGAAAGAATTACACTTGTCGGGGAGGCAAGAGTAGAGTAGAGTACATTGATAAGCGTAAGGGATCCTAAACCCTACTAGTGGTTGAGTAACCAACAATACCTAAGTCCACATTGACAATTACCGTAAAAGTGGAACCAATGTGGGTTAGGCATTATAGGTTTGTCACCGTAGGTTGATGTTAGATTAATCGAGGTCGTATGCTTAACATGCTTATATGCCTGCTATGCCGTATTTGTGAATACGTGTTTTGCTATGCTCGTGACTACATGCTTTACTGTCTTAAATGGTGATGTGATGATAATATGCTTTACGGACTTATTGATGGGTTGATGATAACATGTTGTATGATAGCATAATACTGCACATCTGATTTCTGGTATGCCTAGAGCTAAGAAATGATCACGTGTGAATTGGGTGATGTGTGAGATAAGATCATTTGGTGGTAATAAGCTACTGCACTCAACTTGGTGAAATGTTTGAGGACTGTGGATAGTCATGAACACTCTGCTTGGGAGGGAGTGTGGTGTTCAGTGTGTCAAGTGATGAGGTTGAGTTGCTAAGCGATTGATCGGAATAAGTCGTGAGGATTCATGCTAGATTGCATCGTGTGGTGATGTCACAGTCCCGTAGATCTGGGATTAAGCGAGGTCAAAACGGAACTACAGATAGATGCTTGGTAGGTCTGCTATGAGCTTCTGAGATATCCGATGCGCCTTCTGACACCGGGACAGCTATTCCTATCGGGAATGGGGAATAGTCACCCTGCTTGGTAGGGGGTGAGCATCCTGCTTGGTAGGGGATGTAATGTACCCGTGGGTGTAACGAAACTTGCTGCTCGGATGACGTTTGACTTTCATCCTGCTTGGTAGGGGATACATTGTGATATAGGAATGTGGCCGCATCTTCATGTCAGGTCTAGGTGCATGAGAGTGTGAGATGAGTAGTTAAGATCAATAAACCTCGAGGATGGTTGTTGGTGATGATTGTTTGTATGGTTGTGATATTAATGTATCTGCTTTACCTTTATCCCTAATTGTGGTGAGATGTAATTCTTATCCTCATTATTCCTATATTGTATGTACTCTTATTATGGTAAGAAGACCCGGTAGCGGAGCCAGATGAGGAAGGGCTGGATGGCACTCCGTACAAGCCTGACGCTGGTGGGAGAGCCAAGGACCCCAATTTTGGGAGGTTCTAATTGGCTGTACAACGAGCACAAGCGAGGAGTACCTGCTCTCCAGACCGAAGAGGAGCGTGTTAGTGTACTGAGTGTATATGGCCAGTGAGTCTTTATCTTTTGATGTATTTTGGGCGAGAAGAGGAAGTCATCTATACTTCTTTATACCATGCTTTCTTCCTGAAGTTTGTGCACTCTGATAAAGATGTATACATATATACAGTATGTGTGAATGTTTAAAGTTTTAAATACCCTTGTATATGTAATAAGCGCGCTAACGGTTATAACGTAATCAAGGTTAGTTAACTAGGTTCTTTAATGAGGCAAAGGGAAGTCTCATCTTTGGCTGAAGATTACTGGATCACTTCCTTTAAGACTTCGCTGTAACACTGAAGTAGTGTCATATAATGTCCTAGATAATTTCAAAAGAGTTGTATGTACTTATTTATAAATTGATAGTTTTATTAAATAACAGAGGGGAGTAATAGTATTTATTGCTCTTTTTGTGGTATCTGCTCATATACATGCTCATTATTAGTGGCCGGCAGTGCGGGGTGAGGCAGTCAGTGAAGAATTTGTGAGCAAGGAGAAGAGAGGCTTAGGTTTCGGTGATGGAGGGGAAATTGTAAATAAAAATAAAAAAACCTTTATCGTTTGTTTAATTTTTTTTTTTTTGATTGAATTTTTTACATTTAAAAGGTCACTCCTGCGTTTCGCACGGGTTACAAATTCCAAAGAAGAAGATTTTCATTGTCGCTCTGCTATGCAATGACAATCAATAAAAGTCAAAGACAAACCCCGTCTAATGTGGGATTATACTTGCCACATAATGTGTTTTCTCATGGGCAATTATATGTTGTTGTTTCAAGAGTCAAAAGTAGGAGTGGATTAAAAATATTGATTTCAAATGATATAGGTGAAAAATGTTCCACCACAAAAAATGCAGTCGATATGGAGGTCTTTAATAATATATGAAATATATTGATCTATTGATTCAAAATTTAATTTATATTATGTATTTCCTTTGCTTATTTAAATCAACGTTTAAATGGTATACACTAGCAGCCAATTAAAAATTTGGTATATTAAACTCTTACTATAGTTAGAAATATGTGGAGCAGCTACCATGTGAAAATTTTAATTTTTCTTCTTCCACAAACTTAGAAACATTTACTTAAAGGTTTGTTTGGTTTAAAGTAGGGGAGGGAAGGGGAGAGATTTTGATTAAGCATTGTGTTTGGTAAAGAGTAGGGAACGGATTTTAATGGAGGGGGAATTTAACACAATTCATGTTTGGTTCATAAGACGAGTAGAGAGATTTTAAAAGCAAATTTACATTCCTAAATCAAAATAACATTTGCTCATTGTATTTTTCCAAATCGGCATCAACTCAGTTAAATTCTTCTTATTAGTTTAGTGATAAAATTTAACTAAAAAGTATATTGAATGTTATGAACCAAATTGTTTTTTCTACTTGAAATCAATTGAATTACTCTCAGTTCAAAATTTGTTCTTTAGTTTGGTTTGAAAAGTGTGGTGAAAATGATTGGTGAACTATTATAAACATAGTAGTTTGCAACTTGCAAGAACGGTAGAGGGTTCTTAACATATTTATTTTTGTACCATATTTGACATAATGAGAAATGAATTAAAATTTGTGACTTTTTATTCTGTCAAAACAATTCAAGAAATTGTATTCCTTTCTAATTTAGTCATTTTGTACATTGATATTAATTTAAAATTTTACACAAATCAATATCAGTTTTTGATCTCCATCATTTTTATAATCAGATCATTTTAAAACTTTGAAAAAATATATTTATATGATTAGTACCCGTACTTGACGCATGAGCAACTACACCAGTACTTTATAATCATCTATGAAAAGATTAATATTTTAAAAATAATAATAATTAAATTATGAATGATTAAAATTAGATGTAAAAAGGAATGTGATAAAAAAAAGGTATTTGCAGTCAAGTGCAACTAGGTAGCACAAATTTAGCACCCCGAGATTCCCCCATCCCACTTTGATGCCACCTTAGAAGGAACAGATAGTACTTTATCAAAATCTTGTATCCTATTTTTTTTTTGTTATATTTTTTGTTCCCATCAATGATAATTTGTCACTTAATAAAATAAAATCATAATTCATTAATATCTTTACACATCCTCAATCTTTGATTAATAAGGGACACCGAGATATCATTTTTTGGAATAAGAGGATAAAAATGTCACATACATGCACACATCCAAGTTCATCTCCCACCTCACCCCACCCCACTCTTTTCTTTTGTGATGGATTTACTATTTTTAGCACCCATAATCCTTTTCCACTCTGTCTCTTCTCCTTTTGTAGCAGCCAAAGTATGGTGAAACAAACTAAGCTGTTAAGTTTAAATAACAGGTAGGATCATGATGGAAACACTTATACATTTTACCACCATTGGCTCATAGAATTACCCGGAAGCGCAAAACTAGCACCCCCTCTAAATTCTTCCCTTCCCACTCTTTACACAAAGACCCTCCTCCCCATTCAGTTGAAGCATGTTGTTGTAGATTCTGTTCCTACCAACCAAACCAATCTCCACCACCCTTCACCATCAACTCCAATCACCACCGCCGTCGCCGCCGCCACCACCACCACCACAACCATAACTTCATACTCCCTTTCTTTCTCTCTTCTCGGGCTCAAAGTCTAAACTTCACCATTAATTCACATCAATATTATAACTTCCAAGAAATGCTCATTAAGGGAGTTTTTTTCACATAGTCGATGGAGTTTTCTCTTAGTGAAGATTGCTTAGACATGGAAGAACTGATAAACCCAGATCATGTTTAAACATTGCCACAAAGAGGGAGAGAAAGCAATATTTCATTATACAATATATATGCATAAGTGTGCTTATATGGAGGAAAAACAGAAGAAGAAACATAACATAACATCAACTGTGTAATAAGTATATAGGCATATATATATATATAATAAGAGGGAGATGTTGAACTAGTGTGCCTGCTTTTGGGGGGATAAAATTGGATCTTGATGGAGCATATGAGTATGACAACCGTTAATGATGGAACAAATGATGAAAGCGGGTTACTATCAATGACCGGTGGCGGTGGTGGTGAGGGTGGTGGAGGTGGTGGTGGTGGTGGTGGTGGTGGTGGATTAGAAGAAGTGGCTCTCAAGAAAGGTCCTTGGACAGCAGCAGAGGATGCTATTCTCATAGATTATGTGACAAAGCATGGTGAAGGGAACTGGAATGCGGTGCAGAGGAATACAGGGCTGGCTCGATGTGGCAAGAGTTGTAGACTCAGATGGGCTAACCATTTACGACCAAATTTGAAGAAGGGTGCATTCTCCCCTGAGGAAGAGAAACTCATTGTTGACCTCCATGCACAATTTGGCAACAAATGGGCTCGAATGGCAGCTTTGGTATGCATTTCAATAAAAACCACTTTTTCTTCCTCTTACCCTTTCTGTTTCTCCCTGCTTTTCTCCAAATTAGCATCATTGCCAAATTCAAACCCATTTTTCTTTTATGTTTTGAAACCGTTTGAGTTTGAAGTTTGAACTCTCTAATTCTGTTTTGTTGTGCTATAGTTACCTGGGAGAACAGACAATGAAATCAAGAACTACTGGAACACAAGGGTGAAGAGACGCCAGAGACAGGGTCTTCCTTTGTATTCAGATGACCATGATCACCCTACAACACCAACCACACCCACCACCCCTTCTCCATGTGTTACCCCAACAGGATCAAACACCAACACAGTTACAAAGTTCGACTTTCTCCATCAGAACCATTACCACCACAATCAACTATCTCCAACTGCACCACAACCTCATCATTCTCCTCTCTCTTCACCACTCCACCATAGACCACAACACTCATATCCCCATGCACCCTCCTTTTCCAATCAACCTTCCCCCCTCTCCTTCACCTTCCAAAGACCAACACCAGTTCTTTGCAGCCCTCTTCGATTCAAACGATATCGTTCCTCTCCAACCTACAACCTCCACCAGGTCCATTCAATCACCCCTTTCTCCTCTGCATCCCCTGATCATCCTCCTCCTGTGACAACAACCCAAATGGCTGATCTTGATCCATTCAGGTTTCCAATGCATCACAACTCAAGTTTTTCTTCTCAGTATTTTCAGACCCCATTGTTAGATTCCGATCGAGTGGTTTCTAACCAAAATTCAGTTTTTCCATCCAAGTTGGAGCTCCCTTCAAACCAATTTTCACAGCCACCATTAGAGTCAGAGGTTAAGCTTGATATGAAGTTCAATGATCCTTCTTTGCAAACCAATAGTGGGATGCTTGGGGATCTTCTATTGGAAGCTCAAGCACTAGCATCTGGCCAGAACTCAAAGAAAAGAAATTATTTGAGTTTAAACGAAGGAAATGATATGTTTGATGGATGCCAAAGCTTTGAGGACTGGCCTAATAGCTCTGGTTACTGGTCTTCTACTTCAGGTTAATTATTGTTACAATGCTACTATATGCACCCCATAATTTTTACACTAGTTTTACATCGTTAAACTAAAAGAAAACTTTGGTTAACAATGTGCATTGTTTGGTTAACAATCATAGAATTGACTAATAGCATGTTAAGCAAACAATACCTGCTGTTAACTAAAAAATTTGTATTTAATTAACCGATGTGAAACTAGTGTTTTGGTGTACAAGTATAATTTTCCATATTTTGTATTGGTTTTTTGATAGATGATTACTTTGTGTATATCTTAGTTGCTTTTTTTAATTATTATTGTTGTTTGATTTACTCAATTACATTTTCTTGCTTCTGTGGGTGTGCATAGGCAGGACTGGAGAATTACTGCTCTCCATGAACATTAGCAATCAGATGATAAATGTTTTCTGCTTTCAGCTTTTAGTTACATTAAATCTAGTTCTCTTTATTATGCAAGAAGTTTTTATGTTGTATGACTAATGTTATAGTCTTTATGTTCTTTAGTGTTTATGTGAACGTTGTACTCAGCCTTTGTATTTTGACATCAAATTTAATGCAGTAATGGGACAGCTTGCACTAATCTTCTCAACTTGGCTCTGATATCAAATATAGAATATGACTGCATTAATTTTGGCTTTTCATTTTGCTTTTAGTCTCAACAGTGATGTTCTACCTTTTATGTGCTGTGTGGTTCCATTAATTGATTTGTAATTTGACCTGCTAAGGTTATTTTTAGACCCACCTTTGAAGTATACCCTAAAATTAGAATGATGTTGGTTGTATTTAACAATTCCTTTTAGCTTTATACGTGCTAAATGGATGATAGTCTTTGGCATGTTGGAATAAGAGTACATTATTTTGTTAGGAAACAAAAAAGGAATATATACTATTTTTGTGTCATGCAAATTTCTACACATGGTAGCTATAAGGGCATATAGTTGCTTTATGACGGTCTCTATTATTATTATTATTATTATTATTATTATTATTATTATTATTATTATTTTCTCCAATAATTAATCTTAATATTTCATTAAAACTTGAGAAAAACTGCCACTTCGCTACTATCATTTTTTCAAGTGTATATGTAACGTTCATCTATTCTTTGGGTTAATGCGTGGCTGGGGTGGTGCCTTTCTCATTATGGTCTCCCACTCACCCTAGTATCCTAACATCATTCATAGTAGGCACCTTATTTGGTGAAATTTGCATCAAGTTTTGAGCTTGATAATATTATTGATTCAGTTTGTGTGATCTATGCAGGACTGAAACCAAAGGAAGAAGCATCAGACAGGGTAATGCCTTCCACCATGCAGGGTACGGATTGGCATAATAACAGTACATCAGAAGTCTCCAATGTCCAATCTTCAGGTGTCACGACAGAGGACAATTTTGGACTTGATATCAAGCCCATAGCTTCCTTGTTTCCTCTCACCAATACAACAAACCATAATGAAAACTCAGGCTACTACTCTTGGGACAACTTACCTGGCCTCTGCTGAGGTTGATTCAGATTGAAATGGTTTGAAATTTGTGTACCAAGATTATTTTGGAAGCTATTTATATTATTAATGAAGTTTCTTCATCGGCTATTTGATGCTTTCTATTATTTTATATGATGATCACAATTTCCCGTCTAAAAAAAGATTAATGAAGTTTCTTCTTTGATGCATATAATATCTCTTGTTGTTTGAAACAGTTTCCTTCCATTAATTCAGTGGAGATAAGATCATAACATGTGTAACAACTTATCAATAAAAATATAATATGTGTAATAGTTATTACATATTATGTTTGTATTGAAAACAACGTCACAAACCCCTAAATAATTATACTTGAATTTTGACCTTTTTATAATGCATTTTATAAGTTCTTATTGAGTTATTTTAGATATTTTTATGTTAATTATATATACTTATCATGAATTAAGAAAAATTTAAAAAGTAATTCACTTGTTATTCAACTTTTGATACATCATGCTATGTATGACCGAACCGATAGTTGAACGGATGAAATAACCATGTAATCAGGTTAATCTCCGATTCAAGTTTTATGTTTTATTTATATGAGTCTATGAGGATGACCATTTAACCTAGTGACGGACCAACTTCAGCTTTGATCCTCTTGCAGGCAATCTACTTGCACTGACCAATTGTGTCCTTCGACAGACAGGCCCAAGCCCGAGCCCATGATTCGTCATGGGCATGGTTCCATGTGCAGATTGCATCCATGATGCATGCTCTAGAGAAAAGCAAAGCTAAGTTACATGCATGAGGAGGTAAAAGTGAAGTGAGGACGAAATTGAGAAATTGATAAAATATGGGTTTTATCTATGTCATGGTGGGGATAACAAAAATATAAGGGAAGTAGTGGAAGGGGGGGCGGGGGGGGGGGGGGTGGGAAATGCCGCTCAAGTAATAGGAAGATGTCAACCATAGAAGATAAAGGTATATGATTTTTTTAAGTGATTATGTGATCAATAAGCAACTTTTAATCTTAGCTGTTCATGGAAGGCCGTGTCTAGAAATTTTGGGACCTTAGATGAAATTCATTTTTGAGTTCTAGTTTAATATTCATTAATTCTCATTTTACTCTTCTAACTTTCTGAGCTGTAAAACTATTTATCGAAGTTTTATAATCAAGTAATTCTAATATGGGAAATGCCCTACCTTTGAGTGCGGTTTGAACTATTGATTTACGTAATTGGAAGTAACCAATTAGGTTTACGGCGAAACCTAGAAATCGGTCACTGATCCAATTTGAGTACCTCTACAAGATAGACTTCAACAGAAAACTGAAGAGTAACGACAGCAAGTGATTGAGTTTAGTAGTAACAGCATGTGATATAGTAATCGATCACATGACTCAGTGCCATATGCAACAAGGGTAAGACTCTGACTCCTACTCCATGGAGCTAAACATAACTGGAGTGAGTGATTAGGAGAACATTGTCTGCGTTATCTCAGCCCCACAGTGCTGCATCAAGATCTCAATTGCTATAACGGCTCACGCCAGACATTCTTTACCCAAATCATGATTTGCTTGGTATTAAGTCAGGACGTCAGTGTTTTCGATGGGTAACCACGACACAGAGGAGATACTCTCTGGCCACATGTGTCCTCCCCAACCCCAGACGTCCCCAAGATCCTCAAGATCGATGCCTCAGACAATCGCACCTGCACCGAGGTGTAAGCTTAACTCCTAGGCATAACGCCCAACTCATACATAGATGCGTATGCATGTCAAGACAATGTCACAACACAAAAAACAAGTAATTCATCATTACTGTAGCACGACGTTCAACTCTTGATAAATCACAGGGCACCCCTACAAGACCGACTTCCACACGACTCGCCATCATTCGCCTATTCTTGGTTCTGTTCCTTGTGTCCGCGTACAACTTCGTCGTTCGGAAAATGATGTTCAAGTCTTATGACATGTTATCCCATATCCTAAGCGTATTATGGAAAACAAAATCCACAAGGATTCCTTCATCATATCTTCTCACTTATCTATCAAAGGAAACATTACTTATTTTGTATAAGCAACTCTTTGTGGTTAAGTATTATGGATCCTTAGATGATCTAAATCACCAATGGTGTGAGACATGGTTTTCCCATGACCATAAGGTATATATGCATATCTTTTACTTAGTCTCTGTGAGTCCATTATGGAACTCATTGAATTTCCTTTTTGAAGATAATACATAATTACGCTACTATAGTAAAATCTTCAAAATACTTTCCTTGGTGGTAAACTAGTTCATGAAACCCTCTTTATCAAACATAATTTAAAAACTCTATACATATGTTCATAAGATATCCAAAACCCCAAGATTCGTAGTATCTTGTCTTTTATAAATTTAGTGTAAAACTCCTTTTTGAAAATGGTTCCTATTCCTTTTACTTAGCGTAAGAAAATGTATCTTACTTTAAATCACCCTTTTCACTTTCAGATGAAAACTATAACTCATCTATTTTGTAAAGACTCGTTGTTTTAAAGAAAACACTTACAAGAATTCTTATTTCTCTTGAAAATAGGTTTACTAACCAAAATGTTTGGAAACCACATGAATCATTTAGAAAACTCTTTGTTTCTTGAAAATCTTTTCCTTAAAACAACACGTTAGAATAGGTGGTTGATCGATCACCACCAACTTCCCTATCCTTAAAATACTTTTCATATAACTCCAAAGATACTCATTTTCCAATACTTGGTTCTTTAGAACCAAAACTTGATTCCTTAGAAACCTTTTTAATTTCTATTTCTGTTATACCTTACTATGAACACATTAAACCCCTTAACATCAACATTTTAGATCCCTAGTCCTAGTTACTATGGTATGGCTGAATGCCTCCATGTAAATAAGGTATGTCTTTTTAATTTTCTTTGCCTTCTTGGAACCATTTAAGTCCATTCAAATTTATTTGGAATCCATGGCATCCATAAACATCCATATACATGTTAAAATAATCAGCAAAAAACATATACAAAGAAAACAGGAACACTAATTATTGTAGTTCAACACTCTAACCAGCATATACAATGTGAATCAACCAAAACCCAAGCACAGTTACGTAACATCTATGGGAATGGAACATTTCAACTTGCAAAAACATGGACATTCAAAGCTCAAAACATAATGTTCCCACATATTTAACTATGCTAGAATTACCATCAATTCCACAATTCAAAAAAATGTTCAAATAAATGGGGTACTTCATTTCACAAACAGATACCACTGGGGCGTTCAACTAATTTCACATTAGGCACACTAACCTTTTACGCGTTTCCAAGAGAACCTTAAACCCCCAAATTTCCAACTAGCACAAAACCCCCCAAAATTTCAAGATTAAGCAACATACCATTATACAAAGATTAAGTACTAAAAATCAGCATAACATTATACAGAGATGCGACAGGGAGGAGAGGAGATAACATACCTGGTGGTGGTTAGAGGAGGGGAAAGGTGGTGGTTATGACTGAAGCTCTGTTAGCCGTGCGAGAAGCTTTGGTGGCGATGTGGAAAGCTCTGCTGTCAAAAGCAAAGAGGAGTGGCTTCGATGGTGGCTCTGGTGTGAGACGCTCCAGTGCTGGCTCTGAGAGATGGTGGCCGGAGGAGGTGCTGAGTGAAGAGAAGAGAATGAGAGTGGTGTTGAGTGAAGAGAAGAGAGGGAGAGTGGTTATGAGTTCTGAGAAAGTGAAAGTGAAAGAGGGAGAAGTGGTTCACGTTGATGCTTAAGGGAAACATTTAGACCGATTTAAATTAATTATCAACGACCTGACCCATAGATAATTAAAAAAATCAATACCAAGGGCAAAACCTATAGGAAACTCTGAACACCTTGTAAGTCCAACCGTCAGTTACTGACGAGCAAAGCCATCGAAAAGGGTACTGCATATTATCGACGACAATGGTTGTCAGTACCGATCATACACCTTTGATACTTTGGCGCTTAATATTTCGCACAAAAACGAGCTAAAATTAGTGGCGGATTCACCGATGGCTTTGGCATAGGTAGTCAGTACGTTTGAAAAACTCAACTGTCATCGTTATCGACGGTTGAAACTGTCGCTAGAAGTGGGATTTCCGACGGCTAGAGGACGGTTGATAAATATCTGTCGGAAATGACACATTTTCTTGTAGTGAGAAAGAGCTTAGAGGCCATGGATATACTTTCTCATTGAGAGAGAAGAACTTTGTCCATTTTGAATTTGCAAGTTCTTCTGACACATTTGTTCTAGCTTTGTTAATTTCATCTAGATTGACGGTCCTTCCAGTCACAATCATTGCAAGATCAGATACATCTATTTGAAGCCACTTAGCAGCCTTGACAAGAGCTTGAGGAGGAGGTCTGGTGTACCCTTGGGTGCCATTTTTAGAGAGAAAAAGACTTGAGATAGATAGATTTAGGGTTCGGGAGGGTTTGTAAGAGAGGAGATGACTTCATAAAGGTTTCTTCATATTAAGGGCATGTTTGGGTAAACAGCTTAATTAAGCGCTTATAGGATAAACACTTATCATATAAACGCTTATGTATAAGCTATTTCTATAATCAAAGAGAAAATATAGTCAAACTGTTTTCATATAAGTTATAAGCTGTTTTCATAAGCTATCCTAGAGAGCTTATCAAAATAAGCTGAAAACAGCTTATGGACATGTCATAAATTGTTTCCATAAGCTCTCCCAAATACTCTGACAAGCGCTTATGCCAGTAGATAAGTCCAAATAAGCTATTTATAAGCCAATCCAAACAGGCCCTAAAGAGAAGAATATTTATAAAAGGAAATATTTAGAAATGTGAAGTGTTTTTCATAAAGGGACATTACTTATTAAGAAAGAGAAAAAAGGCTTAATGATGAAGAACCGTGTGTATCATGGGGAACGTGTAGAGAGTTTTGCGCATTACTGCGCCCACTAAGGACAAAATACATTTTGAATCTTTAAATAAAAAGGAAAGAATGCAAAAGCTTGGAGTATACTCATTGTCTCAGATTTTAGCCACGTCATCAAACACATGACTCACTAGTCGCTTCAAATATGAACATAAGCAAATATCATATAAAGCAGTGAATAGACGCATGCATCAGACGCTTTACTCAACAATGCAATACTTGTTCAGATTGTATCTTATGTAATTAAATCTATCTTCTACTAATGCTTTAGTGAAGATATCAGCCCACTGATTTTCAGATTTAGCAAACTTAATATCAAAAACACCTTTTTGCACATAATCAGTAATAAAATGATGATTTATTTTAATATGCTTAGCCTTAGAATGCTGAATGAGGTTTTTAGATAAACTAATTGCACTCATATTATCACATCAAACAGGTACATTATGCTCAAACATAGAGTAATCTTCAAGTTGATGTTTTAACCATAATAGTTGTGAGCAGCAGCTTACAACATATATGTATTCTGCTTTTGGACTTGAGAGAACAATTGTGCTTTGTCTTTTGCTTGACCAGGAGACCATATTTGCTCCAATAAGGTGACATCCTCCTCTAGTGCTCTTTCTTTCCATTCTATCTCCAACAAAATCAACATCACATTATCCAACTAATCTGAAATCTTTAGATCTCATATATAGCAAACCAAGTTAGTGGTTCCAATAAGATATCTTAATATTCTTGTCACAGCCTTAAGATAAGATTCTCTTGGATTAGATGGAAATATTACACATAAGCAGACACTAAACTCAACGTTCGGTCTACTAGAAATTAAGTACATAAGAGATCCAATTATAGCTTTGTATACAGTTTGGTCTGCCTTTTTATCTCTCTCATCTTTGATAAGAATAATAGATAGTTGGATGCATAGGTGTCTTCATTGATTTATAGATGGATCCATCTTATATTTCTTCAGAATTTCGTTGGTGTATTTCTGCTACTGGATGTAGATTCCATCTGCAATTTGTTTGATTTGCTGACCAAGAAAGAACCTTCAGCTGTCCCATCATCATCTTGATTTCAGTGTCGTGATTTGCAGTTACAGAAGGTTGTAATCTGGCCAAGGATCCACCGTCGTGCCTCTTATGCCACTGGCTTTGTCTTCGTTCACTTTGCATTAGAGGACAGATCCATCGCCCTCTGTGTCGTCATTGCCGACTTCATTTCGACGTTCTTGGTGCCAGCGTTGGCGGCACTGACTGTATTGATATTTCCTCCGTGTCACTTTAGCTCCTCCTTAAACTTTCCTACTCTCTCAAGAAGATGAAGCTCTCTCTGTCTTGGTGTTTGATCTGCTGAATCTGTCATGGTACATGCCCTACGAGATTGTTTCCTGCCTCTCAGAGCACGACGCAACACTCTATGCGGAAGCTACATGTGTTGAGTCATCTTCAAGTTCTTCTTCGTATGCCGTATTGTGCTTCCATTTCAGTGTTGTTAGTCCTTTACTTTTGTTACTTGTGAAATGATCGATGTGTGATCCATCCTTTGCCTCTGGTAAAGTGTGAATATGATGGGCTGAAGATTATGTGTTCCTTTGTAATTGCTCTATATTTCTCGTTTCACGCTGGTTATGCTGGATTATCACCCCCGCCAACTTGAGGGGGGCTGTTACAAGATGTTAATTCCGTTAGAGTTTGTTAGTTGGTTAGGCAGTTAGTCGGTTAGTTCTCATTATTAGTATCCAATAAGCTAAATATAGCACCATATATGTATCTCATTTCTATATCTTTGATTATGATTTCAAGCTTTCAAGTTTCCCTTTTCCCTTCCTCACTTCATCCTTTCATTACCAACAACCTGTAACTTGGAACAGTAATCAAAAGTGAGGAGTACATCTTATGTCCTCTTCATAAGGGTTGTTGCTTTCCATTTAGAAACAGTTAGGTCTTAGTTATAAGTGGATTTGCATTTAATGATTCTTAGGGCACTGAAGCAATGAGCACTAAATTTGACCTTTGAAAGGCCAAGAATGGTAAAAGAATGCATGAGGAAGAAATATAACATCGTTAAAATTGAAGCAAAAAAGTTAAAGAATGCCAACTCTATGTAGCTTCCATGAAATTGATCTTTCTCTTTATGGAGATCGACATTGAGAGTTGATGGAGACAAATCGCTCTTTTCTTCCCCTCCCTTATCACATGTCATTAGATAATAAGCCCTGTTCTTTTCTATAATAATTGAAGACATTAAGTTGGTGGCAAGTCTATGTCAATTTACCACTCTATGATTCAATAATTGTAGAAGTCTAGAAATTCACTGAAGTTGCATATTTATTAAAGATAATGATATCCACGCATCATCTTATATTTATATATTTTTTTGTTATCTGATTTTAGTTGATCTCATCTCATATTCTAAGTATCAATACTCTAGTTTTGTCACCTCATATTTGTGAGGTGTGTGAGGTAAAGTACTTCTTGATAATATACGGTGAGTATCATCCATTTATTAATATTGTAATACATATTTCTTTTAAATTGGAATAACACTGAGTAGTGCTCAAACTTTATTTTTATTTATTTTGATGAATATAGTGCTTAACTGCACTCATACAAACATTTTTTATGGAGCTCACATTTTTTACAGCAATGATTTGAGTCATAAAGGGCATATAGAGCACTAATAATTTCAAGATCAGTTGGGTCAAAAAAAACACCAAGAGATGTCAAAAGTAAGAATAGCTTGGGACATCTGTTATTGCAATTGTCTCAAACTTTCACATATAGGAAGAAAACAGAGGAAATAAAGGAAGAGGAAAGCATGCCAAGGAGAGAGATTGACTGGTTGACAAAAAGCCAAAGCTCAAACAGGAAACCACATATAATAAAAATTTAACAGAAAAAATAAAAAAACTATGGAACTTTTGTACTTCTAATTGATTTATGGCTTTATGATTCAATTTTAGTACTTAACCGGCACATCCATCATTGTATTTGTATGAAAGATCTAAACAACATACCATATCCTATAAATTTCACGACATTGAGATCACTGAGTTGCCACAACAAAGTTGTTTCATTGATTATTCATGGTAAATGCCTAAACAAATCTATACCCTAAAAGCACAACCATGAATACAATCTCCATAGCTAAGCAACAGCTTACTACAACCCCCCCCCCCCCCCCCCCCCCATACATCACAATTATGGTTCTTGATGGAAAGCCCTTCAAAGTGATTCAAGGAAACCAGTTTTTGAGAGGACAGCATTCCTCACCTTGCTAAGATCCCTACCTTTGAGGGTTCTCCCAACACCTTCAAAAACTGAAAATGAGGATATCTGACTCCTAGCAAGCCTTCTTGCAATAAATTCATGTGGGGGGAGCTTGGGATTATACTCATCATCTTCCTCTTCTTCATCATCACTATCCCCACCATAATTGACAACATGATCACCATCACAATCACCATCACCTTCATCAACAACAGAATGATAGAAATCATAATCATCAAACCCTGAATCATTCTTAGTAATCTTGTTTTGCTTATTCCTATAAATTTTTGACCAGTCAGGAATGTTGACAGGAGCTGATTGCTGAAGAACCTTGGTTTCATGGGAGGAATTAGCACTACTATTATTGTTACTGCTAGTCCTTGGAATCATTCTTGCTGCAGTTGGAAGGGTCCTAGGGACAGCAAGGGGAGAGAACTCCTTGTCCTTGGACTTGTGAACTACAGAAATGTGATCAGGTCTATCTTTGATAACAGACCAAACTTCTTCTTCTTCAAAGTCTCCATCTCTCAAGGATCTCCATATCCCACTGTGCTGCCTAACTAGATTATATTTATCCTCCATTAATCACTTCCTGCATATACCAAATCAGAATAGTTTTTTTACAGCAGATTGAGTTACATCTTTGGTTTCCTCCAAACTCTATGATTACTTTATTATAATTTAAATAAAAAAAAAACTAGAAGAAGAAGAAGAAGAAGAAGAAGAAGAAGAAGAAGAATTAGAAGTTGAGGAGAGAAAGATTCAAAAATGTATACATAAAGAAATCCCAATAGCAGATTATGAAAAAGGATATTTGATATTTCATTATTGGAGAACAAGAATATACCTTTTCTGGAATCACAAGATCAAAAGACCCCAACTTTATGTTGATTCTAAACAGACTTTTCCCTGCAAAAAAGAAGTTGAAATTAGAGATGAATCACTTTTGATTCTGATACCAGAATTTGAAGTTGACAAGAATCCTACTATTTCCTGAGTCCAAAAGTTTTCCTTACCTCTGTATGTTTGAAGAAGTCTGTCTGGCTTATGATAGATTTTAAGGAGAACCAGAACACACCAAAGGAGCTGAGTGGCAGCAGTAAAGCCCCAAGGGGCAAGAATAAGACAGAACTCACTTCTGTCCCTAGTTATCCTTTAAATGATGGACCTTCATCTATTTAACTCTTCATACCTGAAAGGACTAACTTTGACAAGGAAAATTAGAAGGGACTGTAAATTTCTTTTATTGACTTCATCTGACAAAGTATCTATGGGAATCTTTAATGCACAACAGAAGAAAAAGGAACAAGAGATGTTGAATTTCATGTGACTTAGCCCTTAATAGTGGATGCTTAGTTGGTTTTTGTCATTTCAATTAATAAAGTTATGTATCATTTATTTTCTTTATGGCTTTCCCAGGGCTCAGGTTTCCTTTTCTTCTCCATTTATAGCCTTCACAAGGCCACTTGCCATGGCTACATCCATGTTACACTTCTTGTCCTTCAATTTTACCAATTGATAATTTGATTTTTTGTTTTAAATGGAGCATCAAGGGTTAAATCTGAGTTAATTATGGCTTGTAATAAATTACTAAAGGCCTAACCTAAGCTACAAAAATGCAGAACTTAGGTAAATGACGAGCACAAAAATGATGGTGCAGCATTCCCTTGTGAATGGACGGTTAACAGATAAAGACTAGTTATTGTCAAGAAAGCAGACAAAAAGTGTCGAAGTTTTCAACGGAAGAATACAAATGCTATGAATTAGTATAAAAAAAATATGCACACAGCCATCTTTTGTTTTTTTTTTCCTTTGATTTGTTTATATGGTAAGAGCATATCAAATGAAGGAACATGCCACTAACTACGTAAATAATAATAATAATAATAATAATAATAATAATAATAATGCTGTCTTTTATTTTATTGATAAGTTATTACTTAAAAACAACACCACAAACCTGGAAATAACATCACCTAATTTTTGTCCTAATAAAATATGTATAGCAGCTATTGTTATTGATAAGTTATTACTTAAAATAACACCACACAAACCTGGAAATAACATCACCTAAATTTTGTCCTAATAATAAGACCATACTGTAAACATGTGGAGAAAGGGAGAAGAAAATTAACACGGAAAATTCTCTGACATGCACAATAAGGCTCTGCCAATATTTAAAAAAGTAAAAAAGCAAACATTTTAACGTAGTTTAAACCAAAGGGAATGCTTCGTGGAAGTTCCTGATGTTCAACAACGTGAGCCACATGCATCAATTACCAATTAAGTGATCATCATTCAACATATTTGGATGCATATTGCCAAAGTTGGAGAAGAAACAAGAGACTGTCGGTTAGAATTTCTAGTGTCGTAGCCAAAATAACTTTCTTATATTACTCGTAACAGCATCTTCGATCGCAAAATTTTAAGGAATCCATTTTAAGTTTTTAAGTAGGTTTATATATATCAATTCAAATTTATGATATTCACTCAATTGTCATTTCAATAGGGGTTTTTATTATCAAGTTCTTTAATTTCTCTCTCACTTCAATATTTTATATTTTTTCTCATCTTTATACTATCAAATACAAAAAAATAATATTTAAATATTATAAAACTCTCTTTTAAATAAAAAATCCATTTTAAATACAAAAAATTCAAAATCCTATATGATATATTATAATAATATTTTATTTTTAAAAAATCGTATAAAACTCCAACCAAAATACTCTAAGATCGAAGTCGGAATGATAACTAAAGGTTCTACAAATTTTCAGCCGTTGGAAATCTCCAGCTGTGTCGTGCGTTTGGAGTGGCGGCTGTAAAAGTAAATAGCTTAGGACCAGAAAAGTAGTGTTAACATAGAGTAGTTATCTGACATTAATGCTGTGTACGCATAATTAAATAGTCATGTTAAGGTTGCTTTCCTTTGTCATAATGAAAGTTGAAGAAAAGCAAAAAAAAGGATTTTTTTTGGTTGAAAAAATATGAAAATAATGTAAATTTTATAAAAATAATACTATTGGGATAAGTCATAGTGGAACACACACTAAAATCATATTTTTAACACACGATTTTATTTTATATTGTTTAAATTAAAAAAATCTTAATTACACTGAAGTCATAGAGGTAGAATACGACTTTTGTTTTTCCAATTTTTTTTTAAATAAAAAGCAAAGTCGTGGATACAACTCACGACTTTAAGTCACTTTTTTTTTTGTAAAAGTTAAACAAGTCGTAGGCCTCAATTATGACTCTAACATTTTTAATTTTTAAAAAATTGGAAAATCAAAAATCGTATTCTACCTCTACGACTTCGGTGTAATTAGGATTTTTTTTTAATTTAAACAATATAAAGCAAAGTCGTGTGTTAGATATACGACTTTGGTGTGTAAGTCGTGTATCTCCACCACGACTTACCTCAATCACGTTATTTTTATAAAATTTACACTATTTCTGTATTTCTCCCACCAAATTACACTACGTTCGTAAAACACCCGGAAAAAAAAGATAGAAGGAAAAGAGGAAAAAATTAGTGTTTCCCTCGTTTTGATTTATCATCGAAAAAAAGAGGAAGGGATGAAGAAGAAGAAAAACATTAGCCCCACCAAAAAGTTTCCACCAAATTTGAGAGGAAAAGTGCAGGGAAAATTATATTTTGGGTGAAAAGAGGTATATACCTTTGAACTTATTACATCTTATTTCAGTGCTCTAAGGGTAAAGAAATTATAAGAAGACAAATTTTATTGGGAAGTGATGAATTTAATATTTTAAGATGTTTAACACTTAAATTTTCAATGAAAATTTACTTTTTATAGATTCCTTAACCAGGGCATTAGTTAGCAAGACCCTATTTTTCATTTAAAGGCATTTATGTCATTTCACAAAAAAATTCTTTCCTCTCACTTTCTACATAATCAAACTCAAGATGAGAGAAAAGTTTTAATTTTCATTCCTTTCATTTTCTATCCTATCAAACAACTAAATAAAAAAAAGTATAAAGGTGAAAACTATTTCCTTTCACTTTTTCTCTTTTTCCTTTTTTCTTTCGCTTTCTTTCCTCTCATTTTCTTTCCCACATAAAGGTGGAAACATTTCGTTTTGTGATCTTGAGCTTTAAACAAGGAAAGGATTAGTAACTTTGACCCACATGGGGTTTTTCTCCTCTTCTCCTACGAGATGTTTTATAAGTTAATGTGAATCAGGGCGAATTAATGACTAGAATAATGTTTGGTTGGCGTCACTTTACATCTATGCGAAAATATAAAAAAAAATAAGATAACATTAAATGTAATTAGATAGTAAAACCTAAATTCCTATAGAAAAAATGGTAAAAAATGTGTAAATGTAAAGTGATATATACATGAGTGTAGATAGTATTATTCTTATTGTTACGACTATAATATGAAATAATCTTATTATGTCACCATTGGTCAATTCGACCGGTTGGATCGAGAACTGGTCTGCCGTCCCGTCCCAAGAAGTCAGAGAGCCGTTCAGTACAAGAACCAACCAGGAACCGGACAAATGGTTGAAAATCGATGGTTCACCTAGTTTTTATGGTTCCCATAAACCACTTGTTTTTTAAACAAAGAAAATGGCAAAATGGCATCGTTTCGCTTGTGACATCTTCAATTACGGATGCAGGAACGATGGAAAGAAACAGAGGCCTAATTTGATAACACTTCTCAGTTTTCTGAAGAAAAAACCCAAACGCATCTGGTCCTAACGAGTCACGAGCGGCGGCATTTCCTTTTCCGTCTCTGACGACGCATTTCGATCCTCAGTCCTACTACAGTAATGTCTCACAAGCAATTCCATGTTGCCTTCTTTGATCTGCAATTCTCCCACTTTAAACTATTATTTGATTATTAGGATTTGAATGGCAAGAAATAGGATCAAAACGATTGAATTTATGCTCATAAATGGGTGCTTTTAGCAGCACAAAAATTTTGATTTTTGCTTATAGTTTCCTTGAAAATGATGTATAGCTAAGATTTGATTTTTGCTTATGATTTCCTTGATTTTGGTTTATACAAAGCTTGAATTTTGCATCACAGAAGTGATGCAGTTTCTGTTTGCTCAATTTTTTTTTAAATAAGCATTCATATTTTGCAACACTATGTTGAAATTTTTTTAAATAAGCATTCATATTCTAGAGTTAGAAATTTATTTTCCTATTTGTTTGTTATTTAACTAGGTGATGAACATCTTGACAGTAGAGGGTTTCAACTTGAAAGTGATGGTGTTGGTTCAACAAGTGAAGATGATATTCCTAACATATTTGAATATAAAGGAATCAACCTCCATGAATATTATTATGATTGATAGTTATATCATTTATGTAGTTTATAAATGTAGTTGCTAATAGATATTTTGTTTTGAACTTAGATGTTATGTCATATTTGATTTGGTTTCATGTGTAATTTTGGATGTTATATGTTATGAGTTATGACATTTTTAAGTGAATTTTAGCTTTTAATGTCATGAAGTTATGAATATTATGTTATTTTTTTAATTAATATTTTTGTATATACTATATTAAAAATTTAAAAATATTATTTAATTATTAACGATTCAACCACGGTTAGGCCATTGAATCTTGAATCAATATCGTCACCGATTCAATGACCAACCCGTCTATATTCATGTTGACATAAAGTGTCCCACCTAGATGTTCAAATTAGTGGTACAATGAATACTTTTTTAATATGGAAACCTATTATTGAAATAAGAGCATTATAGAATAAGATTTTTTTTTTAAAGCAAAAAGATGATATGCAAAAGCATCACAATAGAAACAATGATCCCAACTAGGTTGGCACCAGAGCTACTACCAATCATCTGTAGCACACCATAAATTTATTGAAAAAATAGAAAAGAATACAAAAACATGGGGGGACATACACCAAAACCCATGAGCAAAGAAAATTATTTAAATCTGTAAAAGGGAAGACTAAACCTATTACGGTTAAAGTCTTCCAAAGTAAAACCAGGAGGAGAATCCCACCAAGAAAAGCCTCCATTTAAAACACCAAAAGCAGCAAGCTTATCAACACAACTATTTCCCTCCCTAAAGATATGAGAAACATAAAACTGCATAGATTTACAGAGGTGCAAACAGTTCTTCCACTATTCCTAATCTTCCAAGGAACCAGCTCAATAGATCTAAATGCATCAACCACATACTTGGAGTCACACTCCAACCAAAGTCTTCTCCAGCCATGATTATCATCCAATTCAATTGGCTTTATTGCAGCCATTAATTCTGCAAAAATAGATGTACCAATTCCTATGGATGAAGCACAACACCCCATGAATTCTGCTCTACTTCCTCTAAAAATGCCACCACATGCTGCTGGTCCAGGATTTCCACGAGAAGAACCATCTACATTGCACTTTGTCTAATTGCAAGGAAGAGATAGCCAGAAAACCTCAACAATAGATGGAGCTTTAGACACATGACCATTAAAAGAAAAAAGTTTAAGCACAGTAAACTCATTCAGATATGAAAGATGACATCAATCCCTTAGACAAATTAGTAGAAAGGGAGGTTGTTGAATTAACCATGTTGATTTCACTTTTAATATGAATGACAAAATTATTAAATCTAGTAGAGTTTCTGCAAAACCAGATTGTAGCAATGACATGAATGATAGCTGCTCGAATCAGATCTCTCACTTGACTGCTCTAGCTTAGATGCAAGACTGAAAGAATTGTCTCAAAGTTGGATAAGTCAATTTGCATATGTAGGATAGTATTAGGCATGGCAAAATAATCCGAACCTGTGGGTACCCGTCCAAACCCGCCTCGATTTTGAAGGGGAAACCCCGATTTGACTGGGTTCGGGTTCGGGGAAACCCCGTTTTCCATAGTCAGGGACGGGGATGGGGATGGGGATGTTGATACCCACCCCGAACCCGCCCCGCTTGCAAGAAATTACTAAACTGCCCATAATTATATGCATATTGAGTTAGGGTTTTATGTTCCCACTTCCCTCATTCACCGTCCCTTGAACCTTGTTCCCTTCCCATTCCCAAATCTCAAGTCTCAACTCGTAGACCGGTTCTCCGCTCAAGCTCCTTCTCCGCCTACGCGCGCCGCGTGCATCATTCTTCGCCAAGCTTTGTTCGTCTGCTGTTCTTCGCCTATGCGCGCGTCCTTCTCCGCCAAGCTCCGTTCGTCCGCCGTTCTCCTACTACGTGGGCACTCCCATCTAGCCGCCGCACGACCACCGGCCACCACCGCCGCACGAAGGCGAGGCTACTAACCACCGCGACACAAAGCCTAGGCGAGCCACCCAACACCGCTTCTCCTTCCATCGTATTTTCGGCCCGTGAGACAGTGCTTCCCCTTTCGTCGTGTTTTCCGGTAATACCACCACCGCGAGCCACCCAGCCGCGAGCCACCCAGCCTGACCCTGCAAACGCGAGCCACAACTGCGAGCCACAGATCTGCTTCTCCTTCCGTCTTGTTTTCCGGCCACCACGTGAGCAGGTGCTTCCAGCTTCGACCACCACGCGAGACACTGCTTCTCCTTCCTGAAGGTAAGCATGTTTTATTAGGTCCTTCCATGTGGTTGATGGTGCACTTGATGTGCTTGTCAAATTGAAAATGGATTTTTTTTTCCCATCAGTAGCTACTTAGATTGTATCTCTGTTGGGTTCTTTGAAGGATGGGAGGAGGGGGACTGATCTAGTTTGCTTCTGTATTAGTTCTGCTTCTGTATTGTTGTGTTATTTGAAAATTCATGGCTAGTAACCAAATGGTGTGCTTGCCTCTAGTGTGTGGGACTGTTGCTTTGGTACGGTTTGCATTGGTAATCAATGGTTTGGGGAAGGATTTTCGGCTCCTGGGGCGGGGGCAGGGAAACCCGAACCCTAGCGGGGACGGGGATGGGGGTATTTTTTTCACCCCCGACCGGGATTTGGGGCGGGTGTGGGTATCGGGTATTCAATCGGGGACGGGGATGGGAAAGGCAAAACCCACCCCCGCCCCGCCCCGTTGCCATGCCTAGATAGTATTAAGCCATGACCAAATGGAAACAGCATAGTTGCAGCTAAGAAATAAATGAGATCTGATCTACCACAAAGACTGGACATAGAAGGAAGGGAACAACCTCTATATTTAACATTATCATCAGTAAGCAGAGACTTATCAAATAATCTCCAAATAACAATAGATTTCGATGGAGGAATGCACTGTTGCCAAATCAGATTAACCCAAGTTACTTGCAGTTTAGGATGACTCAGAAACTGATATGCCATTTTGAAAGTCAGCACACCATCAATTGCATCCTGCCAGACAGCACAATCGACTGAACTAGACAAAGGATTACAACTTGCTTAATCTCATCCACTAGATTAGGAAATTTATTAACCAACAATTGAGTAAAAACCCAAGAGTAATCCTTTATAAAGGAGCAGAATTTGGAATTCCCAGCATATTATCAACTGGACCAGAAAGCCATTTATTATGCCAAAAATTAATTTTGGCACCATCTCCCAAGTGCCAAGAAGTGCACTCTGCCACACTATGCATGAAACTCTTAATGCCGACCCAAATTGATGATTTCACATAATACAGAATAGGAGAACTATTTCTACGAAACTTGCTTTAACCAAAGTTGCCCATTGTCTATCATATGAGAACATATCAAAGCCTAATGTAAGCATTGAAGCTTCATTTATTAATCTGATTGACCTCAAATCCAACCCTTCTTCATCAATAGGGCTACGTAACTTGTGCCAAGCCACTGTGCAAAGCTTCCTTGTGAGGATATCTCCTGACCAAATAAAGTTCCTTAACCACCTGTCAACAGTTTTCCAAAGAGGGATTGGCCAAGCATAGACATGAAAACTATAGGATAGCATTCCATGAATAATTGACTTTACCAATTGTACTCTCCTCATTATTGAAAGAAGAGAGCCTTTCCAAGCAGCTAACTTCACTTTTATTTTGTCTGCAATTGGCAGCAAATAGATGGCTCTAGGCTTACCTTTGAAGATAGGCACTCCAAGGTAGTTGAAAGGAAGCTTCCCCCAAGAAAAACCAATTTGACTGCTAATGTTATGAATCCTGTTCAATGACATTGAACCTGCGTAAAACTTGCATTTGTCCAAGCTTAAGAACTGACCTAAAGCCTCACTATAACTTCTTAACAACTCCATCAATGACTTAAGACTTTTATGGGTTCCTTTACAAAAAAAAAACCATAATATCATCTGCATAAAGAACTTGTGAAGGAGTTTAACACTTTCTTGGCCCTGCCATAGGAGATAAATGCCCTGATTCAACTAGAAAGGAAATTCCTTTACTCAAAACATCTTCAACCAAGTAGAAAAGAAGAGGGGAAAGAGGATCCCCTTGCCTAACTCCTCTCTTACAAGCAAAATAACCAATTGAGTTGTCATTGTCTGAAAATGACAACTTTGCATAATTGAGAATAATTCTTATCCAATTACGAAGTGTAGCATTAAAGCCAAAGGCTGCCAACACTTTCAATAAAAAATTCCAGTCTAGAGTGTCAAATGCTTTCTTGATATCAAATTTCAATGCTATATTTCCCCCAAAGGCTTTATGATCTAGCATAGTTACTGCTTCAGAAGTGATACAAATGCATTTTGTTATATTTCTACCTCTGATGAAACCTCTTTGATGTTCAGAGATGACTTTGGGAGCAATGGTAGCCAATCTTTCAGCTAGCACCTTAGTAATTACTTTAAACTGAAAATTAGCTAGAGCAATTGGTCTGAAGTTCTCAATTTTATCAGTTCCATTGAATTTAGGAATCAAAACAACAAGATTGGAGTTTAAATTTGGAGGAAGCCAGCTTTGCTTAAAAAACTGCGAGACAGAAGCATAAACATCCATCCCAACAATGTGCCAAAATTTCTGGAAGAAGCAGCCACCATAACCATCCGGTCCTGGTGCACCAGCACCATTCAAGTCAAAGACAGCAGATTTTACTTCATCTAAAACTGGCAATTTATTCAAGAAGGCATTGTCCTCATTACTGATCATAGAAGTCACAACTCTATCCACCAAACCATTATCCACACAGTAATTATCTGAGGCATATAGATCATAATAGAATTGCAAAACATGATCCTCGATAGCATCTGTAGTGTCAAGAATAGAATCACCTTTCCTAGGCATGTTCATTAGCTTAGAGGAATTCTTGATCTTAGCTAACCTGTGAAAATACCCTATGTTTCTATCACCATCTGAGAACCACTTGACTCTTGCCTTCTCCTTCCAGAAAGACTCCTCATAAGAAAGTGCTTGCTGCGAATCAATCTGAGCCTGCAATTCCTCTTCATGAAGATTATCAGAATAACCTTTCTCGACAATCAGATTCTGAACATTATCAAGATTTCTCAAAACCTTGCTAACATTTAAATGAGCATCATCGAAGACCACCTTATTCCAAGATTTGAGCTCATGCTTCAATGCTTTTAACTTCTGAGACAGAACAACCAAAGGACAACCATAGAAATGTCTTTTCCAAACATCTTCAACCAATCTACTACAGTCAGGATGCTCTGACCACATTTTTAGGAACTTGAATGATGAAGGCTTAGATACAATATCTCTATTTAACATTAATAACAATGGATGATGGTTAGATTGACTACTTGGAAGAGTGCAACAGATGGTGTTTTTCCAAAATGAAAACCAATCTGCATTACAAATTGATCTACCAAGCCTTAATTGAGTTTGAGCTCTAGCTCTTCTTCCATTTGTCCAGGTAAACTCAGCAACTCGAGCGATCAAGTTAGTTAACCTACAAGAATCTGTCCATGCTTGAAAGTCATCACAGGAATTTTTCAAAGGCAAGCCACCTCCCTTTTTTTTAGGAGAGCCTAGAACAACATTGAAATCCCCTATGAAAAGCAAAGGCCAGGAAATCTGTTTTGCATATCAGCCAATTCTAACCAAAGAGATTTTCTCTGCTGATAGAGAGTTGAGGCATAAACAGCAGAAATATAAACCTGCTGATTGTCAAAGACAAATGAAAAGCCACATTGTTGTCTAGAGGAAGAGATTACCACTGGATTAACTAAATCAACACATAGACACCATAAATTAGGAATATAGGGATCTCTGCTATTAAAACAAAGGGCTATAGACCAAGCTTTCTCCAAAAAGAAGGAACTTTTTCAAAACCACCCAAGGTTCAGCAATAAAAAGCAGATCTGGTTTGTGTTCTAAACAGAAATTCTTAAGAACAACCTTGGTATCAAAATTTCTTAGGCCTCTAAGATTCCAATAAATTATCTTCATTAATTAACAAATTGAGAACCTGCCCTACCTCGGGTATTAATAGGAGACCTTTTGTTAGCATTTTTCTTCCTTTGATTCTTAGACTTTGATTTAACTTCTATGAAATCGCCATCAGAATCTATATTATTAAGATCTTGTTGCCTATGATTAGGACTAGCACAAGGAAAGATCTCTACCTCATTGGCCAAGAATTTAGAAGCTACTTTCAAGTCCTTGGTAACCACTAGATGAACATCATAACCTTCCATACCAAAAGACTCAGGGATAGAATTTGGAACAAAAGCACTAGATGGAGTACCTGAAACATGTTCCAAACCAGTGTGGTTATGCATCTCCAGAGAGGGAGAAATAGAGAAACCCTCTACATTATGCTCAAAAGAATCAGCAACCACTTGATTATCCACATTTTCCACAGAATTAGAATTTTCATTGAGATCATCTCTTGCAGCATTGTCTAACAATTGATTTTCCTCCTCCTGAGCCAAATCAGAGATTCTAGGAATAATAAATTCTCTATCCCCTCTTTCAGGAACCAAATCAATGGTAGGGTCACCAATTACTTGGTCCATCCTGCTATCAAGATTCTTTATGTGACGCCTGAGGCTGACGAGGGCGGGGAGTGATCGCCGGTGCATGAGGCACGGACAAGGAGCAGCTCCTGGCA
This sequence comes from Ammopiptanthus mongolicus, assembly GCA_039655645.1. Lineage (NCBI taxonomy): Eukaryota > Viridiplantae > Streptophyta > Magnoliopsida > Fabales > Fabaceae > Ammopiptanthus > Ammopiptanthus mongolicus. The sequence goes on along the minus strand of CM077344.1, from coordinate 71,867,378 downwards.
GACTTCTAGACAAAGGGACACATGAATGAACCTAATTCACATCGAAATGAGAGGGATCCTGAAACTGTGCAGGTATGGGACTGCTTAGTTAAGGAAGGTTTAAAGGAATTGATTGGTACTACCTAAACCAACAAGATGCATCTTCTTTTCGGGAGCCCAGAACATAAGAACTCCATAGTTAAGCATGTTTGACTTGGAGCACTTGTGGGATGGGTAACCTTCTGGGAAGTTTCCCAAAAAGCGTGTGAGTGAGGACAAAGCACGCTGAAAAGACCCATGTTGGTTTGTGGGGACAGTCGACAATCTTGAAAGCAATCCGGACCGTTACAAATGGTATCAGAGCGGACCTCTCCCAGTACGATGTGGTGCGGGGACGAACCAGGCGGGCTCTGGTGGGCATGTGACGCCTGAGGCTGATGAGGGTGGGGAGTGATCGCCGGTGCATGAGTCACGGACAAGGAGCGGCTCGTGATAGGCTTCTAGGCAAAGGAACACATGAATGAACCGAATTCACATCGGCATGAGAGGGATCTTGAAACTGTGCAGGTATGGGACTGCATAGTTAAAGAAGGCTTAAAGGAATTGATTTGTACTACCTATACCAACAAGATGCATCTTCTTTTCGGGAGCCCGGAACATAAAAACTCCATAGTTAAGCGTGCTTGACTTGGAGCACTTGTGGGATGGGTGACCTTTTGGGAAGTTTCCCAGAAAACATGTGAGTGAGGACAAAACACATTGCAAAGACCCGTGTTGGTTTATGGGAACAGTCGACAATCTTAAAAGCAGTCCAGGCCGTTACACTTTACATTGACATCCTGGTGCTCGATATTAAAGACTTTACTAGTAGATGCATCATGAACCTGTTGATCTTGATGCACAACAATCGCTTCTTCCCCTTTTCTGGAAACAATTTTATCCACTACAAATTGCTTTGGCACAAATTTTGAACATTATTTTGAACCCCTACATTCTTTTTCTGGACAGTTTCTTGAGGAATACGCCTTCTACAATTTTCAATTAAATGACCAATCATCTGACAATGAGAGCAAACGGAAGGCAAGTTCTCATATTCAATTGGAACAAAAAAAGCAAAGCCATCCCTTTCAACTAATATTTGATCATGAAGCTTGTTAACCAAATCTATATCGACCAAAACTCTATCTCTCCTTTTTGTTGCTTCATCAAGAGAAATAGGAGTACCTAAACCTCCTGCGATTGAAAATAGAATTTTAGGTATCCAATACTCTTGTGGCAACCGTAAAATCCTAATTCAACATTGTGTATTTGTCAGTTTCAAAGAAACCGGATTGAAATCCGGAGTCCAAGCAAAGAGTCTCATCAAACCAGGCTTCAAGTTCCATGTGCCTATTGTCCAAACACACCGAAGATCATCTGGAGAAGCAAAAGAAAACTCATAAAAACCTTTCCCCAAAGGAACCATCTTCCAATTACCAAGAGGGGTCCATAATTTAGATAGCTTATTCCGTAAGTCATTGAGTTTTAATGGAGAATCTCCCTTTGAAAGAACCAACCGGCCGTGAAGATTGTTTTTGCAGGCCTCTAAACCAACTCTATACTCTTCTTCAGGAATTTTAATAGAAAGAGCATCCCCTTTTAGACATGGCTTAGGCAATTGGCTCAAGGGTATGTCACATACACTGTTCAAGGCTTGAACAAAAGATTTCTTTGGAGGCAAAGAAGAAGATGAAAGAGGAGAAGAGGAGGAAAAAGGAAGAGGAGAGGAAGGAGAAGGGGCAAGAAAGATCCATGGGCAGTGAGGATCACAGATCTCCATAACTGCATGCAAACCGCGGCACTCTCATGCAAACCCTAATAAAGCATTAGGGTTTCCTCTCACCACAGGGCACAATTTCAAAATATTATACATGGATACTTGCTTTTTATTATAGAATAATATACTCACTACTCTAGACTGATTTATAGAGCCACCCCTTGAATTATGGATCCAGATTTTCTACTGTAAATAAAACACACATTCACTTAATATGCATTGTTGGATGAATTTTAGGCTTTTTAAAACACTTTTAATGATTGATCCAACGATATATACTTAATGAATGCGTGAATGTGTGCGTGAATGTGTACTTTTTTTTCACTCCACGGGATATATCTCATTGAATTGTGGCCTATTATACGGGATGACGTGTACAATTTTTCTTTCTACTACAACTGTATCACTTCGAAATCAATGTGCCTTCTTTCTGGAGTATATGTTCTGGAATAAATACTTATAATACACTCTAGAAGAAAAGGCATTATCCTAGAATGGTCATAAAAAATGGAGTTCACGCATATGACAAGATAGCTGCCATGTACAATTAGTTACTGATGATGAAGCCACCCCCACGTTCAGCCAAAAAAGTTCACATATTCGATGTTTGGGGATATAGGGCCATAACACATTAATCGAGTAGGATAGATTAGTTTCAAGCTGGACCATTATCAATTGAGGCAATTTTGGCAGGAGTGGTGTAATAATCTATATGCAGTGAACCATTCTGTCACTTATGTACGTACAAGAGTGGGAGAGAAAACATGACAAAAAAGTTGTTTTTGGATAGATTTTGATATGTTTGAATAAACTGATTAAATTTTAAAATAGATGTTTTTATGAGAAAAAAGTTAAATAGATTATCTTATAATTGCTTTTCAGCAAACACATCCAAACATAAAATTGATTCTATTATAATCGATCATAACTGTAATCGATTATCCATATAATAGATTATTGAAATAATCAAAATTTCACAACTGATTCAAACACTTTATTTATTGCTTCAACCGCATCAATAATTAGAAGTCTCTCAAGGTTGTAATTTTCTGTCTTTTACTATTCCTTTCATAGAAGCATAATTACCAGTTATTTTGGTCAACCAATTTCAATGTCACGCCGAAGGAAGAAGTTTTTACGTTTTTTCCGCTTTGAAGCTGACATTACTTTCACAGCACGTGGCCTTTATCCCCTCTAGATCTAAGTGGTACCTTAATTGTCAAATTTCAGTAGAAAAGCTACACAAAATGCCAACCAAAACCAGGGAGTGTGGGTCAAGGATCACTCGATATTGACAGCCAGACACTCCCAAAGCACGCGTGAAGATGATCTTTTCATCTTAACAAGGTTAGAGTATATTTTCTATTCATCAATTATAGGTCCAAAGGACGCTTAAAACTTTAGCTTTTCCAATCAGCAGCACTTCGATGCATGAATCAGTTTCATTGATGTATTGAGATTAAGTGTAAAAAGATCATTAGTATTTTACCATCGATAATTCAAACAGAAAATCAACTTTATCTTCATTTTCTGTGAATCATAATGATATTTTATGTTTGCATGGCAACAAATATAGACAGATGAGAGGTCAAAGTTTTGATACGATCCTGCAAGTTTTCTTGAAAACATTTGCTTTAATCCTGCAGGTTTTCTTGAAATCAATGCTCAGCCCACATTTCAATTTCAAAACCAATCATGCAACTAAAAATGCATGAGCAATCATAAAGAGATAGGGTGGTTATGTGCACGAGGCTCCCACCGCGAGTGGGGTTGGAAAGGATAGATATAGGATTCTTACTAACACAAAAGGAGAGGCTGTTTCAAATATTTGAAATAGAAGAACAAAGAAATGAATTAAGGGTCAAAACTCCCCACTATAATCCTTCTATTAGTGAAGTTGGGAAACTATAGAGTGCCCCCATGTTCTATAACAATTAACATATATTTCAGTATTCTCAACTACAACCCATATAGGTGAAATAAATTATATATATTTGTCAATCAATTGGTGTTAGTGCCTCAGCTCCTGCCACAATCTCCAATATCTCCCCTGTGATCTTTGCCTGCCGTTCCCGGTTGTAGGCAATTGAGAGATTCTTCTTCAATTCAATTGCATTGTCAGTGGCATTAGACATGGCACCCATTCTTGCAGCAAGCTCACTAGCTAGTGATTCTTGCAAGCCCCTCAGTATCTGACTGTTCAAATAAAGAGGCATCATAGCATCAAGAATCTGAACCGGGTCTTGCTCAAATTCCATAAGTGGCAAGCATTCACCTTTCTTCCTCTTCACAACATCCCTCTCCACAGCCAACTTCCCTTCCTTAGTAGTCAACCTAAAGAACTCATCCTCCATGGCATCAACACAATTCCCATTCACATCACAAACCTCTCCTTTTGTTGACAATGGCAACAATGTATGAATCACCGGATCAAACTTAACCAAAGACACAAACTTAGTGTACACAAGCTCAACCTTATCAACCTCCTCACTAACAAAAAGTGCAAAAACATCATCAGCTATAGCTTGAGCTTCTTTGGTAGTTGGAAAATTCCCACGTTCAATAAACCTATCAACCTGAACAAAATTACTACTTCTGAAACTCGAATTACCCTTTTTTCCAACACTAATCACAACACAATCCACACCGAGATTCTTCAATTCTTCAATTCGGGTCTCAGCTTTTCTAACCACTGAATTGTTGAAACTGCCACAGAGACCACGGTCCCCGGTTATGACAACAAGGGCAACCTTATTAACAGGTCTAACGTTGGTGAGAGGAACATCGATGTCTTCAATTCGGAGTCTTTCGTTGATATCGTGCAACACTTCAACGAGTTTCTCAGAGAATGGTCTTCCATTGATGACTGCTTCTTGTGCTCTCCGAACCCTGGCGGCGGCTACGAGCTTCATCGCTTCGGTGATCTTTTGGGTGTTCTTCACCGTGTCGATTCGCTTTCGAAGCTCGCGGATGCCGCAGCGAATCGGTGAAGGAAACGAAGAAGAACGAGGGTGGTTGTTCGATGGAGAATGAAGGAATTGGGTTTGGCGAAAATGGGAAGAGAGAGAAAGGTGAGATTTTGAAGGAAACCCATTTGTGAGAGTGGAACAAAACATGGATTCTGAAATGGGGTTTTTGAATCTTATGGTTTGGATTCAGAGATTTGAAGAGAGAAAGGGAGAGTGAAAGAGAAGAGTGTTGTTGAACATTGAAGACTTTGGTGGTTGTTGGAATAGAAGAGTGTGTGAAATGTGAAGGGTATAGATTGGGATTGAATGGAGAAGACGGTGGAGAACTGATTCTGCTGCGTTCTCCTTCTCCCCCAGTCAAAATGTTGTTTGGTTTCCGAGAAAATTGGTATTGAGAACGGACACATGTTGGGCTTTGAACATTGGGCTTTCTTTGATGGTTGGTTGATTCCCGCTATTCAGTTTTGTTTTATCCCTTTTAACAATTTTTGAAAATTCTCTTTCTTAATTAATAAAAAAATGGATTTAATTGTGATATCATGAGTTTAAAGGTTTTTGTTTTGCAATATTAACGAGGAATCCAAGATAGAAACTCTTTATTCGAATCATGTGAATGGAAAAAAACGTGATTGAGAGAGGGGACCTCACTAAAGGTAGCGAGTCAAAATTCTCCGACAGAGATTAGTCATCGGCGAAACACCTATAACATGGCCAAACAAACTCTTTATTGGATAGCGGTGCATTCAATATATTGAGATTAAAAAAAAAAAAAACATATTGAGAAGGGTTTAGAATTGTTCAAATTAAACTACGTTTCGGTTTGGTAAGTCATATAAGCTAGCTTATAACTTAAATGACTAGTTGGACACCGCAGATAGCTTTGCGGATTGTTTATCTAGTTGTGTGGTTCATTGAATGAGGACCATAGAAACCAAGTGGCAGTGACTAAGTGGAGCTTGTGGAGGAGAAGAAATCTGAAATTGTGGGAAGATAAGAATGAAACTGTTACCGATGTGCTAGGTAGGGCTTCTCAAGTGTTTGAAGAGTGGCAATCTGCTTGGTTTTGCAGCAGAGTTGCGACGCATATGGCCCTAGTGCCTATCAGTCCTAGCTGGTCCAAACCTGCACCCGGTTACCTCAAATGTAGCATAGATGCAGCTTTCTTCATTGATAGTAATCTCTCGGATTCGGATGTGCTTCTATGATGATCAAGGCAATTTTGTTTTGGTTAAATCTAACAGATTTTCGCCTATACTACAGGTCCATGAAGGGGAAGCGGTGGGTCGTCATAAACCAAGTGGAAGTGCATCTCGAAGCGGAACAAAGACTATGATGTCAGACCCGAGAGTTTTGTAATCAAGGGCTAATTTGGGGTACAACTATTTTTTTGAGGACTAAAGTAGGTTTAAGTGGACACAAAAATACACTATTTCGTACCCAGTTGGATGCCCATTTTCACCTATTGCGAAACAACATGCAACAACAATGAGATGCACATTCATTAACCTAAATGGATCTTTGTTGACATAAAGACTAATATGTCACACAATTGATGTATTGTCCGAGAATAATGGACCAGAGGCAGAATCGAGAAGGGGAAATGTTGGGCCGTTCTCATCAGAAATTACCCAAAGATTATGGGTTTAAGTTGGGCTGAGAATGTCGTTGGCATACTAAAACGGTTTCAATCTGATTGAGAAGCACGTTTGAAAGTGGAAGACCGAGTCAAATGAGGGAATCCAAGTAGAGGGGATAAGTGGTCACTAGTTTATTGGAGAGAATTTCGGATGTGGGGAGGCTCCCAAGAATGGTTATGCGAGAGGAGATCGCGGCTCGAGCAGTTATGGAATTTCTCATATATATAGTGTGTAAATGTAAAAGATAAACTCAAGCTATTTTGTACTCTTACTCTGCTAGTTCAAAGGATTTGAATATACGAGAAAATGCATTTGAACTAAGAGTGAGTGTGACAGATAACGATATTATTCTTCTTTTATTCGGCCCTTCAATTGCCGGAAATTTGCAAGAACATTTGGCGCCCACCGTGGGGCCGAGGTAAACTTACCCTGGTCACACTAAACTCTACACGAATGGGATGATGGTGACAAGTAAGAGTGCTAACGAAAGGAGAACAACTTCCAGGCGGGAAGACGGAGCTCAGTCTGGAGAAGGAGCGAACGAAGTGCTAGCGTGGGAAGTAAGAGAGTTGAGAAGGCATGTTGACGAGCTGAGAAGAGGAAATGAGGAGGTTCAGAGGAGTAGAGAAAGGAGCTTAGAACGCACTCGACTTTCTCAGCGGGAAGTGCGAGTAGTTTCTAAGGGGCAAGGAGGGAGGCGAGGTGACCGCGACTCTCGACTTGAAGGCTCCACTCGCGGCAGAAGGGGTTCCCAGAATCACGGAAGTGTTTTTGGAGACTCAAGTCAGGTTCGAGGGCGGACGGCGAGTAGGAGGAGTGAGCGGAGGGATCTCAGCCGAACACAAGGAGGATCTCGTAGCTATGATGGCAGAAGAAAAGATACAGGCCAAAGAGGGGGAAGCACGAGGAGTCATTACAGTAAGAAGGAACGTTCTCGGGTGAGGGGATGCAGGAGCAGAAGCCGAGAAAACAGTAGTGAGAGGTCCAGGTTACACCAGCAGAGGTTACGAAGATGGGAGGGAGAGATCCAGGCTCAAACACAAGATGATGGGTAGTCAAAGAAGAAGGCGAAAGCAAGAGGAGCATCCCTTTACAAAGGAAATAATGGCGGCGCCTTTTCCTCCTGGCTTCAGATTCCCAAAGGTACGGCTCTATGATAGGACCACAGATCCCCAGGAACATCTCACTGCCTTTAATGTTAAAATGATGCTTGCGAAGGCATCCTCGAAAATCAAGTGTCAGGTTTCCCGACGACTTTGGAGGGATCGGTGCTCATGTGGTTCTCTTAGCTTCAGCCAAGGTCAATTGGCTCCTGGACCGATTTAAACACTAAATTTGTCACACAATTTGCAACGAGCAGAAGGTATCAGAAAACCTCAATTTGTTTCATGGGGTTCAAGTAAGGAAGTACGAATCCCTGAAGGAGTACATGGATAGGTTCACGACGATAACCATGAAAATTAAGAACCTCAATTCGGCTGCATGTAGCTCTGCATGCCATTATTTCAGGACTGAAGAAGAAGGAGGCGGTTGATTTAGATGATTTCAAGGAGCGGGCTACGAAGTATATCACCATGGAGGAAATCAGAGAGTCGAGGAAGCAGGAAAGGAGTGAAAAGGGGGAAAGAAAAGGTATGTCGGAGCAAGGAAAGAGGTTGGCTTCGAAGTTAGAATCACTACCCAGGAGTTATGAGCCTAAGGGACCCAAATATGCCGTGTACAACCCACTCAATACTACCAAGGCGAGAATTCTAAATGAGTGTGAACAACTAATTATGTCCGGTTACAACATAACAATAATAATAATAATAAATTTGGGTCAAAGAGAGTCATAAGCAGGTCCACTGGGCCTTGGGCTAAAAATGAATGATCAATAATTACATTAACAAAAAAAAATAAAAAAATTAATAAATAATGTTATTTGCTCAAATTGGTAAGATTTCAAAAAAATAATCCTCATCAAATTGATTATTTTTCCTTTTTTAATTTAAATTTAAATTTGAAATGAAATTAATTCCATAAATCCACTAATGATAGGTTTTCAAATAAAAATGATTAATTTCAATTGGCTTGATTTTTAATCTATATAATTGATTTAATTGAGTCTATAATTAGAAAGATTTTAATGGTAAAATAAAAAGGGAATTGATTAATTAATCTTAATTAAATCCAAATCTGATTGTGATTGATAATGAAATAAATTTTCTTAACCTAATTACTAATTATAAATAGGAATAAAAAAAAAATCAAGGGACTTCACGTTTTTTGCTCTAGGGAATACAGAGAAGGGAGCCAAGTTTCCCCATCTTCCACTTCCTCTTGATCCCACTCTTTCTTTCACAGACTTTTGCCTCATCTTCTTCTTCTTTTTCACTGATATCACATAAAGCTTTCCCTTTTGAGAACAAACCCCATAGGAGTGCCACCTCCATAGCAACATCACTACCACCACGCGCCACCGCCCGCCACCGCGCCGCTTCCCACCAGTCCATCACCGCCGTACGCAGCGCCATCCGCGAACCACCGCATCGAGCCAAGTCGCGCGCCCCATCGTGCTTAGAATCGTCGTCCTCCACCGTGGCTGCCTCCGTGATCTCTGCCCAGACGCACCGAGCCACCGCCATGCAAGCCGCATGACATTCCTTGGCCTACCGCCGCCGTCCTTCCCCCCATGTGTTGGTCCTTCGTCCGCGCCTGAGGGAGTAGTAGAAGTGGGTCTTCTGTTCCTCCATCTTGTAAGTTTTCAATCTCTTTTACTTTCTTTTTTATTTATTTAATTTAATTTAGTCTTATTTTATTTTCTGTGTTTGTTAAATGAGGTTTGGGTTGCTGAGTGTATCGGGTCATTAGATGATTTTTTGCAACTTGGACTGTTCCTGATTGTATTGAATCATAAAAATGTTTCCTTTAAAAAAAAATAAAAAATATAACACACATACATGAAAATGATTACTTAAAATAAAATTATTTATTCAGATTTTGTTACAATTATTATTCGATCGCATAGGTCTATTTCCAAATACAAACATTCTTTTACAACAATAAACTAACTTAATATTAAATTAAATTCCTTGTTAACATCAATAAATGGAAAATTGTAATAAAAGGGTAAACTGAGATGCGACATCTTGTTAACCCTTGGTTTTAGGACACCTGAGTTGTGACAATTTGGTAACCCTAAGCTAAAAATAATAATAAAAATACTAAATTAACTTCTTTTAAATAAAAGGATAAACTGAGATGTGACATCTTATTAACTCTTGGTTTTAGGACACCTGAGTTGTGACAGCTTGGTAATTCTAAACCTTTTAAAAAAAAAAATAGAAATAACTAAATTAATTCCATTTAAATAAAATAGGTTAACTGAGATATGATATCTTGTTAACCCTTGATTTTAGGACACCTGAGTTGTGACAACTTGGTGATCCTGATGTTCTAAAATTTTTCAATTAAAGATTATTTCAAAATAAAAAATACAAAATAATTAAAATCAACCAAACCAACAAATATTAAGAACTATGTGGCTTTGAATTTCCCATCGCACCGGGGAATACGTAGGAGCAGAATCAATCATTCTGTCAAACCAAAATTAAATTTTGATAATTTGTGTGTTTATTTTATTTTTTATTTTTAAAATGGGTAAAATTAATATTTTTAAAGTTATTAAAGAATTTGTACAATTAACTTGAGGTACCGTTATTAGAACGGAAAATGTAGGGTCTTAATACCTTCCCTACTCGTAACGGACTCCCGAACTCAATCTTTCCTTTTTTAAAGACCAATTTTCTTCAATTAATGGATTTTCCAATATTTTTCCAAAAAAATAAAATTGGTGGCGACTACTCTGAACCTATCTTTTTTTCGCGGCGTTCGGACGGAACGGTCGCAACAACTAGGTGTGTCAGGCTGATTTCGTGGAATACCCACCTCCGAATCATGTCCCTGAAACAACCGATCGAAGAAAGTACTGTCGGTTCCACCACACTGTGGGACACACGACTGAAGACTGTGCCGAGTGACGGGACCAGATAGAAGAATTGATCCAAATGGGAAGGTTGGGAGAATATATTCTATGGGGAGGTTACCAAAGACAACAGCCTCGGGGATATGGAGGGGGAAGAGGAAGAGGCCATATGTGGGGAGGACGTGGAAGTGTTTACAGAAGGAATGACAACAAGCAAGAGCAAAGAGAGACAGGAAATTCAGAAGCAGAGCAAAATACCGGAGAACAACCTTTCCGAGGAGTGATAAACACGATATATGGTGGTTTTGCTGGTGGGGGTTAACTAGCTCAGCAAGAAGAAGACATCTGAGGGCGGTTCGAGTAGTGAATTCTATAACTTACAAGCCGCAGCAAGTTTCTAAGCCAATCACTTTCACAGACGATGACTTCATGGGAGTGGATCCCAATCAAGATGATCCTATGGTGACTACAATAGAGATGGCCAACTTTATGGCCATGAAGACTCTGGTAGATCAGTGGAGTTCGGAAAATATAATGTACTACTCGACTTTCAGAAAGTTGGGGATTCCAGAGAATTCGATCCGAGAGCTGAATACCCTGCTAGTGGGATTCTCGGGGCAACGCGCGGATAGCAGGGGTTATGTTACAAAATTCGGCAACAGAACTGCCTTAAAGATTGTTATAGTAAAGTATATGATTGTTGATACTCATTCCTCCAAAACTGCATATAATGTAATCATATGGTAAAGTATATGATTGTTTATACTTATTCCCAACACCGTCAGGAGATATTGCAATAGTGCGCACAGACCAGAAGGTAGCAAGGCAGTGCTATGTGGACAGTCTAAGAGTCAGCCACAAAAATGAGGAAGCCGGGGTGGAGGCGGTAGCAGGGAAGGAACAAACGGTTGAGGTCAATTTGGTTGAGTTGGACCCGAGAGAGGAAATGCAGGATTTAAGGCCCCAACCGTTGACGACCTTAAAGCTTTTCAAATTATGGAAGTCGCCGGAGCAAATCACATATATGGGTTCTCAGCTTGACTCGGGGTTGGAAGAAAAAATAATGGAACCAGTCACGAGGAATTCAGACCTTTTTGCCTGTAGTAATGCAGATATGCCGGAAATAGATCTAGATTTCATATGTCATAGACTCTCATTGTGGCCAGATGCCAAGCCAGTATCCCAGAAAAAGAGGAAACTATGAGAGGAGAGGAGGAATGTCGTAGAAGAGGCAACCAAAAGGTTGGTGGAAGCTGAATTTGTCCGAGAGATAAAGTATACTGCTTGGCTGTCAAATGTTGTTTTGGTTAAGAAATCCAACGGGAAGTGGCGGATGTGCATGGACTACACAGATTTGAACAAAGCATGCCCAAAGGACTCTTACCCCTTACCAAGCATTGACCAGTTAGTAGATGGAGCATCAGGGTACGAGATTCTCAGTTTGATTGATGCATACTCGGGATATAATCAAATCTACATGTACAAGCCTGATGAAGACAAAACCGCCTTCATGTCCCACCGTGCAAACTATTGTTACTGGATGATGCCATTTGGATTGAAGAATGCTGGAGCCACATATCAAAGGCTCATGGACAAGGTGTTTGAGAAGCAGATTGGCCGTAATATGGAAGTGTTTGTTGACAACATAGTCGTCAAATCAGGAGACCCTTCTCAGCATGCAGGTGACCTTCAGGAGGTCTTTGATCAGCTTTGGAAGTATAACATGAGGCTTAATCCGACAAAATGCAACTTTAGTATCCGAAGTGGCAAGTTTCTCGGATTTATGCTTACACACAGGGGAATCGAGGTCAACCCGGATAAATGCAAAGCCATTATCGAAATGAGGAGCCCAGGGAATGTAAAGGAGGTACAAAGGTTAGTAGGGAGGCTGGCTTGTTTAGCTCGGTTCCTTCCAAAGTTAGCAGAGAAGGCTCGAACGTTGCTTAAATTGCTCAGGAAGCCGCAACAGTTTGAGTGGAATGCCGAGTGTGAGGAAGCCTTTAGCCATTTTAAGGAGTTTTTAGCTTCTCCTCCCATCTTGAGTAAGTCGCAACCCGATAAGGAGATACTATTATATCTATCAGTTTCAGAATCAACAGTGAGTGCCATCATTATTCAAGAGGAAGGTAAGCAACAAAAGCCTATCTATTTCATAAGCCGAGTATTGCACGATGTAGAGATCAGATACCAAGTGATCGAAAAGCTAGCCTTTGCGTTGGTTACGGCCGCACGTAGGTTGAGGCCTTACTTCTAAAGCTATCAAGTTGTAGTAAAGACAACCTATCTGATAAAACAAGTTCTGAGGAAGTCGGAGCTAGCGGGTAGAATGATTGCCTAGACGGTAGAGCTTTCCGAGTTCGCCATCAAATACGAACAACGGGGGCCGATGAAGGCATAATGCCTTTCCGATTTTGTGGTGGAGTTGTCACCTTTACCAGAAGCTGATGAGGAATAGTGGATCTTGTATGTGGATGGGGCGTCTAATGTGAGAGGAAGTGGAGCAGGCATCATTTTGGAGGGACCTGGCAAGATGACATTAGAGCAGTCGTTGAAGTTTGATTTTAAATCTTCCAACACGTGGCTGAGTATGAAGCATTGATAGCCGAGATCTTGTTGGCAAAAGAGGTGGGAGTAAAGGCCGTCAGATGCAGAAGTGATTCCTAATTGGTCACATTGCAGATCCTCAACACTTTTCAAACCAAAGAGCCGCATTTAACCAGGTACTTGAACAAGGTTAATGCGCTGGTTTCTGATTTTTAAAAGTTCGAGATCGAACATATACCCCGCGAGAAAAATGCAAGAGCAAACTTGTTATCAAAGTTAGCAAGCAACAAAAAGACGGGGCAAAATAGAATGGTGATCCAAGAGACTCTGTTACAACCAAGTATAGAAGAAGCTGAAGAAGTATTAGCCGTAGAGGAGGTTGCCCGAGAGTGGATGGCACAGATTTGGAACTTTTTGGCTAAGGATATGCTACTAGAACTTCCTAAGGAGGCGAGAAAAGTCAAGATACAGGCAAACGCGTATACCATAGTTAAGGTTGAGCTGTATAAGAGATCGATTTCAGGGCCGTTGTTAAAGTGCCTGACCAAAGATCAAGCTGAGCATGTAATGGCTGAGGTGCATAGGGGGATGTGCGGGATGCACAACGGGGGACGAACACTGACGAAGAAATTGCTCAGAGCCGGCTACTTTTGGTCGAAGATGCAGGCAAATTGTTTCGAGTGGGTGCAAAAATGTTCTGAATGTCAACGTTTCTCGATGCTTAAACACACCAAGCCCGAGGAGCTTCACTACATACTGTCACCATGGCCTTTCGATATGTGGGGAATAGACATTGTCAGTCCTTTCCCCATGGCGAAGGGCTAGGTGAAGTTCTTGTTGGTAGCAATAGATTACTTCACAAAATGGATCGAGGCTAAGCCATTGGCAAGGATTACAGCCAAGCAGGTACAGAAGTTCATTTGGAAAAACATGGTGTGTAGGTTCGGGTTGCCTGCAGTAATTGTATTGGACAATGGGAAGCAGTTTACCGATAAGGGGCTCCAGGAGTTTTGTTCTAATCTCGGTATTTAGAGAAGATTCTCATCGGTATAGCATCCCCAATCAAATGGCCAGGAGGAGGCAGCAAATAAAGTGATATTGAATGAATTGAAGAAAAGGTTAGGAAATGCGAATGGGAGCATGGGCCGAAGAATTGTCAAGTATCCTATGGGCTTATCACTGTACCCCGCAGTCCACAACTGAAGAAACTCCATTTCGATTAACTTATAGCGCAGATGCGATGATTCCAGTAGAAGTTGGGGAACCCTCAATAAGAAGGCACTGTTACGTTGAGGATCAAAATGCGGGACTCAGGCGAGAAGAGTTAGATTTAATTGAAGAAGTAAGGGAGGTGGCCAGAATCAGAGAGGAAGCGTGCAAGAAAAGCATTGCCTAAAGATATAATTCGTTGTTGAAGCCGAGGAACTTCGTTGAGGGAGATTTGGTGATGAGGCTTTGTGGGGAAGCCCAAAGAGAAGTGACAGAAGGAAAGCTTGCAGCTAGTTGGGAGGGCCCGTTCAAATTTATGGAAAGTTTGGATGATGGAGCATATAAGTTGGAGGAGCTATCGAGGAAAGCTATTCCTCAAGCGTGGAATGCTTCTCATTTAAAGTTGTTTTTTAGCAGGACAATGTACAAGGTGTGTACCCTTTTTCCTACTTTGATATTTTTCCCTGAAAAGGTTTTTGGCCGAAGAGGTTTTAACGAGACACACCAGTTTACCTTTCCTTTTCAATAAATGAACTATGTTTGTTCCGGATATTCCTTTTTATTTCATATTAATTTAGTTAGTATTCTGCATGAATAATATATATATAAGTTACTCCAAGAGTAACTTGAAGAGAGTTACTCTCAATCTCATCTATTCATTTATTTTAATCCAACAAAGGTCATGTGGCTTCTTGAATGAATTAATATAAATTCATTGGATTAGAATAAATGAATGGATGAGATTGAGAGTAACTCTCTTAAAGTTACTCTTGGAGTAACTTGATCCCTCCTATACATATATACTAGAACTATAACGCGTGCGATGCACGGGGGTTTTAAGGTGTTTTGTTTCAATGTTGTTTTTATACTATATATTTAAATGTTGATAAAATTTAGTCAAATAAATGAAAATTTAGTTTATTTATTTATGCATTTTTGTTTGTATTTCAACTTTAGATTAAAAATTCATTATACATTTTGAGTAATTTGGTCGGGTGAAAAAGGTAAACTATTTTGATAATGTATAGATCTTAATGTTACATTATTCGGTGCGATTCTTATAAAGTTAAAGTGAATTAATAAGAGGAAGTTTTTAACTATAATAACCAACGAATATAATAATTCAAGAGTAATTTACATTGCTTAAATTCTGATACACCTCTTTGTAAACCACGTTTGCAGTAGTGTTTGAATTTTGTCCTTCTTGTTCACATATTAGTATCCTCAGTCCACTACGGGAGGTAACCCTTGACATTGCGACATATAACTGCCCGTGGGAAAACACTGGCTGAGGAAGATAAATTCCCACGTGTTTGAGGGATTGTCCTCGACTTTTATTTATAGTCATTGCAAAAGAAACGGCAATTGGGAATTGTCTACGTTGAAATTTGAATGGAATCCTTTTATCAGAAGGTGTTAGTGACAACCTTGGAATGAAAACTCTTTGACCATTGTTGCTTCCTGAGATGACCTTTCCTTCTAGAACATATTTTCCCATTTGAGTTATTATTATTCGAGTACCATTGCACAGTCCCGATGACTGATCTATATTTCTTAACAACATAATTGGAACATCAACTTTGATTTTTAACTCATGTTTTGGAAGTCCTGATGAGTTAATCGTATTAAGGAACTCAGGTGTATGAATATCATCTGATCTATCATTGCTGTCATTCATTGTGCAAGTACTGTCAAAACTTAGGTAAGTTTTTTTCCTCTCTGTGAATCAAGGACACCAGGTAATCATTTAACATATCAACTGTTTCATTTTTTGGTGCTAAAATTGCCCTTTGTTGGAAAAAAGATGGGTCAGTCAAGTTTTCTAACAGGGATGGATAAGTGATGTTTGTAATTGAAGCCATGGGGTCACCTGTATTTGTTATGAGAAGATCTTTGGGGATTTCAACTTCTCCATGTCTTTCATCGTTTTGACTATTCCTTCCATCGCCAATGCTTAACAACCACTTTGAGAAATTCTTGATCTCTTCAACATTAGAATCTGAACTCCCACCCTGAAGTCTCATGTTTTTAGTCAAGGTTAAGACCTCACAAAATTGCCATAGGTAGGATGCATTAATGGTGGCGCGAACAATATCTTGTCTTGTCCCCTTTGGTATAACTGGTAGAATTTGTCTGAAATCACCACCTAAAATTATCACCTTTCCTCCGAATGGCAGATTCAAGCTGTTTGGATTGTTGAATCGAAGGATATCCCTGAATGTTCTATCAACCGCTTCAAAGCAGTGTTTATGAGTCATTGGAGCTTCATCCCATATAATCAGCCTTGCTTTAATTATTAAGTTTGCTAACGGGCTGCCTTGTTTTATATTGCAAGTAGAATCTTCGTTGACATTTATTGGAATTGAGAATCTCGAATGTGCTGTCCTGCCCCCTGGGATTAGCAATGCTGCTATTCTACTTGATGCAACCGTCAGTACAATTTCCCCTTTTGATCTTATAGCCGATGCTATAGTCCTCCAAATGTATGTTTTGCCAGTTCCACCATACCCGTGGAGGAAAAACATTCCTCCTTCATTGTTGGCTGCACTACACATTATTGTATCATATATTTGCCTCTGCTCAAAAGTCATATGTGAAAACAGTTGTTCATGTTCTTTAGCCAAAATATCGTTGTTATAATTAAGCTCGTCATAAATTAGTCTATTATGTGAGTCAGTGAGCAATGACATGTCTGGATTTGGCATGGTTGGGAAGTCATTTAAACTTTTGTTGTTACTTTGCAGCAATCTCTCAACTTCTGCTAGGGTCATATTCTCCAATTCTTCATCTGCGAGAACCAAATCTGTTGGCAATTTGATGGAGATATTTGTTATTACCAAAAATTTATATTTTAGTCATTCAATGTATAAACATATGCAAAAATGGAATTCATTAGTTTTGTGTAAAATTACCATCAATTTGAAGAAGCAATCTTTGCTTGTGCAAAATGTCGTCACTCATATATTTCCATGTGTTGTTCCAAACATATTCTGGTCTTGCAAGTTGATTGGACAACAGAAGTGTTGCAAAGAGTTTTCTCAAGAAATGAGCAGTTCCCCAGTGACTTGATTCTAGAATTGCATCGACATATTCTTTGTCGTCATCGAGTAATCCTAATGCATAGCAAGCATCTTTAAATGTAGCGTGTGTGACACTGTTAACTGTTCTTATATCAAAAAATGATCACGGTCCTTTTGTTGTATTTAGCAAGATTCTCAAATAATAAAGCTCACCACTTCCTGGAGGGACAAAATGCAATCTACCAATTGTAAAACCCTGTTTTCTCGGGCACCACTCCCGTTGAGATTGTTTCCAAACAAATTTTGTTGGGAATTGTCCATAAGTGAGATCCTTTGCATTAGAATATTTTTCATTTGCATCCATCCATGCCAAAAATTTTGATCTGTGGATGTTTTTTTCGTTTGACCACATTTTTTATTGGTTCATTGTCCTTGAATATCACGACCTGTTCATTGGGTAAATGAAAAGATAACCTCTCAACAGATGGCTCTCTGTAGTGAATGTCAAAAGCAAATATCCTCCACGCCGCCTCACAGGAGAACAAATACCTGCAATCATAGTAAAGTTTTATTTCATCGACACATCCCGAGTCTAGTTGTTCTCTTCTATTTTCATAAAAAGTTGCAGTGATACAATCATGGCCTTTGTTGACATATTTGAAGAGGTACTTGATAGAACGGGATTGATTACACCACTCCACATTTGTATATGCATTGTATTTGAGAAGTAGATATCTATTATACGGCACAATATATCTATTATCAATAACCAAATCTCCTTTCTTTATAACTCTTCCATTATCTCTCCTCCTATATATAGGATAACCATCTTGATCAAATGTCGTTGTTTCAACAAACTTCTTCGGAAAATATCTTGTACATTTCCCATTTTGCATACATGGAGATTTCTTGTTTTGTACTCCACATGGACCGTGAACCATAAGAGACTGCACAATTTTGTGGAGCTCTAAGTCACTATTTTTATCAGGTATCTCAGCACATATTATCTTATCAATGTCATCAGAGGTGATATATCTGAATTGAGGTTGCAAGAAAAGCAATATGTGAGCATGTGGCAACCCATGCTTTTGAAATTCGATTGTGTAAATCACTGCATGATGAAGTAAAATTAGAACTTTAGTGATGTTAGTTGTTTATTCCTATTTTTTTGGTTTTTTAATATATATATATATATATATATATATATATAATATAATATAATTCATGTACTGAAGAAATGCATGTACAAATGGTTTAATAAGTATTTTATATTAAATAAATGAGTAATGAAAAGACTTGTATTAAATTCGTACCTGCCTTAACCTTTCCGAATACATGTCCTTGCTTTATCTCCTTTATCAATTGATCAAGTTTAATCTTGAACACACGACAAACAAAATCTGGTCTGTCTTCGGATTTTAGCCTAAGCCCTTCAAAAACTCTAGACAATTCTGGCCATTTTTTATTGCAAGTAAATGTAATGAATAAATCAGGATATCCAGCCCATTTGCATATTCCCATTGCATCTTGGTAGTTTTGAAACATATAACGTGCACCTCCTGTGAAAGATGATGGCAAGACAATCCTCTTCCCAGTCGATGATGGATTTGTTTCTCCTCTTAATATTGCATCTGTTGGTGAGTCCTAACATATGCCCAACGTGCTGACTCTATAGTACTATAAGCATCAACCAAGAATTGTTGAAAGAGTCGTTTTGAGTACAATAAGGTTGCTTGCTCCAATTTTCTCTGTTGAATTCTATATGCAAAAAACTCTCTGATTGATACCTTATTTCTCTTATTTGATGATGAGCTAGAACTCTCATTTAATGGAATATCCTCTCTGTATCCATTTTCCCCTCTTGGAAACAATAATGGATATTGTAATGGAAGATATGCAGAACTTAATATAGAGACACGTTGCAAATTTCCATTTTGAGTCTCTATAATTATGTCCCTTTCAGCATCTGCAGCATCAAAATCACCAACAATAAGTGCTGCCACTTCAGATGCAGTAGGCACATTATACCTCCTACCATCACATCCCCTTTTACCTATAATTCTCAATTTCATATTTGGCACATGATTCTCGTGCAATCTGTCTCTAATCATTCTATAAAATTTGACATACGGGTTACATTGATCAAGCATTTCTTTGATGTCTTTGACAATAGTTGCATGCATTGGTGAACCATCTTTGTCCATCCTATATATCAAATACAATCTCATAATATATTTTGTAGTTGAATTATTATTTCATAATATATACATCAATTATAAGTAGTAATTCTAGTAATTGATTAATAATATGCTTATTAAACTATGAAAGTTACCTTACAACAGACATCCTGTTTGTTACTTCGTTGTCAGTGTCATAAATGTATAGTTGGGCAAACTTGGGTTGTGAGCCTGGTAGTGGAAGTAAGCTGCCAATTCTGTGATAATTCTCACCACCCATGATAAACATTGGAGGTGCGGCTCCTTTGTTCATTGATGCGTCAATTTTTCCACCCATTGATGTGAATGAGAACATCATATTGAAAGATCGTATGTTTTCCAAGAAGCATTTGCTTCTTTCATCATTTTTATGAAATAGATCTCTCAAAAGTTGAGGTGGATGCTTTATTTGAGGAAGTTGTATCTTTCCCTGCAAACAACATATTGAAAATTTTGGTATTGCCGGGTTCCGTTGCTTTTGGGTTCTTTCGGAATACCACATCAAAGCTCCACAATGTTGACACTCGCATGATGGTTCGCCAATGTCCAAGTATTCTGGATCAGTTCAAAGATAATAAATATTGTTACATAATTATACGTAAATTTAAGGTATTAGAGCATAAACTATTTAGTTCACCAATGTTTTTCTTTTCGGCAAAAAACCCAAGTACATAGGCCTAAACAAATTGAAAATGTAAGTATCCTAATAAAATTGCTACTTTATAAAATTGTATTTTATCCAACTTAATTGACACTTTTTAAAATTAAAAATTGTTATTATACTTTCAAATGGCCGTGTTTATGTTAAAGATGAAGTGCATCTTTAGATTAGGCATAAAAAGTTGAGGTTAATGTGAACATAAAAAATAACGTAAGACAATGTTAAGGGTTTAGGGTTATGTAAATATTGTTTGAAAATAGATATAAATTTTAATTTTAAATAAATTATTAAAAAATTAATAAAATTTAAGAAGATGGAAGAAAATTTGAGTGTTGATATCAATTTAAAAAAATATAATTATGAATTCAAGTGAATGGAAATAAAATGAATAAAACAGTCAAAATTAATAATGTAGAAAATAATATTATGACTATTAGTTAAGTGATATGTATTTATTTATTATTTAGATTTAGATAGGATATAATTACTGTGACGATGATAATAATAATAATAATAATAATAATAATAATAATAATAAAAAAAAAATTATAGATTATAAATTTTTATTTGTGAGCATACTGTAATAATGTTAGTCGACTAATGTTATTAAAATAAATCATTCATGATGGGAGTGTGGAGATATCTTTCAAACTTTAAGATTAAGTGGAGGTATGTTTGAAAGGAAAAAATTCATTCTTGAATAGAACTTATCAGTGTTTCATGTTTCAACCTGTCGTTCAACTACATATCGTTCATTTTGAAACACCAATTCATTTTGGAATGTGTCTTCGTCATCTGGTACCAAAAAGAAAGAAGAGTGTGTAATTTTGGAATATGTGTAATATTTTTGTACGTAATTCTTTACAATTGTAAAGCAGGAGTCATTTTGACCATTTTTTTTTTAGATGAATAGAATTAGCTACAAACTCATAGGTTATGGTACCTGATAATGAGTTGATATCGGCTTCTTGATTAAGCATACAATTATGTTCTTCGTTATCGAGATTTGCTGCAGATTTTTAAGCAAATAATATAGTAACCAATATTTAACAATATAATGTCCATAAATATTCAAAAAATTAAGTGGTTGTATATTTTCATGAACATGGTGCTTATTTGAACTTAATCATACAACTAATATATTTAATGGTCATGCTGTTAGATGTAATGAAGAAAATATGTTTTTTCTCAAATGATATTTGTAAGAAGAGAAGTTACCACTTTTGCGTGATTGAAGGTGTCCACCAACATGCTCATTTTGAAAGTAGGCTTCATCGTCTAGTACAAAAAAGTAAAAATACTATGTAATTTTAAAGTAGATATAATATTTGTCTACAATAATTTTAAAGTAGGCTTCATAGATTATGGTACCTGATAATGAGTCGATATTGGCTTCTTCATTAAGCATACAATAATTTTCTTCGTTATCGGTGGCAAATTCTCCAGTATTAAACAGCGGCTCACTTTCATTATACTTTTCATCATCTTCAACCCCAAAGAAAGCAGAATATGTAATTTTAAAAATGTTGATAATGTTTTATTATTTTGACATTGAATTGTTATATAAATATTAAATATTAATATGAGTAGGTTATGTTACCTGGTAATGAGTTTATATGTGTTTCTTCAGAAAGCATACAATACTGAGGTTCGTTAAGACAATTTGTTGTAGTTTTTTGAGCAAACAATATATCATGACCTACAATTAACTTAAATAAAAAAGGAAAATATTTGTTGAAGTTGAAATTTACGACTTTGAATTTAAATACCATTGGTAATATTGGATGCTGGAAAGTGGTTGATGTCCACCTCGTTAGTTTTAGTCGCTTCTGAATTGCTTCGTATTGAAATTGTTGTTTCTGGTACATTGATGCATTGAGGGCCATGTGATTGGTTACCTTCAACGGTTGATGAAATTTTGTGACGTTTGTGATTGATGGTGGTGTATTCTGCCATGAGATAATAAGAGAGCGCTATGTGTAGTGATGAAATAACTCTGTTTTTTGCTAGACGTGGTATTTATAGATTAGTGGATTGGGGTAGCAATTTTGGTAATTCATTTAGATAAAAATAATTGTAGTAAATGCATATAAAAGGCATTTTAAATTTTTGAAATAATTGTAGAAGAATTTGTAATGTAACCTGATATAAATTTGTAAACTTTAAAAATTTAGTTTACAAAATAAGTTCTAAGTTATAAATTATTAATTATTAATAATACAAAGAAAGACCATTGTATTTAATTTTTATAAAAGGATTTTAAAATATTTCAAACGCTAATTACTATATTACTATATTTACAAAATTGAACCAATACAAAGTTACAAATATATCCCTAGGGTAACCAAATTTTAATATTCTATCATTAAATTTATTTTTCAATTCAATTAATATTTTCGTAATTTTATTTGTTTTTGTTTCAACAGATTAGATATGTAATTGAAGACTTTTCATTTTGAACTCCTTAACTCATAAAAATTTAAATACTTTTAAAATGTGTTTAAAGTTGGTATTTAATTTGAACGTTGCAACATTAATTGGCCTTTTAAAATGGACATTTAGTTTAAATTAACGTTTTAGCATTCATCAATCAACTTTTATTCAATTTCATAAATTTTTTATTGAATGGTGGACATTAGTTTTTATAATTAATGACCATTTTAAAAATTTTAATGGGCCAATTAAAATGTGAAATCAGATATATTTTAAAACAGTCAATTTTGTCATTTTTTAAATTTATGACCGTTTAAAGAATTTTAAAATCAATGGAAAAACTTAATATTCATTAGAAAAGAAGAAGAAGAGTTAATGAATGTTAATATTGGAGATTAAAAGATGTTACGGTTATGGTATGTGATTTATGCCAATTCATGTTCCCATATTGATAATAATTTATGAGTTTAATTGCTATACACTGACAGTGTAAAATATTTTTACATAATCATCCAATCATAAGTTGTCAAATTAGTAAAAAAAAATTGATTCTTATGCTAACTACCTTAAAAGTCATCCATATCATGATTGGTGATTGATTATATGTGTAAAAATGTTTTACACTGTCAGTTTATAACAATTAAACTCATAATTTATAATAATTGAAATTAAAAATCTATTAACTCATCATTTCGAAATTGCAATGACCATCACAGTTTTTTGCTCCATTGTGTGTATATTTATGGTTTACAATCACCCTTTCAAAAAATTATTTTATTTCCTTATATTAATTAATCTTTATTACAAAAGATTCAATAACAGTACGCAAAAAAAAGATCCATAAAAGTAAAACGTAAAATGATATTGCCACATGTATAACTTTAGTTTGATTTGAAACTAATTAATATGATTTTTGAGGACATTAAATTGGACTAATTAAGTCCCGAATAGCAGATTTTCTACCCATACATTAAGTATCAAAATATTTTTTATATATATTAACTTATAATTTTTATTTTTAACCTCAGTCATTTGTAACAATTTTTCTACTTACATATATGTTTTGTTGATCTTTTTCGTTTAATTATCTCATTTCAGGATAGATATTTATTAGCCCAAATATATTAGCATGTGTATTTAATCACATACTTTTATTTTGGACATTTTACATGTCTGAATTGGTCATTTTAGTTTCAATTGTATGTATATTTATGATTTATGATTTATGATTTACAATAACATTGAATAGTGATATGAATTGCAATTCAAAAGTGAGTACAAAATTTATACTAAATACTTAGTATCAAATGTCAATATTTTTTTTCTAATTTGATAGCCAAGACGTTAGAATATTGAAGGAATAATATTTTAGAATCAACACTTAACTTGGATTAAACCAAAAATAAAGTGCTATGTTACTCTAGAAAGATTTATCTCAAATTACAATAATATGTAAAAGTTTAAAAAATACAGTCTAAAAAATTCGATTCAACCAACAATCTCCACTTCTACTACTCTCAACAAAGATCTTGGAATTGTAAATTTTAGCTTATGATTTGCTCTGAAACCATTTTCCACACAGAACTGCTTCCATCCTTTTCCAAACCTGGCACAAATTTGTTTTTTTGGAGCAATAATTATACAGGGAACAATTGTAGTAAATGGACCAATCAACATCCAATTGCTCGTACCACGTTGTCGAATATATTGGGCTATTGGAGTAGGCAAATCCTGTAAGTACAATCATATAAGGAGTTTAGCTGCCTATAAAATTAGTAATTAATATTTAATAATAACACTATTTTATCATGAAATAACTATAGTAAAATAAATTGGGCATATCAATAATGCAAAATGAATTACTCTGCATTCAATGATATTTCTCCGTATGGAAAATAAATAAAACCGGAAGAAAAACAACAATGCATTCATAAAGGTAAATAAATTGTAATTTAAAAGGGCATTTGAATTAAAAATGGGGATTTAAAGAAGGGATCTTTTTTAAACGGAAATAAAGTGAATAATGTATAGTTTTTAATTCTTTTAGAAATTCAAATGGGCAATAGTAAGTCCTAAATAATTCAGTTATAGTTAAGAGTTAATACTTTTTAAAATTTGATTGACCAATTGAATTGGTAATTAGCAATAAAGGTAAATAAATTATAATTAAAAATGGGGATTTAAAGAATGGATCTTTTTTAAACTGAAATAAAGTGAATAATGCATGTATAGTTTTAAATTCTTTTAGAAATTCAAATGGTCAATAATAAGTGCTAATTAATTCAATTATAATTATTACTGTTTCAAATTTGATTGGCCTATTTAAATGGTAAATAGTCATAAATAAATTGTAATTAAGAAGGAGGTCTCAATTAGGAAGAGATTTTTTGAGGGAAATAAACTCAATAGTATAATTTTAAATAATTCTAATCAATATATTTTTTTTAAACTGAAATAAAGTGAATAATTTGTAGTTTTTTTTCTTTTACAAATTTGAATGGTCAGTAATAAGTGGTAATTAATTCAGTTATACTTAATACTTTTTCAAATTTGATTGATCAATTTAAATGGTAGTTAGTCAAACAAATTGTAATTAAAAATGAGGTCTCAATTAGGTGAGATATTTTTACGGCAATAAAGTGAATAATACTTTAAAATAGTTCTAATCAATATATTTTATTTATTTAATAACGTATACGGTTATAATTAATAAATTGTGCCCAAACTTTCTATATGACCATCTGGGTATAAAAAGATGGTGGTTGTTGCTTGCCATTATTATTAAGTTGATAAAAAGATAAGTGCTAATTAATTCAGTTATAATTATTACTGTTTCAAATTTGATTGGCCTATTTAAATGGTAAATAGTCATAAATAAATTGTAATTAAGAAGGAGGTCTCAATTAGGAAGAGATTTTTTGAGGGAAATAAACTCAGTAGTATACTTTTAAATAATTCTAATCAATATTTTTTTTTTAAACTGAAATAAAGTGAATAATGTGTAGTTTTTTTTTCTTTTACAAATTTGAATGGTCGGTAATAAGTGGTAATTAATTCAGTTATACTTAATACTTTTTCAAATTTGATTGATCAATTTAAATGGTAGATAGTCATAAATAAATTGTAATTAAAAATGAGGTCTCAATTAGGATGAGATATTTTTTAAATGTATAAATGTATGTGATTATATATGTTTCATCTCTGTTTTTTCAAGAACAATATGGAGTATAAAGCAAGATCAAATAATTTATTCTAAAATTTAAAACTAAATTAACACCTAATTTAATCATATAATCAATGATAGAATGATTGTTGTAATTTAGTCATTTAATCATATAACCCGAATAGAAGTAACCAATATCTCTGAAAAATTTAACTTAAACCATGGACACCATCAAAACTCAAATCACAGACTACAACTAAAGCATTCAATGTATTGGTTCTTTCTTAACAGTCTTTAGCTTTGGCATCTTTGTGCTTGAATTCTGCATCCCAAAATCATCATACACAGAAGATATGTTAACATTGTCAGAAAGTCTATTTCCGAATGAATTCTTTTTAGAGTTGGGAGTCACATCATTAACAATTGAGGCCTACAAAAATGGACATGAAAATGGTATTAAGGTATGTTGTTATTGCCTTTATAAAAAAAATGGTTCACATATTAGCTTTAGTTAAACATACCAAACAAATTTCCACTCCTTCATTGGAAACATCAGCTCTAATAGTAGAGTCACTTCCTTCAACACTAACCTACATTTAAAGATAATTAAATGATTTGCAGGGTTGTTCTATTGACTTTATTTAAGTTTGTTTGCAGAGCTGTTCTATTGACTTTATTTAAGCTTTCTTTACATCATACCTTCATTGTGTCATCAACTGCCGCGGGTATACCATTATCAAAATCAACCTCAACAGGTACATCATCATCCTGACAAAATTAAGCACTGCTTAGTGAGTTGTTAAATGAATTATAAAGCATAGTGAATATTTATTAATTAAAACCACAACCTGAATATCATGTTGTAACCTAAATTGCTCAACCAACTCCTTATTTCCCGAAATTTTGATCACTTTGAAGGTCTCCCAGTTGCGGCTAATGTTTGCATCAGTAATTTGTATTTTGAATAAGAAAATATTGTTTAGAATAGCATGAAACTCATGAGGAGTACCAACAGACACGTTTTCCTGAGTAAAACAACAAAAATAGGTTAAATAGCAGGGTAAAGAAAATTATATATTACAAAAATAATTAAAAATAATTTGATTAAATGGTATAACCTTATCCATTGTACCAATCAAATCTGTTGCTGTTTTGCCCAACAACTCCGCAACAATACGGTCAAACATTATAAAAGATGTGGAACCCGTGTCATCAATCACTTGTAGGTGTAACCTATACCTATGGTTATAAAAAGTAGTGAAATTGATTACAACGTAAATAGTCAGCGCAAACTGTGCATATCATTATAGTCTATGAACTACTAACCTTGGAATTGCAACGACTGTCTTATCATAATTCTCACAATACTGTTGTTCCCCTATCGCAATAACCTTTTTCCAAACATTTGTTACATGACGTATACCACCATCCGTTATGAGTGTCAATCTCAATAACCGTGGCAAGAACAGAACCAAAACCAGTCTGAAGTAGGGTAACATTTTTTAGTATAAATATATAAACAATTCAGCGTAGCTAGTAGCACTGAAAATTTTCAAAAGGCCAGGTCACATACCTGGGTGGCCTCAATTACGTCTGAAATTGTCATTCTCTTTGTTCCAAGGATGTCATCAGCCAAGGAAATTGAATTGTGTGCAGATACATGGCTAACCTCTTGACTAAGAGATGGATTTTCGTTTTGCAGCCTATTATAATTTATTTAAAAAATGAATTAGTATGCCAACAATTTGGTGTTTATGGAAGACAAAATTGTAAAAAAATACATTACATACTTCTCTTTGTATTTTAGGTCTTCATCTATACTTGGATTGATCATCAATTTTGTTCCATGATAAGCATTTGATATGCCATTTGTGCCTGTGGTACAGAATATGAATGTCTTAATAAACAAAAATTAATAAAGAAAAACTAATAAATTCAAGCACAATTGTAAAAACAATTTAGAATTATAAGCACTGCACCATTAAAGGTCTTCAATTTTCATAGCTGAAGAATAATTATAACTAGATTAGAACTGTCGTCCTTGATGAGATAATCAGTCATTTGCTGTGCAAAATCTTCCCATAAAGTACAAAAAACCCTATTGCTCCTTTTTAAATGCAATAAACCAAAAATTATTGCAAATGCAATACAATATTCTTAAAATAAAGGTGAATATAAATAAAGTGGGTGAAATACAAAATTATGTCATACTCCAAATCTTCAAGAACAATGTCAATGAGTTTGTTCCTCTATGTCATCTTTCTGAACAACATGTCCAATAACATCTGGAAAAGGTGGTAGATTAATTAATTAGTTTTACAAAACACATGGAAGAAATGAAAAATGAAGAACAGAGAAACTGTATAACTACTAACCAAATAATAATCCTTCGTCCGTGGCAGACATAATATTTGGAAATGTAACAAACTGGAAATAATTTTTGGGTATATCTTCCAACTCTTTTTCCCCAGCTTTGGTTTTCCCTATAAAATTAAGTTTATATTTATGCGCAGTAGCTCTGAACTTTGACTCATTCTGAGCAACCAAGAAGTTCTCAATTACATATGAAGATCCTTCAATGAGTTTATTTTCAAATTGGGTGATCATATTGCGCTTCACTGTCGCTTGTATCCTTGCACACTAAGGAAATAAGCAGGGAATAAAGTACCATGTCAGAGCTAACGTATACATTTCTATGATTCAAAATAAATAAGCCTACCTTTTCATCAAGTAGAACCATTTCAAGACTACTTGTTTCTTGCGGTTTTGTAAACTCGAGAACTGACCAGAGGCGAGTTACATGCACCCAAATCTTCCAGTCCATTTTTGCAGGAATAATTTCATCAATCAAAGAAAAACTGCGTCCCATTCTGCATACAAAAATCACTGGATATAAGCAATGAAATTCGAGCTGAAGCAAATAATAAACATATATAAACATATAAACATATGTAGTTTTGTGAAAAATATACTGGTTGGTATAGTATTGGAGAGAAGGTTTTGCAGAATTTTGTTTTGACTATTGGAATGGAGTGGAAGTGATAACCCTAAGAGGGATACAATTTATAAAAAGACCCTTATAAATTTCAATTAAGGCCAATTGATGTTGCAAATAATAAGTTACATTTTCATTTTACGTTACTTTGAAAAAAAAGTTTAAATTTTTTTTTCTCAGAACGAAGATAATTACTGTGAAATAAGCCATGAATCCTATTTAAGAACGGCAGGCTCATTTTTCTCCGAATGAAGATAATTTTACGTTACTTTTAAAAAGATTTGTATGGTCAATAAATTGAAAGGATAACCACAGCCTTTACTGAATTGACTGAAAACATATAACCATTCTAATCTCTTTAATTGAAACCATTAAATCTAATATATTTTAAAATGCTTGATTCAATTGAAATTAATTATTGCTGTGATTTATTATAATATTAACCAATTGAAATAAATAATGTAAATTTAAAAATTTACAACAAAAAAAAATCATATCAATATCCTTAGGGTTACCCAAATTAGGGCAACCAATTGTTCCTTCCTTTTATATATATATATATATATATATATATATATATATATATATATATATATATATATATATATATAAAATTAAATGGAGGTGAAGTGAGAAGACATAAGGGCGACAAGGATGCAATAAGGAAGTTAAAGCGCAACATGGAGGAAGACGATATAAAGTTGAAAAGTGGAGGTGATAAGGTAGGAAATATTAAGTAGAACAGGAAGGAAAAAGGGAAGGCTGAAAGAAGGAGGTGATGCAGTCGAAAATCGTGGTCGATAAGAGAAAAAGAAGAAACAAAAGCCAAAAAGAGATAAAAAGAGGTAGCAGGAGAGTAAGCAATTTTGTCATTCATTAGCTCCGAAATTATACATTGGATATACAAAATATATAAATAAAGATTTAATTCAGGACATTCCCCGAGTTAACTTCAACATCAGCAGTAGCAGTGGTTGCCTCGTCTACTTCAATTCCCAAGTCTTCATTCTCGGGTCCAACCAATTTTCCATCCACAATCTCTTTCCGCACATGGCATGTCGACAAGTCGGAATCGGGCAGAACAACGCGGACTTGGTTGATAGCATGCTCAAACCCAACCTCAAATTTATCAGCTAAGGCAAGCTTCAGAGCAGTGGCTTCGGCATTTGTTTCAGTTTTCTGAGAAGCTAAGGACTCTTGAAGTTCTTTGATAGAGTTTTGTGCTATTTGAAGCGCGGTGGTGGTAGTCAGGATTTTCTCTTCGGCGGACTTTTTTTTCATCTTAGGCTTTCTTCAGGCTAGTCTCAAGTTTTTTCTTCTCAGCGTCCAGTTTTTGATAGCACCCTTTAAACGTGTTTCTCTCTTCGGTCGACTCCTTCAATTGAGCCTTCAGAGATTCAATCTTAGCATCTCTATCCTTCAGCAGCGTCTCCACCCAGATACGTTCTTTCTCGGCTTGCCGAATAAGCGAAGCCGACAGAAGAGCATACATCTCGGCCCCTTCATAAGTAGATGCAATGCCATAGTGTTCAACTAAGTCTTCGTCGGCCTTCTTCACCAAGTGATCGTCGATGACGGAGCGAGGGTTAAACTCATGCCACCACAGCGATTCAGGTTCTTTGTTCTGGGTGCAATCAAACCAGCTTCTCTTCAACACTTTTTTCCTTTGATTTCCAACAAGGGCGGAAGTTGGATTATCGGACAAGGGAGCAGATGTATTCTTGTGGGAGGGCTGGGTGATTTGAACATATTCGTTGGCTTCGTTGGTTTTCCTCTTTTTAGACATGAGAGGTTTTGAAGCTGTTTCTTTCTCGGGAATGGCAGGAGAGTCGGTGGAAGTCGAGGCTGGGGAAGAAGTTAAAGTTTGAGCATTTCTCTTGGCTTGTTTGAGTTTGATCTTTCGCATCTTAGCAAATGAAAGCTTATTGTCCATGGCCTCTGCAAACAGCAATAACAAATTAGTGATATACTGAAAAAATTTCTTACATAAAGCATATATAAGTGGCTCACTTTGCCACTGGTCTTCTCGGTCTACAGCGTAGGGGAGTTTGAGAATGTCGGCATAGCGTAAGGGGGCGAGCTTGCCTAGGAACTCTACTTCCTATTTATCGTCGAAAGTAAGCTTCGAGTATGAATCGGCAATGCGGCAAGGATTTCTCGTCCAGTATAATGGGAACTTATGGTCACCAACTTTGTCTAACCAAAATGAGTACTCGCCGTCCGAAGAGCGCACTTTGAAGAACTCGGTTTTAAATCCCTTATATGAGGAATTGAAAAGAGAGAGCAAACGATTGTTGTTTCAGGCATTAAGGGACACCCAACAAACCTTTTTTGAAGTCTGATTGTAAAGAAATGGAAGAATTTAGAGGTGGAGGCTGGAATGCAAAATTCATCACACAGAATCTCGAAGGCATAAACAAAGGCCCAACTATTGGGATGGAGTTGAGAAGGGGGGTTTGTAAAACGTCACACTAAAAGGAAGTGAAGGGCAGCTTAATTCGTATACCTTTGAAGAGGGCTATGTACAGGAACACAAAATCTGGGTTCGGTTCCTGAGGACACATGAATACCCTTTCGTATTCAGTGCAGCAAGAATAAACGAATTTTTTCTTGTCACTAGGCAGGCATAGTTGAATCTCTTTTTTCAATTCTTTAAGAGATTGGTCAGTCTGATATTTAGAATAGTGGGCAACTACATTCAAATCAACCCATTCGAACCCAGGAACTGGGGAAATGGGTGGGAGAGGCAGAATCTGAGTTTCACCTCGGTGATACCCAGAAGATCCTGAAACTTCTTCTTCTGGTTGATCATGGTTGGTGTGAATTGATGAGGTCTGGGGGTAGTGAAGATAGAGAAGCGGGGTCGCTGGAAGTAGAGGAATCTTCCAAAATATGTATGGCGGGGATGCTAGGGGAAGGATTCATATCAGAAGAAAGAGAATGAGTTTCTATGGAGGAACTCATACCACAATAAAAGGGAAAGAGAAAGGGTTGTAGAAGTAGGCGTCCTGTGTTAGGAGAAGGTAGAAGCAATGAAGGATTTCAAAGGGATGGAAGCACCAGTTGAGGAGATGCTAGACTACAGAGAGAAGGTCCTTTTATAGGAGTTGAAGGGAGACGAAACGCTTGGGAAGGAGTATTAAGTAATAAGGTGAGCAAGTGTGTTTTTGGGGGAAATGGATGAGGAGAGAGAAATTAGGGCCTCATAAATGATAGTCATCATGACTGTTGGCGTTGAGAAATGGCCAGACGCGATAGGTGAATGGATGTACAGCAAGGTCATAATGACACATTACGTTTATTGAGGGATATGGAAGGTCAGGAGATTCAGCTTTTCAGAAAGACAAAGCACCTACAGTCACGGCGCTCGAGACAAATGAGGAAAAGAGAAGTACCACAACGCGGAGTGCGTGTGGAAGATTGTACAGCCGGAGAGGGTTTTTGCTTGAGGAGGTCTTAACGAGGCACACTAGAGATTCTCTAACCGTATCGAGAAGATAAAACTTAGTATGGGATGAAGGAATGTATGAATGCTTTTTTTTTTTATAAGCTCTTGCGTCTCTTTGAGATTTAGAGCTTGGGGGACTTATTACCGTCCGAGAAGATATAATATAGGGCTGAACAGGTGATTTGAGTTCTATAAGCTCCTGCATCTCTTGGAGACTTAGAGCTTGGGGGACTTGTGTATTGTCCGAGAATAATGGGCTAGAGGCAGAACCGAGAAGGGGCAATGTTGGGCCGTTCTCCTCAGAAATTATCCAAAGGTTATGGGTTTAAGTCAGGCTGCAAATGTCGTTGGCATACTGAAATGATTCTAATCTGATTGAGAAGCACGTTTGAAAGTGGAAGACCGAGTCAAAGGAGGGAATCCAAGTAGAGGGGATAAGTGGTTGCTAGTTTATTGGAGAGAATTTCAGACATGGGGAGGCTCCCAGGAACGGTCATGCAAGAGAAGATCGCGGCTCGAGTAGTTACAGAATTTTTTGTATATATAGTGTTTAAATGTAAAAGATAAACTTAAGCTATTTTGTACTCTTGCTTTGCTAGTTCAGAGGATTTGAATATACGAGAAAGTGCATTTGAACTTTGCGATATTGTTCTTCTTTTATTCGGTCCTTCAATTGCTGGAAATTTGCAAGAACACAATGAATAACTATTTCATTTTTTTAAGGACCATTTTGGATTCCGTTTTTTCTTTTTCAGGGATTAAAATGACCCTTTAGTTATAATTTTTTATTGGTTTGAACCCATCATAATTAGGTCTTTGGCTCCTCAGTGGATGCACGAAATATCCACACAAGCTTAGATCCTTTGGACCCACTGAGGGACTAATCTAAACTCGGGTGCTTAATCACAGTTAAGGTTCTTCACTCCTCCATAATGATGTGTTTTGCGGGATTCGAGGTGAGGTTTTCCGTCACAAGTTCCACTTGCACAATGAATTGAATCACAAATATTGGGTTTACTTATAATTTTTTAAACTCTTGTTATTGATTTTTAGTTTCGATATTTTTTTGTTTTATAATAATAATATAATAATATTAGAAAAAATTGAAGATGCAGTCTGGCAACGAAAACCGGATTAAATAGATCCGAACCGGATATCTGAACCGTGTGGGCTTTGGGTTGAAGGACAAAGCGAACAGATACAAAACCCAGATTTTCCCGTTTTTGATCGTCACACACGACCCGCCCACTCTCTCTCTCTAGAATCAACGTTGTATTGTTTGTAGCACAAATTAGAATCATATTGCGAAGTTTTTTCATTTTCCATTCTCAAATCCAACGTTAGATTGTTCCAAGAACGATGCTGTCGGTGGAACACATTTGAATTTGTTTGAAAATAAAACACAAAAAATGCGGAGGCTGCTTGGGAGGGTTGCTGGGTTCATCAGCAATCGAACTATGGTGGGAATGGACAAAGCTGGGAACAGATACTTCATCAGAAAGGAAGAAGTTGATGGTATCAGTAAGTGGGTTTCTATCTTCTCAATCCATTTTCTTTCTCAGCTTTTAGATAATCTTTATGTTTGCTATTATTATTAGTAATTGGTACTTCATTGGAATCTCCTTTTGCATTTCTTGCAGTTCTTATATAATGGGTTTTAGCATTTGAGGTGCAGACATATGTTCTATATATAAACGGTCCTGTCATCCAAATTCGAAAACAAAATTCGACATCAATTTTCATGGTTAATGCAGTTAAAAAACGTAGTTATTAATGAAATGTTGAGTTTGGTTAAAGGATACATCAAGATGTCGCAACTCATTAACCATCAACTTAAATTCATTAACCATGATTTTCAGGTGTTCAAATATAATCTACGGCATGTATATTTGAACACCTGAAAATTGTGGTTAATGACGTTTAGAATCGTGGTTAATGAAGTTTAGTAGATGGTTGATAAGTTGCGACATCTTAGTATATCCATTAACTAAACTCAACACTTCATTAACCACGTTCTTTGAATTGCTTTAACTACGGAAATTGTTGTCGAATTTTGATGTTCAAATAACATTTCTCATTTATAAAATACACTAAACATAAACAAAAATGTTATTTGTACACCCAAACACGTGACAACTTGGTTAATGGATGTACAAATCTTGGTTAATGGTGTCCAAGTGGATGGTTGGCAAGTTGGTTACTGATGTTGTTGTCGTAATAGTGATTAATGATGTACAAACTTTGGTCAATGATGTCAAAATATCAGATGTACAAATAACATTGCTGAAACATAAAATAGAACTCATATGTTCTTTTTTTTCCATGGTGACACATCTACCAAACACTATTGTGCATTGAGATTCTATTTTTATGAACTCCGGTGTTATCAGTGTAAATACTTTACTGATATGATATGCTTGGTTTTGTTAATTCTTTTGTTCTTTATTGTTATGATTATGAACTAAAAGGTTAAATGGTTGGCCTTTGAAACTTGTGGAGGTGGGTACTAACTGTGCAATGGCTATAGTTTGTTTTAGGCTAATAATTTTGTTTGATATCTATCTACTGTCACTCTTAGCATTTAGTGAATCTTTGAAAAAGGGTGAGATAAACCTGCATCTAGAAATTTGCTACTTCTTTTTCTGCTGCTAGATTAACTGGCCTTTAATTTCTTAAATCTCATTGTGGTGTGTGATTATGACTTTGGAATTTCAGAACGCTAGTTCTACTTATGTCTTACAGTTCTTTTGTTTTATTTTGCATTTTTTGTGAACTGTGAGGTTCATTTTACAAGGTCTGTCATTTTATGTTTGTTTACCAGTGAAAGAGAAAAGATGGGTGGTGTTTAAGAAAGAGGACGATCCTACCTCTATACCAGGTATATATTTTACTATAGCTTTCTTTCACCTGCTAAATTATTGGTTTGTTTGTTTTATATGTCTTCTATTCAATTGATTTTGGAGTGGTTTCAATTATTATATCTCTTGAATAAGTTTATTTTCATATGTCTTTTGTTGTTAAAACATATTGCTTGGCCCTTAAAACGTTGAATTTGTTTTAGAAAATAGGCTATGATTTTTTCTCCAATTTGCCATTCTTGATGGATAGTTACTGTTTAATTATTTTAGTTGAATGGATATGTTGGCTGAATGGGCAGCGTAAAAAGGCTCCAACTCCAGAGGTAAACTGAAATGCATTTTCTTATGTGTGTGTCTGTGTGTGTTTATTATATTGCTAGTACCATAAATCTTCGAAGAATTGATTTGCAAAGAACAAATATAGATTATCTCATCATAAAAACTTTGGCCATCTTGGCTTTTTATTCTTTTTAATAGATAAAGAAGTAATATCAAAAGGAGGAGAAAAAGTACAATTGGGCAAGGATAAGGTATCCTTAAGAGCTGAGAAAAAATGAGACAAATCATTACTATAATGCAGTTGGGCAGCCCATTCTTTTTATGATATGGATAAAGCGATACTCTTGAAATTTTCTGTTATTGTAATTTCCATACGATCAGTGCATTTTTTTTAAAATATAAGCAAGTTGATTGAATCATTGAAACTTGAAAGTTTGTCCCTTGTGTATCAAGTAGTTTCTATGATAATATTTGGATAGCACCAATTTCCGTAGGCTATCTTCTTCGGCCATGAATGGCTCTAAAGATGGTGTCATGAATAGTTCTAAAGAAGTTGTCACTGTGACTGTGGAATGATGTGAGTTTAATGGTATAATCAGATGAACGTTTAAAAAGGGAAAATATTTAACATGGAGACCTATTTGATTCAATGACTGTAATATGGATTTT